>CM051241.1:99783025-100983025 GCA_027917425.1 Gastrophryne carolinensis
GCGGAATTCCCCCAATCACCCCATTACAGACAGTGTGCAGAATACCCCCCCAATCACCCCATTACAGACAGTGTGCGGAATTCCCCCCCCCAATCACCCCATTACAGACAGTGTGCAGAATACCCCCCCCCAATCACCCCATTACAGACAGTGTGCAGAATACCCCCCCAATCACCCCATTACAGGCATTGTGCAGAATTCCTCCCCAATCACCCCATTACAGACAGTGTGCGGAATTCCCCCCCCAATCACCCCATTACAGACAGTGTGCGGAATTCCCCCCCCCCCCAATCACCCCATTACAGGCAGTTTGCATGATTCCCCCCAATGACCCCATAACAGGCAGTGTGCAACCCCTCCCATCACCCTATAACAGGCAGTATGCAGAATCCCCTCTTCCCAATCACCGTGCTGAAGCAGGGCTAGGGGTTCCAAAATAAACTCCTTACCCCACCTGGGATCCAGTGATGCCAGTGGCGCAAAGCCGGCTGCCACACAGACAATGCACAGAGCGTCTTCCACCACTCTGTGATTAAAGTGAATGGTCAGACAAGGCCGCGCACAGGCTAACCTGTTTGTCCTGTATCTGGTCTTCCGTGGTCCTGATTCTTTACACAGCCACACCCAGCTGCTGGACCAAGGGCTGAATGAGGATGATCAGGTAAGGTGAGTAGACGTTTCTTATATCAGTCTTACATTCGCGCCATTAAATGCAGACACTTGATAAATTCGCTACAGTGACTGCTCAGTAGTGGGAAGAGCCTTTTGACACAGTATTCTGTATTTTTTATATGACAAATATTTTGGGCATGTGAAGTTATCCATTTGTCTCTTGAAAAATTGATAGTTTTTAATAAATTATATACACGATTATATATACTTTACAAGAATGGTTGGATAACGGGGATTCTCATGCAGTAGCTAATCCCTATTTCTCATAATGTTCATTAGAGAAACACATGACAAGGGTAAAACAAATGTGCAATTACCGTAGAGCTGTGTCCTATGCCTCTTCCTTCACCATGGCCCGTTGCCTGGCGGGGGACTCTGGAACCGCGATTTTGAAGCGCCCCCTGTTGTCTGGTCTGGTTCAGACTCTTCCTCCCTGGAGACCAAATACAATCTCATTATCTGGCAACTCGTGGCACAAAAGAAAAAAAAATCAATGGAGGTGTGTATAATGATATTACAGAGAATGTCAGCTCGAAGAAATCTCCCAATCCTGCCTCATCTTATGCAGAGCAACAACATCTAGGTCAACCCCGGAGTTCACGTTTATCTCATGGCAACAGCGGCAACCCCGTTTCTGTCTCAGTCAGTGATAGGAAGAATATGAAACTGCCAGGGATGGAAAATGCAATTCAATAATGTACAGGGGGGAAAATCTCTGATATTCCATTATTTAGCATAAGTACCGGTATATAGCAATGACATATTTTGCATATCTCCCAAGTTTCCCTGATTTAGAGGGACTGTCCCTCTTTTGAGTCCCTGTCACTTGTTGTTGTTCATCTGTCCCTCTTTGAGGTTTAACCTGCAGATCTGCAGCAATAAATAACTAATTTGCCTATATAAAGTGTTAATTGTTTTACCTGTTACAGCCTATCTCCTATCCATTCCTCAATGAGGGGGCGTGGCCTAATTTAACAAATGTCCCTCTTTCACTGATGAAAAGATAAATGCACAATGGTCCAAATAGAAGTGAAAGGGTGCACGACCCGCGGCAGTCTCACAGCCCCACAGTCAAGTACTTCTCCCCTGATTGGTCCCTGGCATGTCTCCTGATTGGAGGCTGTGGTAACTTCACCCGGCCCCCGGCAGCCTGGGGACTTGGACGGCATAGCTGATACCACGGGGTAAGTTAACCTTTTGTTATTTAAAAGTTTACTATCAGCAGAACCTCTATCTATGATTAAGGACCCTTCAGAGTCTGAAACGCGTTAGATCTACCATCTGCCTGTGTCTGGTAATTGCTTTTATGGCTGCTTTATTATCTTGGAGATGATTTTAATGGTTTACAATAAAGTTAAGGACTTTTAGGAGTGCTGACCCTTCATCATTGTCTGTCAAAGATGTAGCCCTCTGTGTCCTCACACAGCCCCCTGAACCCTCCCCCTCAAAGACACATTTTAGCTGGGGGCAAAAATGGCCCTGGAGGAACCAAAAGCTCATAGATCCAAGAGGTGGGAGAGGCAGATTTCCTCTAGCCCCCCTTCTGCCACAAGCCAAGCAGCAACTGCCTGGGGAACAGCGCTGGATCCCAGGCAGGGTAAGAAGCTTTTTTGGACCCATCCCTGTCTTGCCTCAGCACCACGTGTACTCTCCAATCCAGCCCTGGGGCATCACCATTTTGGATGAACTACTGGGTTCCAATGTGCACAGTGCATGCAGGTCTGCCTGGCAAACCTGGTTGCCAGCGAACACATGAGGCACTACAATGGCAGCAGAGATGGAACCGGGCATAGGTACGTTTTTTTTTCTCTCGATTTCAAGCTTTCTATTAATTAGCAGATTGGCATTCCAAAATGGGATGCCCTGGGGTAGGAAGGTAAGCAGACCTCCTGTCATGTTGACAGGATATCAATATTTTAATCACTTTACAAAGTTCAATTTCATGTTGGCAGGAGAAAAATAAAACCCAGAAAGAAGAAAACAAACCAAATAAAAGTCACATGACAAGGACAGGAACACTTCCAAGGGGTGAATAGTTTTTTATAGGCATTGTACAGTTTGAACACATCCTTAGATCTCCTCCTACGCATACCTAATGACTTCTTTAATGTGGTATTTCTGAAAGCCCCAATTATCTTTCATGTCTGAGGATCAGATACATGTGAGCGCTCACCTTTATCTGCTGCAGAATTTCTCCACTACTCAGGGGGCAGTTCAAAAGTTAAAATGTGTCTCGCTGTTTCCTTCTAATGTGGGAGAGATGGTTGTCTTATGTGGTGAATCTGCAATCACAGTGGCACTGGTGACAATGGAGACAGCTGCCATCGGACCCGAAGCAGAAGGGGGCTGGTGGAGGGTCAGGACAGTTATGTGGTGTGGCTTTGGAGTTAGGGAGCTCCAGGGAGCAGGAAGTCATCAGCACCGAGCAGTTCCATGGACCATCCTGGACACATGGGGGCGCAATGTCATTCCAGTTCCCCAAGGGTGGGATGTTGGAAGAAGATTTTGTAGCTTGGGACTATAGCAGCTGGGGGAGTCGCATTGGAGAAGATGAAAGTGTAGGGCATTCATGGCCTGGGGACCTGTCTACAGATTTATTTTATGGGACTGCAAACTTGGGGTATCTTACCACACTGCAGTCAGCTGTAAGCTAATTACATTGTAACGGTGAAGAGCGTAGCTGCTTTTACAATGTAACAGCAGAAGTCACAACCACTGTTACAGAAGCCATGCACCCAATTATTACAATGTAACACAGCAGGGCAATAGCTGGCTATTTACAATTTAACAGTGGGGCTCTGCTCTGCTTGCTACATTGTACAGTGTGAGGGAGGGAGACTCACCTCTGCTCAGTTGGTCAGTATTTAAATCCTCAAACAATAAAAATTGTAATTCTGCGCTGAAAATACCTTTATAATCTTACTTTCATTAAATATTTATTAAATTATATACATAATATACATGTATATTATAAACATACAGTTAACTGTAGGCTCATTGACGTAAAAACACTAAAAAACTGTGTGGAGCTAAAGCTCATATTCCAATCATTTATCTATTATATTCTACCTAACTTAATCTAACACAGAATACAGTTCAATCTTTTCCAGTAGGATTCAAGCTTTATAGTGGTCCAGCTGGGTGCGAGGCCATTTTTCTATTTTTTATTATTCTACTTTTATTTCCATTTTTTATTTCAGAGTAATTTTAGATTTTTTTTTATAATATTCAAATGTTGCAACTAATTTTTTAAATAACATTTTTTTAAATACATTTTTTCTTTTTTTGGGGGGGGGGGGGGTCTATTTATATAGGTATTAATGTCCCAGTATTTATGTCTATCCTTTTTAGAAAGAAGCTCGGAGCGTTAAGCACTTTGGATAATAGAAAACTTTGTAGATAAAACAGTACAGATTTGACGCGTTCTAAGTCCGAGCGCTTGCGTAGTAATGAGTAATATCAGACACATAGATTAAATGTGGGCTGAATGCATGCACATGCGCAGAAGGGAGGGATCAACCTCTGATTGGTTGAGGCAAAAGAAAAGAAGGCATTTCGGCGCGGGTGCGCTCCCTGTCAGAGGGTGGTGGGGATTCGGCCGCCAGTGCGCTCGGATCCGCTCGCATTAGACAAGCTCCTGGATGAAGGGGCGAGTTTGTTTGGGCGACCTTGGGGGTTTCCCCGGGGTCAAGGACCAAAACCCAGGATAGTCAAATCCTGGGTTTTGGTCCACTTTAACAAGCGCTAATGTTTTAAATAACAAACTGACTGGCCATACTCCAGCAGTGACCGTCGCTCCATCACCGCACCAGTTACCACCATCTTCCCGTGGCATAGTGCTGCAGGACCATAAGCTTGCCGTGCTATGTATGCAGTCGTCCGCCCATTCATTTGAAGAAAGGCAGGAGGGGGGGGGGGGGGGATTAAAGTGGACGAAACCTAGGATTTTGACTATCCTGGGTTTTGATCCTTGCACCCCCCCCCCCCCCCCGCTGTGTGAGACCTCCCAGGTCGCCAGAACAAATTCACCTCTCCCTGGTCCTACGGCGAATACGCGGCTGCTCGTCCAATCAGCGTGCTCGGATCCACTCCCGCCCCCTCGTCTAAGGCAAGTGGATCTGAGCGCACTGGTGGCCGCATCCCCTGCTACCCTGTAACAGGGAGCGTGCCACTCACAAATGCCTGGTGTGGGCACTCGCCCTGTTAGAGGGATAGCGAGCATGCACCATTGGACCA
Source organism: Gastrophryne carolinensis (assembly GCA_027917425.1). Classification (NCBI taxonomy): domain Eukaryota; kingdom Metazoa; phylum Chordata; class Amphibia; order Anura; family Microhylidae; genus Gastrophryne; species Gastrophryne carolinensis. Next base: position 99,787,934 of record CM051241.1, read on the forward strand.
TGAACAAAGGTACGTTTATGGGCACCCTGGGGGGTTTCACACAGCAGGGCATCCCAATTATGGATGTCCCGGGGGGGAGGGTGATCGATCCGCCCAAGAATCCTATAGATTCCTGGGCTGGTCTCCCTGGGTTTTGATCCACTTTAAGGTCGGACAGTCTAGCTGGACTGGCCCTATAAGGGTTATTTGTTTTCTTGCATTGGAGGCAGAGATGCCGGGGGCTTGTTGCATTGGATTACAAGCTGGAATAAAGTACGCGGAAGAGAAAAAGAGGAAGGAAGCTGTGATGGAAGAGGGGATACAGGCCTTGGCCCTCATGGGGGACAGACAGAGGATCCCCGGATTAGAGCTCATTGACGATGGAGGCAGTGCTGCTGCGAGTGCCCTGTCTATGTGCCCTCGTGGGGTACTGAGCGAGTATCCCACCTGAGGGGGCCTTGAAGCAAAGAGGACCAATCTACTCGGAGGTGAGCACCTGAGGCATCCCTTGAATGTGCCTGGGACCCCCAGCCTAAAAGTTGACAAGTTGCCTGTAAAAAGGGGGTGCCTTCCTCATTAAAAAGCATTGAGTTGTGTTTGTCCAGCCATCATCCAGACCCACCTTCTACAGCTGCCTGGCTGAGGCTACGTTCACACCTCATAGCACATGCGTTTTAAAAAATTCCCTGTTTCTGGACGCCTTACTATGTACTGAATCCTATTAAAATCTATGGGCTGCAAATGCAAAACGCATGCAGTACCGCATAAAAAACGCACTTGTGTTTGCAGCTGGCATAGACTTTAAAGTGCTGTGTTTGTGGCCATTACGGAGCAGGCAAGACTTTATGTTGACACGTTTTCCTCCACTAGAACGTCCCTCCATGGATCTAAGTTGCCCTAGGTCCAAGAAGTTACTTGCTTCTCACACCCTTAGGGGGCCGCCTTACAACCTTATGGAACCTAATGGAGAAAGTCTTGCTATGCTGATCCAGACCCACAACCAACAATGGTCTCTGTATTTAAGAGAATATACAAAAGGTTTAGGTCTAATTTTCCTCTATCTCTACTGTTGGTATTCAGCCAGCCTAAAAGCCATTTTTTGTGGCTCTTACATAGGCATGGCAGCGTGCCAGCATCATGTGGCATAGCTTCCCACACACAAAGGAGTTTACTTCATTTAATTAAAGCTGTTCTGTTTCTCTTGCCGGAGACTTGTCACCCCCCAGAATACTAAGCAGAAGAGGACCAGCTGCCACCAGAGTGAGCCCCCCTCCCCCATTATTCTTGGCCTCCAAGCATTGACCTTGACGTGTCCTTGATCCCTACGACATCATTACTTTGAGGGCAGAAGAATATAGAACGAGCTACAGGAGGGCCGGGGCAATTAATCTGAATGAGGCTTTGAGAAAGTCTCAGATGCTGGAACTGGTTTGTTCATTGTTCATTTAAATTTATGGATGTTTAGGAGCCAAATGGACAGATTTGAATATTAGTGAATCACGTTGCATGCTCAGAAAAAAGGAAAGGAAAGAAGTGTGTTGCCGTACTTGAAAAGAAGTCAATAATTGGAAAGGATCAGATCAGTTTTCTGGAGTCAGGAGCTGACCTGGATTGGTACAGTACAATGAACAAAGGACGAGTGAACTTGTCTGTTCCTGCAGGCAGGTCGATAATATGAAGGGCAACCAAGTTTCTCTTATGTAGCCTGAGGCACCCTTTATTATTATTTGTATTGTTTATTTATAAAGCGCCATCATAGTTTGTGGTTTTGTACAAGGCAAAAATTGCAGGGGGCAAGAAGGGCAGTTACTAACCAAAATAGCACTCAGTGCGGGAAAATATTCTGCCCTCATCTATCCTACAGCACTGCTGTCACATACCGGTATGTGCCCTATTGTGTCTCTATCATAGCAGCAGGCAGTGCCCAATATGGGGGGATGAGGGGCCTGTCTTATGTCCAGCACCACTAATAGTGGTCCTATTAGAATGGCTGGGATAAAGGCGCCCTTTGGCATCCGGAGTGATCGCAATTCCCTGGGGGTAAGATGATTAAAATACTTATATATACTTATGTATATACTACATGCATATAATACATGTTGTAGATACAGCTTACAGTTTGTCAGCATTTATGACAGTAGATGGCGCTCTTACATATATATATATATATGTGTAGTCTCTGTTGTACATTCTCTACTGTATGTTCTGTTTCCTGTACATTAAGGTGATCTCTATGACCTTCTCTGCACTCATGTTCCAGTAAAGCCAGCTCCTGTTACACCACAAATGTCTATTTGGATTTGACACCACTGCGCCCAGCACTCACACTCTGCAACAGGTTATGGGCCCAGTGACCAATAAGGACTTTGTTGCCAGTAGCCGCCACACAACCGGGTCTATATGCTCATTTATGTGGGTGAACTCCTGATTTGTTTTGAGCAAGAAGGGGATAAGACAAAACAAGACAACCCTAAGTCAGCAATTTGAGGCCTAGGATCTTTAAGAGCAGGGACTTGAGTTACCCTGTTGAGGATATTACAGCAGATATTCTTGCCAAGCCCCTGGCCGCTGAAAGCCTTACAAAGATGAGAAGGGGTGTTAGAGATACTGTGCAGCAGCTTACAAATTGTCTACATTTATGACAATAGAGGTTGCTGTTACATATATCTGTGTGTAGTACTGTTGTAGATTCTCTACTGCGTGTTGTGTTTCCTTTTTCCCTGTCTGTGTTATTCACCATGTAAGGTGAACTTCTCTTGCTGCACTAATGTTTCAGTAAAGCCAGTTCCTGTTACACCACAAATGTCTATCTGGATCTGACTATGCTGCACCCAGCACTCAGCACTCACACTCTGTAACAATACACATGGTATGAGACAGATGTAACAAAAGTGTAACTAAACACAAAAAATGCAGGAATACATTAGGAGAGAGGGCACTGCCCTTGCCAGTTTACAATCTAATGGAAAGGGGGTGGAGACCAGAGGTTGGGACACAAAGAATATGTACTAAGCATGGTGGTGGTGAGGGGTGATAAGACTATAAGATGGGTGATTTAAGTCAGATAATAATCTCATCTAAATCAGCAGGTTTTAAGGCACTTTTGAAAGTTTTAAGGTTTGAGGAGTTGTGAATTATATGAGGGTGTGCATTCCAGAGGAGTGGAGCAGCACGTGTGAAGTCCTGGACTCGAGAATGGGGGGAGGTTCTCAAGGTCGAGGACAGGAGGCAGTCATGGGCAGAGCGGAGACAGATTCTGGGTTGGTATCTTTGCACTAATGATGAAAAGTATGAGGGGGCTTGGCTGTGGAGAGTCTTGCAGATTAGGGTTGGAACAAATTCTTTTAGATAGTGGGAGGCAGTGCAGTGATTGATAGAGAGGTGTAGAAGAGGACAAGTGGGAGGATAGATATGAGGGATGAGCAGCAGAGTTGAGGATTGATTGCAGGGGTGCAAGTCTGTTAGCCAGTAGACCACAAAGAAGTGTTGCAGTAGTAGAGTCAGGAGATGATCAGAGCATGCACTCAAATTTTAGTGGTATGAGGTGAGAGGAAGAAAAGTATGCGGGACATGCACACCCGATGTACTCTTTTCCGATGGTGTTGTGTGTAGCCCGCTCCACCAATGGCTCCTCCAATGCTACGTGCCGACTGGCCAGTGAGTGTTTGCGTTGTGTGGGGGGGTTTGCTGCCGCAAATTGGGGCCTGTGGTGGGGCCCTGCTATGACCCCATAAGGGCTATGTACACCCTTGGCCATAAGTATATATTGAAAAAAGTAGAGGTCCAAGGACAGATCCTTTTGGTACCCCAACAGATAAAGGATGAGGAGTGGAAAAAACTAAAAGATAAAGTGATTTGAGAGGTAAGAGGAGAGATCTTGACCATAGAAATCACAAGTAGAGCACTCACAAGAGAGCCTCTGTTATTTAGACCTTGTTAATCTTGCCAGCAGAGGAGAGAAACAGGTGCAGGGTGAGTTGCAACATTGTAGTACAATGTACAATTAACATTAACAAACCCTGAGCTAGCCTGCTTTGTGCAAAAGACTCAAACTACATTTCCCAGAACTCTTGTGAACTTCACTGGACACAGCACTGTAGCCCACAAGGGTTTTGTTCTGCTTTATAGAGCAGCAACTACCCCCTGAGTGTCTCTCAGATTCTAGGGCCAGTGGTTCCTCTCTTTATGGGGCATCCTGAATTGGGTTGCCCTGCTGTGTGAAACCTGATGGCCCTGAATACTTACCCTGCTGGCAATATCCTGCTGCGGTCACTGTATCTTCAGTTGGGGCGCGTGCCTGTGGCAGGCATTTCTGAATGGTGGCTGGCAGCATGCACTCCATTCGAATTTCTGTATGGAATGCTAACGCTTCTAATTGTGGCCCTCACATGCGCCGCGAGAAAGGGAAATAGTCTTTGGGCGATCTGGGGGGACACACACAGCGGTGCATCCCAAATTGGGTTGCAACTGAGCAGGGGGAACAAAACCCAGGATAGTCAAGCTCTTGGGTTTTGTTCCCCTTATTTTAGAATAAATATTTGTAAGTCTGGAGCAAAATCTGCACTTCTCCTTTAATGTTTAAGAAGTTCTGAAAGTAAATCATTCACGCATATGCCTGAGCAACAACAAAGCAATCAGGGACTTCGCTCCTGACAGCGGTGCGTCAAAGTCATGGAACGCTTCCGACCCTCGGTGTGCTTGGGCCGCAGCAGTTACTGCCGCAAACATATCTCCAGGCTGGCAGGCCCCTGCTCAGACCCTGACAGGTTATTGTAGCCAATCTCCGGAATGATCATGCTCTACTCGCCTCGTCTACATATTTCAATACCTGAGAGGCGAGAAATTTCTAGCCTAACATCTGTCGTGCTTCTTCTCCTTGTTTTCTTGACAAACTAATTAATCTTGTGTGAGCGAATGCTCGTCTGATCGCTCGCTATCATCTCTCGCCTTCTTTATTCTCTGTCTGGAACTGCCACAGAAAGCTTAGCCCACAGCGACTTAAAGCGTCTCTAATGAAGCCTGTGATACCTTGGAAATGTGAGGCACAATATGCCTGATTAATAAATGGAAGGAATAAAGGGAAGCAGCAGCGTTCTCCCACAGTGGCCAATCAGTCACTTACCATACAATTCTTGTCCAGTTTCATTGGACTTACAGTTCCTGCTCAGTTGCCTTGGCCTTGTACAGTTCTTTCTCGGTTGCCTTTTCGCAATTTCCTTGGTCTCATTTACCTCTCGTTCAGGCTCCTTGGTCTCTTACAGTTATTGTTCAGTTTATTTGGCCATGTCAGGAATGTGACCTATCATCACTCCAAGTCCGATGCTCTAACCATAATGCTATTTGTTTTGGTTTGGTGTGTGTTTGGTGTGTGTCTGCTGGATTGGTGTGGTCCCCCCCCCATCCTAAAACTACCTCTATACCACTATCTTCTAACCTGTATTTCGGCTCACACCCTCCTAGTCCTTGCTGGGCTTTCATTGTCAGTGTCATTGTTCGTTCCACTGTCTGTGCGGTGTCTATGCTGTGCCCCCCTCCATTGTCTTTGCCATGTCTGGCTGGGCCTCTGAGCCTCCATTGTCTGTGCTGTGTCTGCACCAGGGCTCACAGCCCCTCGTTGTCTATGCTGTTTCTATGCTGGGCCCACGGCACCCCATTGTCTGTGCCATATCTGTGCTGGGCCCACAGTCCTCCATTGTCTGCATCAGGAACCAGATCCATCATTGTCTTATCTGGAGCGTAAACCTTCCATTTTGGGTCTTGTGGGACTGCCCTGTGTTTCCGCTTCCCAAGTCTGTGACTACCACAGGATCACCCAAGACCTGTGCAGTCTCCATCTTTAGGGGCGCTGCTGAAGAAATTGGGTTGGTTATGGGCTCTGTATCGAGTACCAGACCTCCCACACCCTGTAAGGTCAGCGGCTTGCCTCTTTGGTAGCGCAGGCGGGGTTGTCAACCATCCTCCATGTTCCTCGTTCTGTACTCCGCTGTCCGGTCTCTCACCAGTGTCCAGACGCACTGGGGGAACCCCAGGCTTCCAGGGATGCCTGGCGACTTAGTTTGCCATGGTATGACAGTACAGTTCTTGTTCAGTTTCCTTGGCCTTGTACAGTTTATGTTCAGTTTCTGTTGCCACATTTAGCTCTTGCTCAGTTTCCTTGGCCCCCTTTAACCCTTATTCAGTTTTTTGGCCTTGTACAAATCTTGTTCATTTTCCTTGGTCTCATTTAGCTCTTGTTTAGTTTCTTTGGCTTCATTTAGCTCTTGTTCGGTTTCCTTGGCCTTGTACAGTTCTTGTTAATTTTCATTGGCCTCATTTAGCTCTTGTTCAGTTTCTTTGGCCTAATTTAGCTCTTGTTCAGTTTTTTTGGCCTTGTTTGGCTCTTGTTCAGTTCCTTGGTCACTTTCATTTCTTCAGTTTAGTTTCCGTGGCCTCATTTTGCTCTTGTTCAGTTTCCTTGGTCTCATTTAAATCTTGTTCAGTTTCCTTGGCCTTCTACAGTTCTTGATCCGTCTTTTGGCCTCTTTCAGTTCTTTTACAGACCTTTTTAAATTTTCCATGGCCACTTTCAGTTCCTAATAATAAAAATTAAGGGTAACAGCCACCTATTTTATCCACACAAGTATTATGAAAATTATTTCAAAAGGAGCTCTATTTGAAAGCAAAGTACACATGTACAATCTAAAGAGTGTATCAGAAACCAGGACCTTTATGTCTGTTCATGCGGAGCTAAGTGTGTGGCATCAAGGGTGTTAAAAACTTCTCTCTGTGTTCCTGTCACCAGAAATGAATAAAGCGTACCGCCGGTACCGGAGATCTTCTTATATAATGGCAAAATTCTGCAGCACACAAACCGCTGTATAATATCCACTTTCAACTGTCAATCAAACAGCCTCATTTCCAATTTCCAACACTTGCAATAAAACTGAGATTTTAAAAGATCATGCAAAAGGAAAGAATAGCCACATGGTGTAATAAGTGTTTAAAGCATCACTCTCTGTGCATTTATTAAAAAACACTCACCAGAATGATATAGGATAAACACATAAAAACACATAAAAGAGTTAGGCATTTGGCAAACTGCTCCTAGAGTGGTCCTAATTCTAATGCCACTAGATGGAATCTTACCCTCCTGGTCCTTCGAGTTAAACAATCGGTGTAACAGGTTCCGTCGGCTGGCAGCAGACGGTAAGTGATGCTCTAGCCGTGGGCCTCGCAAGTCCCCTACTCCATGCTTGAATGCATACCTCCTAACTGTCCCTGATTTGGAGGGACTATCCCTATTTCTGAGTCCATATCTGGCACCATGTCCGGCACCACTCTTTGTTCTTTTATGTCCTTCTTTAAGGTTTAATATGCAGATCTGCATCAATAAATGATTAATTTGCCTATTCAACGTGTTTATATTGTAACTGTTACCCCCTATCTACTGTCCATCAATCAACGAGGGGGTGTGGCTGAATTTAACAATTGGCTCTCTTTTCCACTCTGAAAAGTTGGAAGGTATGCTTTACGTCATGCTGTCTGGCTCCGGCCTAAACATTTCGTCACATGGGGGTTTAACTCGTAGCTATTGTACTCGTGGCCCCAAGTTCCGTGCCTGCTATGTTAGGCAACCTGGCCAGTTAAAAACTCATATTTTATAGATGTAGTGATTCCTGTTCAGTTTCATGTGCTTGAACTTTCCCCTTCTTTGTGCCTTTACCATATTCTACCTACAGCATGATAAATCTGGCTGGGGCCTACTATGTAGGACAATGTGCCTGGTTGATGCCTCAAAGCAAAACACTCAAGCTGAGGCTGTGGGAAAGGGTGATCACCCTGGGCGCCGAGGCCAATGTTAGTGGTGCCGGCAATAAGTCATTCCCCCATATTGGGCTCAGTCCTGGAGAGGGGGGCACTGCCTGCTGCTATAGAAGACGCACAACTTGGCACGGGACAGCAGCAGCACCACAGGATGGGTGAGGAGAGACTGAATTTCTTCCTTCCCAAACTGATTTCCCATTTTGACTTCCCATTTTGCTTAGAAACTGTTCTGGTGCAACATCAAGAATGGTTTAGGTCAGAACTGTAGAGCCTACGAGAGAGTGAATAACTGGTCAAATCAATGGCATGGAAACAACATTAAAGTGAAACAAAACACAGAATTTTGACCATTCCGGGTTTTGTTCCTTGCCCCCAGGACATTTGGGATGCCCCGCTGTGTGAAACCTCCCAGTTCGCCTGTAAAAACGTACCTCTTCCCTTTCCAATGGCGCATTTGCAGGCTCTTGTCCAATCAGAGCCATTTGCTGTGCATATGTAAATAGCTCTGTTTATTATTGTGAGCTTAAACCGGACCTTCACCATGATTTATTGAAAAGCCCAAACCTTTAAAAATCGATTCCCCAGCATTTAAAATTAATATATTTTAAGTTTTTAGTCACTTATTATTATTCCCCCCACTGGGCAGCAACTCTGTTCAGGACTTTAGGATATGGGCGCCACCATCTTGACTCAGAAGCATCACATACTTAGGGGGGGGGAGTGGGATAAAGTACAGGGGGCGGGTTATAGATGAGCTTTGATCAGACAGAGCAGAGCTGGGGTCAGGGAAAGGACAGCAATCCCAGAACGCAGAGCAGCACAGTCAGAAGGCACTTCCTGTTTGCAGGCTGTCTGATGTTCCATGAGCCGCCATCTTGGATGTTTAAAGGCTCATAACATGCAGTAGATGCAGGTAGGATGATTTTTAATGTGAGCAATCTGTATGTACAGGGTGTGGGAAACATATAAGATAGATTCTTTTTCAGAGTGAAGGACTGCTTTAAGTGGTCACATCCCCTACAGTGCCCACACCCCAGTTCCCAGCCTGAAAGACTGGGGACGGGAACCTGTGCATAGCCCAAAGATGCAGGGGATGCTGCCGCCATTGTTAACATTAGCGAGAGAGCCAGGAAGAAGGTGAGTTTACTGGCACCCCAGGGGATTTCACACAGTGGGGCATGTCGTTTTCCGATGCCCCAGGGGAAGGCCAGGGGCTGGCTTTGGAATCTTTTAGATTCCAGGGCCAGCTCTAGTGGGTTTTGTTCCGCTTTATTAAAAAATGAGTGGTCTACTGTTTTTGCCAGTAAGTTGTCACAGCGTGCATACCTTGTGACCGGTCCTGCGCCGCCCTCGGGTGGCGTGGGCTTGGGCGGCTCGCCGGGACTCCTCCTGCCCGGCAGCCACCTCCAAGCCGGACGCTGGCTTGAGCAGCGCCGAGCATGGCCACCTCCTTCATTTCTCGCTTCCCCGGCAGATCTATTATTACTATTGTATTATGCTCTCCGGCAGAGCGCAGCCACACAGCGCAGCCACCGGAGATTGAATTAAAGGGCCAATAAGCCCAAAGACCACTGTGGGCAAAACGCCCTAAAAAGTTTAAAACTAGGCAATTGTAAAAGCACCAATCACTTACATTGCCCTTGTCCAATCTAGTTCAGCCCTATACAAATGTTACCTCCCAGTGTGTCACTGCCCGTGATAGCATTAAGCTGGGTGTGCGATTCCTGTATTGATACCTGTTGCCGACCTTGCTAATCCGACTATCCTGACTCCCGTCTGTACTGAACTCAGCCTGAATCACGAACCCGTCTCATCCCTGGTGCTGCAAAGCTCTCTGATCTCTTGGTTTGACCATTGGCGTTCATCCATCATCACCCCTGTGAGCTTACATCCTTTGAGCTAATAAATCCTGGGGGCAACCGGCGAGGCGTTTAAAACGTCCCCGCAAATGGGGGTTTGGCTAAAGGTGAAGCTAGCTGCGGAGATTGGGGGTTGTAGGCTCATAAAGAGGACGAGTGTCCCCGGGGTTTGACATAAGGTAAGTCTCGCCTCACTCCAGGGCACTATGCAGGGACAAAGCTAGGGGGTAGTAGGGAGGGCACTTGCCCCGGGTACAGCAGGTCAGGGGGGTGCCAAAGGAGGGCCTGGGAACAGATGGGGGGCACCATTTAGAATATTTGCCCCGGGTGGCAGAAAGCTTATCTACTTCTCTGGCTCTATGTCATTGGTATGGAGATTCCTGTTCACTTTCAAACTGTGGTGCTGTTCCTTGGCCTCTCGTCAGTTCCTTTGCAGCCTTGATCCCTTGGAGCAGCAGCTTGTGCCGGTGCACCCGATTCCAGCCACCCTGAGATTAGAGCTCTCAGCATGGCTAGCTGGAGTGCATGTCGGCCCCTCAAGAAAGCTTGGTTCCTCATGAGAGATGCACCCTGAAGCTGCTGACAGCAAAGGACCTGCAGCTTTTCAGGAGGGGGTGCTGCAAGGGATGAAGGCTGCATGTGTTAGACAAGTATGTATGGCTGTTTTCTTTAACCCACAGTTGCCTTTTAAACCCCAACATGCTTTGCTAATCAGAGCATCGTCAGCCTATCACCAGCTGTGGATTGGCAGGTATCTCACCTGTATAAGCGCGCCACGGTTTTGCTGATCCCCCCCAAAAGTCATCTCCTGCGCACCCAGCCTTCACCCGATAATTCCAGACTAATTTGCTGCGCGCTGGCGTCTGCGTTTCTGACAGCTAGACACTGACAAATGCACTCTGGGAGATGAGGCTTCAGGATAAAATTCTAATTAATTATGAAAAATTGCCTCTGTCTCCCGTTGGCAACTTAGCCATGATGACTAGAGGAGCCTCTAAACCTCCAAAAGTGGAGCCGTTCATTAAAAAACCTTAAAGAGCGAGTGGTTTCACCTCCCAGAATAGACGTAAACACCAACTTCTGAAGCTATAAGTGGCCTCTATGAACCCGCACTGCCAATCTGCCGCCGCTCAGGGATCTGCCCAAGGATTAAAGATTTTGCTCGATAATTGGGGGGGGGGGATCATCTACACATGAAGTGGGGGAGGGGGGATTCCGCCATTGTTGTTAAAGGGAAATTTCACTTTGGTGGACATTTAAAAGGCAAGAAAAATGTATGCTCACCTTTCCTCCCCGGAGCGAAGCGATGTCCAGATCAAATATAAAGTGCACCTATAGCCAGACAGGAAGTTTATGTCATCACCTTCTATCCCCAGCCTAGTGCTCCAGTGCCTAGGTTTCTTTTTTTTTTTTTTACTTAAGCCTTTATATTCAGAAAAACACTAACAGAAAGCAGTATGATCTTCAATAGCAGCCATATGCTGATTTATTCAGTTGCAAGGTAAACTGCCACAAATGTCAGTTATTATAACTGATAAGGCTGCATTCAGTCATGTTTTTATGAATACTGCAGAGAGGCATAATTATGCACACGGGTGAGTCCTGATCAGGCAAGAGACCGCACATGTGCTGTGGAAGGTGAGGTGAGTAAACCACTAATGCTCAATTGGGATGCCTATTATATGGGCAAATCCAAGGTTTAGGCCTGATTTAAAGTGGACCAAAACCTATGATTTTCACTATCCCGGGTCTTGGTCCGCCCCCCAGGGGCACTCCGTTCAGTGAAACACTGCCATTCACTGAGCAAACTCACCTCTCCTCTGTCTAACGGCATATGCGCCGCTGCTTGTCCAATCAGCTTCTCCGGCCGTGCATTTTAATGTGCGGCTGGGGTGCTAAATAGAATAACAGGTGCACACATCGGCGGCACGCAGCATCACTCGCACACACAAAGCCATTCGCTTGCGGCAGACGTGGTAGTGCACAGCCGAGAAGGGATGCGAGCGATGCCACCGGCTGCACCTGCACTGTGGGCTCAATGGAAAGGTAAGAATTGCAGGCGGGGAGAAGGAATCTGACCGTTGTGGTCCACTTTAAAGTGAAATCTCTAAGGCAGGTAAAAGCCCTTCAGTGATTTGTGATGCTCTGCAGTGTGAAAACCCCCATTTCACCCTTTACTTACCTTTTCCAGCATCCCCTGCACCCCCTATACTCTGCGCTGACCCGTGCTAGGAAAACCTTCTAAGCATGGTAACAAATCTTGATTGGAGGAGGCCTATGAATGTGTTGTGAAATCACCGGTTTGAAATCAGGGGTTTCACACACAGGGGCATTCCAAAATGAGATACCACTGTTAAACGGACCAAAACCAGAGGGAGCGAATATCCCAGGTTTTGGTCTGCTTTAGGTTTAACCACAATTTTATTTCTAGATGGACCGTATGTCTCCTTCTGCCATCAACCTCCTATGTTTATATGAAGAAACTTAATGATAGAACAAGGGGGTCCAACCTGAAGCTAGTCGGGGGGAAGATCAGGAGCCATGTTAGAAAATATTATTTTACAGAAAGAGTAGTAGATGCTTGGAACAAACTTCCAGCAGAGGTAGTTGGAAAATCGACAGTCACTGAATTTAAACATGCCTGGGATAAGCACACATCTATCCTAAGAGACCATACAGTATACACATAAGGGCAGAATAGATGGACCGTATGGTCACCTTCTGCCGTCACCCTTTATCATGATTTATTGAAATGGCCAAACCCTTAAAAAACTATTCCCCAGCATCTAAAATTAATATATTTTAAGCCACTTCTTTCCCCCACCGGGCTGCAACTCTGTTCAGGACTCTAGGATACGGGCGCCGCCATCTTGACGCCATCTTGAGTGGGGGGTTGGGGTTATAGCTGTGCTTTGCACAGATAGAGCAGAGCTGGAGTCAGGAAGAGGATAGCAATCCCAGAATGCAGAGCAGCACAGTCCGAAGACACTTCCTGTTTGCAGGCTGCCTGATGCTCATGTTTAAAGGCTCATAACATGCAGTAGATGCAGGTAGGATGATTTTAATGTGGGCAATCTGTATGTACAGGGTGTGGGAAACATATAAGATAGGCTCTTATTCAGGGTGAAGGTCCGGATTAATGTGAGCAATCTGTATATACAGGGTGGGGGAAACAAATAAGATAGGCTCTTATTCAGGCTGAAGGTCCGGATTAATGTGAGCAATCTGTATGTACAGGGTGTGGAAATGTATTCAGGCTGGAGGTCTGCTTTAAATGTGTCCATGTTTCCAAAGTGGGTGAAAACCCATGTGGCCAGGCCTGAAATCAAAAGGATTCCAGGCCTGGCCCTTAGCCTACCCTTGGGGCATCCTACACCAGATGGCCCACTATGTTTTTATGTTTCAAAACGTATCAAAACCAGGTTTTTGTTGGTCCCCCTTTTATACTTACCTAGCTGACATCCCCACAGCACAGGTGTGACACTCCTCCAATCAGCTTCTTTGGCTGTGCATATAATGTGCAGCTAAAGAAACTGAATAGGAGCTTAGTTGCACTCATGATCGGCCGGTTTTGATCCTCTTTAAACCCACAGATGGCCTTATATAAATATCGAATCTTGGTCTCAACAGTGTTAGAGTACGATTCTCTCAGTTCAGTTCAACAATAGGTTTTCAGGGATTTCAGCCCTTAGTGAATCACTTTCTGTATAAACCTTGATCAAGGAGATCACACAAAAACCAAAGACAATAATCCTGATGTTGAAAGCGTGATGAATGATTTTTAATCCAAGCAGTCTAAGACATATATAGATGATTCTTCAAATATATGCAGGAAAAGGAGAAGTAAAAATAACCAATCAAATATAATTAGGTGGTCTAATAATTGTCCAATAAAATCAAAGTAACAAGCCGGATACATATCTATATTTGGCTAATATCCACCTGGCACAGCATTAGTTAATTTGAAGCAGAATATATGGAGCGTGCGCAGTTCACAGGACAAGGGGTCAGAAATTCAAATGAAATGTCAAACCTTAGGACGGATGACGAATTACCGGTATGCGGTTTTCAATAAAGGAAAAGAGTTGAGTTTTTAGGGATTTTTTGATTTATAGTTTTAGAAATTACGGAACCTGTCTGGTTCCTGTGTTGCTAAATCTAGTTGTGAAATATGGAACATAAGAATTAAAATTTCCAACAAGTAGAATAATAAATCTTAAAGAATTACTCTTCAATCTAACAACAGGTTCACTTTAAAAGTATTTTGCAGGAAGTGAGCGCAGATATGGGGTAGTCTGTTTTATTTCTGGAAGATTAAATTTTGCCCATAATCTTTTTACCACGCAAACATGGTGAAGATAAGAGGACACTTGGGCAGGAGGACTATGTGGATATTTGCGATAGCGTTAATCAGTTATGCCGTAATTCTTACGGAGCCCCTTGTACCAGCTCCCGCCTCGCACGCCGCTCGCCATCTTATCGCTGGGTGCAGAAGCGCCGGGTCAGGATACAGGGAAGGAAATTATAGGGAATATTCGATAGGAAAGTGACTCATCAGTGTCCTCTCCCGGCGTGAGACCTGGCAGATGAGAGAAATGTCCGGAAAATGGTGCTCGGCACAGATATCCGCTCTGCGGCGCTACGCAGGCCACTAATCCTCTCCAGGTTATTTTCTTTATTATCTGGAAAGTTTCAGAAGCTTCATTTCTTATTCAGAGTTACTATAAGTCATCATGAAATATAGCGCTGCTGGAATGGACCTCTGTTATATTCCGATTTATTCTCCAAACGGACCTGGGAGGACCTAAATCCAACACCAAATCTTTTGGTTTTCAGAGGTTAACGATAAGCAGACCTTCACCCTGAATAATATGTTTCCCCCACCCTGTACATACAGATTGTCCACATAAATCCGGACCTACATCCTGAATTATCTTATATGTTTCCCCCCCCCCCGTACATACAGATTGCTCACATTAATCCAGACCTTCACCCTGAATAAAAGCCTATCTTGTATGTTTTCCCCACCCTGTACATACAGATTGCCCACATTAATCCGGACCTTCTCCCTGACTAAGAGCCTATCTTATATGTTTCCCACACCCTGTACATACAGATTGCCCACATTAATCCGGACCTCACCCTGAGTAAGAGCCTATCTTATATGTTTCCCACACCCTTTACATACAGATTGCCCACGTTAAAAATCAACCTACCTGCATCTAGTGCATATTTTTAACTTTTTAATATCCAAGATGGCAGGTTGCCTGCAGACAGGAAGTGTCTTCTGACTGTGCCGCTCTGCATTCTGGGATTGCTGTCCTTTTCCTGACCCCAGCTCTGCTCTGTCTGTGCAAAGCACAGCTAGAACCCCGCCCCCTGCACTTTTCAACCCTCTCCTCAGTATGTGATGCTTCTGAGGCAAGATGGCATATCCTAGGGTCTTAAACAGAGTTGCAGCCCAGTGGGGGCAAGAATAATAAGTGGCTAAAACCTTAAAGTATATTCATTTTAAATGCTGGGGAATAGTTATTTAAGGGTTTGGGCTTCTCAGTAAATGATGCTGAAAGTCTGGTTTAATAGCTTACCTCCCAACCTTTTATGGTGGGAAAGAGGGACAATTGTTAAATTAGGCCACGCCCCCTCATTGAGGGATGGGTAGGAGATAAGATGTATCAGTTAAAACAATAGAAACACTTTGAATAAGAAAACTAATCATTTATTGATGTAGATCTGCATGTCACACCTCAAAGAGGGACAAATAAGAATGAGGGAAATTGGCTCAAAAGAGGGACAGTCCCTTCAAATCAGGGACACTTAGGAGGTATGTAATAGCCCTGAGCAGGGTCAGCCCTTGGATGGAAGGCACCCTTTGAAAGACTACAGGATGGAGCCCCCCCAACACACTTCTGTGCTTCCTTACTATAGCCTAGCATCAAGCCAGATGCCAGGCAGAGGTACCCACACGCAGAAGTGTTCCACTGTCCCCTGTGGGGTGGTGAACTGGCAGATGGTAGGGAGGCAATGCAGAAATGGGGACTCCCTCCGGTATCAGACATGATGCTACAAGAGCAAAAGCACTCAATCCTGTAAGTTTGCAACCAAACCTATAATCTGTCTCTAAATCTGAGGACTAGGTCACCACACATATCTGCAGAAGTCTGCTAAAGCTGCACCACCAAGCGCCAAGGTGCCTCTGTGGGGTGCAGTCCTAACTCTAATCTCTGAGAGCCCCATTTGGGACATACAATGCAATAGATACAATAGGAGCAGGCTTACCTGAGGTTGCCCTATAACCTCGAGTGCACTAACCAGATTTAGAGACAGATTATAGGTTTGGCTGCAAGCTAAGGCACCTGGGCGTTTGGTGGTGCAGCTTTAGCATACTTCTGCAGATGTGTGTAGACCAAGACCTGTGGCTCCTTAAAGTGGACCAACACCCAGGATTTTGACTATCCTGGGTCTTGGTCCACTTCGGTGGGGCACCTCCGATCAGGGGTGCCCCGCTGTGTGAAACCCCCCCGATCACCCTAAAAACTCACCTCTCCCCGCTCCCAGCGCCGACGGACAAGCGATTTGACAGCCGCTTGTCCGTGGCTCCTCCGCCGCCGCCTCCCGCGCGTCCCTCTTGACGCGCGCGCCCCCGCGCCAGCCATTCACAGACGGCCGGCGCGGGGGCGCGCACGCCTAGAGGGGCGCGAGGGAGGCGGCGGCGGCCGGCCGCCGCCGAAACTAAGGTAAGGGGGTTTGGGGGTTTTGGGGGGGGGGGGTTTCACCCTGCGGGACATCCCGATCTCGGATGTCCCGCGGGGAGGGAGGTGATCGGCCCGGGAATCTTATAGATTCCCGGGCCGATCACCCAAGGGTGTTGGTCCACTTTAAAGACTTGTGTATCCTAATTGCCCTGCTAATGTGCACCTCCCAGGTTAGTTATAAATGGGTCTGAGCGGCTGCCGCCCCTCCTTTGTTTCCTTTGAATTTGTGCAAGCACATGGGGTGTGGGGTCTAAGGCTGTACTGCGAGGTCTTCGACCCTTACACCCCATGGGCTGCATGTCACTGTTGCCAATGCTTAACTGTAGTCTCTATGTATTGTTCTGATGTGTTATATTTCCTGTATATTCAGCTGCTGTCTATGAATTCTTTTTCCTGTCTGTGCCATAGAGAGAGACAGGAAGATCCTCTGTCAGCCCAGGGGGAAAGTGAAGCTTGAATAAGCACCTGAACACCTTTATTTAAGGGAGTTAGACCAGTGGTACCCAATGCCCCTAGGAGTGGAGCTACAGAGCTGAAGTGAGCCGGGATGGGTCAGGAAAAGGTGAGATGAGTAGAGGTCAGGTGGGAAGAAGCAAGCAGGGGTGGGCAGAAAAAGGTGAGATGGGAAGAGGTGAGATGAGTAGAGGTGAGGTGGGAAGAAGTGAGCAGGGGTGGTGCATGAAAAGTTGACAGGGGAAATGGTGAGATGAGTAGAGGTGAGGTGAGCAGAAGTAACGTGGGACGAATGAGCAGGGTGTCAGTCTCCTCGCCTTTCCTGCCCTTTAAGGCATCGTGAGCGCGCCATACCACAGACTGCATGCAGCAGCAGACATGCTCGGCTGCATGGTTTTAACAGAGCAGGCTCTTCTTCTGTTGCATGCTCCACAGTGACACCTGCTGTTCAGCCCATTGGAAGTGCACAAGGCCTAGAGTGTAAGCTCTTGGACTTGATTTCACTTCCTGGTGTCCTGAGTTTGAATGGACAGGAAGTGACTTCACCAGACTCTGGCACATCCCTCCCTGTGCTGATTGATGGCCCTATTTAAGAGGACAGCTGGCCTACAGCCAATGCTGTGTTATCAGCTTACTTCCTGGACCTTGTTTCCCTGATTCCTGAATACCTGATTGAATACCTGGATTTATACACGGACGGATAACCTGATTTTTGACGCGGATTGCTTATGGACTTTGCCTGTTTTCTGCCTGCCTCTGACCCCGGATTCACCCTTGGACTCTGCTCAGACTTTTTATTTGCTCTTTGGAGTTTTTTCTGCTTCACTTCGCCCCATACCTGGAGCTCAGCTCAGCTCTCCCCATGATTGCAGCCAGGAGGCTTGACACAGGGTTTGGGCAGGAAATGCTGAGGGAGAAGAGCTGAGATGAGTAGAGGTGAGGTGGGAAGAAGTGAGCAGGGGTGGTGCATGAAAAGTTGATGGGGGAAGAGGTGAGATGAGTAGAGGTAAGGTGAGCAGAGGTGACCTGGGAAGAACGGGCAGGTTTGGGGCAGGAAATGCTGAGGGGGAAGAGGTGAGATTAGTAGAGGTGAGAAGAAGTGAGCAGGGGTGGAGCAGCAAAAGGTGAGGTGGGAAGAGGCGAGATGAGTAGAGGTAGGGTGGGAAGAAGCGAGCAGGGGTGGTGCAGGAAAAGGTGACAGGGGAAATGGTGAGATGAGTAGAGGTGAGGTGGGAAGAAGTGAGCAGCCGTGGCACAGGAAAAGGAGGTGGGAAAGAGGTGATATGTGTAGAGGTAGGGTGGGAAGAAGCGAGCAGGGGTGGTGCAGGAAAAGGTGACAGGGGAAATGGTGAGATGAGTAGAGGTGAGGTGGGAAGAAGTGAGCAGTCGTGGCACAGGAAAAGGAGGTGGGAAAGAGGTGAGATGAGTAGAGGTGACGCAGGATAAAGTTGGCACAGATGAGGTTGCAGAAGTGAGGAGGGAAGTAGTGAGCATAGGTAAGGTTGCAGATGTGAACTGAACCACAGAAAGAACTCAGAAACCGGAGGGATGCCGCGGAAGCCGTCATGGCCCATGCAAGCAGGGCTTTTTCTAGGGGTGGGCGAGCAGGATGATCACCTTGGGCCCCAAGGCCATTGGGGGCACTTTTATACCAGCCAATCTGTTTCTGTAGATGAGTCAAGGCCACTATTAGTGATGCAGGCCATAGAACAGGCCCCTTATCCTCCTATACTGGAAATGGTGAGGGGGCACTGCCTGCTGCTATGGTAGAGGAATGGCATGGCACATACGGTATGGAACAGCAGCAGCACCACATGGTGAGGAGGAGGCAGAGTTGTTTCCTTTCCACCCTAAGCACTATTGTGCCTAGAATCTTCCCTGCACGCATGCAGAGTGGAATCCCTTGAAAGGTACATTTTACGGTTTATGGGTTATTTCACACAGCAGTTATAAGAAATCATATGACCCTGGAGTCTTTTATACTCCTAAGTTGGCCAGAATTGGTTTTGTTCTGGAGTAGATTTGAAACAAAAGAGAGTTGTGGACTCCCTTATGTGTGCCGGATGGGGTAATACAAGCATAGGAGACACCATGTGATGGGCAGGCATGTGGCGCGTCCTGAGGCTAAACAGGACCATGTAGGGCAAATCGGGCCATAGCGCCTGATTCAGGGACGTCGATCTTACCAGTTCCAGCAGGGCAGACAGACCCCTTTCATGATATACAGTTTATAGAGGATTGATAGCTGGCACAACTGCTGTAAGTGTTTAATTATAACATGCCGCCAAGTGCTCTGAGGAAGGTGCCAGCCTATCTGGCAGCCAGCGGGGTGCCAGGCCTTCTGGCACACGGAGGCTTCATTTAGCGGCACACAGAGTATAACCGGGAGGGAAGAGCTGTCAGATCTGAAGATACATTAAAAAGAGGGTTGGCCGAGATCCATGGTGGCACACATGCTAAGCACATTTTCATAACGCACACCCAATTACATCCTATGAGTGGTCTAGCGATGGTACTGTGGGTGGTAATCGGGAGATCCACTGGACTGCTAATAAGCTCTATGAAACATTTATATACATAAGAAAATCAAGCTCCGCAGTAGAAGCCGTAATAATAAAAAAAAGCCATTGTGGGATGGCCAGATATGTTTTGTCTGAGGTATAACTAGATGCTTTGGGGCCCTGCTGCAATCATTCAACCCTGGGCCCAATATCAGCTGAAGCAAGAAAATGAGACAGATTTTTCCACCTTTCGGCTGTAAGAGTTTTAATAAAATTTAGATAACCCCGGATCGACTGGACAACCTTGTGATACCATAACGGCTAATCCGGCTAATATTTCTAATCTTGCTGAATACAGCGTCTCTCGCAAAATCCACCACTAAGCCACACATTTTTTTACAACACTAGTGATGTTATTAGCCATATAGAGGTTAAAGCAATATAGATATTTAGATTAATAATTGAACTACTCATCTTTATATTATCCGGAAATATTCATTTTATGCACAGAACACCTTTTTTGTTGCTGGGGGCCAGGATAAACCATCATTAAAATCATGTTATCTTTATTTGTACTTATATATTGATCAGGTATGATTTAGGTCGGTTCTGATATATAGAATACACATTGATTAACTTGTTGTCTATACTCAAAAACAATTATTATACAAAAAATATATTTCGCACCACCTATTCAGTAACTAATATTTTCCTATGCATGGTCGTGCATTCAACCAAGGGCTATTTTAAACAATAGCTACAATTTTCCCTTATAGTGGTTCCAGCAACCACCCAATTAGCCCTAAAAGTGCTGCACCCTCTCCACCACAATTAATCAATCAAATTCAATATATCTCATATCTCATGAATTCCTCTTTATTAAATTCCCCATTTAAAATTTACATACAAACATCTAATAAAAAATATATCCAAGGCAATTCATTAAGAAGGGCATCCCACACCGACCCACAATACCATCATATTTCTTCATTAAAGTGTGCTAAACAGCTAAATATAAAACAGCAAACATATATTATAAATCTTCCCAAATTAATCAACTATAAAGTGCCAGATTCAATTATAAAGTGCAAACAGTGCATAAATGTGCTATATATATACCATGTGCAATCTCTATGCAAATAAAATTTATAGGAAAAATATGGCAAGAGAGGTAAAGTGCAAAGTGGTCACAATCAAATTGTATACAAAGAACACATCACCTAATACTGGGTCCCTGGGATGTTCCCATATAGCAGAGCCAAGGAATGGGTCCCCACGCGTTCCGTAGTCCGACCCCGACTACTTTCTCAAGGTTTACTCAAAAACAAATTTCTTTACCCAAAATTTTTTTTGTAATCACTGGCTTGGTTACAGATCTACATATGCATCATTTGCTATCGATGATTGGCACTGAGGAAGCTTTACCAGGCGAAACTAGTATGCCAAAACAGTCCAACAATCAGGAGACTTTGTTCTATTAATTCATGTTTATACACTTAATACTAACTATTGTCTGATCTTGTCAATATATTTGTATGTTTTAGATCATTTGTGAAGGGAATTGATCGTTTTTTGATCGCGCCCCCCCTTCTTTTAATAACCATCTCAATACGAAATTTTTTTTTTTTTTAATGATTATACCTGAATTAATTTTTATGCTGAGTGAAGGCGGGGTCGCACCCATAGGCAAGTATTAGACTGGGTTAGCCTATACCTACTCGTCCTCTTTTCAAAATTTAGATACAATAGAAAAGTGTATTTGAAACTTAAAGGGGACCTAAGCCCTCCCTGTATAATTTGTGCCCCCGAGCTCTGTTTGATGGAGGATCTGGATTAGGCTGTACACATGTACCTAGCAATATGTATTTTGTTTTTGGTATGTTATGCATATATGGCCATTGTATGCTTTCTGTGTGGTTGCCAAAAAATAAAAAATTTATTCCGCACCACACAATCAATAAATAAACAAATAAGGATAAATATCCTGGATTGCCAGTGGCCTTGCCTGTGACTGGAAGCTATTATTCTCTGAAGTAAATCAAGTAATATGTAATGGTGAGTCCAGCAATCACCCAAAGCACCAAATCACAGCACCCCCTCCACAGCAACTAATAAGTACAACAAAATGTCATGAATTCATATTTATTATATACTACCCATTACTCTATTATCACATAAAGACATACAATTAAAAAACATACATCACAAACAATCCATTTTATGGGGTATCCCTAGTAGATCCATAATCCCAATTTCATCCAAAGTAAAAAATCCCAAAAAGTTTTTGAACAGTATAAAAATTAATTACTCCAATTATATAAAGTACAAAATGCAAAATGTGCAAAATACAGTGCAAAATATATAAAGTGCAAATAGCAATCTTATATAATCCAACAAGATAATGTGGCAAGATGAAGAAAGCGTAGTAGGGCAAAAAACAATTTAAATAGCAATAAGCACATCACCTAAGTGCGGATCCCCGGGATATCCCCCATAAATGTCACTGCCAAGAGCCAGTCCCCCAACGCGTTTCGAAGCCCCAGTACCAGGCTACTTTCTCAAGGTGTGTTTCTGTGTGGTTGCGCAAACACAAGCAGTGAATGCACACGTGCCCAAACCACAGCGTCCAGGGAGCAGTTGGGCAGTCTTGCTTAAGAGCATTTCAGTTATGCCCCAGTCGGGAATCAAACCTACCTATGGCCACAAGATTGGTTCCTTGACCATTAGACAATTACTGCCCCTTGTGTGCCATGGCACGCTGCATTGTTGAAGCCCCTACAGTAAACTGGTATCTTTTAATTGCAAGGCTAACCAGTGATGGGTGGGGGTGGCTTAGGTTGCCATGGACCACAAATTTCTCTCACCTTGGTCTTGGTCTGCATTAGAGGGGAATCCCAGTTTGGGATGGCTGTGTGTGTGAAACTGCCGGGATCAGCTCACCTATATCTATGCTATCTCTATCTATATATATCTCAAGGAGTTCTGAATGGAACTGATTGCTGGATGCCTTAAGATGGCTGCTTTCCTGTGCTATACTTAACCACGCACTCCAAGGCTTCCTCCGCACATGCGCTGTGGGATACTGGATCAAGAAATCTGGTGAACTGGGGAGTTTCACAATGCAGGGAATTCTAAATAAGGATGCCCCAAAGAGGGGGGGGGGCTTCATTTATAGGTTCTGGTCCACTTCAAATGTCAGAGGGTGGACATTCACTGCAACAGAACGGGAAAAGCTGCCACAGCATGTGCTCTCTTTCTCTCTCTTTCTCTGTAGAAGCTAGTTGGGACCCCTCAGGACACCACAGGACCCAATCTCTGAGAACCAGAGGTGAGTGATGAGTATGGAAGAGCCGAGTCCATTGTCATGGACCCATTGTTCACCTCTGGGGGAGCACAAGACCCATGCCTAGGGGCATAGGTGCTGGTATCCTGGCATGGCCAGAGGCTGGCCGCGTGGCCTCTGAGCCATGGGGACCTCAGCACCTATGTCTGATGTGCTGATTGGTTAGCTTGGCGTTGGCAGACCCAACATTTTTTTTTTAATAATAAACTCCTCATACAAGCCATTAAAGTGGACCAACTTTGACTATTCTGGGTGTTGTCCTTGCCCCCTGATCGGGGGTGTCCAGCTGTCTGAAACCCCCAGATCGCTGATGCCAACTCACCTCTTCCCGGTCCTACGGTGTATGGGCAGCCGCTCGTCCAATCAGCAAGCTCGGAGTCGCTGATGTCACGTCGTCTAAGCCTTCGTCTAAGGCAAGGCATCCCCCACTTCCCTCTAACAGGGAGCCTGCCCGCGGCACATGCCCTGCTTGGGGGATAGCATGGATGCAGCCGTGACTCGCGCATGCACCATTGGACCGGGAAACAAGGATATGGGGCGACCTGAGGTGTTTCACACAGTGGGGCATCCCAATTAGGGAATCGATCAGCCTGGGAATCTTATAGATTCCCAGGATGTTCGGCATGGGTTTTAGTCCACTCAGCCTAACGCCCTGCAAAGCAAGAGGTTTCCTTTACCAGAATAGTGCAATATTCTTTTTAGAGTGAAGAAATCTCCCAGGTATTCAAAGGGGACCACCAAGCAATCTTGGGTCATCCCGAATTGGGGTGTGATCCCCCAGATTACCCCACATTCACTCACAATTCTGGGCTCACACACCACATTCGCCAACCGCGGACGCATCCCGGGATGTCCTATGTGCAGCCATTCAGATAGGCTGGGTGCAGGAACACGCCACACACCGCAGGGAAACCAGCATCTGCACCTCTATGCCAGAGTGATGGTCTAAACAGGTCCATATGGCGATTATTAATATGCACGGAACATGGTGCTGATTGGGCAAGTGCCTGCAGTGTGGGACCAAGAAAAGGTGAGTTTTTGGGGAGAACAGTGGAGTATTCCAAATCGGGATGCCCGTAGGGCAAAGATCAAAACCCGGGATAGACAAAATCCACTTTGAGCGCAGATTATAAAATCTTTGTCTAGATGCTTCTGGATGGTCGATGCAGCCCCCCATAGCTCCTGATGGTTTTTAGGGAGTAGTTCCACTTAAAAAAAAAATATTAATGTGCAAGATTCCCAGAAAGAAAACTAGATCTCAATGCCCGGACACCCGCTCGCTGACAGTAATAAAAAAATAATACGACAGACGAGGAGAAATGATTTCTATGAAAGATTAAATACACAGAAAGGGAAATCAATGGTAAAAAGAGGGAGTTATTATAGCAGAGGAGGACCATCCATCACCATGGTGGAGAGCTCGGGGAGGCGCAGCGCTCCATCTCTCACAATTACCAGTCAATCCTCATTTGTGTGCCACGAAGGGAAGCGCTATGGAGATTTGTCTCACAGGGAAATAAATAAATGAAAAATCGGGCGTGAGGCAGACGACTTATCTGGTTCAGGAATTGATGCAAATCACTGTCAGGGCAAAACAGCGGCACCTAACCCGAGCCAAACAGGGCTCGGCCGGGGTAAGCATGTGTATACAGTGGCGTAGCGACCCGGGGGCGGGGGGGGGCGGACCGCCCCGGGTGACACCAGACCTAGAGGGTGACACCGCACTATAGCATTATGTCACCTCAATTATTGCCAGCCTGTGGCACAGAGCAGTCAGTTGTGGGGATGCTATGCCCTCACGGCGACACCTACGCATCTCTCCCACAGCGCTCGAGCGCCATTTGGCAGGAGGCGGAGCGGCTGCTGGTGCCTGTCCAGAATCTGTGGACCAATGGTGTGCGCGCACAGCAGGTCACGTGGACGAGGTGGGAGCTTTTGTTCGCTGTTGCTGAGAGCGCGCGCGGTATTCGTCGCCAGAAACAGGTGAGGGCGTGTGTGGTGTTGCTGGGGTGAGCGCACGCTGTTCCTGTTTATTCGGGGATTTATAGCTGTAACTGCTCAGTGGCGTGTGTGGTGGTGTTGCATGGTGGGCGCGTTACCTGGCGGGAGATGGGTGTTTTTAATGGACATAAAGGGAGCGTGCAGGCCGATGTATGTGTGCTAGTGAGGTACTGCACAACGCATAAGCGCCTCTGCTATCATACATTGATTATAATAGGCGCACGCCCCGCTTTTGTTCAGGTGCGATGTCTGGCCCTGCCCCGACTCCTATTGGTTGCTGCCTGTCTGGCCCGCCCCTTTTCTCCTCCAGCTGTCTGTAATCGGTGTGCTCCTTTTCTCTGCCATTGAGTTCTTTCAACATACAAAAATTTTTTTTCTTTGGGGGGGGGGGGGTGACACCATTTCCTACCGCCCCGGGTGACACCAGCCCTAGCAACGCCACTGTGTGTATATAATACAATGTGTGGCTCCCCTTTGCCTAGGAAAGGGTTGTTTATTTTGTAGAACTATAAGAGAAGATTTTGTTTTGTCCAGCTGTAAACAATCTGTTTTGCAACTCCTCCTTACATAACACTTTGGGAGTATAGAACTTGATGCAGTTCGTTGACACTTGTCGTTTGAGATGCATACAGGACATTGCCCGGGACAGATTGCTGATGGCGATTATCAGCTGGTTGTTATTATTAGAGTGAACCAAAACTCTGGATTTTACTATTGATCCGTCCCCAGTTTGGGAGGCCCCACTGTGTGAAACCCCCTCCTCTCCCCTGGAATCGCCTGGTTTTCTGTCCTCAACGCCCCACGCCGTAAGCAAGTAGTAAGCGTAAGAGAAAGTCACTTTAACATGGTGGATTACACACAGACAGGAAAAAGAAATCAACAAGTTCAACTCATTATACAGGAAATACAACACATAAGCATAAGTAACAGCACCATCTACTGTCATAAGTATAAACTGAAGTCACTTCAGCAATATACTAAGCTGAGGCTGATGTATCTCTAACACATCTCACACAGGGAAGTGATCGATGCCACTGGCAGAGCAGTAGCTAGGCTTACTGGCACCCGGGGCAAAGATTCAAAATGGTGCCCCCCTTTGGTGCCTCCCCCGACCTGCTGCACCTGGGCAAGTGCCCCCCCTGCTTCCCCCTAGCTACGCCCCTGGCTGCTGGCAGCGCCCTCGTCGTCAGAAGTAGCTGGTTAGCGTCAACAGGTGGAGAGTGTGGGGAACGGAGTCACCCACAAGGTAAAAACAAAACACGGGGGGCCTGAGCACAGGTGGGGGCCCCATTTCGAATCTTTCCCCCGGGTGCCAGAAAGCCTAGCTACTCCCCTGCACAGCACCTGGTACTGAGAGGACACTGGGGAGCGGTGGGGAAACGTCACAGCCACAGAGGTGGCGTGTGCGCACAGTCCTTGACCTTAACCCTGGTGACTATGATCGCTATGTCCTTGATGCCACACTGTCACCATATGCCATTTTGCCCTAGCCAGCCGCCTGAAGCTGTTGCCTCACCTTGCCCCATTATAGGTGCAACCCTGGGTATTGGACAAAAGTTTTTGTCTTTTAAAAATTAAAAAATTTGTTTTAAAAGAGGAACATCAGCCCATAAATAAAAAGGTGCTTATCTCCCCCATTGGCCCCTACTGCTGCGGCAACATCAGGCTGCTTCAGGGCCCGATCCTCACCCCCCCCCCGGCCATCTGTAACTGACAGCCGTGCTCCTCAAAGTCCTGCGCTGCTCAGCGAAGTCTCACAGGATTTCGGGTGGCTCCATTGCATCCCACTGGCACTGCCCGTTGGAAGGTTTCCCGGAATACGAGGGATCCAGAAGATGGATCCCTCGGTGAGGTGAGTAAGTAGTGCCCAAAGGTAAAACCGGAGGGGGGGGGGGGGCAGCAGATCGGTGAGGTTTTAACGTCCCTCAATGTTCCCCTTTAAAGTGGACCAAAACCTAGGATTTTGACTATCCTGGGTTTTGGTGCATGCCCCTGGGGCACCCTGATCAGGGGTTCCCCGCTGTGTGAAACCCCCCAGGTAGCATGAACAAACTTATCTCTTCCCGGTCCTATGGTGCATGCGCGGCTGCTCGTTCAATCAGCATGCTCGGATCCATTGTCCAGGAGCTCATCTAATGCGAGCAGATCTGAGGCGCTAGTTACAAATACCTGCCATGGGCACGTGTCTTGCTAGAGGGATAGAGGGTATGCGGCCATGGCTCAAGCATGCGTTGTTGGACAGGAGAAGAAGGTGAGTTTATGGGCGACCTGGGGGGTTTCACCCAGTGGGGCATCCCAATTTTGGATGCCCTGGGGGAGGGAATGAATCTATA
Source organism: Gastrophryne carolinensis (assembly GCA_027917425.1). NCBI lineage: Eukaryota > Metazoa > Chordata > Amphibia > Anura > Microhylidae > Gastrophryne > Gastrophryne carolinensis. Next base: position 99,814,961 of record CM051241.1, read on the forward strand.
AGATTCCTGGGCCGGTCTCCATGGGTTTTGGCCACTTTAATGCTATATATGCCCTATGTGTCACAGCTCAATCTAAAAGGAAATCTCCAGCTCCGTCTGACCAATTTGCACCTTTGTACAGCAAGCGAGCTTCATGCATCCTCGTCATATCTATCTATTTGCCTTTTCCACTTTTATCTGCTGTTTAAAGGGAATAAAAACGATAATATTCGTAAAGCGAACGCTGCTGCCATTTTACCTTAAAATATCAAATATTAAAGACATCAGCAGCGCGGAGATATTCTTTTCGCCCTCCCCACTGTCAGCTCGGTAATGGCTTTCCATTAGATAAGCACGCGGTTGAATTTGTAAAAACGCGCAGTACGGTCTTCGGGCCCAATTACCTCTGGGCGCGCATGGCGGGGATATATAGGGCGTCATTTACCATCTCCCGTCTGGGGTGAGGAATATAATAGACAAGATCGCTCAGTGGCGCAGGGGCTACGCAGCACCTTCCATTTGTCTTGCTAACTGTTACTGTCTCCTTTGCGCGGTGAGAGGACACGTTGTTTACGAGGCGGACGTTCCGGCGCCATACATCAAAATCACAAGGCTGTCGGCGTGATGCATGTTACACAGAGCTTAATAGCGAGCACAACAACTCGCAGAGATGCTGATAACACAAACTGGATGTGCAACATCCATTATTATTTCCCAAAAGAGCCCTTGCTGCGTTTCCAGCGGCCGCATTATTCCAAGTTTTACTTTACATCAAACATTCGGACACATCCCGCTGTTTAAAGCCCTGCTGGGTGCCTTCCTCCTCCCTAACCACTCACCTCCTTATCAAACAGCACCATTGTTTATCCAATTTATTAGATAAAGAATATAGGCAAAACTGAGTGAGTCCTTGGGGCATGCGTTAACAAGGACAGTATTGCAAGGTGGTGCAGTTCACTATTATTATTTTATTATTATTGTTTATTTATATAACGCCATCATCTTCCATAACGCTGTAAAAAGTAGTAATTGCAGACAGGGCAGAAACATACAGTACTATTACTATACAGTCCTATACAGGACTATTACAAATGCAGTGTTACAGAGTTTACAATGGATATTCTGAATACAATAGGACTATTTAGACAACAGTCTAAAGGATGAGAGGTGCGGAGAAGAGGGGAAGGATCACAAACAGTCAGTATGGAGCTTTGCGTCATGTGCTCTTTAGAGAATTGCTTAAAGTGAAACAAAACCCAGGATTTTGACTATCCTCGGTTCTGGTCCTTGCTCCCAGGGTGGTGCCCCGCTATGTGAAACCTCCCAGGTCGCCGAACAAACTCACCTCTTCCCAGTCCTACAGTACAATAAATGTTATAATGGAGAGATAGAAAGAAAGATACTTAGCATCAGGTAGGGGGCCCAGCCATCGACTGAATAGCCCTGCAACCAACCAGCTTCCTAATCGACTGAACACTAGGGGGAGTGGCCAGCATTCCCAGCCTTCTGGGTGTGTCTGCATTGCCCTGCCTACAACCTGCCTCTGTGAGATTAGATACATATTCTATAAAGTAATATAACTCCCACAATATGCATGTTATCATATTGTAACCAAGAAATTCATGATCTCCATTATTTTTTTAGTTAAATGAACCTAAATACCAAATACATATCATACAGAATATGATACTATGTGTATTATCAGTCTCTGCTCAATACACATATGTTATAATTGGTATCAAATGAAAGATCTTATAATCCTGAATAAGACTCTCTCATTAATATAGTCATAACTGACATTTCAGACGTTACACCCCGAGCGAGCAATCTCATTAACATATCTAATTACAACCAGTGTGCAGCTTCATCAGAGCAAAATAATGTAAACATTAAACATTTTATATTACACCTACCCCTTCTCCCCAATGCTGTACACCCATCCACAGATCACCTCCGTCATTACTTTCATCTCTCGGTATACGGATATAGGTTAAGAGTGACGGGGAATCTAGCAGTGACATGCGCAGATAAAGCCCAGTAGTCAGAACTCACATCCAGGTATTACCTGGACCAGGATTACTGGCCTTTATCTGAGCATGTCACTGCTAGATTCGGAAACGCTTTTGGCTGGCAATACTTTTTGTTGTGCCTGATGTTGGAGTGGAGCGCTCCTGCCGAGCCGATTGGATTTTCTGCTTGGATTGTGACTCTCTAATCTAGGTAGAGCTGACTTTTTTCATGCCATGATCTATAGTTGGCCCCTCCCAATTTCATCCTTCTGCTACATAAAGTTGGGCTTAGAACTTAAATAAATCTTTAAGTCAGTTTTATAAACATTTTGATAAGATAGAGAAAAGATAATCAGAGATGTAATCTGCAGAGCTATACAGTACATTAATGAAGGCGAGTTATCCCTTCCTAATTGATTGTATCTCCTATTACTTTTTGGTCTCTTCATTAAACTCTAAATTACTGTTAATTAAAAAGGCAATTTCATTCTATCTCTGTGGCTGATTGGGAGAGGAGATGGGACCGAGCAATGATCTGTATCTCGGCAGCAGGAGGGACATGATGTTCCGTTATGATGGACTGACAAAAGCTATTCAAGGTAAAAGGTACTTGCTGCCTAAACTGTGCTTTACTCCCAAAATGCTGTGTGGGATGGTATGCGCCCCAGTGAAAGGATACAAAAGCAGGCATGCACAACCCGCATGCATGCATGCGGCCAGCACTGCTGCCAGTTGTGGCCTCTGGCACTTCTGCTTACCTCTACCCACCTATGCTGATGAAGTGGGCACGCTGACTCACGAAACGCGTGGCTGACTGGTAAGGTGGCAGACAGTGGGGAGACCAGGGCATTTGTTATGATGTCATTGTGCTTATTTATTCTTTGATATGGATTTGTCCAGATTTCGTTTTCTTTTTATTGATTGATTATTGATGTATTCTACGGAAATTACCCCTATGGGGACTGACATTTGGGGGTCATGCTTCTGCTACTGCAGGCAAAGGTAAAGGTTACGCCATTGTGAGGTTTACAATTTCGCTATATAATTTATCTTCTGAAAAAAATGGGCGTGGTCCTGGATGTGTGATGCTGCTTAATAATCAGCAATGTGATGAATCTGGGGGTGGAGGAGGGGGCAGGAGGTGGAGGGACGAGTATCTCTGTCCCACTCTGCTGAGCTAAATGGAGAACGGGATGAAAAAGTGAATGTCATTGACTGAACCTGTTAATCCCGATATCTCGGCCATTTCTGCTTCAATTTAAAGTGGACCAAAACTCAGCTCGATCGGCTGGGATAAGATTACTGGGCCGATTGATTCCCTCCCCCCCGAGGCATCCAAATTCGGGATACCCTGCTGTGTGAAACCCCCCAGGTCGCCCCATTCACTTACCTCGCTTCCCGGTCCAACGGCACATGCGAGAACCATGGCCACATCCCTGCCCTCTAGCAGGACGCATGCCCGTGCAAGGGACTTGTGAATGCCCGGCGTGGGCGCACTCCCTGTTAGAGGGAAGTGGGGGACGCTGGCTTGGACGGAGTGACGTTAACAGCACTGAGCATGCTGATTGGACGAGGGGCCGCACATGCGCCATAGGACCAGAAAGAGGTGAGTTGGTTTCGGCAATCTGGGGGGTTTCACAAAGGGGGGAAGGACCAAAACCCAGGATAGTCAAAATCCTGGGTTTTGGTCCACTTTAAAGTGCTACTGCAGGCAAAGGTAAAGGTTACATCATTGAGTTGGGCTACATTTGGCACTGAAATTTGGGGGTCATGCTTAAAGTGCTACTGCAGGCAAAGGTAACGTTTACACCATTTTGTTGGGCTACATTTGGCGCTGTCCTAAACTGTTTTCCTCTTTTTAAATGTAGCAGTAAAGGTCGAGATATCGAGGTTTACAATTTTACCATATATTGTCTCTTCTGAAAAAGACATATGCCCATCAAGTTTATCCAAGGGTGTTGGGGTAGCGGAAAGTTATTTTTTATTTTATTTTTATTGTTTTTTTACTGATAACCACTAATAGTAACTGTTAATGTTATTTTCTTCTAAATAAGCATGTAATCCTTTTTTGAAGCTGTCAGTGGTTGATACTGTAACAAGCTTTTGTGTGAGGCTATTCCATAGATTTATAGTTCTTATGGTAAAAAATGATTGTTGCCCCCGGAGACTGAATTTCTTTTTTTTCCAGTCGAACGGAGGGAGTGCCCCCTTGTCTTTAGAGAGGATTTTACCTGAAATAGTGTTTCCCCATATTTTTTGTATTGGCCATTTATATATTTATATAAGTTAATCATGTCCCCCCTCAGCCGTCTCCTTTCAAGACTAAACAGATTTAATTCTCGTAATCTTTCCTCATAACTAAGATCTTTCATTCCCCTTATTAGTTTGGTGGCTCTCCTTTGCACCCTTTCCATAGTCAGAGCGTCCTTTCTATGAATGGGTGCCCAGAACTGGACGGCATATTCCAGGTGAGGGCGCACCAGTGCCTTGTAAAGAGGCAAAATCACACCCCTATCCTGTGATTCCAGGCCTCTATTAAAGTGGACCATCACCCTCGGGTGATCGGCCCGGGAATCTATAAGATTCCCGGGCCGATCACCTCCCTCCCTCCCGATCTCGGATGTCCTGCGGGGTGAAACCCCCCCAAAACCCCTTACCTTAGCTTCGGCGGCGGCCGGCCGCCGCTGCCTCCCTCGCGCCCCTCTAGGCGTGCGCGCGCCGGCGCCGGCCGTCTGTGAATGGCCAGCGCGGGCGCGCGTGTGTCAAGAGGGACGTGCGGGAGGCGGCGGCGGGGGAACCGCGGACAAGCGGCTGTCAAATCCCTTGTCCGTCGGCGCTGGGAGCGGGGAGAGGTGAGTTTTTAGGGTGATCCGGGGGGTTTCACACAGCGGGGCACCCCACCGAAGTGGACCAAGACCCAGGATAGTCAAAATCCTGGGTGTTGGTCCACTTTAATGCATGATAGTATCTTGGTGGCTTTGGAAGCAGCTGCTTGGCATTGCATGCTGTTATTTAGTCTGTGATCTACCAGTACCCCCAGATCCTTCTCAACAAGTGTTTCTCCCAGGATATATGTGGCCTTCAGGTTATTAGACCCCAAGTGCATGACTTTCCATTTCTCCACATTGAACTTCATTTGCCAAGTGGATTCCCAGACACTTAATGTGTCCAAGTCAGCCTGAAGCTTGTGAACATCTTCCATAGACTGCACTGTGCTACATATCTTTGTGTCATCTACAGTATGGTAGCACTCTATTTGGGCTTCATTTATTATAGTGGTGTATCGGTCCAAATTAAAGTGGTCCAAAGCCCAGGATAGTCAAAAGTTTTGACTATCCTGGGTTTTGTTCCTTTCCCCGGGGGCACCCCGCTGTGTGATCACCGCATCAACTCACCTTATCCCGGTCCCACAGCACGTCTAAAAGCTGCGGCTCTGAGGGCAGTATCCTCCGCCTCCCTCTAACAGGGAGCATGCCCGCGCCAGTCATTCACAAATGCCTGGAGCGGGCACGCGCACTGCTACAGGGAAGCGGAGGATGTGGCCGTCAGAGCCGCTGCTCTTAGACGCGCCAGAGGACTGGGAAAAGGTGAGTTGGCTGCGGTGATCTGGGGGGTTTCACACAGCGGGGCACCCCCGATCGAGTTTCCCCTGGGGAAAGGACCAAAACCCAGGATAGTCAAAATCCTGTGTTTTGGTCGACTTTAAAGTTGTACTAAAAGGTGAACACCCGATTATTGTCCCATTGTCTTGGGCTACATGTTGTCCGTATTCAAAAAGATCCTGTAGTTCCTGAGTTATTAGTGAAAGTATTAGAGCATTGGAGATGCAGAGAAAAATTAGGAGAAACCGTGGGTGTGACAACAGTGATGTGATGTAAGCACACTGTGTGCTTTATATATATCAGTAAAAGAATAAGTGCATTGTTGTGCCTCTAGTTATTACTTCCAGCACATAGTGTGACCAAAAAAAGGGGGTGAGAGATGCTGCAGGCTAAGAACGTCTCCAGCCTGCCAGCACATGTGACCAGAAAGAAGGGAGGAGGGCGGGGTTTTTCATAGCTGCAGAGAGAGGCAGACAACCAGGACATTTGGGGAGGGAGTGGGGGGTGTTTCCGTTCTCGGTCCACTGAAGGTAGATTGAAAGAGCAGGTCAGCAGGGTGGGGACTGAAAGCTGAATAAAGGAGTGATTTCCTCACTAAGTAGACAGACGTAGCAGGAAGGACAACACTGGAAGGACTCAATGTAAGGCCACGGATATTTATTTTTTAACTTTTGACTTTCACTGGAGCAAAATAAAACAGCTTGATGTGATTTTCTTGAATAATAAATGTTGTTACACTGTCCCCTTAGGGGGCTACAGCATCGTAGACATCTCTGCCACTATCAGTCTCCCCCCCACATGCTGGCATTTAGTTGGCACATTAATGAATGTGGTTTCTGTATAGGCTTTAGCCCGCTTCAGCAGCTTCTCTCCTACGTACATATCACGTCCCAGAAACACTGTGATCCCGGTGCGGAGTCGCTCCTTATTTCTTAATTTTTAATGCATGAGTCATTTCATCCAGCTAATCCTCTCGACACCCACCCAGGAGCCAACGGCGGGTGCCGGAGCTTTTTGAGCAAACAAAGCTTAGTCTTATCTAATAAGGAGGCACTTGACTGTAAAAAAATGGATTTCAAGAAATACTTGGGAAAAAAAAATCTCGCTTTTATAATTATGCCCATTACAATGTGCAGCGACTTGCAGAAAAGTACCCCCAGAGGGGACAGTTCTAAAGCCTTATAACGCTATCATGTGTTAACAAAAGGACGGTACGGGGAAGGGGTCTCTATGCTATGTTATCTCAGGGCCCATGACCAGGGCCCCTGGGCACAAAATCTGGTGGAGGCCCCAGATACAGTATTTTTTCTTCCTTTAAAATATTAGTCCAGCCAAGTAACTTATTGGTGGTTGTCTGGCACCTGCTCACTTACGGGAAGATCGAGTCCCTTGTGCCACCCTTGTGCGGGTGGGTGCTGCTTGGGAACCCCTGCATTGCCATTCTGGGCAGGGGGTGGTGTAGTCGCCCAGCTGGTCCAGCAGAAAACAGTTCCCTGCATTGAGCTGCCAGCGGCTGTGCTTGGTGGCTTATGTGCAGTGACAGCTCTGCACCCATCACTGTAGCATTGCTGACAGCAGCTTTGTCAGGCGCGCCCCCACTGCCGCCAATAGCTTTGTTGCCGGCCCCGCAGTCCGTCAGACCAAAAACTGGAAAGCCTCCTGGACCAGACCATAACCCAAAGGTTGTTGGAGACCCCCTTTGCAGGGCAAGTGGTGGAGGCCCCCTTTGCAGGGCAAGTGGTGGAGGCCCCGGGGCACGTGCCCCTTGAGTCCCCCTCATAATCCGGCCCTGCCCATGACACATTGCATAGGGGCCCATGACACACAGCAGCAGGGTGCATCAGGGCCCATGACACATAGCATCAGGGTGCATCAGGGCCCATGACACATAGCATCAGGGTGCATCAGGGCCCATGACACATAGTATCAGGGTGCATCAGGGCCCATGACATATAGCATCAGGGTGCATCAGGGCCCATGACACATAGCATCAGGGTGCATCAGGGCCCATGACACATAGCATCAGGGTGCATCAGGGCCCATGACATATAGCATCAGGGTGCATCAGGGCCCATGACACATAGCATCAGGGTGCATCAGGGCTCATGACACATAGCATCAGGGTGCATCAGGGCCCATGACACATAGCATCAGGGTGCATCAGGGCCCATGACACACAGCATCAGGGTGCATCAGGGCCCATGACACATAGCATCAGGGCCCATGACATATAGCATCAGGGTGCATCAGGGCCCATGACACATAGTATCAGGGCCCATGACATATAGCATCAGGGTGCATCAGGGCCCATGACACATAGCATCAGGGTGCATCAGGGCCCATGACACATAGCATCAGGGTGCATCAGGGCCCATGACACACAGCATCAGGGTGCATCAGGGCCCATGACACATAGCATCAGGGCCCATGACATATAGCATCAGGGTGCATCAGGGCCCATGACACATAGCATCAGGGTGCATCAGGGCTCATGACACATAGCATCAGGGTGCATCAGGGCCCATGACACATAGTATCAGGGTGCATCAGGGCCCATGACACACAGCATCAGGGTGCATCAGGGCCCATGACACATAGCATCAGGGCCCATGACATATAGCATCAGGGTGCATCAGGGCCCATGACACATAGCATCAGGGTGCATCAGGGCCCATGACACATAGCATCAGGGTGCATCAGGGCCCATGACACATAGCATCAGGGTGCATCAGGGCCCATGACACATAGCATCAGGGTGCATCAGGGCCCATGACACATAGCATCAGGGTGCATCAGGGCCCATGACACATAGCATCAGGGTGCATCAGGGCCCATGACACATAGCATCAGGGTGCATCAGGGCCCATGACACATAGCATCAGGGCCCATGACACATAGCATCAGGGTGCATCAGGGCCCATGACACATAGCATCAGGGTGCATCAGGGCCCATGGCACATAGCATCAGGGTGCATCAGGGCCCATGACACATAGCATCAGGGTGCATCAGGGCCCATGACACATAGCATCAGGGTGCATCAGGGCCCATGACACATAGCATCAGGGTGCATCAGGGCCCATGACATATAGCATCAGGGTGCATCAGGGCCCATGACACATAGCATCAGGGCCCATGACACATAGCATCAGGGTGCATCAGGGCCCATGACACATAGCATCAGGGTGCATCAGGGCCCATGACACATAGTATCAGGGTGCATCAGGGCCCATGACACACAGCATCAGGGTGCATCAGGGCCCATGACACATAGTATCAGGGTGCATCAGGGCCCATGACACATAGCATCAGGGTGCATCAGGGCCCATGACACACAGCATCAGGGTGCATCAGGGCCCATGACACATAGCATCAGGGTGCATCAGGGCCCATGACACATAGTATCAGGGTGCATCAGGGCCCATGACACATAGCAGCAGGGTGCATCAGGGCCCATGACACACAGCATCAGGGTGCATCAGGGCCCATGACACATAGCATCAGGGTGCATCAGGGCCCATGACACATAGCATCAGGGTGCATCAGGGCCCATGACACATAACATCAGGGTGCATCAGGGCCCATGACACATAGCATCAGGGTGCATCAGGGCCCATGACACATAGCATCAGGGCCCATGACACATAGCATCAGGGTGCATCAGGGCCCATGACACATAGCATCAGGGTGCATCAGGGCCCATGACACATAGCATCAGGGTGCATCAGGGCCCATGACACATAGCATCAGGGTGCATCAGGGCCCATGACACATAGCATCAGGGTGCATCAGGGCCCATGACACATAGCATCAGGGTGCATCAGGGCCCATGACACATAGCATCAGGGTGCATCAGGGCTCATGACACATAGCATCAGGGTGCATCAGGGCCCATGACACATAGCATCAGGGTGCATCAGGGCCCATGACACATAGCATCAGGGTGCATCAGGGCCCATGACACATAGCATCAGGGTGCATCAGGGCCCATGACACATAGCATCAGGGTGCATCAGGGCTCATGACACATAGCATCAGGGTGCATCAGGGCCCATGACACATAGCATCAGGGTGCATCAGGGCCCATGACACATAGCATAAGGGTGCATCAGGGCCCATGACACATAGCATCAGGGTGCATCAGGGCTCATGACACATAGCATCAGGGTGCATCAGGGCCCATGACACATAGCATCAGGGTGCATCAGGGCTCATGACACATAGCATCAGGGTGCATCAGGGCCCATGACACATAGCATCAGGGTGCATCAGGGCTCATGACACATAGCATCAGGGTGCATCAGGGCCCATGACACACAGCATCAGGGTGCATCAGGGCTCATGACACATAGCATCAGGGTGCATCAGGGCCCATGACACATAGTATCAGGGTGCATCAGGGCCCATGACACATAGCATCAGGGTGCATCAGGGCCCATGACACATAGCATCAGGGTGCATCAGGGCCCATGACACATAGTATCAGGGTGCATAAGGGCCCATGACATATAGCATCAGGGTGCATCAGGGCCCATGACGCATAGCATCAGGGTGCATCAGGGCCCATGACACATAGCATCAGGGTGCATCAGGGCCCATGACACATAGTATCAGGGTGCATCAGGGCCCATGACACTTAGAATAAGGGTGCATAAGGGCCCATGACACACAGCAGAAGGGTGCATCAGGGCCCACGACACATAGCATCAGGGTGCATCAGGGCCCATGACACATAGCATCAGGGTGCATCAGGGCCCATGACACATAGTATCAGGGTGCATCAGGGCCCATGACACATAGCATCAGGGTGCATCAGGGCCCATGACACATAGCATCAGGGTGCATCAGGGCCCATGACACATAGCATCAGGGTGCATCAGGGCCCATGACACATAGCATCAGGGTGCATCAGGGCCCATGACACATAGCATCAGGGTGCATCAGGGCCCATGACACACAGCATCAGGGTGCATAAGGGCCCATGACACATAGCATCAGGGTGCATCAGGGCCCATGACACATAGCATCAGGGTGCATAAGGGCCCATGACACATAGCATCAGGGTGCATCAGGGCCCATGACACATAGCATCAGGGTGCATAAGGGCCCATGACACACAGCAGCAGGGTGCATCAGGACCCATGACAGCTTTTTTTTTTTTTAATAACCCCTAAGATATTTTATATCATTATATACATATATCCATTTCAGGCACCCATTAATCCAAACCATACCTTCCAACTTTTCAGGGTGGGAAAGAGGGACAATTATTCAAAGTCACGCCCCCTCATTGAGGGATGGACCACGGCAATCTCGCAGCTCCGCAAAGTATCATGAGTGTGAAGGAAAACGTTTAGTTTAAACGGTTAAAAAACATGAATACAAGTTTAGGGTTCCCCCTTTATTCCCCCTGTAGCTTTAAGGCTTTCAAGCCATAAACATGCACAGGACAGTTGAGCCAAGCTCAGATCACAGACTCCCTGCTGATTCTCTCACACCTCTGGGCTGAAAAGGTCCCGCTGAGTCTGAAGCAGAGGTGACCCCTGGAGAGAACTCCAACACCAGTGAGTCAGCCATCCGGCACCAACATAAATTGGAGCATAGCTGGGCCATGGTGTGTCTCAGCACCAAGGCAGATAGAGAACAGGCACACAAAACTGCACATAGGCGTACAATTCTCAGGGCCATGCGACCACGGCAACCTAAAGAAATTGAGATCTTGGGATCTGACCCATCTAGGGACCCCATCTTTGAGCTCATCGGATGCCCGGCATCCAGCCCAATTGTTTGGTGCCATATCCAGAGCCATATGATCCCCCTGCCCAAAGTTGTAACCCCTAAAGGGTTTTAGGTTCTAAAGCAGGTTCCCCAATGGGGGAGGGAACAGTTTGCCTCACAGAAGGGAGGAGGTAAAAGGGTCCCGAGGCATAAAGATACCTGGGCTGAGCAGCGTGGGTTTTGGTCCACTTTAACTGAATTTCACTTTGTATTCACAAAAAGTTTTAGGTGTATCATTTGTTTTATGTCGCAATCATTTTTGAACCTTAGGCTCGATTCAAAATCCCAAATGTCATTATGTTCGTATTTGCAATCGAAAGTTTTGTTGGGTGTTTGTCATTTTTTGGCTTTTTTTCGTACATTTTTCACTCGCACGAACGTTCGGGAGAATGCGTATATGCGCTTTCGATTAGCGAAAGCAATTCGGAACATTTCCAAACAAAATTGGAAAATTTTCGTTCCTTCAGAAAACTTCCGTTGCTGGGATGGTTTACGTCACATTCAGAGAGCTGTTTGCCGACGGCTCACCACCCTATAAAATCGTATAATTGTAAAACCACTTCCGACACCTCTGAGGACTCGGATTGCTATTTTTGAACATGTTTTGCGGCTATGTGGAGGAGTCTGCGCGCCTTTAGCACCAAGGCATTGCATGTATCAGCATGGCCGAGGCCATAAATTGTATAGCAATGCATACCTGAATCAATACATTTCATGTATGCCTTATAGATGCATTTTAATGCTGACCTAAATTAGTCTTTTGCATGTAAAAATGTATTTTTCCACACATCCACACAATTGCAATATTTTTGAAGACTTATGTCCTTTGTGAATTATATTTGAATTGTTGAACTTGAATCTTAATGTGTTGTAGGAGTTATTGTTTTAGTCGGTTACCTTTGCTTTGTGTAATTATTTTATATTTGGATGCAGGAACTGCAAGATGTGCTGCTCGCCCTTGCTCCTGATGCCCGTTCTTTGCCTGCAGAATGCGGGCCAGGGGTTCTCTAATCGGGCACTATGCAAAACCCGGGCCGTGGTGGCGAGGGCCCTCTGGCTTATGAAGTCCAGATTTAGGTGTTTGGACCATACGGGGGGGGGGGGGGGCACTGCAGTATGACCCCAACAAGGTTATCCCAAAATTGTAATTTACAGGGACCACACATGCCAGAGTGGCACAACTGAGTGTCAGGGTCCTTCAGTTGGTGGGCGAGATGCAGGAGCTGTGCAACTCGTTGGGGACCACAGATGAAGAATAATGTTCAGTGGCCTGCCATTGCTATGTATTTAATTATTTATAGTTGTAAAAAGTTGAAATTTAAAACATTTTTTAAAAATGCATATTTGATGCTGGTAATTATTTTTAAAAAGTTACATTGTCATTTCATTAACAAACTACATTAACACAAAACTAATAGGCACAGACATATTTAAAGATGAATATTCACATGAACGATAAGTGGTTTGGGTGTGCTTTAAGGGTCCAAAAGGGAAGATGGAGGATGGAGTGCTAAGTGGTTTAGCTAAACATTGTAGTAGAAGTGAGGGTGGCAAATATGTAGGCGAGCACTTTCATGACTTAAGTTTGTAGTGCGCAGGCGCAAGATCGTAAGGATTCCGTCTGGACGTTTATTTTTGGTAAAATGGAAACAGAATCTATCGGGAAACGTAAAGGATTCGTTGGAGGATACGATGGGAAAAGGGCAAAAACGAAAGCCTACGTTGTAACATGTGGAAATGAAACGGAAAAGTCTGGATGGAAAATGACATCCGCGTAATTCGTAATCTGCCGTACGAACGGACGGAAACTTTACACAAGGTTTTCAATGCATTCATAGAATCGCTCGTACGCTCATACGAGAGCGGGAAATTTTGAAAATGTTACGACGTCGGCACCAAACCGAAAGTTTTTTTGTGTCTCTCTGAATCGAGCCTCTTGTCTCAGAATCAGGAAGGGAACCTCAGCAGGCTACAATGGTTCTGATCTTGGGTCTCACTAAAAAGTCAGCTGAATTACTTTTCTTTGTTAAAGTGGACCAAAACTTCTATAAGATATAGCTTCTGTAAGATGCTAGGACTGGTTAAACAACCATCCCTGTGACATCGAGTTTTGGGATGCCGCGCTATGTAAAACCATACAGATCACCTGCTTTCCTTACCTTTACTGGTAAGTGAAGTAACTAGTACTGGTAAGTTAATGCCCACTGCACATGCTCAGACAGCAGCAGCATTTCTCCGCTATAATTGAATAGCATAGTGGGGCTATACACAGCCGAGAGAAACAGGGGATGCTGCATGCCCTGATCACAGGTGCGATAAGAACTGCTTTCAGTTTCTCCATCCACATATTAATATGCGTGGCCAAAGGCGCTGAATGGAGGACAGCCGCACATCTGTACCATGGAAGAGCCAGCGAGGTTATGTATAGCGATATAGGGGCTTTCACAAAGTGGGTATTCCCAATTTAAGATGGCCCAGGACAGGGGCATAGCTGGAGGGGGGGCAGGGGTGCATGTGCAGCAGGTTGAGGGGGGCCTGCGCACAGGTAAGGGCACCATTTGGAATCTTTGCCCCGGGTACCAGAAGCCTCTCCTCTGCCCCAGGGGGGATCGATCAAATCCCAGGATAGTAAAAATCCCAAGTTTTGGTCCACTTTAAGGGAAAACAAATTGAACCATAACAACAATGTCCTGGCCATTTTAAGTTACAGTGCTGCGCGTGTTGGAACAGAACCTTGTACAGCCTGCAGTTAGGACTGCCGTGTCTGAGGACACCATAAAAGTGTTTCTAATTATGAAATATGAGTGGGCGCAGCTTTTTCATTTTACATCAGCCAACAGGTTTGCTTTATGGCAGAGACTGAACATTACTTGTACATACTGGTGTATGTAGCATATGTCTCCACATGGTGCACCTTCCATCGCTGCATAGATAACAGATGAAAATGAGGGAGGAAATGCATGTGCTAATGTAAAACAAGGTGAATATTAACCCTTGAAACAGAGTGGCAGTGACCCATGTTAGGCTTAATATAGGGGGGAGACCAAAAAAACCCTCTACTTAGGTAAAGGAAAAGCTTTCCTAAAACTGAGTATTTGCACAGTACCCAATACAAGGACAGGTAGCATTACCCATCTATCCTTGCAGCAGGCGGAGCTATGCAAATCATCTCTTTATGTCTCTGTGTCATCCAAGGCCCATAGAAATGCTAAGGGGGGGATATGTATTGCTTTATAAATTTAAAGATAATCCTTGGCATTGCACCCTTGGATGGCACAGAGACATAAAGAGATGATTTGCATAGCTCCGCCTGCTGCAAGGATTGATGGGTAACTATCTGTCCTTGCATTGGGTACTGTGCAAATAATTTACGCTTTTAGGAAAGCGCCTCTCTTACCCTTGAAACTGCAAAGCGGATTTGAAAAAGACAATTCTGTGAGTACTCACCTGTAGAATTGCTTTTACCATGCATGGCACGGCCTGCTTCAAGAAGTCCTTACATATGGGATATTCCGCCACAAGGTGGTGCAGTGTACTGCAGAAGAGTTGTGGCTCCTCCCGGTACCATATAAAAACAGGAATCACCAATAGACTTCTCCAGCGTTGACAAGCATTTATACAAGAAGCCGGGAGATAATAAAGGCAAAAAAGGGTAACAACCCCAACTAACTTGAAACAATCACCATAAAGAGGCAACCAAGAATAACGATAACAAGGGTGGGGTGAAGCAGGCCATGCCATGCATAGTAAAAGCAATTCTACAGGTGAGTACTCACAGATTTGTCTTTTTCCTATTGCATGGCACGGCCTGCTTCAAGAAGTCCTTAAGCATGCGACGTCCAACAGCAGTGTCCGTAAGGTAGGGTGGGATGCCCAAAAAGTAGCAGCAGGCAGTTCAAACCACCACCGCCTGAAGTACTTTGCGACCAAAGGCAGCATCAGCAGAGGCCTTAACATCAACCTTGTAAAACTTGGAAACGGTATGAACAGAAGACCAAGTAGCGGCCTTACAAATTTGTTCAACAGAGGCTTGGTGCTGAAAAGCCCAAGACGCTCCAATAGCACGAGTGGAATGAGCAGTAACCTTAAAAGGAGGAACCTTCCCCCTGGCAGAATAGGCCTGCTCCACCGCCTGACGGATCCACTTGCTGATAGTAGATTTAGCCGGAGGCAAACCCTTCCTAGGTCCAGCAGCAAGAACAAAAAGAGCATCAGATTTAATGAAAGACTCAGTAGCAACCAAATATAACTTCAGAGCCCTGACAACATCCAGAGAATGAAGGGTCCACTCCTTGGAATTAACAATGTCCTGATTGAGATGAAAAGCAGACACAACCTTAGGCAAGAAATCCGGCTTAAGCCGAAACACCACCTTATCCTGATACCGCTCAAAATAAGGAGGTTTAATAGAAAGCACCGCCAGCTCAGGGACTCACCTGACTGAAGTGATAGCCACCAAAAATGCCACCTTAAGAGTCAGAATGAGCAACGCAGCCCCCACGAATAGGCTCAAAGGGAGGACCCTGCAGAGCAGACAACATCAGATTCAAGTCTTAAACCGGTAGCATAGGCTTACGTGGCAGACGCACATGAATAACTCCCTGGAAAAAAGTCTTAACCAACCAGTGATTGGCAAAGGATCTTTGGAAAAAAATTGCCAGAGCTGACACCTGTCCCTTGAGGATACTAAGTTGAAGGGCCGAAAACCATGTTGCAAAAATTCCAGAATCCTGGGGATAGAAAACACCCAACAAGGAAGAGACTTGGACTCACACCAGGAAATGCAAGCATGCCAGACCCTGTAGTAGATAAGGGACGTGGACTTCTTCCTAGCCCGAATCATAGTATCAACAGAGGCCAGCAACCCCTTATCTATCAAAACAGAGGTTTTAGCAGCCAGCGTTTGTCAGCGTTTAAAGCCAGCGTTTGTAAATTGGGATGACGCAGCTGTCCCTGAGTGAGCAGATCTGGATCCTTGGGCAGGGCATACTGATCTACTGCCAACTGCACGACGTCTGCGAACCACACCCTCCTTGGCCGACAGGGGGCCACCAGAATGGCTGGTACCCCTTCCTGGGCTATCTTGCGCAGCACCCTGCCCAGCAGAGGAAAAGGAGGGAACACCTAGAGGAGCTGAAACTCCGTCCAAGGCATTGCTAGCGCATCCGTGGTGAAAGCCAGAGGATCCTGTGACAGGGAGACAAATCTGGGAAGCTTGTGATTGTTGCAGGAAGCAAACAGGTCCACATCCGGCTGACCCCAGCGGAGACACAGGGAGTGAAGTACCTTGTTGCTGAGGGACCATTCCTCCAGCCGAGACATCCCCCTGCTCAGGGAGTCTGCCTCCTGGTTCTCCACCCCCGGAATGTAGACCGCCGAGATGCAAGGGACATTCTCTTCCGCCCAAGACAGTATCAGGGACACTCTCTTGAGGGCTCGTTTGCTCCGAGTCCCTCCCTGATGATTGATGTAGGCAACCGCCGTCTGGTTGTCCGAGCGGATCTGAACGGCACGACCCCGAAGGTGTGTGGTCAGCTGAGAAAGAACCAACCTGATCGCCCTCAGTTCCAGGACATTGATGGGAGCATGGGCCTCCTGGGGGCCCCACCGACCCTGGAACTTCAGAGACTTCCAAAAGCCCCCCCAACCGATCAGACTGGCATCCGTGGTGACAGTCTCCCAGCACAGAGGCAGAAAGGTCCTGCTCACTAGAAGGTTCCTTGAGTCCAGCCACCATGAGAGGGACTGTCTGGCCAGTGGGGACAGAGCAAATTCCTGATCCAGGGACACAGGGTCCCGATCCCAAACTGACAAGAGGTACAACTGAAGAGGTCTCATGTGAAAATGAGCAAAGGGGACCGCCTCGAAGCAGGACACCACCAGGCCCACTAACTGCATCCCTTGCCGGATGAAGGGATGGGGGACACAAGAGCAGAGCCCGTTCCTGCTTCTGAAGGCCCTCCACTTTCTGCTGAGGCAGGAACACCTTGACCTGAGAGGTATCCAGAGTCATGCCCAGAAAAGATCTCACCAAAGACAGAGACAGTGGAGGTCACCACCTGAGTGTCCTTCTCGGCCTGATGAAGAGACTGAGCCACAATCAGAATGTTGTCCAGGTAAAGGAGGATGCGAATGCCCTGATTCCACAACAGAGCCATCACGCCCGCCAGCACCTTAGAGAACACCTGAGGCGCTGAGGTGATACCGAACCGTAAAGCCACAAACTGGTAATGCTGATCCTCTAGAGCGAACCTCAGGAATCTCTGATGACCCAAAAAGATTGGCACATGAAGATAGGCATCCTTGATGTCCATGGAGGTCATGAAGTCGCCCGGGCGAAAGATACTGACAGCCGAGCATAGTGTCTCCATGCGAAAGTGCTTGAACCTGACAAACTTGTTGAGACCCTTCAAGTCCAGGATAGGCCTCAAATACCCATCCTTTTTGGAAACCGAGAAAAGATTGGAGTAGAATCCCTGACCCCGTTCCTGGGAAGGCACCAGGCAAAAGACTCCTGACTCCAACAGACGTTGAACTGCAAGGCGCAAACCCTGAGCTGACAGAGGGTTTTGAGACATCCGGGATCTGAGGAATCTTGGGGGCGGCCAGGCTGCAAACTCTTGTAACCGGAGGACACCATCTCCTGAATCCATCGGTCTGAGAGGCGGAGCCTCCAGACGTGATCAAAGAGCTGAAGCCGTCCCCCCACCCGGATGGGTGAGGGCGCCTCCTCATGCCTGAGGGAGCTTGGGAGGGGGTTTGGGCTTGGAACCCCATGAGAGACCAGGACGACCACGGGATCTGCCACAGCCCCAAGAATCTCTGCGGCTACCCGAGAAGAGGGAGCCACGACCTCCTCTGGGAGCACGAAAGGAGGGGAGGGAAGCGGAGGGCCCCCGAAAGGGAAAAGCTCCCCCTCCAAAGGCATCAATTCCCTCATACTCCTCAGGAAAGAGGGAGGGCGTGGGAGCCAGGTGCCGCTTCTTGCCAGAGGCCTTACCTGGAACAGGCCTGGCAAGCTGCCTTTCAATGCTGGCCACATGAAGTGCCAGATCAGATGCCCCCAGAGCCAGTAAGGGGGAGATGAGGGGGGGGTAAGGAGCAGCACCGGGAGAAACCACAACCCACAGTTGTCTCGCCTGAAAGACATAAGTAAAAAGCACATGAACATCCCGCAGCCCATGCCCCAAGGAAACAAAACCCCCAAAGGGGACTCATGGACCAAGTTTACCAAAGGATCACCAAGCCGCCAGACCACAGGAGGAAGCGACACAGGAAGAGATCACCGCCACAGCCCGGGGAGAAAGAGGGGCCCCAGACACACAGCAGACTCAAAATGGCGCCGGCAGAGGAACCTTAAGGGGCGGGCCGCGGGGGGGGGAGGACGCAATACGCGTCATCCCCCGGGCCCGCCCCCCGAAGAGCGCGAAAACGGCGCTCACGTGACCGTGTCGGCGCCATCGCAATACAGCAAACGCCTCACAGTTATAGCGCCGCCCGCCGGGGAGCGGAGTACAAAGCGGCAACGGCGGCGAAAAACACAGTTAAAACACTCGCCGCTACTACCCGCCCCCCGAACACACGTCGGGGAGAGGGGGGGAGGAGAGCAAGCAGGCAGCGGCGAGAGCCAGGCCAGGGATAGGGGGGGACCCCAGAGAAACAAGGCACACACTCCCCAAAACACTCACCCCCTCAGAAGCCAGGAACTCCGCATCCCTAACAGGCTCACCATATAGCCTATGGCCGGCTACCCTTTGTGGGACAGGGTCTGCGGCTTGGAGCAGTGCTCCTTGAGCCCTTGACCCTAGTGCTCCTCCACCTTCACCCAGTCAGCCGAGGCTGGGAGGCTCAGAGGGTCTGGAAACAGGTGGAAATAGCCATGCAGGGCCGCAGACTTGGTTGCCCCGCTCACCTGCACAATATAAAGAGCCATCTTCTATCTTCGCAGTATCACTGCAGAGGAAACAGTGGAGAGGTCTATTGGTGATCCTGTTTTTATATGGTACCGGGAGGAGCAACAACTCTTCTGCAGTACACTGCGCCACCTTGTGGCAGAATATCCCACACGTAAGGACTTCTTGAAGCAGGCTGTGCCATGCAATAGGAAAATAGGATTAAATTACAATGGAATAATTATTCAGTATTTTGTGGTCAGTACGATTCTCACATTAAAGCGAGATTCTGATTGTGTCAAATTCATTTAGATCATTGGAAACTATTAATCTGCTTAGATGTATGAATGATCATTTAGAGTCTTCAAAATTGGACTGAATCCCTGAATAGTTCAGTGGATATACTGTACACCTGGCTGAACGGTAGGTATCAGTGTTGTTGCAATATGAAGATGGCAGGGCCGGATTATGACAGGGTGCAAGGGGCGTGCACCCCTGGGCCTCCACCACTTGCACTGCAAAAGGGGCCTCCACCAATCTTTGGGTTATGGTCCGACCCAGCAGTTTTTTAGCAGTCTGACGGGCGGCAGGCCAGCAATGAAGCTATCGGCGGTGGTGGGTGGAATAAAAAGCTTCAGAGCTTGCTTCTGCCCCGGAGCACAGTGGAAGCTAGCACTTCCTCTCTGAAGCACTGCGACCGTGCAATGCGAATCCATACCTACCAACTTAACAGGGCAGGAAGGAGAGGACATTTGTTAAATTAGGCCACGCCCCCTCGTTGAGGGAAATTGAGGGAAAGATAGGAGATAGGGTGTAACAGTAACAACAACATAAACACTTTGAATAGGCAAATTAATCATTTATTGCTGCAGATCTGCATGTTACACCTCAAAGAGGGACAAATGAGAACAATGAGGGACAGGGGGACATGGACTCAAAAGAGGGACAGTCTCTCCAAATCAGGGAAACTTGGGAGGTATGCGAATCTGAGGGAGAGGAGATGTGTACATCATTGTATGACGTCTATCAATCTGTTGACCTGCTATAATTAAAGACAATGTCCAAGCAGTAAAATGAAAAATGCTATACTCACCTCTTATCCCCTGCAGAGGACCACTGCTAGTCTGGCGCTCTGACACTCTGATCTGCAGATTTAATTCCCGTTCGGTCTGAATGCCTGCCGTTTTGTAGTATTGATGCCATCTGTCACAGGAACTATACTGTGTACCCTCCATTCACTACAATGGACGGGAGTGTCAAGACCTGGCATGCCCCCCCCCCCTCCATTGCAGTGAATGGAGTGGCTGTGCCTGCATCACAGGGGAGGGCATTTATCCTTGTGACAGGCGATATGGACTGGATGGCACAGAGGATTTCATCTAATATTTAAGTGATTGGGCAAGTGTCAGACTACCACTGATCAGTTACTTGGCTGCACTATTACTTTAAAGGGGAAAAACCATACTCTTCTGGGGGCCTCCACTACATTTTGTGCCCAGGGGCCTCCGCCACTCTTAATCCGGCCCTGTCTGCTAGGATCTGTCCTGGGCTCCATTCTTTTTAATGGGTTTGTGTGTGGCATAGGTGAAGGTAGGTAAAGTTTGATAAAGATACAAACTCAGGGGCATCCAAGGTTAGAGGAAAGAGGATTCTTACCCCAGCGTAGGAGGGGATTCTACGAGACTACGGAACTCTCTGCCAGAGGAGGTATTTATGAGGAATACACTAGGAGTTCAAATGTGTCCTGGACGCCTTCCTTGCATGTAATAACTTTGGATGGTCTAAAGTCTTTATTCAGCCGCACATACTATGTTACTATGTTACAAAAGTGAGTAATAGTGTGGATATTCCTGGAGGTGTTTGCAACATGGAAAATTATTTGGCTTTACTGGATAAAGCAATAGAATAGACTAGAATGTCTCGGGCTACACGTTGCACTGTCCTAGACTTCAATCCGTTTTCAAAAAGACTCTGTAGTTTCTAAGTTATTAGTAGAAGTATTAGAGCATTAGAGATGCAGAGAAAGAATAAAGAGAAAAAATGGGTGTGGCAACAGCAATGTGATATAAGCACACTGTGATGAGTGTGAAAGGAGAAGAGAGGGCGGAGTTTCACAGCTGCAGAGAGGCAGCCAATCAGGACATCTGGGCAGGGGGTGGGGGAGGTTTCCATTCTTGTTACAATGAAGGTTCATTGATGGACCAGATCATCAGGGTGGGGATTGAAAGCTGAAGTGATCTCCTCACTAAGGAGACAGACAAAGGAGGGAGCATAGTGTTCAAGGCACTTTATGAAAGGTGAGCCACTGATATATTTTTTTTAAATTTTGACTTGCCAACCACTAAAGTGGACCAAAACCCAGGATTTTGACTACCCTGGGTTTTAACCCTTGCCCGAGGTCCTACAGCGTAGCCCTCTCAGCACGCTCGGATCCACTCCCGCCCCTTCGTCTAATAGCTCATCTAAGGCGATGAGATCCAAGCGCGGGCGACCGCATCACCCGCTACTTTTTAACAGGGAGTGTGCCGGCCATTCACAAATGCCCCAACGGCCCTGAAATCTGTAAGATTCTAGGGCCACTGTATTCCCTCCCCCCGGGGCAATATGAAACCCCATAGGTCGCCCGAAAACTCACCTTTGTTCCTGGTCCAACTGGGCATGAGCGAGTAGCGACTGCATCCCAGCTATCTCTTTAGCAGGCTGCATGCCAGCGCCAGGCATTTGCGAATGGTGGACGCGGGCACGCTGCTTGTAAAGGGTAGCGGGGGATTTGGCTGCCAGCACGCATTAGACGAGCTCATGGCGTGCTGATTGGACGAGCAGCCATGCATGCGCCATAGGATCAGGAAGGGGTGAGTTTGTTCAGGTGACCTGGGGGGGTTTCACACAGCCAGGCATCCCCCATTGGGGTGTTCCGGGGGTAAGGACCAAAACCCAGTTTAGTTACAATCCTGGGTTTTTGTCCACTTTAATGTCTCTAAATGTAGAGACTTGGTAGAAATAATACCATTTTGTGATTACTCACCTGAAAAATGGGTATTATAAGTATGTCACACACCCCGCTTCCACTATTCATGACGTATGGGTTATGTCCAGTAGAGGGCGAACTTCTGCAGAGATGAACGCAAAAAAAGAAGCCCCTCCCGGACCATAAATACCTGGGACCTCCCACACATTCCCCAGTATATGACAGCAGTAATGGGACCAGGAAGAGACAATAAAACATTCTTAACAATAAAAGGTTCACCATATAAAGGATCCAGAATACCAAAGGGCGGGATGAAGCGGGGTGTGTGACATACTTATAATACCCATTTTACAGGTGAGTAATCACAAAATGGTATTATTCCAAGTATGTCACACACCCCGCTTCCACTATTCATGACATATGGGACATCCAATAGCAGTGTCCGTCATGGGTGGGGATCCAAATACAGCAAAAAATACACCAATTTAAACCACTGCAGCTTGCAGAACTTGCGGTCAAAAACAGCATCCGCTGAGGCCCGCACATTAACCTTATAAAACTTGGAAAAAGTATGAACGGAAGACCAAGTAGCAGCCTTACAAACTTGGTCAACAGAAGCCTGGTGCTGAAAAGCCCAGGAAGCCCCAACAGCACGAGTAGAATGAGCAGTGATCTTAAAAGGAGGAACCCTCCCCTTAGCGGAATAGGCCCCAACAATGGCCTGACGTATCCATTTACTAATGGTAGACTTGGCGGGCTCCAAACCTTTCCTGGGCCTGGAGGGCACCACGAACAAGGCGTCCGTCTTACGAAAAGGAGAAGTAGCAACCAAACAGTACTTCACACAACGAACCACATCCAAAGAGTGCAAAACCCTCTCCTTGTCATTGCTAGGCTTAGGACACAAGGAAGGGAGAACTACATCCTGATTGAGATGAAAAGCAGAAACCACCTTAGGAAGGAAATCTGGTTTAAAATGAAAAACCACCTTGTCCTGGTGTCTCTCAAAGTAAGGGGCCTGAATAGACAGAGCCACCAACTCAGAGACACGCCGAACAGAGGTAATAGTCACCAAAAAGGCAACCTTTTGAGTGAGCACAGAAAGAGCCACATCCTGCATCGGCTCAAAAGGAGGCCCCCGGAGGGCAGAGAGAACTAAATTTAGGTCCCAAACGGGAACCAAAGGCTTTCTAGGGGGCCAAACATGAGTGACCCTTGGAAAAAAGTCTTGACCAGATGATGCAAAGCAAAGGACCTTTGAAAAAAGACAGCCAGGGCAGAAACCTGACCCTTCAAAGTACTGAGCTGGAACCCCAGATCCAGACCGTGTTGTAGAAACTCCAAAATCCTAGGAATCGAAAACACCCTGCAAGGTAAGGCCCTAGCCTCACACCAGTCAATATAGGTCCGCCAAGTCCTATAGTAAATGGTAGAGGAAGACCTCTTCCTAGCTCTAATCAAGGATTGAATAACCGCCTCCGACAAACCTTCCTCCCTCAGAATGAAGGTTTCAGCAGCCACGCCGTCAAAGTAAGCGTTTGTAAATTAGGGTAACGTAGTTGACCCTGAGAGATCAGATCCGGAAACAGTGGCAGCCTGTACTGATCTACCGCCAATCTTATGACGTCTGCAAACCAGACCTGTCTTGGCCACCTTGGGGCTACCAGAATTGCTGGTGCCCCCTCTAGAGCCAGCTTGCACACTACCTTGCCTACCATTGAGAAGGGGGGAAACAGGTACAGAAACCCCAGATCCCTCCAGGCAAGGGACAAGGCATCCACTGCCAGGGCCAGAGGATCCTGAGACAGAGATACAAAGGTTGGGAGCTTGTGATTGTGCCGAGAGGCAAAGAGATCCACCTCCGGAGTCCCCCACTTGTGACACAGGGCTCGAAATACCCTGTGGTTGAGAGACCATTCCCCTCGGCGAGAGAATCCCTTGCTCAGGGAGTCCGCCTCCGTGTTCTCCACTCCCGGAATGTACACTGCCGAGATGCAAGGAACATTGCTCTCCGCCCATGTCAGAATCAGAGAGACTTCCCTGAGGGCACTCCTGCTGCGAGTCCCTCCTTGGTTATTGATGTAAGCTACTGCAGTTCGATTGTCTAATCGAACCTGAACCGGTAAACCCCGAAGGTGAAATGTCAGACGTGACAAAACCAAATGGATAGCTCTGAGCTCCAAGACATTGATGGGGGTGTGAGCCTCCTGAGGACCCCACAACCCCTGGAACTGATGATCCTTCCAGAAACCTCCCCAGCCCGACAGGCTGGCATCCGTGGTAACCGTCTCCCAACAAGGGACCGGGAAAGATCTGCCCCTCATTAGATTGTTTGGCTCCAGCCACCACTGAAGGGACTGCCGAACCCTGGGAGACATCAGAAAGGACTGATCCAAGGGCTGAAGACATCTGTCCCATTTCAGCAATAGATGGAGTTGTAGCGACCTCATGTGGAACTGAGCAAAGGGGACTGCCTCGAAGGAAGCCACCATCAAACCTACCAGAGTCATCCCTAGCCGTATAGAAGGGCGAGGATTGGTCAGGAGAACACGTATCAGATCCTGAACTCTCTGCACCTTTTGCTGAGGTAGGGACACTCTGGCCTGACTGGTATCCAGATTCATGCCCAGAAAAGAAATGTCCCTTGATGGGGAGAGAGAAGACTTGGTACGGTTGATCACCCATCCAAACCTCTCCAGCATCATCACCACCGTTCTGGTGTCCAGCTCCGCCTGGCAGAGCCTTGTCCTCGCCATCCTTAAGGGTAGTGGCGTCAGGAGTATGTACAACAGAGGTGTTGGACAATCCTAAGATGGGCGCATCGACCTCAGGAGGGGAAGACCAGCGTTTCACCGCGTCAACCAGAAAGGGATACTTCCTATCCCATCCCTGAGGAACACCATGAAGGCGACTCGGCTTCTCCCATTCTCTAAGAATCATGCTGTCAAAATGATCCTGATTTGGGAACTCCAAGCGGGGCTTAGAGAACCCAAAGAATTTCCCCTTCTTTGGAGGGACCTCCGCTGGTGGGGAAATATCCAGAACCTCTAAGAGATGGGCCAGGACCTTGGGGGTATCCACAGCATCCCCTAGCACCTGCCCAGCATCTGAATCAAAGAACTGCAATTCCTCAGTCTCAGATTCCTCAAACAATTCCCCCTCCTCAAGCAGTGAATAATATGCCCAGTCAGGGGAGTCATAATCATCAAAATCAATTACCGGCGTAGCCAGTGACAGATGCCTTTTCTTAGCAGTGGCCTTTCTGCCCACTGAGCTAGAAATAATTTTCTCGAGGTTGGCCAGCCTAGCACATACATCCGAGTGCGACTCCCCACTAATGACAGTGTCACTTGGGGTACGGATGATGCGGGGTGGGGTAGGTGAGGCGGGTGGCACTGACCCAGACGCCTGGGGTCCCGACTGCCGCGTTATGGCCTGTTGCGCACATGGTATGCAAACAAGTACATTCTCCCCCGTAAGAGGTACCCCACAACCCACACATATCCTGTGGAGCCTCCATATGGTGATTTTAAGGTAGTCGCAAGGACCAGAGGGAATTACGCTGGTGAGCAACCCGGGATGCCCCTTAAGTCCCAAGTGGGAGGATTTATAAGTGCCCCAAATTTCTGCTAGGGACCCTAGGACCGGGAGAACCCCCTTTTAAGCAAGGCACAGGGAGTCCTCCTGAAAGACACGAAGGAAAATGAGAAAGGGAGAAGAAGGAGCGGGCCAGCGTGGATCGCGCGCAGCGCCTGGCCCTGCCCCCCTATTCTCACAACCAGCAGCGCGGTTCCCAGTCGCAGGCTGGGCTCCGCAATTGGCTCCAAAACAGAAGGGGGGCGGGCCGTGGCAGCGCGCGAGCGCCCGGCCCCGCCCCCTAAACACCGCAGCCTGAGGGGAAGAAGCTCCCCTCAGCAGACCAATAAAAAAAAAGCGGCGTCCAGCCTGTAATATGAAGCAC
Source organism: Gastrophryne carolinensis (assembly GCA_027917425.1). Lineage (NCBI taxonomy): Eukaryota > Metazoa > Chordata > Amphibia > Anura > Microhylidae > Gastrophryne > Gastrophryne carolinensis. Next base: position 99,841,148 of record CM051241.1, read on the forward strand.
CAAGCACACATACACACACACATTCACACCTGAATGACAGGAAGGAAAAAGGAAAAGTCCGCCCCCCCCCCACTGAAGGGTTAACAGAGGGACCTGGAAGGGGGATAATCCCGCACCAAGTATGGTGTAAGGGATATATATATATATATATATATATATATATAATTAGGGACAGGGCATCCCAAACCGGGATCACCAACCCGGATTCCGCCTACCCCTTTATATGGGGTCTCACGTGGGAGCATGGCTCCCTGAACACCTATTAAGGCGATTCCTACCCTCACCCGGACCATGGCTGGGAGGCTAATATTGGGCTTAATGTATAAAGGTCCGGGCAGAAATAGGGCAAAAAAGCCTGGCTTACCTGCAAGGAAGAGAAGCAGACATCTTCTGACTTGCTCGCCGTCCTGCAGAGAAGGAACTGGGAATTGAGTGGGAGGTCCCAGGTATTTATGGACCGGGAGGGGCTTCTTTTTTTGCTTTCATCTCTGCAGAAGTTCGCCCTCTACTGGACATAACCCATACGTCATGAATAGTGGAAGCGGGCTGTGTGACATACTTGGAATAACAGCATAAATCAAGCACATGATTTCCAATATAACACTTAACCTATATTGCTCTTTGCTCCTTACATCCTAAATGTTCAGTGAATGGGCTCATCTTATTTTCTGACACTTTTTCCGATCACGCACTAAGAATCCTCTTCCCAGTGAGGTCTAGTGGGGGCGCTGTTGCTATTCCCCATTTCGCTGAGGTTTTATGGTGCATTTTTAAGAGCGATTGGGGTCTTGCGCGGCCTGTAGACGCACGTTTATGAAATGCAAATAAGCAGGGCATGTGAATTATCTGCCGGCAGTAAACCCCCAGCCGGAGATTTTACTGCCTAAATGAGGGGAAATGAGCCCAGCTTGCAATAGAAGGTCTATTTCTTCATCAGCATTTCATCTCACCGAGACAAAAAAAGTCTCTCTGAAACCACAGCAGAGGACCTTAAGTACTATTATTCAGTCATTACACCTTCTAAAGAGCAAAATACATAGCTCCCAACTTTAAAAGTTTAGTTGAAACATAATTTTTTTAATTTTTTGGCTAGAGGCCAGCTTTAAACTCCAATCTCTTTACCTAAAGATTCCTAGAAAGCCTGATTCCCAGCCAACCACTATGGGTCTGTTCTTACTGAGCCTATCAGCCAGTGGATCTGTATATACTAACCCAACCAATCAGTAGGGGGCTGTATACACTAATCTTCTTAAAGGGGGCAAAAACCCACACCGATCGGGCCAATCGATTCCCTCCCCCCTGGGAAACCGCATGCAGCGCATGCATGAGCCGCGGCCATATCCCCGCTATCCCTCTAGCAGGGCGTGTACACACTCCCAGCGGGCGATGCAACCACCAGTGCACCAAGGCTTAGGCGACATGACATCAGCGGCTCCGAGCATGCTGATTGGACGAGTGGCCGCGCATGTGCTGTAGGACCGGTTAGAGGTTGGCATCGGTGATCTTGGGGGTTTCACACAGCGGGGCACCCCCGATCGTGATGCCCCGGGGGAAAGGACCAAAACCCAGGATAGTCAAAACCCTGGGTTTTGGTCCACTATAAAGTAGACCAAAACCCACCCTGGAGTCTATGAGACTCTAGGGCATACATACTCCACCCGGGGCATCCAGATTCGGGATGCTGTGCTGTGTAAAACCCCCCCGAGGTCCCCATTTCCCTGACCCAACAGCGCATGCGCGAGTGCGCCGCTCCCTGCTATACCCTTGGACGAGTGGCCGCACATGAGCTGCAGGACCGGTTAGAGGTTGGCATCGGTGATCTTGGAGGTTTCACACAGCGGGGCACCCCCGATCGTGATGCCCCGGGGGGAAAGGACCAAAACCCAGGATAGTCAAAACCCACCCTGGCGTCTATGAGACTCTAGGGCATACATACTCCACCCGGGGCATCCAGATTCGGGATGCTGTGCTTTGTAAACCCCCCCCCCCGAGGTCCCCATTTCCCCGACCCAACGGCGCATGCGCGACTGCGCCGCTCCCTGCTATACCTTTAGCGGGGTGCATGCCTGCGCCAGGCATTTGTTAACAGCCGGTGTGGGCACACTCCCTGTTAGAGGGTAGCAGGGATGCGGCTGCAGGCGCACTTGGGTGCGCTCATTAGGACCTGGCTGGAGCCGAGTCTTAGATGGTCCTTAGACGAGTGGGTGGGAGCAGATCCAAGCGCGCTAATTAGACAGAGGCAACGCATGCGCCATAGGACAGGGGAGAGGTCAGTTAGTTTGGGCAAACTGGGGGTTTCAAACAGCCAAGAACCAAAACCCAGAATAGTCAGAATCCTGGGTTTTGGTCCACTTCAAAGTGTACCACAACCTGGCATTTTCACTATCCCGGGCTGTGGTCCGTCCCCCTGGGACATCCTAAATTGGGATGCCCCGCTGTCTGAAACCCCGCTGGCTGGATGATATACATACCTCACTGGCATTCCCATGGTACAGATTGGGCTCTGCTCCAGTCAGCCTTCTTTGGCTGCGTATATTAATGTGCAGCTAAAAAACTGAAGGGAGCTTAACCGCATTCGTGTTCGGCGCGCATTACCCCCTGCATCCTTCTATGGCTATGTGAGACTGCACCAGTTACTGTGGGTCTGGCTGTGCCCAGCCCTAGAAAGAGGCAAGAGATGCCGCCACTGGCAAGGCAAACGTAGTGGGAAACTGGCAGAGTTTCACACAGAATTCCTAATTGGGATGCCCCAGGGGTGGGTATCTAACAGAACCTAACATCTTATAGACACTAGGTCCAGTTTTAGTCTACCTTAAAACCACTTTTATCTTGCAAAACTAACTGTCAACAGTCTGTATACACTAACCAAACCAATAGGGGTCTGTATATACTAACCGGTAAAGGTCTGCATGCACTAATTCAATCAGTATGGATCTGTATTCACTAAACCTACTAACCAGTAGATGTCTGAATACTAAGCCAACCAACCAACCAATCAGTAGGACTCTTTATAAACTAACCAGAAAGGGATCTGTATACACTAACCTGATCAAACAGTAGAGCTCTACATACCCCAACCCTACCACCCAGTAGGGGGTCTTTATAGGCTATTATCCAGTAGGAGGTCTGTATAACCAACCCCATTAAACAGTAGAGGTTTGTATAGAGTACTAACCCAACCAACCAATAGGGGGTCTGTATAAACCAACCAACCAGTAGAGTTCTTTATAAACTAACCAGAAGGGACCTGTATACACTAACCTGACCAAACAGTAGAGCTCTAAATACCTCAAGCCTACCACCCAGTTGGGTTATCAACCAGTAGGATGTCTGTATACACCAACTCTATCAAAAAATAGGGTTTTTTATAGAGTACTAACCCAACCAACTAATAGTGGGTCTGTATAAATTAATTAAACCCACCATTAGGGGTGTGTATACAGTAGTCTGTATGCACTAACCCCATCAACCAGTAGGAGTCTGGAAATACTATTCTAACCAACCAATAGGGGGTCTGTATAAGCCAACCAACCAACCTACCAACCAGTAGAGCTCTTTATAAAACTAACAAGAAGGGATCTATATACACTAACCTAACCAAACAGTAGAGCTCTACATACACCAACCCTACCACCCAGTAGGGGGTCTTATTAGGCTATAAACCAGTAGGGGGTCTATATACACTAACCCTATAAACAGTAGGAGTTTGTATAGAGTACTAACCCAACCAACCAATATGGGGTCTGTATAAATTAATTAAACCCACCATTAAGGGCGTGTATACAGTAGTCTGTATGCACTAAGCCCATCAACCAGTAGGAGTCTTGAAATACTATTCCAACCAACCAATAGGGGGTCTGTATAAACCAACCAACCAGTAGAGCTCTTTATAAAACTAACCAGAAGGGATCTGTATACACTAACCTGACCAAACAGTAGAGCTCTACATACACCAACCCTACCACCCAGTAGGGGGTCTATATACACTGACCCTATGAATTAGTAGGGGTTTTATAGAGTACTAACCCAACCAACCAATAGGGGGTATGTATAAATTAATTAAACCCACCCTTAGGGGTGTGTATACAGTAGTCTGTATGCACTAACCCCATTAACCAATAAGAGTCTGTAAATACTATGCCAACACACCAATACAGCCTTCCTAGAAAAGGGGCTCATGGTAATGGCAGGAGGTGGAGATGGGGTTCCTGCAGAGATAAAATTAGATCTGGATCTTTCGAATATGTAAGTACTGAAGAACCGGAGTGGGGCACAAGGTAATGTTTTTTCCTTCTATTTTTTAGCCAACCGGTGCCCTCTAAGAAATCTAGTTGCATGCAACTATTACTGCATGGATGATATCATCTTTTTTAATCCCTCTTTAGGGGTATTTAGAATGGTGGTGATGGGGGGGGGGGGGGTCTGTAGCTATCTGCTAGCTCAGACAAGTGCAGTGTTATACCTTCCGCACAATGGCTAGGCGATTGGGGAGCAGAAACGTTTTCTCCCTGGCCTCATTGCTGGCTCTGGAGCTCTTAGACCGTTAAAGCATTCCCATTCCAATATCTGATGAGTGTTAGGGGCAGGTGAAATGGAAACAGAGACATAATCCTATTTATAATGATCCGGGGAAATAGCTGCAGCAGCCGGATCTCTTCTGACTCAAGTGCCTCTTGTGAAGTAATTGGCTGAACCCGCTCAAACGAGCCTGACACCAAGTCCACTGACCCCCATCAAGACTCCAAGCGAACAGTACCCGAGCTCCCCCGGCCTGCCATCAGTCATCATTTCTTATGAACTCTCTTCTGTGAAAGAGAGTAATGAAGCAATCCCGTCTCCAAAACTAAGGTGATCGCCAGCAGCAATCATTTCGAAATAATGCGGAAAGCTTAAAGGCGCAGGTACAGACAAATCCCCCCTCCCCTGTACACCGAAATATCAGGACATGGCCCTTATATTTGGCTTAGCTCTCCTGCCCCATGTTGCCTCCCTTTGGTGGCACATCGGCGGCAGTCATAATTTACTGGGGCTTATCGACCCCCAGAATTAGATACAATCAGGGCTGTATTTGGCGTTCATGGTGCCCTAGGCACTTTAAGTGCTTGCGCCCCCTTTTTTTAAGTTAGGTCACGTTCTATATAAAAAAGTGTGTAGGGGGAAAGGGTGCAATGGGCTAAAGGGCACAAAGGGGGAAATACAGAGAAGCAGACAAGCATGTTCCATCTTTTACTGCATTCTGACATACAGGAGTCACATGACCACACCAGTAAAGGGGAGATGCTCTAACCTGTGTTCAACCAATTGCACCCCCCCTTCACACACATACACTCTGCGTCCTTTGTGGCTGGGGAGGCGGTGCTTGTTAGGAGGCATTAATGTTCTGGCTATGTGAGTTTTAATTTCTTTTCTTTACTCTCCCCCCTTCCAGGTTGCCACCCTAGGCACGTGCCTAGGGTTGCCTAATGGAAAATACAGCCCTGGATACAATATACTACAGTTGGGTTGGCAGAGTCAGGTGATACCTTTTTTGTCTGTACATATTAGAGGTTTACCTCCAACAGTTACATACACCACTCCAAAAAGATCATAAACTACTTTTTAAAGAGGAACCTCAGACCTTTTCTGTTGTTTCTCTCTAAACATCCCTCCCCCCCCCCTCACTGACTTTTTGAGGTCGGTCTGATCTAAAACACTGACAATCTTCAGCATTCCTGGCCCCTTTTCTTCCCCCCTTAGCTGTTGCTGAGTGAAGGCTGCAAGCCTTAGCCGTACTTGCCCTTCGAAGCCCGCACTGCTCTTCAAATCTTGCAGGATTTCTGCTGAGTGTCATTGCAGCCTATGCTGTGACACTGCGCATGCGCGAGAGCTGAGGAGCGGTGCAGAGCATGACGAGACAGCAAGATGGCGCTGCCCTACAAAGACACTGCGGGACCAAGGGACGACGGAGCGTAAAGCCATCAGACAGGTAAGTTAAAAGTTGGGAAATGTGAAACTGGAGGGGCATGGGGGCTCAGCAAGCCAGGTTTGGGGAGTGTTTATAAAAGTGGACCAAAACCACAGGATTTTGACTATCCTTGGTTTTGGTCCCTTCCCCCAGTGTGACCCCCCCCCCCCCCCCCGATCGCTGAAGCCAACTCACTCACCCCTTCCTGGTCCTACGGCGCATGCGCTCGTCCAATCAGTGCGCTCGGAGCCGTCACGTCACGTCATCTGAGCCTTCGCCTAAGGCTAGCGACTCCAACTGCGCTGGCGGCGGCATCCCCCACTACCCTCTAACAGCGTGCCTGCGCCGGCCATTCACAAATGCCTGCCGCGGGCATGCACCCTGCTAGAGAGATAGTGAGGATGTGGCCGCGGCTCGCGCATGCGCTGTTGGACTGGGAAAGAAGGTGAGTGTATGGGGCGACCTGGGAGGTTTCACACAGTGGGGAATCCCGAATTTAGATACCCCGGGCCGAGGGAATTGATTGGCCTGGGAATCTTAACAGTTCAGGTTCACTCATCTCTAGATCCAATTGGATTGATTCAGAGCCCCTTTTCTTGCATAAAAATTTCCATTCTCGGCCATTTTTCCCTTTCAAACAAATACAGCCGCACTACCCTTTATTGATTATGGGTATGCAAAAAATTGATATAACTTCACACTAAATACATACATTTAAAAACCTTAAAACATACTGGACCGCTGGATCGGATAATTACTGGCTCTCTAAAATTAATGGATTGGTTCCCATACAAAAAGTATATATACATAAAGTGCAAACAAGATTCACAAATAATGTGCGCAATATTCTTTCCACGAATAAAGCAACCAGATTCTGAACTAAAAATTTGGGGTCAGAAGACCCACATTAAAGTGACAAGTGCTATGAGATCAGTGCTATAAGGATTTGAACCCCAAAGTGCTAAGTGCTATCAACATACAAATATATAAGAACAGTGCACTTAAATAAACACAGTGCCTACCACAGCGAATCAATGAGCAGGAACTAATAAAGAAGTAAAAAAAGTTTGGTCACGCGTTGCGTGGTCCTCCTTACAACCGCTTCGTCAGGATGTCCTATGTTTTTAAACATAGGATGTTTAATGTTTTTAAATGTATGTATTTAGTGTGAAGTTATATCAATTTTTGCATACCCATAATCAATAAAGAGTGATTGATTTTACCTAGGTAGTGCGGCTGTATTTGTTTGCAGGATTTAGTGGGGCTTTTCTGGTGGCTTTTCTGGTGGCCCCAATTATTGGCATATATTGTTGCTCCTACTTTGTCTGTGGGGAGGTCCTGCATTCAGTCTACACCCAGTTGCTAATTGTTTGGTGGTGCGAAATATAATTTTCTTTTTTGCATTTTTCGCTTTCGTCTGATTCAGCAGAGCCTTTTTCTTCTGCGAGAATTTGTGTGTGAAAGGTTTTCATTTTTGTGTGATTTTCTATTTGGTAGCTAAACCTACTAAAAAAATGGCTCTGGATCAACCCTAATATGTAACATGTGGGGCTAACATATCTATACATGGATACGATTATAAAAAGACAAAGAGAAGTACTGTATTAACTATTAACTGTTTTACAGTTATGTATGTTCGTTTGATCTAGAATTACAGTGACTTGAAACAGCAGGTCCATCATTCTGGCTTATATGAAACCTTTATCTAACAGTCACCAGCCCTGTACTAGATTAATCCTATCCATCTTCCCCCGGCCCTGACACGCCATGGATAAAACAATGTCCAGCCAGTCCGTGATTATCTGCCAGAGCCAGGACAGCGCTGACACCGCTCCTGTATAAAATAATTGGCACTTTTATCTTAGAAATCCTGTCGGCAGCTGAGTTATTTGTTTTTTAGTAAAGGCAGAGAGGCCTGAACCTTTTTTTCTCCAAGATATCTACTTAAAAGAAAAAGATTCCTGATGCCAGGAGGGATCTCAGCAGCCTTATGATGCTACATAGGGGTCAGGGTGGGCAAAGCTTGAACAGTAACAAGCAGTTAATAGGGTTTGGCTGATAGGGAATTATATCCAGGAAAGTACAACCTTTACCCTGTGGGTACAGAACATCCTCCCGCTGTTGGAGTATCTCAAACAGGCTGAGAATAAATAATAAAGTAATCTCCAGGCAAAATATTTTATAAACTTAGAAGAACTAAGAAAAAAAATACACCCATACACCTAAGATGTCATAGGTCTGCGTAGCTCAGGAACGAAACTGTAAGGTTCTATTGAAATGGTAAAAAAATCACAGAGATTTTGACGCATCTCAAACTGACAGGTGTTGGAGGTGCCTCTCGGGTTTCTGGCAACATGACCCATATCTGGTGCAGCTGCCCTCCTATAAAAGCCTTTGGGACTCCATACTAATTTATACTAAGGTCTCTGGAACCACCTTAGACAACACCCCCCCCCTCCCCAGTTGGAACTTTTATCTCTGGTGCCAGGACCCACCTCCAATGCTAAAAAATTCATCACTGAATCACCGTAATCCCATTGATTGTTCTGACTGGGAGAGTTGGGGTCAATAGGTGGACGCCAGGGGTATAGCTGGGGGGGGGGGCAGCAAATCAGGGGGGCGTCAAAGGGGGGCCTGAGAACAGGTAGGGGGCGCATTTCAAATCTTTCCCCCCGGTGCCAGAAAGCCTAGCTACTCCTCTGGTGGAGGATCTTGGGGTCCCAAGACAAATTTGTGACAATGGGGTTGATTCAGAGAATTGTCACTCCAAGGAGTTTTGACTATCCTGGGTTTTGGTCCTTGCCCCCGGAGCACCCTGATCGGGGGTGCCCTGCTGTGTGGTAACCCCCCTCCGGGTCGCCCCAACAAACTCATCTCTTCCCAGTCCCATGATGCATGCACGGCCGCTCGTCCAATCGAGCAGATCCTAGCGCACTGACAGCCGCATCCCCTGCTACACACTAACAGGGAGTATGCCCACGTTGTCCAATCACAAATGCCTGGCGCAGGCACGTGTCCTGCTAAAGGGACAGCGGGGATGCTGCCACTGCTCGCGCATGCGCTGTTGGACCTGGAAAGAAGGTTTCACACAGCAGGGCATCCTGATTCTGGATACCCTGGGGAAAAGGGAATCAATCCCTCGATCTCCCTGGGTTTTGGTCAACTTTGAGAGAAAACTGCCATTGACTTTCATTGTCTACCTTGGGGCAGATTCAGAACCAGGTGAAAGTTTACACCCAGTAGACAATAAAAGTGAATGGCAGTTTTCACCCCTAAAAAAAAAAGGGAGTGAGTTCTCACTTGGCTCTGAATCGACCCTAATATGGGCCAGTTGGATGCCCTTTAGGGATTCACACCTCACCTCCATGCTTTCGTGATGTAGGGTGCAATAAAAATTGATTGCACTAAAATGTGTTATATACAGTAGAAATAAGGGGGAAGAGTTATGAAGGATTTAAAGCGGAACTCTAAAATGACTTAAGGTCCACTTAGCTATGCACACTAGGGAACCCCAATCCTTTCCCCGGGGGGCTTCCTGATTTAGAGTGCTCAGCTATGCAAAGCCCATAAAAACGTACCTTTCCCTTTTTACCTTACCAATCAGGACCATATGCCATGCATATTATTGCCTGGCATAAGGCTCTGTTTAGATGCAGAGCTTGGCAATAGGAAGCATCCCCAGTTTCCCTTTAGATGAAGATGCTTCAACGTAGAGATGCTGGGGATGCTGCCAGCATGGTTTACATGGCTGTGGGAGCCAGGGCCCATGTTTTAGCTGTAAAGCCCCGCCTACTCCATTGCCACACCAATGTAATGGCTGATCATCTGCCATCTCACAGAGAGGGACAGCACGAAAAACGAGAGGGATGATTCGAAAAACGAAAATATTCATTTCTAGTTCTACACCCTAAGAAGGGAATATTGACAGGGGCTATGGCCAAATGTATTCCACAAGTTTGGTGGATTTTGGTCCACTTCTAAGGCTTCTAGGGGCTCTTCAAGCGAATGAGATTCCCATATTGAAATGCTAAGGGAAGGGAATAAACTAGGCCTAAGGTCCACTTTCATATTAATTCCAACACCAGGGATGTGCTCTTGTCCAAGCAACTCCCACAGCTTTCCTTCGAGATGAACTTAGTGTTTAGTCACTGCAGAAGGCCAAATCTCTACAAGACACTATCGTATGAATCCTGCTCACCAAGTCCCTTAAAACGTAACAATTAATAGGGATCTTTAAAAAACATACGCGTTTTGGGGTTTAAGACACCTTTAAATCCTACCTTGAAGGTAGGATTAAGGGGTGTCTAAAACCCTGAAACACGGAAACACGTAACCTTCTTTAGGGGGGCAAAATTGAATCACATTACTGCACGGGACACGTATGTTTTTAAAGATACCTACTAAATGTTAGGTTTTAAGGGACTTAGTGAGCTGGATTCATATGATAGAGTTGCATCGGGATTTGCAGAAGTCCATCCGTGCTCCCAAGGGAATACCATGATTGGGGATTTTGTGAGAAATTTGGTAAGCAAATCTCCACAAGACAGACAAAAATGTGAAACTATCGGGAGTTCCCCTTCGTAAGTGAACAAAAAATATAAATATTGTCATTGGAAGATTCTAGGACTGCGGCCATGCTCCTCTGAGATGGCAATGGGTTAATGAAGCTGGTGATGATAGTCCATCTCTTTCCTGTCTACGGAATCAGGTCACGTCTTACAAGCACACATATGTCTAGTGACAGCACTGCCCGCTTTTCATCCTCTGCCTTGATGTTCCTGCGACTTGACATTTCAGGGCCCACAGCTAGGCCTCACGTATGAGCTATATCAATAGCACAAATCATTCCAAACCTACAGTAACAACAGACAGGGAGACTGACGACAGAGTGTATGACTACGAAACGCGTAGAAACAGTATGCCCCCCCTTAAAGCGGACCTTCACTCTAAATAAGAGTCTATCTTATATGTTTCCCACACCCCGCACATACAGATTGCTCACATTAAAAATCATCCTACCTGCATCTACTGCATTTTATAAGCCTTTAAACATCCAAGATGGCGGCTTATGGAAGCTGCCATTTTTGCAGGCAGCCTGCAAACAGGAAGTGCCTGCAAACAGGAAGTGACTGTGCCGCTCTGCATTCTGGGACTGCTGACCTTTCCCTGACCCCAGCTCTGCTCTGTCTGAGCAAAGCACAGCTATAACCCGCCCCCCTGTACCTTATCCCACTCTCCTCTCCTCAGTAAGTGTGATGCTTCTGAGTCAAGATGGCGGCGCCCGTATCCTAAATTCCCGAACAGAGTTGCAGCCCAGTGGGGGAAAGTATAATAAATTAGTGACTAAACATGTAAAATATATTAATTGTAGATGCTGAGGAATTGTTTTTTAAGAGTTTGGGCTTTTCATTAAATCAGGGTGAAGGTCCGGTTTAAGTCCTAATCAGGCAACTGTACAAAAAAGGGGGTATGCACAGCCTAGTATCTAAGTGGTGCAGGCCCTGGGGGAATAAGTAATGATAAATGTCTAAAAAGCAGTGAGGCTCTAGAGCTGACCCACTGTAAATGACCCCCTGGCGAAGTGGTTGGAAGACCACCGCAACACGGTGTGCGTGGGGAGGACAGGGCTTTGAACTTGTGATATCTTTTTATTTTTATTTACCCTATTAATTACATGTTGATTGGCTGGCGCTTTTCTTCTATATTTGCACTGAATATACTCGTAATGGTATTAATAGCCCTACCCGTTTTGTAGGGGTGTCTCTGCACTTTGCACTTCATTCTCTGCACACTGCCATAAATATACCTACCTCTAAGCATTATAGCTGCTATTTGTACTGATTTCACTTTATAGGCTCTCTTGGATCACTATAGTTTACACCTGATACTAGCATTTTTCCAGCGTCTTGCGCTTGACATGTTTTATAATATTATCGAGTATTATATAATGAATTACTGAATAATAATCAATTTATTAGCCCAGTTCTTTCCTCCCCACTCAGCTTGTTGTTGTTTGATGTTTTTTAAAATTGTTGTGTATGTCCTTTTGTCTTGAACACATTTTATGCATTGGATACTTGGAATAAATAAAGCTTTATCTATTTTTATGATCACATTGTGTGCGGCCAATTGTGTGGGATTTACAGTGAATCAGGCAACTGTGTCATTCACAGTCACTGTGGGGCAGAGTGGAGGAGGCACGGAGATCATCTACAGCTAATTTCCCATGAAAAGATTTGAACTGGAGTCAGGTTTAGAAGTCACTGAAGAAATCCGAAACAAATCTTATCCACCCTGCACCTGTCTGTAATTACAATGTTGGAACTACAGTACATAAACTATTACAACAAGATGCTACAAAAATCAAAGCAAATGCTATGAAAATAGGCAGTCCTGTGGATGGCGCCCCCTGCAGGTATCCAGCATACAGTGTGTGCGCCCCTCCCCTCCTCCCCCCTATAGCGAATGAGGCTTGAGTCTGACATCCACATCTGCAGATCGGGGCCCTAGTGATGATGGTCCCTTCTCCACCGGAGAATCCTCTGACCAGAGGAACAGCAGGAGGCAGTTTCTCTCGGTCTCCGGGGAAGTAGCACAGCCGTACGGGTCATCACTGGTGCACTGCTGAAAGTTGTAATGCAGGTGCTTGCGGTGGGCAGGGGCAGTGATATTTAGCGGTGGGGCAAGATCGGGCCCCATGGGGGATAAAAGAAAATGTAAAGGGGATTCAAAAAATGCTAGTGTTGACCCATCCCGGCAGGGAAAAAAGGGTTGCACAGCCGCATAGGACATCGCTGGCGTGCCACTCAAAGCTGTATTGCAGGTGCTAGTGGCAGCAAATCTTAGCAGAGGCAATAACAGAGCCCGGGGGGGGGGGGGGTAAAAATCATATGAAGATTGAACAGCCCCAGCGGCGCCCACCCCCCAGTTATGGCGCACACCTAAAGGAATGGGAGCCAGCACCAAAGCAGCAATGGCGCACCCTGCAGGATTAGATACGGGCCACCATTACCTAATTGGAAATACGTCCCAGACCTCCAACCACCCAGCATGTGGGGGTGTTACATTATACTGGGTCTTTGTCACCCTTGAGTAGAGGGCGTTTTGGTCTATTTAGCTCCCGTATATTAAAGTTACAAATAATATAAAGCCTGATTATTATCCCATTGTCTCGGGCTACACGTTGCACTGTCCCAAACCTCAGTCTGCTTTCAAAACGACCCTGAAGTTCCTAAGTTATCTTTAAACATATTAGAGCATTGGAGATGCAGAGAAAAAAGGGTAACAGTGGGTGTGGCAACAGCGATGTGATGTAAGCACACTGAGACGAGTATGAGATGAGAGAGGAGGGCGGGGTTCCAGAGCTGCATAAGGAGGCAGCCAATCGGGACGTCTGGGGAGGAGGTGGCGGGTGTTTCCATTCTTGGTCAACCGAAGGTTGATTGATGAACCAGATAAATGTGGTAGGGACTGAAAGCTGAATAAGGAAGAGATATCCTTACTAAGGAGATCGACATAAAGACGCACAGCACTTAAAGTGGACCAAAACCCAGAATTTTGAGTATCCTGGGTTTTGGTCCTTTCCCCCGGGCACCCCGATCGGGGGTGCCCCGCTGTGTGAAACCTCCCAGATCATCGAGCGCGGCTCACCTCTTCCCGGACCTATGGCGCATGTGCGGCCGCTCGTCCAATCTTGTCTAAGCCTTCGCCTAAGGCCAGTGGTTCCGCTCTCACTGGCAGCCGCATCCCCTGCTTCCCTCTAACAGGCGCCGTTGGACCAGGAAACAAGGTAAGTGTATGGGGTGACCTGGGGGGGTTTCACACAGCGGGGTATCCCGTTTTTGGATGCCCAGGGGGAGGGAATCGACCAGCTCAGGAATCTTATAGATTCCCAGGCCGTTCGGCATGGCATTTGGTCCACTTTAAGCCACTGAATGTGAAAGGTAAGCTACTGATATTTATTTGTTTATCTTTTGACTTGCCAATCACTTTAAGTCTAACATGTGTCTCTCCACATGGTGGCTTGCAACTCTGTTTTGGTACTCATCAAGTCCCCCCTCACATAAAGCCAAATACTCCCAGCTGTGTTTCCACAATTGGATGGTGTTTGGCTGCAAAATTTTAAGCTAATCCTTGGCATTGCACACTCAGTGGCTTTCTGAGTGCCTTGGGAGGCACTAAGATGTAAAAGAGCTGATTTGCATGGCTCCACCTACTGCAAGGAATAATGGGTAAATCTATTATTTCTTGTGTTGGGCATGTGTAAATACTTTCTGTTTTACTCTTCCACCCTTAATTTGTAAGGCCTCATAGATTATACAGGCACATTAGATATATATATATTGTGGTAAAGTGTATGGGAAAGTGCTGGATGGTATCTATTTCTCCCTTGGTTTTCTCAATCAGGCACGATCCATGCCGGGTTTACAGGGCCCCAGTCCACATTCCCAATCCTCTACAGGTTTTTCCCCTAATCCCAGTTCTTACACAGGTGATGAGGCTAATTGCAAAGTAAGCTTAATAAAAGGAGCCGCTGAGGCTTCCAGTGTGGAGAAGGACAGACTGGGATGAGGAGCCCGTGCCTTGCTGCTCCCAATACTAACAGTGCTGAATTGCATCCGCAGGACTATGTGTTCTTGGAACCTGTGGATTAACAGCCTGGACTTGTATGCCCTGAAAGAGGACCTGTGATATCAAGGACTTGCAGTACGCTGTAATTATCACACACTGGACATTGCTAAAGTTGGTGAGGTAACCGCTTGCTGTACTGCATTGTATCCTGCATCATACTCTGACGTTAAGAGATCTTTTCCTGTTGGACTTTATTTTCAATAAATCACTTATGATTTGACTAAGAATTGTCTTCAGAGTCATTGCCGTTGGCCCCACGGAAAGAGGACATCCCCATTTTTCAGCCTTTTTTCTACAGGATTTGGTAAAAGCTCAGAATATAAAAAACGATTATATTTGTTACATTTAGCCTGTTTTATTTTATTCTGGGTGCGTGCACTCGGCAGGAAGGGGTTAAAGCGAGCGGCTTCTAGATATAGTCATGACAGGATTAGGCCCGGCGGGTGCGAGCACCATGTTTGGCTTTGTGTATGCCGTCTTGGCCAAGGCCCAGTTGCTGGACTACAAATATAGAGGAGCGTGTGTCATAGGGGAGCGCTGTTCTCTTTCCTGTCACCCTGCTGTGCAAAGAGCCACTAACATCTCTGGAATGTTTGTAGCCTCTGTAAACAATGGCTTCAGTGATGGCAGATTTGCTGCGAAGAGGACCTGTCACCAAGCGTCACATGGACTCGTCACAACACACAGGAACACTTTTTGAAGACCAAAAGACTTAACAAGAAAATCTGGTGGATGTGAAGAAAAGCGGGTCATCCACTGGGCGATCTGATTGACAAACGCCCATAAGCGATAACTAATCAATCTATTCATTTCAGAAGTGGGTCCGCAGAGCGGGAAGCTGTATGGGACACCCACGCTGGACGATAGCTGGGGAACAGGCGAGTATGGGGTTTGTTCAAAACTATGTTAGGGAAAAAATGTTACTCACAAATCCACGAATTCCAATTTGTCCAAATCACTTGACTCGTCTCTAATATCACATTTCACAATACACATCTATATAACCACCTTCTCCACCATCAATGTTTAAAGCGGACCTTCACTCTGAATAAGAGCCTATCTTATATATTTCCCTCACCCTGTACATACAGATTGCCCACATTAAAAATCATCCTACCTGCATCTACTGCATGTTATGAGTCTTTAAACATCCAAGAAGATCTTATGGAAGCCGCCATCTTATCAGACAGCCTGCAAACAGGAAGTGCCTCCTGACTGTGCTGCTCTGCATTCTGAGACTGCTGACCTTTACCTGACCCCAGCTCTGCTCTGTCTGAGCAAAGCACAGCTATAACCTTGCCCCCTGTACTTTATCCCACTCTTCTCTACTCAGTAAGTGTGATGCTTCTGAGTCAAGATGGCGGCGCCCGTATCCTAAATTCCAGAACAGAGTTGCAGCCCAGTGGGGGAAAGAATAATAAGTTAGTGACTAAAAACGTAAAATATATTAATTTTAGATGCTGGGGAACCGTTTGGGCTTTTCATTAAATCACGCTGAAGGTCCGGTTCAACAAATCTGTCTCTCTTCAAGAGACCTACCCAGCCCAAATAATTACCCCCTAAATGTATAGTTCCCATTTAGCCCAAATAATTACCCTCTAAATGTATCGGTTTCCTTTAGCTCAGATAAATACCCCCTAAATGTATAGGTCCCCTTTAGCACCACATACATGTATAGGTCCCCTTTAGCCCAAATAAATACCCCCTAAATGTATAGGTCCCCTTTAGCACCACAAAAATGTATAGGCCCCCTTTAGCCCAAATAAATACCCCCTAAATGTATAGTTCCCCTTTAGCCCAAATAATTACCCCCTAAATGTATAGGTCTCTTTTAGCACACATAAATACCCCCTATATGTATAGTTCCTTTCTGGCCCAAATAATTACCCCCTAAATTTATATTTCCCCTTTAGCCCAAATAATTACCCCCTTAATGTACAGGTCCCCTTTAGCCCAAATAATTACCACTAAATGTATAGGTCCCCTCTAGCCCAAATAATTACCCCCTTAATTCATAGAAATTCATAGGTCCACTCAAGCCTAAATTCATAGGTCCTTTCTACCTTTAGGTCAAGTTATTTTGAACCCATCTTCAGAGTTGTGGTCTTATTTTTCAAAAGGACCTTTGGTAGAGTATGTTCTATCCATGGGAGGCTCTGGGAGTTGAGTGACCTGTATTTTTCCCCAGGACTATTAAAGGTTGGTATTAATTATTGTTATTAGATTTCTTCTGGTTTTTATATTACAGCTCCATTAGTGTAGGAGTAACTCCAGCGAGGAGGAACCTCCCAACCTTGGCTGTATAGAGAATTAGCAGCTCCTACCCTTACATGGGGGCCCCTAGATGTTCTATAACCCTTCCTCCTTATAAAGCTGCATGCAGCACTTTGATAATTAATGAGTTCTTACAGGTCCCCCGGCCTTCCCCTAATACTTCCCGGCAGTGTAATAAAGCAGACTTGGAGCTGATAGATGTGAATAAACACATGGCTTTCCTGTAATGAAGAGGAGGCGTTATTAGAAATATTGGAGTATTATTCTGCTGAGCGTTGTTTAAACAGCACGGAACACGCAATCGGGTCATTACAAGCTGGGTGTCACCGAGGGGTTAAAGCGTGTGGACCTACAGTGAAGCCTGGCCTCCATCACTATGACAGTTTACACAAGCTTCAAACAACAGAGCCGCTAATGAGAGCTTGTTTAATAAGACAACGTTCTGGATTATGTGGAATAACTAATAGCAATCACAGGAAACGTATAACCTAAAATGAATTCTGGTGGGCGAAAGGGTCACTACCTTCTACACATTACACTGCGCTACTAGGCTCATTACAAAAAGCCATTTAACACTAATACAATAGGGCCGATTCAGAGCCCAGTGGGATTCTCACTCCTTTTTTAGGGGAGAAAACTGTCATTGATTTTCATTATCTACCTTGGGGCCGATTCGGAGCCAGGTGAGAATTCTCACTTTTTTTCATTATCTACCTTGGTGCTGATTCAGAGTCAGGTGAGAATTCTCACTTTTTTTTAGTAGAGAAAACTGTCATTGATTGTCATTGTCTACCCTGGGGCTGATTCAGAGCCAGGTGAGATTTCTCACTCCTTTTTTAGTAGAGAAAACTACCATCGACTTTCATTATCTACTGGGTGTTAATTCTCACCTGGCTCTGAATCAACCCCAAGGTAGATAATGAAAGTCAATGGCAGTTTTCTCTCCCTAAAAAAGGAGTGAGAAATCTCACCTGGCTCTGAATCAGCCCCAGGGTAGACAATGAAAGTCAATGGCAGTTTTCTCTTCTAAAAATGAGTGAGAATTTTCACCTGGCTCTGAATCAACACCAAAGGTAGAGAATGAAAGTAAATGGCAGTCTTCTCTCCTAAAAAAGGAGTGAGAATGCTCACCTGGCTCTGAATCAACCCCAACGGTGGAGAATCAAAGTCAATGGCAGTTTTCTCTTCTAAAAATTGAGTGAGAATGCTCACCTGGCTCGCAATCAACCCCAAGGTAGACAACGAAAGTGAATGGCAGTTTTCTCCCCTAAAACAATTAGTGAGAATTCTCATCTGGCTCTGAATCGACCCCAATGCATGTTAAAAACGAGCTAACACTTGTCAAAGATGGACAAATCCTGAGAATTTCACTCTACCAGGTTTTGTTGCTGTTCTAGGGGGGCATACAGTTTTGGGATGCTCCGCTGTGTGTAACACATAAGAGAGCTGAGGATTCTTATCAGGCGTGAGCTGTGGGTTCGCTGAAAAGGTGAGTTTCACTGCCATCTTTGGGATATCACACATCGGGGCTTCCCAAAATCGGGATGCCCTAAAAAGAGGGGGACCTTCAGCTCTAGAGTCTTATAGACTGGTGATTGCTCCTTTAAAAACAAGGACTGTTTCCCGAAAAATAAGACCTACCCTGAAAATAAGCCCAAGCATGATCTTTGAGGATGTTTTGAATATAAGTGTCCAATAGTATTCCACTCCCAACCAATGTAATGGGCTGTCCCTTACAGCTCAATGTGGTAGAAACAATGGGAAAGGGTCTGCAGCTTTTTCGGTGGGACAGTCCCACTGTCCCTCTGAAAACTCTAGAAACATCTAAATGTCCCACTTTGCTGATACCAAATGCACCATGCTGAATGTCTGGGGGCTTTACAGCTGCTCTGACTCTGACTTTGGTTGAATGATGGTAGTGGGACGTATGGACTTCTGAGCATTGGCTCCATCACCAACATCCTTTATGGACCAAATATTCCTAGAGCATGTGACCTGTTATTAAGCCACACCCTAAACCACACCCATCACCCACCACAAACTGGTTTAAACGGTCTCACTTTAAGGACCCCAATAAATGGTCAGTTTACGGACGCGCCCACGTGAACAACAATGCCCTATGACAAAATTGTGTATATAGTAGTCAGGTTACAACTATTTTCAATGATAACTGAATAAAACAAAACAGGGACCTAGAATTAAGGGCAAAGTATGAAGATGCTCCTAGTTACCTGCAATCCGGTCAGACAAGGTGCCTCCCCCATCCTCCCTCCAACAAAAGGGAGAGACCAACATGACCAGGATACAAAAAGACTCTGGATCGGTGGCTTCTCCTCAGGGACTAATACAGTAGTTAAAGCGGACCAAAACCCACTGAACTTGGAGAAAAGTGAGTGAAAGTGGCCGATCTGGGGGGGTTTCACAAAGGGGGGCATCCTACTGTATATTGGGATGCCTCTGGGGCAGGGACCATTCACCAGGATAGTCAAAATCCTGGTGATTGGTCCACTTTAAGGAACCCAACTTAAAGCGGGTCAAAACTCATGCAGACAGGCCCTGGAGTCCAAAAGATTCTAGGCTCGGCCGCCAGCCTACCCTTGGGGACTCCTACACCAGGTTCCCTGCTGTGTGAACCCCCCTGGGGTGCCAGTGATCTTACCTCATCCTGCCGAGTCCTGGCACATGATCTCCGCCAGCAGCCACATCCCCGGCTTCTCAGAGGCTGTGCGTGTTCCCCAGCTTGTCTGAATGACATGCGTGGCCGAACAGCATGCCGGGGGTTCAGCCAGCTGGCCGCACCTGGTCACAGCAACACTTTTGAGAGAGCCAATTGGCATGGCTTTGGTGGTGGAAAAGCCTTTGTTTGAAATCGCCGAGCCAAGACTGTCTTTGTACAGGAAAGTACAGTATACAATGTTGCATTGTTTACAGACAAGTAAAGAGTTGTATCAGTGTTTGTAGAGAAACTTATATAAAGTTGCGTTGTTTATATACAGGCAAGTAAAAAGTTAGTGCAGTGTTTTTACAGGAAAGTATACAATGTTGCATTATTTATATACATTCTCATGTCATTATCTCTGTAAAGACTTGAATTGATAAGCATTGTAAAATGGGGACAGGGTAGAAATGGAACCACCTTGCCATGACTTTTTTTTTTTCTTTCGTGTGTGTGTGTGTGTGTGTGTGTGTGTGTGTGTGTGTGTGTGTATTTTTGTGCATATCTGGGTCATTGTATACTTGTGCATACATGAGAATTTCTACTTTCCATTTAACCACTGTTTAGCGAGACTATCATAAGAGCAGTGGCGGACTGGGACCAAAAATCAGGCCTGGATTATACCTGGCCAGAGACGTCCCCACTGAGCCCCCCCAACCATGATGCTGGGGCTACAGCATTGGGGGCTGGGGTTCCTTGGCTTGTGGGTACAGTGGGGCTGGGTACAGGGGGCTGAGAAGGAGACAGGGATTAAATGTGGGTGTTAAAAGCAGCAGCTCAACTGGCCCCAAAGCAAAGTGGCCCACCAGGTCTCCCTATGGCCAGTCCGCCACTGCACAAAAATGCACACATGCCGGGAGAAATGGGCTGCCCTAGCAATATATGCCAACTACGACTCGACTAGTGTCGGTTTTTGATGGGAGCCTCCCACTAACTCTTCTGCTGAAGGGATCTTCTCTATAATCTGGCCCTGCCAGGTGGGGCAAACTACTCAGGGGCTGGCCAGGCTGATTGTCTATTAGGTTAGTCTATTATGTTAGTACAGGTGCTGATGTGAGCAGCTGTGTGTCCTACAGGTCAGTGAAGAGAATGCATTGCCATGACAGAATGAGAGGCAGGGAAGCCAGTGCTAGCAGACCATGGGTAGAGGGGGCATGTGAAAATACATTTAGGCCAGGTACAGTTGGGGCCGGTGTGGCCAGTTAATATCCCAGTTGGGTGTTTGCCCTCAGTTTTTTCCTAAATGGAACTACAGTAGGTTTGCTACATGAAAGTTTAAACTGGACCAAAACTCAGGATTTTGACTATCCTGGGGTTTGGTCCACTTTAACTTATGTTACCCCTGTACTTCCTACCTTGTACAGCGCCACGGAATAGGATGACACTTTATAAATAAACAATAATGATAACAGTGCCCCACATACACAATGGACTTGGCCCCCAGGGTGATCGCCTTCATCGCCTCGCCTCTACAAATGGTCCTGCCTGTGGAATAGGCTTCATCCATTGTATACCATGGGACTCATTATTATAAAAATGAGAAAAATCTTGGCCACAAAGGTTTATATTAACCTAGCAGTTAATATCCAACTGGTACCCAGCACTGGCTAAAATATCAGCTCTTCTAATACATAAAGAAAAATATGCAGGAAATATATTCACTTACCTGGAATCTTCTTCCGGGTCCTACAAGAAAAAGAAATGAAATTTAGATTGGAGGGATTTATAGAATATTTGAATTGTACCAATTCATTCATACAGAACTAAAGTGGTCATGGTCATGCACTTGGGGTCTAATAACCTGAAGGCCACATATATTCTTGGCAGAGTAAAACTGGGAGAAACACTTGTTGAGAAGGATCTGCGGGTAGACACGGGCTAAATAACAGTATGTAATGTCAAACAGCTGCTTCCAAGGCCACCAAGATATTATCATGTATTAATAGAGGCATGGAATCATGGCATAGGTGAGTAATTTTGCACTGGTGCGCCCTCACCTGGAATATTCCATCCAGTTCTGAGCACCCATTCATAGAAAGGACGCTCTGACTATGGAAAGGATGCATGGGAGAGCCACCGAACTAATAAGGGGAATGAAGGATCTTAGTTATGAGGAAAGATTACGGGAATTAATTCTGTTTAGTCTTGAGAGGAGACGACTGAGGGGGGACATGATTCGCTTGTATAAATATATAAATGGGCAATACAAAAAATATGGGGAAACACTATTCCAGGTAAAATCCTCTCTAAAACAAGGGGGCGCTCCCTCCGTCTGGGAAGAAAAAATTCAATCTCATGAGACAATTGTTTTTTACCATAAGAACTATAAATATATGGAATAGCCTCCCACAGAAGCTTGTAACAGCATCAACAGCTTTAAAAAAAGGATTAGATGCTTTTCTAGCAGAAAGTAACTATAATAGTTACTATTAGCTACTATCAGTAAAAAAATAAAGTAAATAAAAATAACTTTCCCCAACCCTGTCCCTTGAACTTGATGGACATATGTCTTTTTTCAACTGTACTAACTATGGTGCCTGTGCTACCAGGAGTGGTTTTTCTATGCCCACCACTTGGACCATACATGGTCACCACAATATAGAAACCAGGCCCAAATATCTACACAGGCCTAAGATGGAACACCAGGGCTGATGGCCCAGAGAATTGCTCCCTGTGTGTTAGGGAATAGCCACTCGAAACACTAATCCTAAGTCAACTTGTTGACTTATCCCATTGTTAGGATACAGCTAAGGGTACTTTTAGGGGAGTACCTGGGCAGATGTTTAAGGCACTCTATAGATACTCAAGGTCGCCTCTATTTGTAATCCCAAGATCGAGCGTAGTCACAGCAACTGTAATCCACAGATAAATGTCAGGTCCTCTTTATTAAACTTTCATCACAGTGCAGCTCATAGCACATATCACAGATCCAGGCAGGAGCTTCACACAAGCCAATCTCTAACAGTAGCATATCACAGCACAGCTTCAGAACACTTCACCTCACAGATCACAGTTAAAAGCAGTAACTTCCAAAAGCACAGTCGCTGTATCAAATTTCTCAGACACAATTCGGAATA
This sequence comes from Gastrophryne carolinensis, assembly GCA_027917425.1. Lineage (NCBI taxonomy): Eukaryota > Metazoa > Chordata > Amphibia > Anura > Microhylidae > Gastrophryne > Gastrophryne carolinensis. The sequence continues at coordinate 99,863,790 of CM051241.1, forward strand.
AATCATGGTAGCATAGGGCCTACTCCACCTCACTTTGATGTGAACACTAGCTTTCAGTAAGGAGAATAACGCTGAATTCTCGATACTTTGCTTATTCCCACCCCAGCCATCTTTCTTGGGGTGTGGGCTATGGACAATCGTCTTGCCTGTTCCTCTGGCTTCGTAAGTGCAGCTTGGGCAGGGCAGAGGGTTCGGCAGTGATTCTGTATAACAACGTCTGGGCCCCATCTCATCTCGTAATTTCTGGTTGGCTTACCTCAATATTCAGACCATATAGGAAACAGAAGTTCAAACATGGAACTCAGCCAGTGGAGAACATAGCCCCAACACCCCCCCTCCTCTCGGGGCGGACACTCACTGACCGGAGAGGTGCACGCACAGCTGCGAGGGAGACAGCTGTGCAGTTTGCAATGAAGTCAGTCGGGAGGAAGGAGGCGGCATGGCCGGGTAAGTATGCACCAGGAGTACATATTACAGAGGCCGTGGAGGCAGCTTGTGCCTATGTGAGAGCTGGGCTTAGGCCCGGTGCAAGCATGGGAGGGGGTGCAGTAACCCTCATTCATCATTAGCAATGGCGGCAGTAGTGTGGCAGCCAGCAGGTCTTAGGTCATGGCTGCCATCAGGGCTCCATATTTGTGGCTGGGCCCCATACTGGAGTCTTGGCTGTCCTGCCCTGATGAGAGGGGTACTATATAGACAATGAGCCCTGTAGCAAAGATAATATACAGAAGGCATGAACAACAGTGGCACATGGATGCTGAAATGATTTACAATAGCACCATGGGCCACCACCTGTAGCGGCTCAGAGGCGCTCTGCTAGACTAGAACACTTTTGGTGGTCTAGCACACTGTTAAGCCTTGGGGGGGGGGGTGATGCTTGGACATTGTCAGCCATGTGTATGAGTCAGGTAGCTGCACATATCAGCTTATCAGTCGTTTCAGCTTCCAGCACTGAGCTTGGTTTCCCATCCTCCTTGCGCAGCGTCAGATGACGGTTGTGTCACATTCTTGATAAGCGCAGAGGCCGAAAGATAGGAACACAAGTGCGGTAAGCTGACATGTTTCTCTGCCTGCCCTATTCTTTCAATAACCTCTTTATGGACGGGGATCTACTTGGTTGGGAAAGTATTTTATGGGGTGGGGTCCGCATGCCCTCATTTTTTGGCGACTGGGAAGATCCTTGCTTACTGAACTGTCAATCTTGATGCTTTCACCTACTTTAAAGCAGAACTTTGGAGGCGGGAGTCGTGAAGTCAGAGTCAGTTTTGGTCGAAGTTGCTGTAAATCTCTTCCTAATATTGTATAATGAATGTAACTTCATAGGAAGTTTAGAAATGTTAATCATAAATATATTTTATGTTCTCTCAATAGAAGGTCGTGGATTTTAAAAATCAGTGATCAGTCAGAAGCAGCAGCCGGGTGTTCTAGTGGTGACAGAAAATTGGGTCTATTCATGATCGTGCGCCCGTGACTTTGCGCACGTTATTTGGGATTAGGCTTTCTCCTGATTTATGGTCATCCAAATGGGATGTGCATCTAGTTTTGTGCCAAATTGCGCACTAGTGTTTGTCAATATCTCAATTTGCGGCTAAAATTATCTGCTAGCACCATTTTGAAGCAGCAAACGGTCTCCGGCACCTAATTTTGGCACGTTTAGAGGGCAAAAAAAGAATGCGCAAATGTGGCAATTTGAAGAGTGAATTTCCTCCAGCAAATAGGTGATAGATTCCAATGGGTAACAGGCTTATTTCATTCTGAAAACACATGGCGGCAGTGTCTGGGAATATTTGTGAACAATGAAAGTGTCAGCCGCAAGTTCTTTTTAGGGATTGAACCCTTTTTTTCATTTTTTGGTTGAAACAGAAAATTGTCAAAAATCACAAAAATTAAGGTCCAAACAATCAAAATGCAAATGCAAAAGCAACAACAATAAAAAAACGAATGTTAAATTATTAAGCATTAATATGCAAACCAAACAGGGGAGGGAGGGTTAAAGAGAACATCTGGGAAAAAACATTGGGCAAAAAAAACAGAGGTTAAATGGAATCAGAAAAACACCCCCCCCCCCCCCCAAAAATTGGAGAACACGGGTTCTCCAGAGAATACACTTCGAAATGGCCAATAGAGCTTCACAGAAAACACATTAGCTGGAGAGATCCAATCGCTATGGAGAAACAGTAAAGGAAAGGGGAGAAACATGGGGGACCATCGGTAGCAGGTAAGTGCTTAGCCAGCCAAATGCGCATGGGATGGGGCCATTTGCATCTCAAAACAGCAGGCTATTTGCGCTTCTCCCGTGTGCTTGTCATTTGGTGTGATTTTCACATGCGCCCGGCAGCCAATATTAATCAGGTGCCTAGGCGCATGTGGAATCATTTGCTCTCAGTCTGAGCGTTTTTGGGCACCGAGCAAGAATTGACCCTAATGAATTCTCCAATCTCCCCTGTCCCCTATACTTGGTATCTTTATGCTGCCCCAAGGCCCTTAGTTGCAATGCCTGAAACTTACTGCTTTTCTTTGCAGAACCGGGATTTTCCTACTTACCGATGGCGGGGAGCCAGCGATTCTATCCTCCAGAGCTGGTGGCCTCTCAAGACGGTGTCTATGGAGCCTTGTTTCTGCCCCCACATGCCTACTCCATTCATTGCAATCAGAAACTTGATAGTCCATAGTGGGTTGTCTACATACTACAAACTTTATTAAGTTTTGGAGTGAGCTTTTCCCCAAAACATGGAATTTTGACTATCTTGGGTTTTGGTCTTAGTCCCCCAGGTCATGTGTGCGAGTCTCCCTAGGTCACCAAGGATCCCTAGGTCACCTAGGATGTGCAGCCAATCAGTGTGCTCAGCTCCATTCGGCCTTTTCAACTAAGTATTGGCTAAGGGCCAAATAGAGTCGAAAGCAGAAGGCTTCCCAATCTTTACAGTACATATAGCACGCTGTAAAAACACCTTACATTTGAAGGACATTTAATTGCCCAACATTTAACAAAGAAATATGTAGACTATAATATGACTAAGATCAAAAGAACAAAATGTGGCTGCCATGGGGCCCATACAAAATAGGTTGTTGAGGCAGGGGCGTATCTAGGGAGGAGCAGGGGGGGCTAATGCCCCAGGTGGCTCCCCTGTAACCTAATATGTAATGGCTGGATCCGGTGCATGTCCTGAATGTGGCTGCCATGGGGCCCATTCATCCCCTTATAGGTTATACAGGCCCATACACTATAGGCTGTATAATCTAAGCCCCAAGCTTGCAGCATGGCTGCCTGGGGGGGAAGGGGGGGGGGGGCAGATATCACATTATAGGTTATGGAGGCCCATACACTATAGGTTGTATAATCTGAGCCCCAAGCTTGCTGCCTGGGGGGCCCAGACATCCCATTATAGGCTATTTAATTGGTGAGGAAGACTTGTACATTTGTAATGATCTCTGTTTAAAGTGGAGCAAAACCTGGGATTTTCACTATCCTCGGTTTTGGGATGCCCCCCCCGGGGGATCCCGATTTGGGATGCCCCACTGTGTGAACCCCCCCAGGTCAGCCACTATACATACCTTGCCGGCGTCCCCACAGTGTAGGTGTGGTTTCTTCAGCTGCGCATATTAATGTACATCTGGAGAAGCTGAATGGTCTAGCCACATTTGTGACCAGTGTGCGACACCCCTGCATCTGTTGGTTGTCGGAGCCAGAGAAAGGTGCAAGAGATGCCATCGGCTGCAACGTGGGCTAATTGCATAGGTAAGGAAAGCAGGCAATCGGTGGGGTTTCACATAACAGGGCATCCCACGGAATGCCCCAGGGGTGGTTGTCAGACCAGACCTAGCGTGTTATAGATAGTCTGGTTTTGGTCCACTTTAAATATGTTTAAAGCAGACCAGAACTGGGGATTATACCCTACCCTACACTTCCGGGTTTTGGTTAACTTCAGTGGGGCACCTCAATTTGGAATGACCTGCATTGGGCATCCGTGAAGGCCACCGGATGTGCTGTGTAGGGAGTGGACATGCCATCGGGTGCAGGCAATTACTTCATTGATATGCAAAGGAGGCCCATGGTTGACTTATGGAAGCCTGGAGGGAGGTAAGTGAAGTGAATGATTACAGGGTGAGGGTTTCATATCGGGGGGGACATCTCAAATTTGGATGCCCCCGGGAAAGGCTTTAACCTGGCCCTAGAATTTTTTTTTACTCCAGGACCAGATGCAGAGGAGTTTGGACAGCTTTAATATATATAATATATATATATATATATATATATATATATATATATATATTAAAAAGTCTGTGGGATTCCTGATGGTGTCCTGTTTGTAGACATGTCCTTGGGCAGCGGAGAGCTTCTTCACCCCTGTTCAGCCTGTATAGCTGTTGATTTGTGTGTGGTATGTGTGGGCAGCTATGTTGTGTCTGTCACCTTGTCAGGCATCGCTGCACCGCTAGAATTCAGACAGATACACGGCAGTACATGGAAACATCATGGAGCAGCCCAGAGGAGGGGAGGATTACCTCTGGTTTCAGCATTACCAGTTCATTAAAGCTGTTGAGCTGCTGGGTGATCTCCGCCATCTCCATCATAAGCTTGCCCATGTGGACGTTGAGCTCAGCCAGGACTTCGGTAACGTGGGCCGAGGCCACGGCCTCCTGAAGATCCACGAAGTGCAAGGCCTTCGTTTCTTCCTCGTTCACCAGATGCTTCAAGTGGTCAAACTCTTTCTGAATAAATGTTTTTAGCTCTCCTCGTGTGATCTGCAAAACAACAGAGGGGACACAGACTTAGAATTCCTTGTGAAGTATTAGAATAGTCAATGTGGTCCTATACCCAGAAAGTAGGTTGATGTGATTGATATGGACCTTGGCTGCTTGGTGTAAACCACTCACTTCTTGTCCCCCCTCCCACTTGGGTTTCACCTTTATCTAACCCTCACATGCCAGGTCAATGCTGATAACCCCTCAACGGTGTCCTCTCCAACTCACTTCCTCCCCTCTCCCACCTAGTAATAAATACAGAGTGGTTGGGGGTAATAAAACCCCAGTGTGGAAACTAAATAAACAAAATCCCAAAGTTCCTCGCCTCTGTTGGAATGTGTTCATCTCGTATCATATAGCAGAAATTAGATTGGAATATTCAGGGCAGGCTGTGATACCAACACCAGCCCCCTGGTGGGAGGGGTAGGGAAACCCACTGTTCTGGGGCCTTTTAACATCAACAAGGAGAAGATCAAAAAGCATGTGAGGACTGACACAAACCGCAGCCCAGACAGACTAAGTATTTTCCCTTTTTTTTCTGTATTGCTATTTATCTTATTTACTGTGCTTTATAGTTAATTCTGTTTTATCACCTTTTTCTTGTTGTTTTTATGGTTTTCTGTTTGTTTAAATAAATTCTAAATATACAGCAGAGGGTCACTGATGCTCTGAATTAAGGATCTAAAAATTGAAGTGGTTGTGGGTCGATCAATCCGTTCATTCTGATTATGTTGTGTGTGGCTTATATAGAGGTGAACACTGTTTGTGTTCCGGTGGCAGCAATTTATAGCCACGCGTGTTGCCAATTGAACAATTGCAGTGACACATGTGGGGTACGATTGGCCGGTTTGATCAGATGAACGATCAATAGGTCTGATCAACCCATGCAATCTTCACAGTGATCACAAAGCCTTTGCCCAATATTCATAAAAACACAAAGCAGATCAGGGGTTTCTAGGTCTTGTCTGTCTTTCGACCAAATATTCATGTATACAAGTGTCGTAGGTAGAGAATTATGCCAAAGCCCTAAGCTATGCTCAAAAAGTGGTTTGACATATGACAGAGACTGGGATAATTCCCTCGATAGGCTGTTATGAGACAGATCTTTAATATACTGCTCTATTGCTAGGCTGTATCTGATACTGAGGGAGAATGTGGACTATGGTGCTAGGAAATTAGGACTCACCAGCTGGACCACAAGGTTGACGGTGTGACAGTTTCAGACCTTTTGAAGCAGTTTGTATACCACTAAGCAGCCCTGCCCTCCTCTACATATAGGGGAAATGACCTTTCATGAATTCCATGACTCCTATATTTCTCCACATAGGGCATGTGTGATGGGCCTAACTGATTCACACCAATGCCCCAAATGTGGCCAAATTGAGACAGACAGTTTTCATCTGATGTGGGAATGTGCCCGCATTAAAATATTTTGGAACATAATTGTCAAATTCTCTTCAAAGTGGACCAAAACCCAGGATTTTGACTATCCTGGGTTTTGATCCTTGCCCCGGGCCCCCCCAGATCGGGGGTGCCCTGCTGTGTGAAACCCCCCAGGTCACCGAAACCAACTCACATCTTCCCGGTCCTACGTCCAATACGTTCTAGTCCAATGAGTGCACTGACGTCATGTCGTCTAAGCCTTCGTCTAAGGCGAGCGGCTTCGGAACGTGCCCGCGCCGACCATTCACAAGTGCCTGCTGTGGGCATGCGCCCTGCTAGAGGAATAGTGGGGATGCGGCCACGGCTCCACATGCAACGTTGGATCGGGAAAGAAGGTAAGTGTATGGGGCAAGCTGGGGGGTTTCACACAGCGGGTCATTCTGATTTTGGATGCCCCGTGTGAAGGGAATCGATTGGCCAGGGAATCTTATAGATTAACTACTTACCTTTCACCCCTGAATGGGCTTTATTTGGCATCATTCGCCTGGATAGGGGACATATCTCAAAAGAGGGAAGGTATTTAAAGTGGACCAACACCCAGGATTTTGACTATCCTGGGTCTTGGTCCACTTCGGTGGGGCACCCCCGATCGGGGTGCCCCGCTGTGTGAAACCCCCCCGAACCCCAAGAAAAACTCACCTCTCCCCGCTCCCAGCGCCGACGGACAAGCGATTTGACAGCCGCTTGTCCGTGGCTCCTCCGCCGTCGCCTCCCGCGCGTCCCTCTTGACGCGCGCGCCCCCGCGCCGGCCATTCACAAAGGTAAGGGGGTTTGGGGGTTTTGGGGGGGTTTCACCCCGCGGGACATCCCGATCTCGGATGTCCCGCGGGGAGGGAGGTGATCGGCCCGGGAATCTTATAGATTCCCGGGCCGATCACCCGAGGGTGATGGTCCACTTTAAGCCTTATAATTTCAGCAGTGGCGTGCAAGTGTATTTTGCAACATTGGATAGACCCAAGACCCCCTTCCCTGTCCTTGTTCCTGGAAAAAATCAAATACCCTTTCCACATGGAATGGCTAGAGGCAAAGCTGCAAAAGGAGAGTCAGAAAATTCCTGGGCATCTGGGAGAGCTATGTCCACATTCTCCCAGAGGGGTCAAGAAACAGTTGGAGCGAGCCTTTGGTTTCACATCTTGGTACTTATCACGGGTGGCTTCGGGGGAGACTCCTATCATTAGTGACGGGGATGGGGGAAACCCTCTCAGAAAACTCCATTAGAGAGAATATGGTTCATTGCAGTCTACCACAGCAATTTTGAAAAAACATGTATAAGAATAGTATAAGCTGATAATGTCTTAGGACATTGTTAACACTAATATACATTTTGTATGGATATATTGCTAAGTACAGATGTAATGTATATGCTGTAATATTGCTTGTATCTTCAATAAAAATATTAAAAAAAAAAACACAAACCAGATGCATACCTCCCAACTTTTGAAAACAGGAAAGAGGGACATTTGTGGCGGCAATCAGCCTCTCCTCGGCGCAAGCTGCCCTGTAAAGGTACGGTCACCGACTGCTGACGAGGACTCCACACCACCACCCCGCTGCACCTTCTCCTGCCTCCTCCGCACTTCCCTACACCTACTATAGTGCCGCAGCCACCCGGATGTCCAGGCCCCCACCGTAAGTGCTGGCCATCTCTCAACATTGTGGGAGACACTAGGGCTCCAATTTCCGCAGGACAATCCCGATTTGGGGCCCTTGTCCCGTGGTAATTGGAACACTTGGGGGTATGCCAAATACAGTCTGATGTTCAAATGGCCGCACATATTGCTCCCTGGCTGTCCAGCGATGATACATTCAGTTACACATCAGTTATAATACCTGCCATTAATCTGAAAGCAATACAAGCTTAACTACCATTATGTGGCAGTTTACTTTGGAACTGAATGCATCAGCCTATTAGGACCATTTGACATCATACTGCTTGTTGTTAGTGTTTTTATGAATACCGAGCAAAGGCTTTAGTACTTGGGCTGGGCTGGTGATAGAAGGTGACAACATAAACATAAATATGATGCACTATTTGCACTTTATTGCTTAGTTATATATACACACATAAGATGCCTTTTACTTTTTAAAGGATTCTTTACAAGCACTTTATATTAGGTGGTAGGGAGGGGATATTTTGCAATATTTGCATTTTTCTTGTAGTGGGAGATCGCCCAAATTATTTGAAGATTTATTAATCAGTTTGTCTGTATATAATAGTGTGATCCAAGGTAGTATTTTTAATTTGTTGTCTTGTTGTGTACTTGTTTTTTATTGGTTTGTGGCCATTAATAAAAGTACATATATTTTTAAATAAATCCCATTTTGGATGTAGTGCCCATTTTTCTAGCTCCATTAGAATTCTGTGGTTTGGGGCTTGGGGAGCACCTCCAGTTAGTTTTGACTTTTTTCTTTTGTCTATTAGTGGTGCCCACTTTGTTTATGTTTGTTCCTATTTGGGTATAGGTGCAAATAAAGAGTGAAGTTGCTAAGCTACTCCCTGCTTACTTCTTTTTCTCTCTCCAGGTCATTTTTCCCCCTTGCGGTTTAAGACTCCTACAAGGGGGTTTCATCTCTCACTGCAGAGAGACAATCACAAGTGAAAGTCACTCAATATTCTCCTAATAGGCATATAAAGATGAGGATTTTCTCATCCATACCTGCACTAGTAAGATATTTTTTGAGCTGCTTGAACAGTTCAAGTGAGGATACATTTTTCCAACTCTTAACATGTCAAGTTGCTAAAATGTCAATGTTATACAGTACACTGATGCACAAGAGAGTGACACGGTCTTTCAGGCTTCATTTCTCACCATCCACTACAGCTTACAATGTGAGATTGCTATCATTTTATAGATAATAATAATCTTGGCTACCTCCTACATGAATTATAGCCCCTTTAGATGGAGGGATTATCGAGCAAAAAAGCGCTAAATCGGCCACAATTACGAAGCAATAATCGCTCCGTGGAAACAGACGCTGAGATCAAGCGATGAACGGGAACTGGTTAATCTGTCGGCCGACGTATTGTTTCGGGTGAACACAAATTTCTTGGTTTGAATGCAGAAAGTTGTCCACCAAAACAAAAAGGTTTTTCTATGAGAATGAGCTTTAGCGACCGACTGACCAACAAATCTTTTGCGTTTGAACACAGTTGCTCAGTTGCAGAAGATCTGTAAGGTTGGTTGCTTGCTGAGCAAACATTCAATTTATCCGTTTGTGTAATCCCGGCATTAGACTTGTAACCTTTTAGCATATGATTATTTATGCAGACTCTTGTCATGTAACTGTATTGCTTTGCTCCTGGTAGTGTAACAATCGTTTACTTCTTGTATACAAGTACAAATTACATCTGTTCACACATTCCCTAATAGCTTGATGTGTTATCAAGGGGGCACGCAAGGGGGAGTTCGTGACCATTTGTGGGCGCAGCATGGATCAGGGCCGAGATGGGGGTGCAGCATGGAGCAGGGTACAAATGGGGTGCAGCATGAAGCAGCATGAAGCAGCATGAAGGTGTGGGGTGCAGCATGGAGCAGGGTGGAGATATGGTGCAACATGGAGCAGGGTGGAGATGGGGGTGCAGCATGGAGCAGGGCAAAAATGGGGTGCAGCATAAAGCAGCGTGAAAGTGTGGGGTGCCACATGGAGCAGGGTGGAGATGGGGGCACAGCATGGAGCAGGGTGGAGATGAGGGTGCAGCATGGAGCAGGGTGGAGATATGGTGCAACATGGAGCAGGGTGGAGATGGGGGTGCAGCATGGAGCAGGGCAAAAATGGGGTGCAGCATAAAGCAGCGTGAAAGTGTGGGGTGCCACATGGAGCAGGGTGGAGATGGGGTGCAACATGGAGAAGGGTGGAGATGGGGGTGCAGCATGGAAAAGGGTGGAGATGGGGGTGCAGCATGGAAAAGGGTGGAGATGTGGGTGCAGCATGGAGAAGGGTGGAGATGTGGGTGCAGCATTGAGAAGGGTGGAGATGGGGGTGCAGCATGGAAAAGGGTGGAGATGTGGGTGCAGCATGGAGCAGAGATGGGGATGCAACATGAAGCAGCGTGGAGATGTGGGATATAGTATGGAGCAGGGTGGAAATGTAGGATCAGGGCAGAGATGGGGGTGCAGCATAGAGCAGGGGAGAGATAGGAGTGCAGCATAGAGATGGGGGTGTAGCATGGAGCAGTGTGGAGATGTGGGTGTAGCATGGAGCAGGGTGGAGATGTGGGTATAGCATGGAGCAGGGGGGATATGGGGGTGCAGCATGGAGATGAGGGTGCAGCTGGGTGGAGATGGGGGTGCAGCTGGGTGGAGATGGGGGTGCAGCAAGGAGCAGAATGGATATGTAGGTTCAGCAGGGTGGAGATGAGGTTGCAGCATGAATCAGGGCAGAGATGGTGTGCGGCATGGAGCAGGGAGGAGATGTGGGTGCAGCATGCATCAGAGAAGAGATAGGGGTGTAGCATGGAGCAGGGTGGAGATGGGGAAGCATGGAGCGGGGAAGAGATAGGGGTGCGGCATGGAGCAGTGTGGAGATGTGGGTGTAGCATGGAGCAGGGTGGAGATGTGGGTGTAGCATGGAGCAGGGTGGAGATATGGGTGTAGCACGGAGCAGGGTGGAGATGGGGAGCATGGAGCGGGGAAGAGATAGGGGTGCGGCATGGAGCAGGGTGGAGATGTGGGTGCAGCATGGAGCAGGGTGGAGATGTGGGTGTAGCACGGAGCAGGGTGGAGATGGGGAGCATGGAGCGGGGAAGAGATAGGGGTGCGGCATGGAGCAGGGTGGAGATGTGGGTGTAGCATGGAGCAGGGTGGAGATGTGGGTGTAGCATGGAGCAGGGTGGAGATGTGGGTGTAGCATGGAGCAGGGTGGAGATGTGGGTGTAGCATGGAGCAGGGTGGAGATGTGGGTGTAGCATGGAGCAGGGTGGAGATGTGGGTGTAGCATGGAGCAGGGTGGAGATGTGGGTGTAGCATGGAGCAGGGTGGAGATGTGGGTGTAGCATGGAGCAGGGTGGAGATGTGGGTGTAGCATGGAGCAGGGTGGAGATGCTGGTGCAGCATGGAGCAGGGCAGTTATGGAGAGGATGTGAAAAATATTTAAAGCAAAGGTGGAAAAGCTAAAGAGCAGAGAATGTTGAAACAGGGAGGGAAAGGAAAAGAAAAGATGAAAGAGGGGTGGATAAGGAAAGAGTGAAAGATGGAGGGATGTGTAACATGCAGGGCATCTCTCTTCAGGGCTCCTGGTGCACAGAGATGGGGATGACACCCCATGCGACCACACCCCCCAAAGGCCGGTCCTACATGTTTATATGGATTTTTAATATTCAGTGATTTTCCGTTACAGCTCCTTTAACAAATAACTGATGCTCTTTAATACCCGGCTTCACTGTACAGCCACTTTAAATGTATAATACCAATCGATTACTGCTCGTGTCATTGAATAGATATCAATAATAAAAGCCAGTCTTCTTACACAGCTAATAATTGGTGGAGTTATGACTGTTCCTCAGCTAATCCTACGCTATGTTGCGGGCTTCCACCAATAACCTCTTGGGATTGGGAGGGAGGGAGGGAGGTCGCTCTATGCACTCATTTGTAACAGGGATTTAGGCAGCCTTGAACATGAACACAGAAAATGTAGCGACATGTCATTGTCATGGACAGTAGAAAAAACCTCATTATGAAGAATAGAGCTGGCTTCTGGAGGAATGTGTTTAGTTCAGCTGTCATGGCGGTATGCAGAGAATTCCCTGACATGAGAGGCGAGAGGTTCTGTCATATACAGTATTAGAAATGATATTTACTATTCATCCCTCACATGCCGGCTCCTGGCACCCTGTATACACATTCCTTCTCTAATGTCTCTAGGGAACCCGTCTGGATGAAGCCATCCTCATGCCTAGAGGTGTTATAACTGCTCAGACTTCCATAAATGCCACATTTAAAGGAAATCCTGAATTTAAAAATCCCTGTCAGGGGTGTGACTGTAAGGGGTAGCGAATGGACTGGACTGGGGCCATTAAAGTGTTTGGCAAATCAAAAAAGTTAAAAAATAAATATCAGTAGCTTACCTTACATTGAGTCCCTCCAGCGCTCTCCTTACTGCTATGTCTGTCTACTTAGTGAGGAAATCACTTAATCAGCTTTCAGTCTCCACCCCGCTGACCTGACATCCTGATTGGCTGCCTCTCTGTAGCTCTAAAACCACACCTTCCTCTCTGGTCACACTGTATGCTGGCAGGCTGGAGACGCTGTTAGCCTGCAGCATCTCTCACCCCCTTGTTCTGGTCACACTATGTTTGGGACTGTGCAATTTGTAGTCTGAGACAATGGGTTAACAGACGGGTGCTCGCCTTTAGTATAACTTTAAAGTGCACCAAAACCCACGGCGATTGGCCCGGGAATCTATAAGATACGATCTTATAGATTCCCAGGCCGATCGATTTCCTCCCCCCGGGGCTCAAGGGGTGGGGGAGTTGTCGATCCTGGCTGACTGGAGAGTCACTTTAAAGCAGACCAAAACCCAGGATTTTGAGCGCATACGTGGCGGCTCGTCCAATCAGTGATTTTGGAGCCGCTGACATCATGCTGTCACTTTTTTATTAGTATCTCATCACGTGGGCATCCGCATATGCATGTATACAGCAGGCATTATATAAATTGATCTAATGATTTAGACACATCATTATATTGGTGTCATGAAATTAGCCCTAATGCTCCTCCCCACTGTTGGTTTTTAATTATATGTTTTTTATAGAGTGTTTTGTCAAGATTTATGTTGTCTGTACATTTAAAGATCCATGTGAGCAATAAACTTCTAATTAATTTTATAAGGTGTGTGCAGCCTTATATTTGAGGACATAGGAGGGCTAGCCCTGTAGCCTTACCATTGGTGTTATCTGACATCATGCTGTCTAAGTCAGTGGCTCTGAGTGTGCTGACGGCCGCATCCCCCGCGTGTCTGCGTCAGCCATTCACAAATGCCTGGCACGCGCCCTGCTAGAGGCATAGCAGGGATATGGCCCGGCCCGTGCATGCGCCACTGGCCACAAAGCAGGGCATCTGGTTTTGGATGCCCGGGAGGGAGGTAATTGATCGGCCCAGGAATCTTATAGATTCCCGGGCCTCTTTAAAGGGGACCTAACCTGTCCTTGTAGCTCTGTGCCAGGGAGGACCCTGGAATCTACCCCCTCACACCATCAGTGAGCCCCGCATTGAAGGGATACTCACCTTTTCCTATTTGATGGTGGACAGGAGACGGTTGCACACACCTGCCTCCAATAGGAGGCATGAGGCACTGTGTGTTCGGCAAGTAAGTAAGCAAAAGGTGAAATTCGGAACAGCAGGAGGCGGCAAGTCAAAAGTCCTTGTCAGGGGTGTAAGTATAAGGGGTGGGGCCACATGGGGGCCCCTAAGGTCAGTAGGGGGATCCATCATTGTTGTACCTCCACCTTAGTCATTAGATTTGTGCTTTCATGCCACCACTCCGGGCATGTGTGCACTGCTTGTGTCTGTCTCTGCATGGATGGGTTAAACACAAAGGAATAATTCCTATGTTTGCACAAGCATACAATGGTCAAAAAAATCCAGAAAACCAGTACAGAAAAAAGAAGCATTGTTTGTCTCTGCCGTTTGAGTATTTAGTTGTATCCGATTTAGTTAAAATGATGGGGACAAAGGGCACCGTATGAGGCCTGCTGGGGCACCAGGGTTTAGTTATGCCACTGGTTCTTGTGGACCTGGACTCTACTGGGCACCTGGCCTGGCTTTGAGCAGAGGTAGTAAATAGGAAGTGATGACGGATTTGGTCAAAAAGCAAATCTAATCGGACAGGATGTGATTCTTCATACTATTTAGAAATGGAAAATACTTTAACAGTTATATTTGGACTGGTCGTGTGATGTCAGATGTTCCCTTCGCTCAGACACATACGACTAATCAGACAGTATCAGGAAGAGAAGAACATATCAATTAGGAACCTGAATTGCCGGCAATTGGTAAGAACTTTATGTCCCTCGGGGACGCAGCCAGTAATGGAGGCACATGCTGGGCTCAGCTCGGCCCTGGAACAAGAGCTAATGATCGGGAATAATCATTAGCGGCGTGCAAGGGAGAGCGGCACAGATGAAACATGGCAATCGCAGCAATGAAGGCAGCACAGCAGGATACATGGGAACCATGCCACTTTGGAAATTATTCCAAAAACACAAGATTTAGAAGACCCCAATATCATTTAAGGACCCCCCCTACCAAAGTGGGGGTCTGCCCATGCTGCCCAAAGGCCACAAACCTGCAACACATTTATACTATATGCTTTACCTTTTCTGTAATCATACCTTGTAAAGCTTTAAAGGAGCCACAGCACTCAACCCTGTTAGCTTGCAGACCAACCTAAAATCTGTCTCTAAATCTGGTTAAAAACACAGAGGACTCGGTCACACATATCTGCAGAAGTCTGCTTAAGCTGCACCACCAAGCGCCAAGGTGCCTCTGTGGGGTGCAGTCCTAATGCTAATCTCTGAGAGCCCCATTTGGGACATACAATGCAATAGATAAATTGGGAGCCGGCTTACCTGAGGTTGCCCTAAAACCTGCAAGCTAACAGGGTTGAGTGCTGTGGCTCCTTTAAGACTTTTGTATCCTAATTGCCCTACTAACGTGCACCTCCCAGGTTAGTTATAAAATGGTCTGAGCGGCTGCCACCCCTCTTTTGTTTCTTTAGAATTTGTGCAAGTACTTGCGGTGTGAGGTCAAGTCTTCGACCCCCTCACCCCATGAGCTACACTCAAGGTTATAGGGCAACCTTAGGTAATCCTAATTGCCCTGCTAACGTGCACCTCCCAGGTTAGTTATAAAATGGTCTGAGCGGCTGCCACCCCTCCTTTATATCTTGTAAAGCGCTACAGAAGATGATGGCACTATATAAATAATCATTATTATTCTTATTAATAATAATAATAATAATAATAACACTATCTGACCTCCCTCGCATATCAAAAAATATAACAAAATAGGGTCAATACATGGTTGTGCACCTGTGCATTTGCTGACGTTTTTGGGGCACCTTTTTATTTCAGATTCATGGTCGTCAAAATTTGCATTCTTTAAAGTGGACCAAAACCCAGGATTTTGACTCTCCTAGGTTTTGGTCCTTTCCCCCGGGGCACCCCCGATTGGTGTGTGAAACCCCCCCAGATCGCCGATGCCAACTCACCTCTTTGCACAGACAGAGCAGAGTGGGATGATGTCATCCCGCTCCTCCTTCACAAACCTTACTAATAGGTGGCCAGCACCGGAGGAGTCCTGTGGCTCTGGATCGCAACCCCGGGCATTTCTTTTCACCACTAGCAGGGGGATGCCATGCACGTAAAATGTAGACACGTACATTTTATGTGGCTGCTGCTAGAGGGGTTAAATAATCAAGGGTTCGGGGGGAGGAATAGAGGTTTCAGTGGATATTATGCTATTCCTCTGCTCAGAGTGGTGAGGTTTATTGGGCCTTTAGTGGGCCACAATAGTTTTCCCGTGGTGGGGTTTCACTCAGGGTCCTCCTGGGTCCCCGGCCATTGGTGGAGCCAGGCTGGCGTGCCCTGGGGGGGGGGGGGGGGGGGTTCCTGTGTGTCCCCTAGGGAAAAACGTTTAACCTCTACGCTTTACTCTGATAGGTTACTTTTATTTGATTAAACAATTGATGTTTTCATACAATATTTACACATCAAATATTTCCTTTGATGAGTATTTCAAAAGTCTTTGGCAGAAACTGGTGTTTAGTTTTCTGCGATAGTAATGAGGTAGTATAAAAGTCTTTCAGTGGATGATGAGGAAAAAAAGGGGGGGCTTAGATTACTTGCCCGTCCTTAATGTCCTTTGGGTGTACGCCTCATGTTTGTAGCAAAGTTGGGTCGTTGCTCCTCAGTTTGTAGCCAGTTGTTGACCCTTTAAGGTTTGTAGCAAGTGGTTTTAGACTCCCTACAGACGCGTTTCGCCTGCGGCTTCTTCAGTGCGGGAGCCTATAGTTCCAGCTGATGGGGGTGCCCCGGAGCTTGGATTACTGGCATATGGGAGGTTGACCAAGGTTTGTTGTTTGTGTTCCTCGTTATCATGGTGTGCCCATTATAGATGGATCCGGGCCCTCCATGCCCCAGGCTGGGGTTTATCCATGGAGGGTAGCGCTGCTTAGATATGATGCGCAGGTGTGCGCTTGTCACTGTGTCCCTCGCGCTCTGTGAGAGGTAGCCCGTGGTTGCGGTGGGGTGCGCGTCCATGTTGGTCTCTATCTCAGCGCCGGTCCGCTTAAATAATGTATATCCATTAGTAGGTGCACTAGCCACAAAATAAAACAGCCAGATGGGTAGGAAAAAATCTCCGCTCACCTCTAGCTGTGGGTGTGCCTATACCAGCCAATAATAAAAGCCTGGCACAGGTATGTGCCCTAGATAGAGGTTTGCTGGGAATGCAGCCGTGGTGCCGAGAGCTCCAGGATTAAAACGGGCGATCCAAGGGGTTTCGCACAGTGGGGCACCCAATAGGGGATAAAATTTGAAAATAAGATTCTTATAGACTCAAGGGGGGTTTTGTTCCTCTGAGTATCCCAACATCAATGTATATTGGTAACATCCTGAATTTGTTTTAGAAATGCCTGATTTGTCATACTGTCTAATGGAAAAATGTTAATAAATATGTATTGTAATTTGTAATAGATATATATATATATATATATATATATTTTTTTTTTTTTTTTTTCTTTTTTCTATTTTTTAGATACATATATATTGGCAATACATTTTAATAATTTGAATGATGAGAGAAAGATATATCCGACCATCTCACACATAGCAAATGTGGGAGTATAAATTCCAGTATGTTCTCTGATCACGTTGTCCATAGTGTAATTCCAAACAACTATTAAGCAACTTATTTATACTTCTATGTACTATTGGGTGATATAGAAACATAGATCAATCTTCCCAACCCAAGCAAATCTCACCTCGGTGAGAGAACTGAAGTCCGAGAAAGTAGAAAGAAGAGGAAAACAGCCTGAGGAAGAGAGTATGAGGGTAAAAGGGAAAGACACAAGAAGAAAGCTGAGTAGGCAAAAGAGAAGAGAGAGAGAGAGAGAGAAAGAAAGAGAAGAAAGAGAGAGAGTGAGAGAAAGAGAAGAAGAAAGAAGGAAAACTGAAAAAAAAGGGTGAAGGGGTGTCGCCATAGGGGTTAAAGTGGAACAACACACAGGAATTTCACTTTCCCATGTGTTGTGTAGTGTGTGTTTGTGCGGTGACATCCTGAATTAGAATGCCCCACTGTGCCCCCCCCCCCCGCGGTTGCCCCGTTTCACTCACCTTTCTTCAGCTCCCACGGCGCAGACTCAGGTGAGTGCGCTAATTGGCTAAGTGGCGTGCTCAACCAATCAGTGTGCTCGCTATCACTGGGGTCCCTTCAGCACCAGCCGCATCCCCTGCCCACTTTGCATCCGTGGCGTGCCCGCGCCACCCATTCAGAAAGGCCGGACGCAGGCACGGCTAAAGGATGAGCGAGGATGCGCCTGGAGCGCACAGACATGGCGAGGCCTCCAGGAGTAGGTGAGTGAAACTGGAGATGGGGGTTCACACATTGGGGCATCCCAGTATGGGATTCCTCAAGGTATTGACTAACGGGATGGCCATGGAGTCTTTTAGACTCCGATGTTTCTATTTAGCCACAGCTTAACCTTAGGCCCCAATCTATTCAGTGATCAAGTCTAACCTCTTTCTCATGTAGCTTTGCCATGGCTTCCACGTGTTTTGAAATTGCGCCTGCTTATGATGGAAAATACTAGATAATTTATTGTTTGTCATTATCCATTCTATCTTACGAGTCACATAGGACCTTTTACTGTTAGGGGACTTCCAAGAGGCAGCCAAAGCCATTTTAGCTGCCAAAAAGATGAATGATATCAAGCGTTGCAGAAGTTTGGTTAACTCAGGAATTCCCGCGCCTAAGAGTACTACTAAGGCCCGACACATACACTATGGGAACAACATACCATCACAGAAGAACCTTATGGTTAGCCTCCACCAAAGCTGTATTTATCAAGCTCTTGTAGGCCCGTATTGCCAGGCGAGACCAGTCTCTCACATCCAACTCCAGGCCTTCTCCAAGGTTGTTTCTTGGTGGAATTAAAAAGATTGTTGTAAATCAATGTAATCGCCCCTGTACCCATGTTATCCAGTGAGCAAATCTTTTCCAGGGCAGTGGGCTTTTAGTGGAATAAAAAAAATGCAAGATCTGACCTCCTGTTGTGGTAGTTGCATACTGCTTCGGAAGATCTCAATGTACCCCCCATTAAGGTTTGTAAATAAAGTAGCCAAGGCGAGATATAACTCTATCCTGCCACCAACCGAAGTCCCCAAGAGTCATGCCCGGCATAAAATATGGATTCTGAAATATCGGGGAGGGTGGCACAATATTTGCTCTCAGCTTACCTATACAAACTGTCTCATCCCATGCCTTCAGAGATCCCAGCAGGAAAGGAGACCGGAGGGAGCTTAGCCCTGTTTGTCCAATGAGCACTGTTCTAGGGATCAGGGCAGGTGTCAGCACTAGGCATACCAGGGCAGATGCCGGGGCCCCTGCACCTTGAGAGGGCCCACCTAATTCCCTATATCCTGGTCAGTGACTATGCGGGATACATGGGTGTGCAGTAACCAGGACTAAAGACTGTCAGGAAGGGGCAGATTGGCCATTGAGAGAGACTTTCTGTCAGTCCTTCTAGTCTAGTCTGTTTTTCCATCTATTTTCCTGCTATTCCGTTTTCTCCTTTTTTTCTATCTTTTTTCCTTCTATTTTTTTCTGTCAGTCCGTCTATTTTTTCTTTCCTCCGATTTCTTCTGTTTTTTCTCCCATTGCTTCTCTCTTTCTTTCCAGCTTTTTTTTGTTGTTCCTTTTATTCTTTCTTTGTCTCTGTCATTCATTCTGTGCTTTTGGTCTTCCTGTTTATTTCCATGTTTTTAAATATTTTATATTAATGCATGCAACTTTTATCACCATGTATGAAGTATCATACCACACCGACAAGGGGCCCACTGAGACTCTATCGCCCAAGGGCCCCCATAAACCTGGAGCCAGCCCTGCTAGGGATACCCAGACTGGGTGAGATCAAGGCCAGTGAACCGGCACAAATTGCCAGATAACATCAACCCCTAGGCCTCCCGTCGACTTGGGGCTACATATTCATCCCGACTCTCCTGCTCCTGGAACCCCAGATAAAGCTAATAATCTTACGCTAGAGAGTAGCCATATTCTTGTGGGGAGAGGTCTAAAAAAAATATAACATTTTAGGCAGCAAGGTCTTTCAAGGACGATATCCTCCCAAGACAAGATACTGGGAGCCCAGTTAAATAGGGATTCTGCCACGGGGTTTTACTCTTAGATACGTGATGTGTCGAGCATCCCATTGGAATTTTAATTTATCTTTGATGTTTTGCACCAGGTGTTTGGGCAGGGGCGTACATAGCCCTGCCGAGGCCCCATAGCAGGGCCCCTACCATGGTGCCCACCATCAGCAGCACCCCCCCTCGACACTCAACGGCTGGGTCCGCACCTCACAGGCTCGCGAGGGAGAGGCACAGGAGGCACGAGCATGACGCCAATGGAGACGAGAGCCAAGTGCAATCGAGACGTAGACCCTCAGGAACAGCAAGCGTGAAGGAGACAACTTGGAGGCCACATGGCAGGTGGTATGTACCTGGAGGTAATGTACATGGACATAATTATGCATGGGGGGGTGTAGGCAGCATTCGCGGGGCCCCCTTATTCCATGGGCCTAGGGGCACATGCCTGCACTGCCCCTGTGGTATGTACTCCCCCTGTGTTCGGGAAATGTTATGATGAGTGCAACAGATTTATCGCCATTCACCGTTAGGCCAGAGACGGTGGAGAAACGTTTCAATGCCGATAATCCATTAGGAAGGGATATCAGGGGGTTAGTAACAAGTATACTGGCACCTGAATAGATGAAATCATGGTCCAGGTGGGAATAGTTTGCAGCCACAGTCCAGAGGGGTTGTTAGCATTTAAATAGGAATTTGGGGCTTTGTAATACAAGTGAGGTCATGATTACTGCAGATATATCTTTTGGTCTATACTATGTCAAGCTATGCACCTCCCCATGGCCTCTCTATATGTGATGCCCCAGAAATGCTGGAAAAAGGGTCATGAAACTCACCGTACCACAGAGCAGGACAGTCAAGACAGTATGGGGCCCATAGAGGGGGCCCAGCAAGGAAGTGCAGGGGACCTCCTCGTTCAGTGGTGGTCACTAACTGCAGTGGTAAAATAAAAGTCAGATAGAAGCACAGTTCTTTTACTGCATTGGGCATATGTCATAATAATAATAATAATCCGGACCTTTTCAATTGGTACTTTCATGGCAGGCTGAAAGGCTTTTACACCACAGTCGAGTTCCTTAACCAGTTTAGTGGTTTGTACTAGAGGGTGTTATGCAGGGGAGTGCACAGCACCCGCCTGGTCACAACGCTCCCCAATGTTTAGATGTCGGCTGAGTCAGCTAAATTGCACAATGTGTTACCGAGAGTTATGGCCGGGCCTTAATTGCTTTGTTAACTGGAGAAGCTTCAGCGTGTCGGCATTCAGGGACAATAGTGGACATTTGTTCCTGGAGATCTACAGCTACTAATTCTGCCTGCTATGTATTATTTATTTATTTATATAGCGTCATCATCTTCCGTAGTGCTGTACACGGTATAATTACAGACAAGGTAAAACATAGTGTACATGGACCAATACAAACTAGATGCTACAAAGTTCAAACCAAATGTGAGCACAGAAGATAAGACAATTCACATACTATTTTAATTATTGCCTAGTTGTATAACGCATACTCTTCCGTGGCACTGTACAAGGTATAAGGATGGAACAAGTAACAGGCAGGGTATTACAGGTACTAATTGGCCCTGGGCTGAAGCTAGAATCGAGACGGATTTTGCAGATTCAATTCTATCTTCGTATTTAAAGTGGACCAAAACCCAGGATTTTGACTATCCTGGGTTTTGGTCCTTGCACCCCAATCAGGGTTTCCCCGCTGTGTGAAACTCCCTTGCTCGCCCGAACAAATTCACCTCTTCCTGGTCCTACGGTGCATGCCGTCGTCCAATCAGCTTGCTTGGATCCGCTTGCATCAGCTCACCTAAGGCGAGCAAATCCGAGCACGCTGGCGGACACATCCCCTGCTTCCCCCTAACATGGCGCGTGCCCACGCTGGCCATTCACAAATGCCTGGCACAGGCACACACCTTGAGGCATAGCGGGGAAGTGGCCCCGGCTTGCATATGCGCCGTTGGACCGAAAAGGAGGTGAGTTTATGGGTGACCTGGGGGGTCCGATGTGGGCTGCCCTGCTGCTCCGTATTGCATACCTCCCAAGTGTCCCTGATATGGAAGGACTGTCCCTCTTTTGAGTCCATGCCCCCCCCTCGTTTTTCTCAAATGATTAATTTGCCTATTTAAAGTGTTTCTATTGTAACTGTTACCCTATCTATCCCTCAATAAGGGGGTGTGGCCTAATTCAACAAATGTCTCAGTATCTCTGTAATGAACAGCTTACCAATAATGCTAATTGTGGCACATAGGTGCAAAGTTGAGTGTAGGTCCGCTTTAAGGCGACAAGCCCTGCTGCATGAGCTTGTGACATTGGCTTGAGCTACCCCCTAAAATACAGACACTCTCATAAACCATTATTAACTCCCAGGCTGATGCCAGGGAGGTGAAGCAGCTTGGCAATAAGTCTGGCTTCCAATTTCCCAGATGGCCCCTGGCAGCCTATAAAGCGGGCCTGGTCTTCAGCAGCTGAGGGAGCAAGGGGTGGAAGGGCAGGCGTGGGAACAGCTTAATCACTTACTCTGGGGTTGGCGCACTTCTGCTTCAGCTTCTCCACCATCTCACCCATGGCCACTCTCAGGTCAACAGGTTTTCTATTCTAAAAGAGGGAAAGCATAGGTCAATAGAGCGAAAGCTATTTGGAGAGGAAGTGAAGGGGGTCATGGGAAAAGGGGTCAACAGCAAAGCTAAAACAGACCTGCTATAAATAGAACATCCTGTATAATAGAGAACTAAGGCAAAAATACAATCATCTAGCCCAGGGCGGAAACATTAGAACATCAAAGCTTCATGCATCAATGATCTCAGAAACCAGAGGGCCTCAATTAAGGTTCATGTTAGGTGTATGAGCCCTAATTTGCTAATCCAGAGACCGACCTAAAGAAACCTACAAGACCTTTTATCTTCCCAACGCTTTCTCCTGTAAGTTTTTTTTATTATTCGTAGACTTTATTCATAGACATATGGCCTAACACGGGTCTCTCCCTAGTCTGGCTACTGACTATGTTAATTCATAGACTGAGAGCTCACACTGGTCTGGAACACAGAGATAAGCAAGAGACTAGGTAACAGGGATGGTTTTACTTGCCCTTTAAACTTCTTTCCAGCAATGGAATTTTGGCTCATGCCTATGTCCACCACCAAAGAGATAAAACCTTACCCACAACCCTCTTATCATTCCTCCTAATATCTGTAAACCAAGACCAGAAACTCTACCTATAACATGTTCATTACTAGACCAAGGCCCAAAATACAGCTTGTATTTCATTTGATCCCCACTAATTTCAGGAAACTTAAGCTCAAACCCTACGTGCACTATAAATGTTTATTCATAAGCCTAGATTCAAGATAAAACTTGGGGCCTTACTTTGGTCCCTACCCTTATCTGGAAACTAAGGTCCAAACCCTACTTGCAGCAGTGTTGGTCCAAGTTTAAGCCAAGGTCCAGAATACTGCTTGCAACCTTCCTTTTGGTTCTAACCCATATTTGGAAACCAAGACCCAAAGCCTATCTGCGACATGGTTGGTGCAAGTTGAGGCAAAATATTGTTAGCAAACTTCCATTGGTCCCTGCTCATCCAAGAACCTACCGGCAACTCCATTGGGCCATGTTTAGCCTTCAGACATGGTGCAACATATTGCTGGCAACCTTTCTTTGGTCCTTGTTAGTAGCTGTAAACCCAAACCCTACCTGAAACATGATTGCTCCATGTTTAAGCCAAGGTTCAAAATATTGCTTGCAACCTTTCTTTGGTCCCAACCTATATGTTAAAATGAAGATACAAAACCTTTCCTGCAACATGATTGGCCGTGCACCAGAATATTCATGGTTAGCTTCCTTTGGTTCCAACCCATATTAGAAAACCAAGGCCAGAAACATTACCTGCCCCATGATTGGTCTATTCTTATGAAAAGGTTCAAAATACTGATTGTAATCAGTGTTAGGACTAATATCCATGATCCATCTCGACCCCAACATGCATTGTGATTGGTCCAAAATACTATTATATTAACATTTGCTATTCTAATCTTATTTTGGTCCCTAAACTCTACCTGCAACATGATTGCTACATGTTAAAGCCAGGGTTCAAGACATTGCTTGTAACCTTCTTTTGGTCTCTGCTAATACCCATCAACCAAGACCTAAAACCCTACCTGAAACATGGTTGGACAATGTTTATGCATAAGCCTAGGTCAAAAATACAACCTTTCTTTTGTCCCAGGTGAAGGGGGGTTCTTGGTGTTGGTCCACCCTAAAGAATAAAACATGCTAGGACATCAAGTATGCATTCCGAGGCACAGACCACCTATGAGCTACCAGCTTTTTGTTGGAGCTTATACCTGGAAACTCAACCTGCAACATCTGTACCAGCGATCCTCCCCACAGCCTGGTGTTAAAGTGTACCTAAACGCTCCTGGCAATTCTGTCCAAATTCACCTACTCTTGCTTCTCTGAGCCCCCAATGTAGAGGATGTGTGTGTGTGGGGGGGGGGGGCTTGTATGTGTGTGTGGGGGGCTAGCCTGCATGTATGTATGTGGGGGGGGGCTTGTATATGCGTGGGGGGGGCTAGCCTGCATGTATGTGTTTGGGGGGGCTGTTTGTGTATGGGTGAGGGCTAGCCTGCATGTATGTGTGGAAGGGAAGGGCTACCCTGCATGTATGGTGTGGGGCCTGTATGTGTGTGGGGGAGGGCTAGCCTGCATGTATGTAAGGGAAGGGCTACCCTGCATGTATGGTGTGGGGGCCTGTATGTGTGTGGGGCAAGGCTAGCCTCCATGTATGTGTTTTCGGAGGGCCTGTATGTGTGTGGGGGAGGGCTAGCCTGTGTGTATGTGTGTAAGGGAAGAGCTAGCCTGCATGTATGTGTGTGGTGGCCTGTATGTGTGTGGGGGAGAGCTAGCCTGCATGTATGTGTTTGGGGGGGGGGGGGCTGGTTGTGTTCTTGGGAGGGCTAGCCTGCATGTATGTGTTTGGGGGGCCTGTATGTGTGGGGGAGGGCTAGCCTGCATGTATGTGTTTTGGGAGGGCCTGTATGTGTGTGGAGGGCTTGTATGCGGGGAGGGCTAGCCTGCATGTATGTGTGTGGAGGGCTTGTATGTGTGTGTGGGAGCACTAGCCTGCATGTATGTGTGCGGGGGGGCTTGTATGTGTGTGGGTGAGGGCTAGCCTGCATTTATGTGTGTGGGGTACTTGTATGTGTGTGGGGAGGGCTAGCCTGCTTGTATGTGTGTGGGGAGGTCTATCCTGCATGTATGTGTGTGGGGGGCCTGTATGTGTATGGGGGCTAGCCTGCATTTATGTGTGTTAGGGGCTTGTATATGAGTGTGGGGGGCTTGTATGTGAGTGGGGAGGGCTAGCCTGCATGTATGTGTGTGGGGACTTGTATGTGGGGGGGACTAGCCTGCATGTATGTGTGTGGGCGGCCTGAATATGTGTGTGGGGGGCTAGCCTGCATGTATGTGTGTGGGGGGCTTGTATGTGTGTGGGGAGGGATAGCCTGCATGCATGTGTGTGGGGGGCTTGTATGTGTGTGGCGAGGGCTAGCCTGCATGTATGTGTGTGGGGGCTTGTATGTGTGTGGGGGGCTACCCTGCATATATGTGTGTGGGGGAGGGCTAGCCTGTATGTATGTATGTGTGGGAGGGCTAGCCTGCATGTATGTGTGTGGGGGCTTGTATATGTGTGTGGGGGGAGGGCTAGCCTGCATGTATGTTTGTGTGTGGGGGGCTAGACTGCATGTACGTGTGTGGGGGCTTGTATGTGTGTGTGGGGGCAAGCCTGCATGTACAAATGTGGACGGCTTGTATGTTTGTGTGTGTGTGTGTGTGGGGGGGGGGGGGGTAATATGCATGTGTGGAGGGGTTAGCTTGTATTATTATTATGTAATTATTAGGTGAGGTTTCCCCTTAAGGGTGTAGCTGGGGGCGTGGCTGTGGGGGTATGGCTTATGCATGGCTTTGCATGCTGCTGCACATGCTCCTCCTTATGATTTTCAAAAGTTGGGAGGTATGGGATACTGCATCACCAATGTCTCAGCTCCCCATGTATTTTTACACAGTGCGCAGTGTGAGGCTCCTGCATGCGGCTCCCGGGCATCACCACAATATGACACAGGGGTACCTTGCTTCCCTGGCAAAAAATGGCCCTGACTGTGACATGGGCCTTCTGGTCCTGGTGCCCCACGTAATTGCCTTATCTGTAACTAGGGCTTATTTGGGGGTAAGGCTTATATTTAAAGCATCCCCAAAAATCATGCTAAGGCTTATTTACTTTTTAGAAGAAGCTGACCAACAGGAGGGTCCCCCTTCCATTGGTCATGGTCACCCACCTTCATTTGCTAGTTGAGTGTGTCCAGCTGGTGGTAACCTGATTTAGGCCTTTGGCTATGCAATGTATTGCTGGGTAATGGGCATCATATCAGCCAGGTCTCTAGCACCATGGCTGGACTTTAGGGTGCTCAGTGTGTGTGCGGTCGCACCCCCTCTCTGTGAGGAGGTGCCAGGAGCTCTCAACTAGATCAGCAGACTTCTTTTTCTCAAAATACCCCCAATTGTCTCCTTTCTTTTTGTTGTACATTTATTTCTCATTTAATTTTACCTTTTTTTTCTTCTTGAGTTTCCCTTTATCCTTCTTTCTCTTTTATTTCATGATCCTTCCATGATCATCTCTTTCCACACCTCCACTCTTATTGGTGTAGTTTCCACATTCCCTCCAGCTTTCTGTTGTCCACTTCCTCCTGTCTGCCTCACTTTTCAGCTTCTTCCCCTGTTTTTTACCTTTCCTCCCCTTTTTGTCCACGTTATTTCTTTCTCTTTTTTTCCTCTCTTCCTCTCGCTTTTTTTCTCTCTCTTCATCTCTTTTTCTTTCTTTCTTTTCCTGCATTCCTAAAGTTTTCCTCTCTTTACAGCTTCTTCACATCTTCCTCCTTTTTTACCACTCTCTTTCTTTTTTTTCCCTACCTCTTTCTTTCTCCCACTCTTTTTTTGCTCTCCCTTTTTCTATTTTTCTGCATTCCTAAAGTTTCCCTCTCTTTTCAGCTTCTTCACATCTTCCTCCCTTTTTACCACTTTCTCTTTTTCCCCCTACCTCTTTCTTCCTCCCACTCTTTTTCTCTCTCCCTTTCTTTTTCTCTTTTCCTGAATTCCTAAAGTTTCCCTCTTTTTCTAGTCCTGTTAATCACTCTCGCTTTCTCCTCCACTCACGTTTTTCTACATTCCTCCCATCTTGTTTTCGTTTCCACATTCTCTCTTTTGTCATATTCTTACTTTCTATGTCATCCTAACCATATTTATAATCTTTTCACCTCCTTTTTCTTTTCCACATTCCCTCCATCCTCATTTCACTTTCTCTTCATATTCCATTCCATTTTCCTTCCCTCCTTCTCTTTGCCAAATTTCCTCTTATATCTCTCTCTCTCTATTTTTCCTCTCCCTTTCTTTCTTCCCCCCCTTTTTCCCTCTGCCTCTCTTTCTTTCTTTTCCTGAATTCCTAAAGTTTCCCTCCTTTTTTCTAGCCCTGTTAAAGTGGACTAAAGATCGCCCGATCTCTCTCTCACCCTTCCCTGGTCCTACAGTGCACGCGCAGCCTTTCATCCAGTCAGTGCGCTCAGATCCGCTCCCGCCCAACATGTATGTGTGAGTAGGGGGCTAGCCTGCATGTATGTGTGTAGGGGGTGTGTGTAAGTGTGTGTGGGCTAGCCTGCATGTATGTGTGTAGGGGGTGTGTGTAAGTGTGTGTGTGGGGGGGGGCTAGCTTGCATGTATGTGTGTGGGGGCAACCTGCATGTATGTGTGGGGGGGCTAGCCTGCATGTATGTGTGTGGGGGGGCTAGCCTGTATGTATGCGTGTGTGGGGGGGGCTTGTATGTGTGTGTGTGGGGGGGTAGCCTGCATGTATGTGTGTGGGGGCAACCTGCATGTATGTGTGTGGGGGGGGCTAGCCTGCATGTATGTGTGGGGGGGCTAGCCTGCAAGTATGTGTGTGGGGGACTTGCCTGCATGCATGTGTGTGGGGGGGCTAGCCTGTATGTATGTGTATGTGTGTGGGGGGGCTTGCATGTGTGTGTGGGAGGGCTAGCCTGCATGTATGTATGTGGGGGGGGGGCTAGCCTGCATGTATGTGTGTGGGGGGCTAGCCTGCATGTATGTGTGTGGGGGGCTAGCCTGCATGTATGTGTGTGGGGGGGCTAGCCTGCATGTGTGTGTGGGGGGGCTAGCCTGCATGTATGTGTGTGGCAGGGCTAGCCTGCATGTATGTGTGTGTGTGGGGGGGGGCTAGCCTGCATGTAATTGTGTGAGGGGGCTACCTGCATGTGTGTGGGGGTCTAGCCTGCATATATGTGTGTGTAGGGGGGGCTTGTATGTGTGGGGAGCTACCTGCATGTATGTATGTGGGGGCTAGCCCGCATGTATGTGTGTGGGAGGGCTTGTGTGTGGGGGGCTAGTCTGCATGTATGTGTGTGGGGGGCTAGCCTAGGGGCTAGGCTAGGGGGCTTCCCCTTAAGGATGTGGCTGGGGGCGTGGCTTAGCTGCGCACCGCTGCACATGCCCCGCCTTGAGATTTTCCTATTTTTCTTTGTCCCTTTTCCCCCTTTATTCCCCCTTTATCCTCTGTTTCTCGCTTTCCATTTTTTTGTTTGTGCCTGGGGGGCGTGCCATCCTGAAATTGTGCACTTACCCTAAGGCTGACCCGGACTAGCACAATGTCAGTGGCTATGTATAAGTGAGGACAGCCAGGTAACTAGCACTTTTTAGGAATGGGACCAATGGAGGAGGTTAGGGGGCATCCCATTCCATTGCTCGCGGTCACCCACCTTCATCTCCTGGTAGGCTTGGTTGAGGGTGATCAGCTGGTGTTGGCGGTGATCTCCGGCCACGGCGCACAGGACGCAGATGATGGCGGAGTCCTCTTTGCAGTAAAGGGTCAGTTCCTGCTTGTGTAAGGGGCAGCACTTCTTTTCGGAAGCCTCAGTGGTCTGCTCGGATCCGGTCTCTGGCTCACCCGCTGGGGTGGCTTCCTCCTCGGCCAGGAACTCCAAATAGTCCCTGACCCTGTGGGTGGCGTATTTCTGCCGGTGTTCATCGCCGTGGGCGACGCAATAGGAGAACTGGCATTCTTGGCAAATGACGGACGCCTCTTTGGCCTCGTCGGGTTCGCAGGCGTCACAGGTGCCGTCGTAGAGTAAATGAGGAGCTTCTCCTGCGTCGGCCATGGGGGAACTTTTATGGGGCTGCTCACAGCTGAAAGGAATTTAAATTCAATAAAGATTACCTTACGAAGATAACTGAGGCCTACCCCAGATCAAAGCATATCAGAGCCTCTGTCCGTGCAGCGTCTTCCTCTCCCTTGTTGTCCAATTCAGCCCGCGCCCGCTTGCACGCCCCCTTTATACGCTGCTCACCTTTCCTTTTCTGTTACTATTGTCTGAGCTGAGCCCAGCCGCTCGCTGGAATAATGGTTTACACGGCTCCGAGCTTCTTTCACCACCACTGCACGCTGCTGTGTTTTGCTTCCTGAGTCAGGACAGGAAATGCTGCGGCACGCCATTTAACCCTTCCCCATCTGCATTTTTTTTTGCAGCTCACCCTTATTTTTATGTTAAAGCATAACTCTTAAGTGTCCCTGATTTGAAGGGACTGTCCTTCTTTTAAATCCATGTCCCCCTGCCCCTCGTTGTTCTTATTTGTCCCTCTTTGAGGTGTAGAAGAGCTAAAGCCCAATGTAACTAAATAGATGTGGGGTGCTAATCCAACTAGTGCCCTATAGGATATATTAGAATCAATACAAGATAGGGGCTCTGGGGATGCCCCTATAAGGCACAAAGTAAGGTCTGCACTCACCACATCAAGAGAAAAAAATGTATTACATATTTATTAAAACTCATAGTTGGACACAAGACAATGAACACACAATACAATATTAAAAAAAACTTGTGATTTTTTTTTGTCACTTATTGTTTGTATTTTCTTCTGGCTGTGTCATCAATTATTGTATATTTCTCTCCTGCTGGATTTAACTTAATAATTATAATATGATACAATGTCATTTGCTACGGTATTAGAGCCTTCATTTTCTGGGATTCCCTTGTGGTATGTGTCTTTGTGTTTTTTAATATTGTATTGTGTGTTCATTATCTTGTGTCCTACTATGAGCTTTAATAAATATGTAATACATTTTTTATCTTGATGTGGTGAGTGCAGACCTTTCTTTGTGTCTTATAGGGGCATAGCCCCTATCTTGTATTGCCTCTTTGAGGTGTAACATGCAGATCTACATCAGTAAATGATTCATTTGCCTATTTAAAGTATTTATATTGTTTTAACCAGCATACCTCCCAAGCGTCCCTGATTTGAAGGGATTGTCTCTCTTTTGAATTCTTGTCCCCCTGTCCCCTGTTCTGATTTGTCCCAGTTTGCGGTGTAACATGCAGATCTGCAACAGTAAATTATTCATTTGCCTATTTAAAGTGTTTCTATTGTTGTAACAGTTACATCCTATACATCAATCAATGAAGGGACATGACCTAATTTAAAGGAGCACTATTGCAGAAAAATGGCCCAATGATAAAAATCCATATAAATATATGCTGAATGGTGGAAGGAGGGCCACTTTACACCCAGCATCAAGAAGTACACAGCCAGGCTTGTTTTTCTATCTTGTAATGGAAAGAACAGGTTCTGTCACCCCCCATAGACTAAACATGTCACCCCTGGATTTTATTCCTGCCATGAGAGAATAAACCACAAGCTTGGCAGGAGTTTTATTCAGTTCAGGTATATAAGTGACCCCTCCCCTCATTAGCCAACATGGTTATATGGATTTTTGATATTACACAATTGCGCGATAGTGCTCCTTTAACAACTGTCCTTTCCCATCGTGTAAAGTTGGAAGGTATGCATCTGTCACTGGTGATTGTGCCCACTTACCATCAGCTTGGAGGCTGGGCAGTGGATGTAAGGTAAGTGGGCTCCCCCACTAACATTACACCTTTAACTACTCACCAAGCTGTATCACCCCACAAGACAATTAAACAATTAAATATTGTGCTTACTATAAATTATAGAATCCACACCAGACTTTACTACACCGCAACACACTGCCATAAGAGTAGACCACACGGTTAATGCAGATATATAATATCTTAGGGGCTATTAATAAAAAAAGCTGTCATGGGCCCTGATGCACCCTGATGCTATGCGTCATGGGCCCTGATGCACCCTGATGCTATGTGTCATGGGCCCTTGATGCACCCTGATGCTATGTGTCATGGGCCCTGATGCACCCTGATGCTATGTGTCATGGGCCCTGATGCACCCTGATGCTGTGTGTCGTGGGCCCTGATGCACCCTGATACTATGTGTCATGGGCCCTGATGCACCCTGATGCTGTGTGTCATGGGCCCTGATGCACCCTGATGCTGTGTGTCATGGGCCCTTATGCACCCTGATGCTGTGTGTCATGGGCCCTGATGCACCCTGATGCTATGTGTCATGGGCCCTGATGCACCCTGATGCTATGTGTCATGGGCCCTGATGCACCCTGATGCTATGTGTCATGGGCCCTGATGCACCCTGATGCTGTGTGTCATGGGCCCTGATGCACCCTGATGCTATGTGTCATGGGCCCTGATGCACCCTGATGCTGTGTGTCATGGGCCCTGATGCACCCTGATGCTATGTGTCATGGGCCCTGATGCACCCTGATGCTATGTGTCATGGGCCCTGATGCACCCTGATGCTGTGTGTCATGGGCCCTGATGCACCCTGATGCTATGTGTCATGGGCCCTGATGCACCCTGATGCTATGTGTCATGGGCCCTGATGCACCCTGATGCTATGTGTCATGGGCCCTGATGCACCCTGATGCTGTGTGTCATGGGCCCTTATGCACCCTGATGCTGTGTGTCATGGGCCCTGATGCTATGTGTCATGGGCCCTTGATGCACCCTGATGCTGTGTGTCATGGGCCCTGATGCACCCTGATGCTATGTGTCATTGGCCCTGATGCACCCTGATGCTGTGTGTCATGGGCCCTGATGCTATGTGTCATTGGCCCTGATGCACCCTGATGCTGTGTGTCATGGGCCCTGATGCTATGTGTCATGGGCCCTTGATGCACCCTGATGCTGTGTGTCATGGGCCCTGATGCACCCTGATGCTATGTGTCATTGGCCCTGATGCACCCTGATGCTATGTGTCATGGGCCCTGATGCACCCTGATGCTATGTGTCATGGGCCCTGATGCACCCTGATGCTATGTGTCATGGGCCCTGATGCACCCTGATGCTATGTGTCATGGGCCCTGATGCACCCTGATGCTATGTGTCATTGGCCCTGATGCACCCTGATGCTATGTGTCATGGGCCCTGATGCACCCTGATGCTGTATGTCATGGGCCCTGATGCACCCTGATGCTATGTGTCATTGGCCCTGATGCACCCTGATGCTATGTGTCATGGGCCCTGATGCCCCCTGATGCTATGTGTCATGGGCCCTGATGCTATGTGTCATGGGCCCTGATGCACCCTGATGCTATGTGTCATGGGCCCTGATGCACCCTGATGCTATGTGTCATGGGCCCTGATGCACCCTGATGCTATGTGTCATGGGCCCTGATGCACCCTGATGCTATGTGTCATGGGCCCTGATGCACCCTGATGCTATGTGTCATGGGCCCTGATGCTATGTGTCATGGGCCCTGCCCCTGATGCACCCTGATGCTATGTGTCATGGGCCCTGATGCACCCTGATGCTATGTGTCATGGGCCCTGATGCACCCTGATGCTATGTGTCATGGGCCCTGATGCATCCTGATGCTATGTGTCATGGGCCCTGATGCATCCTGATGCTATGTGTCATGGGCCCTGATGCACCCTGATGCTATGTGTCATGGGTCCTGGTGCTATGTGTCAATAAATGATTCATTTGTCTATTTAAATTGTTTATATTGTTTTAACTGGCATACCTCCCAAGCGTCCCTGATTTGAAGGGACTGTCCTTCTTTTGAATCTATGTCCCCCTGTCCCTCGTTGTTCCCATTTGGGCAGCAGCATGGCTGAGATGCTGGGAGTGGAAGCTCCAAAATGGCCACTACCTCTCTTTTCCAACTGTGCCAGGCCGTTGGTCTTGTTTAATGGCTTTCTAGCCAAAGACGGCAGATATATCTGAAGCTGCGCAGTGGGGGAACTGTCGTATGTGAGGTTGTGTTTTCAGTTTCATCAAACGGATTGACGTTGGCATGTGAGGTGGGAAATATCAGAGAACAAACACCCTGCAATCATTTCTGGAAGAACGCAAACTGGTGGCGGCAGGATTATGGCCTGGAGGATGTTTTCATGGCATTCTGTGTGCCATTCATGGATGTGGAAGTCACTGTCAGCCGATTTGGTGAGTCTACACCCAGACATGCGGATTGTCTTCCCTAAGGCAGATGGGATCTACTAGCAAGAAAATGCAACATTTCACATGGCTTGACATTGGTTGGAAGAGCATGACCAAGACTTACAAGTCCTACCCTGGCAACCCTAATTCCTCAGACTGTAACAGTGGTACCGGGGTTACCAGCAGTATTCACGGTCAGCTTTAATTGCAATCCCAAATATGGTTAATGGGACTGCAGCACAGGGAGATGACAAAATGGTACCACAGCAGACAGACACTCAAAGGATAAGTGAAAGAATCGGGTTTAATTGTTGCAGGGTCATGAAAAGAAAGTTTTAATGCTTTACTCCATGTCATGGACAAATACACAGTTCAAAATTCACACACTAATAAACTTGCATTGCTTTGTAGAAAAGCAAATACACGAACACTCGCTTCATAAGGACGTTTTAGTGAAAGGGTTCCTCAGACTTGTGTCCATCAGCATAGAACACAGGTACACTTACTTATCAGAATTTCAGCATAAGGGTTAGCTAGGCTTGTGTCCATCAGAAATAGAACACAGGTACTCTTGCTTGTCAGCACGTTACAACATAGGGGGCCACACAGTACTGTATTTCCTAATTAAAGTGGACCAAAACCCAGGATTTAGACTAACCTGGGTTTTGGTCCATGCCCCCAATCGGGCATGCCCCACTGTGTGAAACCCTCCAGGTCGCCCATAAACTCACCTTCTTTCCTGGTCCTATGGCGCATGCGCAGCCGCTCTTCCAATTAGCACATTTGGATCCGCTCGAGCCCCTTCGTCCGTCCGTCTAATAGGAGCGGATATGAAGGCGCTGGTGGGTGCATCCCATGCTACCCTCTAACAGGAAGCACCTTTCTAGAGGTATAGCAGGGATGCAGCCGTGGCTTGTGCATGTGCCGCTGGAATGGAAAAGAAAGTGAGTTTATGGGCGACCTGGGAGGTTTAACACAGCAGGGCATTCTGATTTTGGATGCCCTGGGGAGAGAGAATCTTATAGATTCCTGGGCCGATCTCATGGGTTTTGGTCCACTTTAAATGTAAGCCTTTTTACAGAGGAGGATTAGAGAGGTCACCACCACACTTTGAGCTGAGTACTCCCTTGTAGTACAGACTATCTATAGAGTATCCCAGACTGAGACACGGAATGGCCCAAAAGAGTCGTCGGACTGCCAGTGAGTAAAACACAGGGAACCTCACTTTATCAGGCGTATGGGCCCTACCATCACAAGGACTTCTCCTCCACACAACCGTCACTGCAGGGTAGAGTTCTCAGACAGGGGCAGCCACACATTACCAGAGTCTCAGACACAGCCGCTCCTCCATTGCAGTCTTTGGATCCTCTCTTCTCCTTAAGGGGCGCTTCCTCTGTCACATCTACGCCAGGACCCCACTGGGTTTCCTCCTGCATGGACCTCAACTCTCTCTGCGTAGATCTCAGCTCTTTCTTTCTGCAGCTAAGCTCTGCTTGCACTACAGCCACATCTTATTACTCGCTTCCAACTGCACCCGAGCCTCTCTCTGTAGTAGCCCCACCAGACATATTACGCAGAAGGCTACACTAGTCTTCCCCTTAGCTTGGTTATGGACGATCTCACTGTATGTCCCTCTGGCTTCACCCCACAACACCTCTGCTCTACACAATGTTGCTTGTAGTTCTCCCTACAAAAAACAAATCCAACAAATGTCAACAGTTTCCTGTTTTTTCCCAAAATGCATTTCATGCCACCATGACTCACAAGGAGGAATCCTACACTCAGATTCCAATAATCTGAATAAAATGCTCCATTCTATTTGTGGTCATATACTGCCATCTAGTGACCAAAGTGGGAATAGGAACACCTTTTATATTTTACTGGACAATTCTCACATAAATCCCTTTTTGAGCACACGTGTGTGCAGTGGCATTATGCTCATACAGTGAACTTTTTTCAATCTGTATGTACAGGGTGGGGGAAACATAAGATAGGCTCTTTTTCAGGGTGAAGGTCTGGATTAATGTGAGCAATCTGTATGTACTGGGTGGGGGAAACATATAAGATTGGCTCTTATTCAGGGTGAAGGTCCGGATTAATGTGAGCAATCTGTATGTACAGGGTGGGGGAAACATATAAGATAGGCTCTTATTCAGGGTAAAGGTCCGGATCAATGTGGGCAATCTGTATGTACAGGGTGTGGGAAACATATAAGATAGGCTCTTATTCAGGGTGAAGGTCCGTATTAATGTGAGCAATCTGTATGTACAGGGTGGGGGAAACATATAAGATAGGCTCTTATTCAGGGTGAAGGTCTGTATTAATGTGAGCAATCTGTATGTACAGGGTGGGGGAAACATATAAGATAGGCTCTTATTCAGGGTGAAGGTCCGGATTAATGTGAGCAATCTGTATGTACAGGGTGGGGGAAACATATAAGATAGGCTCTTATTCAGGGTGAAGGTCCGCTGGAAGCAGCTTGACAATTAAAGACTGAATAAGCAGAGACAAATATGATTAATAAGGTGGAAGCGCATCATCCGGGGCCCCCCTGCAATCTTAATAGTTACGCTATACCTACAAACTTTTCAGGGTGGGAAAGAGGGACATTTCTTAAATTAGGCCACGCCCCCTCATTTAGGGATGGATAGGAGATAAGTTATAACAGTTAAAACAATATAAACACTTTAAATGGGCAAATGAATCATTTATTGCTGCAGATCTGCATGTTACTGCTCAAAGAGGGACAAATGAGAACAACGAAGGACAGGGGGGACATGGACATAAAAGAGGGACAGTCCCTCCAAATCAGGGACACTTGGGAGGCATGGTTACGCCACTGCCGGTAAATCCACAGAGGCATTAGAACTGCCCATTGGAAAGTCTGCTTCCTCAGCGCTTGCCAGCTCCAGCAAAACTTTCTTCGCACAGCCGACCATTTGCCCCATGCACATCGGCTGTGGTCCGGCTGCCATGGCAACGCTTTGTTGTTCCGCCATTGTACCAAAGTGACAGCTGGGATAAGTGAAGTAGAGGGAGATTAGGGAAATGAAAGAATGACATGACGAGAAGTACAAGGTAATCGCTGTTCAAAAGTGAAATGTAAATTACCCAGCCATTCAAAGGATACAAAGATATTTTCCACATGATGCCGTATACATTTCCACATAGCCGCATGACAGAAAGACCCATACAGCTGAATCGTCAGGAACAGGGCTGGCTTGGGCAAGACAGTATTAGTGGGCCCCAAAGCAGTGAAGTCACATGATGTCACCTTTCATCTCCGATGCCACTAATGGGTCATCTCCTGCTGCTGATCACCCTCCAGTCCTCATGAGCTGTTACCTGGTTCTCACCACCTTCTGCATTTCTATCGATTGCCCTCCATTCCATGCCACCTTCTCCATTGTTGCTGATTAGGGGTGATCGAACTTTTGAAAAATTTGATTCGGCTGATTCGCCGAATTTTCCGACAAAAATAGTTTCGGTCCGAATTTATTCGCGACAAATCGCTATTAAAAGCGGCTATTTCTGAGCTTCCTAGAGCCTCAATATGGTTGTAAACCTATTCTGCCTTGCTGTAACACGCATATGATGCGTGCTGGGTTAATGAAATAATACTGTAAATAATTATGACATGCAGATCAGAGGCATCACTATTAGAATCGCAGAGCGGCACAATTGCAGAGAGTGGCATCACTATGAGGGGCCCCTATAGTGCCTGAAAAACACACCCTGGAGCTGGCAGCAGCAGGAGCCGAAATATTGGCTGAATGACATCCTGGAGTTGCCAGCAGGAGCCCAAAAATTGGCTGAATGACACCCTGGAGTTGCAAGCAGCAGCCCGAACATAGCTTGAAAGAGACACTGGAGTTGGCAGCAGAAGCCCAAAAATTGGCTGAATGACACCCTGGAGTTGCAAGCAGCAGCAGCCCAAACCTAGCTTGAAAGACACACTCAGGAGTTGGCAGCAGCATAGGGAGCTCATATATTGCCTAAAAGACACACCCAGGAGCTGGCAGCAGCAGAAGGAGCTCATATATTGCCTGAAAGACACACCCTGGAGTTGGCAGCATCAGCAGCAGCATTAGGAGCCCATATATTGCCTGAAAGACACACCCAGGAGTTGGCAGCAGCAGCAGCATTAGGAGCCCATATATTGCCTGAAAGACACACTCTGGACTTGGCAGCAGCATAGGGAGCCCATATATTGCCTGAAAAACACACCCAGGAGTTGGCAGCAGCAGCAGCAGGAGCTCATATATTGCCTGAAAGACACACCCTGGAGTTGGCAGCAGCAGCATTAGGAGTCCATATATTGCCTAAAAGACACACTCTGGACTTGGCAGCAGTATTAGGAGCTGATATATTGACCGAAAAACACACCCAGGAGTTGGCAGCAGCATTAGGAGCCCATATATTGCCTGAAAAACACATTGGAGTTGGCAGCAACATAGGGAGCTCATATATTGCCTGAAAGACACACCCAGGAGTTGGCAGCAGCAGGAGGAGCCCATATATTGCCTGAAAGACACACTCAGGAGTTGGCAGCAGCATTAGGAGCTCATATATTGCCTGAAAGACACACCCAGGAGTTGGCAGCAGCAGAAAGAGCTCATATTTTGCCTGAAAGGCACACCCTGGAGTTGGCAGCAGCAGCAGCATTAGGAGCCCATATATTGCCTGAAAGACACACTCTGGAGTTGGCAGCAGTATTAGGAGCTCATATATTGCCTGAAAGACACACTCAGGAGTTGGCAGTAGCATTAGGAGCTCATATATTGCCCGAAAAACACACCCAGGAGTTGGCAGCAGCATTAGGTGCCCATATATTGCCTGAAAAACACATTGGAGTTGACAGCAGCATAGGGAGCTCATATATTGCCTGAAAGACACACCCAGGAGTTGGCAGCAGCAGAAAGAGCTCATATTTTGCCTGAAAGGCACACCCTGGAGTTGGCAGCAGCAGCATTAGGAGCCCATATATTGCCTGAAAGACACACTCTGGAGTTGGCAGCAGTATTAGGAGCTCATATATTGCCTGAAAAACACACCCAGGAGTTGGCAGCAGGATAAGGAGCTCATATATTGCCTGAAAGAAACACCCTGGAGTTGTCAGCAGCAGAAGGAGCTACCATGCATCAGCTACTCGCATGCATCAGCTATTGGTGGGTGGAAATCCTGGCTGATCCATGCCTGATTCATCTTCACAAAGGTGAGTCTCTCCACATTTTTCGTGGACAGATGAGTTTTCCTTGGCGTTACTATGGCCCCCGCAGCACTAAAGACCCGCTCAGATGTCACACTACTGGCCGGGCAGGACAGCTTTCCCAGGGCAAACTCTGCCAGTTGCGGCCACAAGTCAAGTTTGGCTGCCCAGAAGTCCAGCGGATCCTCAAGGTGTGTTGGCATGGGCATTTCAAGGTATGACACGACCTGCTGGTTCAGGCCCTGCTCCAGGTCTTCCTGCTGCTCATGAGTAGCCTCACCATGCGGGTGCAGAAAGCTACTCATTAGCGACTGAAGACTGAGGCTGCTGCTGATGGAGCTGCTGCTGCTGCTCCTGCCACCCCCCCCCCCCCAGCAGCCATGGCAGTGGAAGGTGAGCGCAGAGGTCCCCCCGAGTCAGACCTGCGAGAGTATGGACCATGGCGCAGATAGGCATCGGCCAACTGACTACGTAGAATGTCTTTGTAGTAGGTCAGTTTGTCCCCCCTCTCAGTGGGTGTAAAAAATGCCCCCATTTTGTGCCGTTAGTGAGGGTCCAATAAGGTGGAGAGCCAGAAGTCATCCCGCAGAAAAATGGAGACAATTCTGCGGTCACTACGCAAGCACAGGAGCATGCATCGTGCCATTTGTGCAAGTGACTCGGAGGGACTACCTGTCTCCATCTCCACTGCATACTGCCACGGTGTGTCTGGGTCCTCTGTCTCGCCTCCTTCACAACCCTCTAGCTCCACTGGCTGCTCCTGCTCCTTCTCTCCTGTCAGATGACTAGATAAACCGCCCATTTTGCCAAAACTAAACTGTGCTTCACTGTGCTGCTCCTCCTCAGCTCCCACAGGGTTTATGTGGCCATGAAATGTATGAGCCATGTCTCTAGTGCCCTGACCAGCCATGTTTCCAACATGTGTTGCATTACATGAAGCAGTGGAATCACGACGTTCATGCCGTAATCCTGGCGACTGACAAATAAAGTGGCTTTCTCAAAGGGCCTGAGCCAACGGCAGGTGTCACATATGAGCTGCCACTGGTTCACATTAAAGTTACACAAGGGAGCCCCCCTATCTGCTTGAGTCCTCAAGAAATCAGTGATGGCTTTTCTCTGTTCGTATAGTCGATCTAACATATGTAGGGTGGAATTCCAACGGTTGGGAACATCGCAAATCAGACTATTTGGGGATACCGTTCTGACGCTGTAGCTCAAGAAGGGTGTGCTTGGCGGTGTAGGAGTGGCTGAAGTGCATACAAAGTTTCCTTCCCGTTGTTAGGATGTCTTGCAGATGGGGGGAAGACTTCAGAAAACGCTTGACAACTAGGTTGAACACGTGTGCCATACAGGGCGCATGGCTCAGGCTACTCCCATTGTCAGTCACCATGGTTCCCATTTTCAATTTTCACCGAGTAAGCCATGTTTTGATTTCTTGATGAATGAATTTCAAGAGCTCCTCCCCTGTGTGACTCTTGAGAATTGACCGTACAGTGGAGGCTGAGGAGATGGCGGAGGATGAGAAGACAAAGTCGCACATTGTGACAGGCCAAACGGCCTGGGAGAGTGGAGGCCGAAGCGGTGTGACCTGTCCAAGTTGCTGTGCAGGAACCACATTCACCCAGTGGGCTGTAAAGGACATGTATTGTCCCTGACCGGAGTTACAGCTCCAGATGTCGGCGCTGCCATGCACTTTGGTGCCCACCTTCTGCTCGACAAATTTGTGCAGGGCTGGTACTGCCTTCTTTGCAAAGAAATGATGGCTTGGGACTCTCAACCTCGGCTCAGCACTAGCCATCAGCTCTCTGAAAGGTGCAGAGTCCACCACCGTAAAAGGGAGGGACTGCAGCACCAGCAACTTGGACAGGAGCACATTTAGCTTCTGCGCCGTAGGATGAGTGGGCGCATACTGTTGTCTCTTGGACATGGCTTCACTGATGGATTGCTGGCGGAATGACTGACTTTTAGTAGGAGGAGCAGGAGCATCTGGAGCGGCAAAGGATGGGTATGACACACAGCTACCTTCAGCTGAGGTGCTGGAGCCTTGGCTGGGTGAAACTGGAAGCGGCGTGGCACTGGCTGACACAGCAGGCTGGACCCCCACTTCGGAGCCTTGGTTCTCCCAGGCCGCTTTATGGTGATGCTGCATGTGTTGCCGTAGGGCCGTGGTACTAACATTGGGGCCCTGGCCACGCTTGACCTTCTGTCTACACATCTTGCATGTGGCCAGGTTACCCTCCTGCAGATGCTTGATGAAAAAGTGCCACACTGCCGAGTAGCTAATTTTCCCTCCAACAGTCCGCACTAATTCACTGCTACTGCTGCCAACTCCAGGAACTCCACTACCTCCATGTAGCAGGTGGTCTACCCCGCCCCCGGCCATGTGTGGCTCCAGACATCCCAATTCTGCCACCATGCTGACTGCCAACCTTACTACCACCTTGCGGCCTCAGCTGCTGACTCTGGGGCAACCTGGGACCCTCTTCTCCTGATGATGATGAAGCCCCTTCTGCACTGGGCTCCCAAGTGCGATCGGCTTCATCATCATCGAGTTGTGTCTGCACGTCACTGATGTCCTCCTCGGTTTCCACAAGAGCGTGTGCTGCAGGAGACGGAATGCTCGCCACACCACCTTCCACGCCACTCTCCTCCTCAGTGTTTGTCTGCCTAGCGAAAGAAGCGGTGGATGTCGCCTCCATTTCTTGGCTGGGCAATAGCTGCTGACTGTCCTCTAGCACATCATCCTCACTGAATAGTGGAGCTGAACCCAAAGCATAAGATATGTCGGCTGGGGGGGGGCGTAGGACAGAGGCAATGGAAGGACAGGGGCTGCTCCTGGGCAATGGCAACTCATTGTTGTGTTCGAGGAACCTACGGACTGTTGACTGGGGGTGTCAGATGTCACTTGTGATGAGGTCGTTGACCGCGTTAACCAATCGATGACGGCAGATGCGTTGCTGGTCGAGACACGACCGCTAGAAGATACCGGGAGATCAGGCCTCTCACCGCGACTCCTGCTGCCACTCGCCCCTAGTCTGCTGCGACCTCTGCCTGATGAATCTAGGCCTCTCCTCGGTGCACATCCTGGAACATCTCTGCATGACATTTTTACTGCATTTAGGAGGGGAAAACAATATACTACACTACACCTTGAACAGTATTTTTGTAATAGCAGGTGTGTAGAAAACCTAGATCAAAATAGGCAGACACTGTAGCTAAAAGCTAATGCAAAAAGACACTGTCAGATGGTCTTACACAGGATGCCCCTGGTCAGAGTTAAATGCACCACAGGCAGTTTTAAAACGTGGTTTTTGTTCAAAATGTAAAAAAGGTAAAGATGCAGGTACTCTTAAAAGCTAAGTGCTAGTATTCGGGATGTCCCCCGGTGAAAGGCAATGGGTGCTTTAAACTTGAAAAAATGACTTTTTAAAAAAAAAGGCAAAAGGTAAGTCGGCCGGTACTCTTAAAAGATAAGTGGTAGCACTCACAATGGCCCCCGGTCAAAGCCAATGGGTGCTTTAAACTTGAAAACCAGACTTTTTTTTTACAAAAGGCAAAAGGTTAGTAGGCAGGTACTCTTAAAAGATAAGTGCTAGCACTGACAATGGCCCCCGGTGAAAGGCAATGGGTGCTATAAACTTGAAAACCAGACTTTTTTATACAAAAGGCAAAAAATTAGTAGGCAGGTACTCTTAAAAGACACGTGCTAGTATTTGGAATGCCCCCTCTTCAAATACACAGGTTGCCTGCCTTGATAGTGGAAAAGTGACTTTGCTTACAAAATGCAACCAGTTAATAGACAGGTACTCTTGAAATATTAATGCTAGTGTTTGGGATGCCCCCTCTTCAAATACACAGGTTGGCTGCCTTGATAGTGGAAAAGTGACTTTGCTTACAAAATGCAACCAGTTAGTAGACAGGTACTCTTGAAATATTTATGCTAGTGTTTGGGATGCCCCCTCTTCAAATACATAGGTTGGCTGCTTTTATAGTGGAAAAGTGACTTTGATTACAAAATGCAACCAGCTAGTAGACAGGTACTCTTGAAATATTAATGCTAGCACGCTTTTTAAAGAATGACACCAGGAAAAGGAAAAGCTAAATAGGCAGGTGTGTTATTAACACTAAATAGGCTTGAAAGCTAATGCAAACAGTTTAAACTTTCCCTGTCTTTCTCTGTCACTGTCACAGCCTCTCTCCTTCTCTATCTGTCCCTCACTTCTTCTGTTCTATCTTATCTATCTCTCCCTCGCTGTATCTATCTACCTATCTGTCTGTCTGTCTCTCGTTCTCCCCCTGCCTGATCTACTCAGGCAGCAATACAGTGTCAGAATGATCTTCCGCAAAATGGCCGCCGCTTATATAGGTCTGTGACATCATCTGTAAGTCTGTCTGCTGATAGGTAGCATGTGACACCTACCCAGGATTCCTTGCCCCAAGGGACATGTCCTGACATGTGGATCCACCATTTTAGATGGACTGTATAGCAGTAAATGGAGTTTTAAAGAAGCAATTCGAGAGTTAGAATCGCGGCGATATTCAGAATCGTAACAAATCGAATATTTCCTGAAATTCGTAATGAATTTGGGTTCGTCAGAATCGATTCGCTCCCCTCTACATATCAGCTAAAGGAGTTCTGGGGATGCTGCTGGAGGCCAGCGCATGAGCCAAAGAATTAGCTAGTTTTATGGATTCCCATAGATCTGACAATAAGAATCGGCTCTTCAGCAACCGCAGCCTTTCCTCTGGTGGCCAATTGGGTTTGTACTGTGCTCAAGCACTCCATATCACCTGTGTAGGACAGAGGAGTGGATCAGTAAAAGTGGACCAAAACCTAGGATTTTGACTATCCTGGATTCCCTGATTGGGGGTGCCCCACTGCGTGAAACCCCCCGATTTGCCTAAGGCACTCACCTCTTCCTAGTCCTATGGTGCATGTGCGGCTGCTTGTGCTTGGAGCCGCTGACACCACGCCGTCTAAGCCTTTGTCTAAGCAGCG
Organism: Gastrophryne carolinensis; assembly: GCA_027917425.1. NCBI lineage: Eukaryota > Metazoa > Chordata > Amphibia > Anura > Microhylidae > Gastrophryne > Gastrophryne carolinensis. The sequence goes on from CM051241.1 coordinate 99,906,934, forward strand.
GCTCCAAGCTTGCTGACGGCTGCATCCTCCACTTCCCTCTAACAGGGAGCGTGCCAGTCATGAGCCCTGCTAGAGGGATAGCGGGGATGTGCCCGAGGCCTGCACATGCGCAGTTGAACAGGGAAACAAGGTAAGTGAATGGGGCGACCTGGGGGGTTTCACACAAGGGGGTCATCATGATTTTGGATTCCCGGGGGGGGGGGGGGGGCTTGATCGGTCTGGGAATCTTATAGATTCCCGTACCGATCTGTGTGGTTTTTGGTCTACTTTAAAGCGGTCCTTCACTCTGAATAAGAGTCTATCTTATATGTTTCCCACACCCTGTACATACATAATGCTCACATTAAAAATCATCCTACCTGCATCTACTGCATGTTATGAGCCTTTAAACATCCAAGATGCCGGCTCATGGAACATCAGGCAGCCTGCAAACAGGAAGTGCCTTCTCACTGTGATACTGTCCAATAAGGTGGAGAGCCAGAAGTCATCCCGCAGAAAAATGGAGACAATTCTGCGGTCACTACGCAAGCACAGGAGCATGCATCGTGCCATTTGTGCAAGTGACTCGGAGGGACTACCTGTCTCCATCTCCACTGCATACTGCCACGGTGTGTCTGGGTCCTCTGTCTCGCCTCCTTCACAACCCTCTAGCTCCACTGGCTGCTCCTGCTCCTTCTCTCCTGTCAGATGACTAGATAAACCGCCCATTTTGCCAAAACTAAACTGTGCTTCACTGTGCTGCTCCTCCTCCTCCTCAGCTCCCACAGGGTTTATGTGGCCATGAAATGTATGAGCCATGTCTCTAGTGCCCTGACCAGCCATGTTTCCAACATGTGTTGCATTACATGAAGCAGTGGAATCACGACGTTCATGCCGTAATCCTGGCGACTGACAAATAAAGTGGCTTTCTCAAAGGGCCTGAGCCAACGGCAGGTGTCACATATGAGCTGCCACTGGTTCACATTAAAGTTACACAGGGGAGCCCCCCTATCTGCTTGAGTCCTCAAGAAATCAGTGATGGCTTTTCTCTGTTCGTATAGTCGATCTAACATATGTAGGGTGGAATTCCAACGGTTGGGAACATCGCAAATCTGACTATTTGGGGATACCGTTCTGACGCTGTAGCTCAAGAAGGGTGTGCTTGGCGGTGTAGGAGTGGCTGAAGTGCATACAAAGTTTCCTTCCCGTTGTTAGGATGTCTTGCAGATGGGGGGAAGACTTCAGAAAACGCTTGACAACTAGGTTGAACACGTGTGCCATACAGGGCGCATGGCTCAGGCTACTCCCATTGTCAGTCACCATGGTTCCCATTTTCAATTTTCACCGAGTAAGCCATGTTTTGATTTCTTGATGAATGAATTTCAAGAGCTCCTCCCCTGTGTGACTCTTGAGAATTGACCGTACAGTGGAGGCTGAGGAGATGGCGGAGGATGAGAAGACAAAGTCGCACATTGTGACAGGCCAAACGGCCTGGGAGAGTGGAGGCCGAAGCGGTGTGACCTGTCCAAGTTGCTGTGCAGGAACCACATTCACCCAGTGGGCTGTAAAGGACATGTATTGTCCCTGACCGGAGTTACAGCTCCAGATGTCGGCGCTGCCGTGCACTTTGGTGCCCACCTTCTGCTCAACAAATTTGTGCAGGGCTGGTACTGCCTTCTTTGCAAAGAAATGATGGCTTGGGACTCTCAACCTCGGCTCAGCACTAGCCATCAGCTCTCTGAAAGGTGCAGAGTCCACCACCGTAAAAGGGAGGGACTGCAGCACCAGCAACTTGGACAGGAGCACATTTAGCTTCTGCGCCGTAGGATGAGTGGGCGCATACTGTTGTCTCTTGGACATGGCTTCACTGATGGATTGCTGGCGGAATGACTGACTTTTAGTAGGAGGAGCAGGAGCATCTGGAGCGGCAAAGGGTGGGTATGACACACAGCTACCTTCAGCTGAGGTGCTGGAGCCTTGGCTGGGTGAAACTGGAAGCGGCGTGGCACTGGCTGACACAGCAGGCTGGACCCCCACTTCGGAGCCTTGGTTCTCCCAGGCCGCTTTATGGTGATGCTGCATGTGTTGCCGTAGGGCCGTGGTACTAACATTGGGGCCCTGGCCACGCTTGACCTTCTGTCTACACATCTTGCATGTGGCCAGGTTACCCTCCTGCAGATGCTTGATGAAAAAGTGCCACACTGCCGAGTAGCTAATTTTCCCTCCAACAGTCCGCACTAATTCACTGCTACTGCTGCCAACTCCAGGAACTCCACTACCTCCATGTAGCAGGTGGTCTACCCCGCCCCCGGCCATGTGTGGCTCCAGACATCCCAATTCTGCCACCATGCTGACTGCCAACCTTACTACCACCTTGCGGCCTCAGCTGCTGACTCTGGGGCAACCTGGGACCCTCTTCTCCTGATGATGATGAAGCCCCTTCTGCACTGGGCTCCCAAGTGCGATCGGCTTCATCATCATCGAGTTGTGTCTGCACGTCACTGATGTCCTCCTCGGTTTCCACAAGAGCGTGTGCTGCAGGAGACGGAATGCTCGCCACACCACCTTCCACGCCACTCTCCTCCTCAGTGTTTGTCTGCCTAGCGAAAGAAGCGGTGGATGTCGCCTCCATTTCTTGGCTGGGCAATAGCTGCTGACTGTCCTCTAGCACATCATCCTCACTGAATAGTGGAGCTGAACCCAAAGCATAAGATATGTCGGCTGGGGGGGGCGTAGGACAGAGGCAATGGAAGGACAGGGGCTGCTCCTGGGCAATGCCAACTCATTGTTGTGTTCGAGGAACCTACGGACTGTTGACTGGGGGTGTCAGATGTCACTTGTGATGAGGTCGTTGACCGCGTTAACCAATCGATGACGGCAGATGCGTTGCTGGTCGAGACACGACCGCTAGAAGATACCGGGAGATCAGGCCTCTCACCGCGACTCCTGCTGCCACTCGCCCCTAGTCTGCTGCGACCTCTGCCTGATGAATCTAGGCCTCTCCTCGGTGCACATCCTGGAACATCTCTGCATGACATTTTTACTGCATTTAGGAGGGGAAAACAATATACTACACTACACCTAGAACAGTATTTTTGTAATAGCAGGTGTGTAGAAAACCTAGATCAAAATAGGCAGACACTGTAGCTAAAAGCTAATGCAAAAAGACACTGTCAGATGGTCTTACACAGGATGCCCCTGGTCAGAGTTAAATGCACCACAGGCAGTTTTAAAACGTGGTTTTTGTTCAAAATGTAAAAAAGGTAAAGATGCAGGTACTCTTAAAAGCTAAGTGCTAGTATTCGGGATGTCCCCCGGTGAAAGGCAATGGGTGCTTTAAACTTGAAAAAATGACTTTTTAAAAAAAAAGGCAAAAGGTAAGTCGGCCGGTACTCTTAAAAGATAAGTGGTAGCACTCACAATGGCCCCCGGTCAAAGGCAATGGGTGCTTTAAACTTGAAAACCAGACTTTTTTTTACAAAAGGCAAAAGGTTAGTAGGCAGGTACTCTTAAAAGATAAGTGCTAGCACTGACAATGGCCCCCGGTGAAAGGCAATGGGTGCTATAAACTTGAAAACCAGACTTTTTTATACAAAAGGCAAAAAATTAGTAGGCAGGTACTCTTAAAAGATAAGTGCTAGCACTGACAATGGCCCCCAGTGAAAGGCAATGGGTGCTTTAAACTTTAAAACCAGACTTTTTTATACAAAAGGCAAAAGGTTAGTAGGCAGGTACTCTTAAAAGACACGTGCTAGTATTTAGAATGCCCCCTCTTCAAATACACAGGTTGCCTGCCTTGATAGTGGAAAAGTGACTTTGCTTACAAAATGCAACCAGTTAATAGACAGGTACTCTTGAAATATTAATGCTAGTGTTTGGGATGCCCCCTCTTCAAATACACAGGTTGGCTGCCTTGATAGTGGAAAAGTGACTTTGCTTACAAAATGCAACCAGTTAGTAGACAGGTACTCTTGAAATATTTATGCTAGTGTTTGGGATGCCCCCTCTTCAAATACATAGGTTGGCTGCTTTTATAGTGGAAAAGTGACTTTGATTACAAAATGCAACCAGCTAGTAGACAGGTACTCTTGAAATATTAATGCTAGCACGCTTTTTAAAGAATGACACCAGGAAAAGGAAAAGCTAAATAGGCAGGTGTGTTATTAACACTAAATAGGCTTGAAAGCTAATGCAAACAGTTTAAACTTTCCCTGTCTTTCTCTGTCACTGTCACAGCCTCTCTCCTTCTCTATCTGTCCCTCACTTCTTCTGTTCTATCTTATCTATCTCTCCCTCGCTGTATCTATCTACCTATCTGTCTGTCTGTCCCTCGTTCTCCCCCTGCCTGATCTACTCAGGCAGCAATACAGTGTCAGAATGATCTTCCGCAAAATGGCCGCCGCTTATATAGGTCTGTGACATCATCTGTAAGTCTGTCTGCTGATAGGTAGCATGTGACACCTACCCAGGATTCCTTGCCCCAAGGGACATGTCCTGACATGTGGATCCACCATTTTAGATGGACTGTATAGCAGTAAATGGAGTTTTAAAGAAGCAATTCGAGAGTTAGAATCGCGGCGATATTCAGAATCGTAACAAATCGAATATTTCCTGAAATTCGTAATGAATTTGGGTTCGTCAGAATCGATTCGCTCCCCTCTACATATCAGCTAAAGGAGTTCTGGGGATGCTGCTGGAGGCCAGCGCATGAGCCAAAGAATTAGCTAGTTTTATGGATTCCCATAGATCTGACAATAAGAATCGGCTCTTCAGCAACCGCAGCCTTTCCTCTGGTGGCCAATTGGGTTTGTACTGTGCTCAAGCACTCCATATCACCTGTGTAGGACAGAGGAGTGGATCAGTAAAAGTGGACCAAAACCTAGGATTTTGACTATCCTGGATTCTCTGATTGGGGGTGCCCCACTGCGTGAAACCCCCCGATTTGCCTAAGGCACTCACCTCTTCCTAGTCCTATGGTGCATGTGCGGCTGCTTGTGCTTGGAGCCGCTGACACCACGCCGTCTAAGCCTTTGTCTAAGCAGCGGCTCCAAGCTTGCTGACGGCTGCATCCTCCACTTCCCTCTAACAGGGAGCGTGCCAGTCATGGGCCCTGCTAGAGGGATAGCGGGGATGTGCCCGAGGCCTGCACATGCGCAGTTGAACAGGGAAACAAGGTAAGTGAATGGGGCGACCTGGGGGGTTTCACACAAGGGGGTCATCATGATTTTGGATTCCCGGGGGGGGGGGGGCTTGATCGGTCTGGGAATCTTATAGATTCCCGTACCGATCTGTGTGGTTTTTGGTCTACTTTAAAGCGGTCCTTCACTCTGAATAAGAGTCTATCTTATATGTTTCCCACACCCTGTACATACATAATGCTCACATTAAAAATCATCCTACCTGCATCTACTGCATGTTATGAGCCTTTAAACATCCAAGATGCCGGCTCATGGAACATCAGGCAGCCTGCAAACAGGAAGTGCCTTCTCACTGTGATGCTCTGCATTCTGGGACTGCTGAACTTTTCCTGACCCCATCTCTGCTCTGTCTGAGCAAAGCACAGCTATAACCCACCCCCCTGTACTTTATCCCACTCTCCTCTCCTCAGTAAGTGTGATGCTTCTAAGTCAAGATGGCGGCGCCCGTATCCTAAAGTCCTGAACAGAGTTGCAGCCCGATGGGAGAAAGAATAATAAGTGACTAAAAACTTTAAATATATTAATTTTAGATGCTGGGGAATTGTTTTTTAAGGATTTGGGCTTTTTATTAAATCATGGTGAAGGTCCGGTTTAAGGTCAGTTGAATAACCTCTGCCAGGGGGCTTCCCAATGTATATCTAGGGTCATTGCTCGAGTAGAGCGTCTAAACATAATGTGCCCTTGTGGCTTCCGTTAATTAATACAAAAAATACAATTCTGTGATTACTCACCTGTAGAATTGATTTTATGGGTATCCAGCACGGGTCGCTTCATCTTCAATTCTTCACTATTGGGGTTAACCGCCACAAGGTGGCGCAGCTGACTGCAAGAAGACTTGTGGCTCCTCCCGGCCCATAAAAAGGGCAGCAAATTACCCATAACTCCAGTGTTGAAAAGCAGTAATACAGAGAAGCCGGGAGGAAGAGACCATGTTACATCACACAGACCCAATATAACTCTCTCAACGTAATCACCATAAAAAGGCAAAAAAGGGATGACAGAACAAGAGTGGGATGAAGCGACCCGTGCTGGATAGACGTAAAATCAATTCTACAGGTGAGTAATCACAGAATTGTATTTTTCTGGGTATCCAGCACGGGTCACTTCATCTTCAATTCTTCACTATTGGGACATCCAAAAGCAGTGTCCAAGAAGAAGGGTGGGATCCCCAGAAAGCAACAGCGCGTAGTTCATGCCACTACCGCCTGAAGCACTTTGCGACCAAAAACAGCATCAGCCGAGGCCCTAACGTCAACCTTGTAAAAGTAGCGGCCTTACAAACCTGTTCACCTGTAACCTGTGCTGAAAGGCCCAAGAGGCACCAATAGCTCTAGTGGAGTGAGCTGTAACACGGAAAGGGGGTTCCTTCCCCTTAGCAGAGTACGCTTGCACCACCGCCTGTCTGATCCACTTGCTGATAGTGGATTTGGCTGGAGGCAAACCCTTCCTAGGCCCATCAGGGAGAACAAAAAAGAGAATCCGACTTCCGAAATGACTCCATGGCAAAATAGTACCAAATAGTACTTAAGCGCCCTGACGACGTCCAGGGAATGGAGGGTCCGTTCCTTAGAATTAGAAGGGGCAGGACACAAAGAAGGCAAAACAATGTCCTCATTGAGATGAAAGGCAGAAACAACCTTGGGCAAGTATTCCGGTTTGAGACAGAAGACCACCTTATCCTGATGCCGCTCAAAATAAGGAGGCTTCATAGAAAGCGCCGCCAGCTCAGAGACGCAACGCACCGAGGTGATAGCTACCAAAAAGACCACCTTCAGAGTCAGAATGGACAGAGCAGCATCGCACAAGGGCTCAAAGGGGGGACCCTGGAGAGCAGAAAGCACCAAGTTCAAATCCCCCAACGGTAGCAGGGGCTTACGGGGTGGAGGTACATGAGTAACTCCTTGGAAAAAAGTCTTGATAAGCATATGATTGGCGAAGGATCTTTGGAAAAAATATCCAAGGCCGAAACCTGTCCTTTGAGAGTACTCAGTTGTAGATCCAACTCCAAACCATGTTGCAGAAATTCCAAAATCCTGGAAAGGGAAAAGACGCGACAAGGAAAAGACTTAGACTCACACCAGGCAATGTAAGCTTGCCAGACCCTGTAATAAATAATAGATGAGGATCTCTTCCGCGCCTGAATCATGGTACTGACGACCGAGGCCGGCAGCCCCTTGTCCAACAGGATGGAGGTTTCAGCAGCCAAGCCGTCAAAGCCAGCATTTGTAAATTGGGATGGCGCAGCTGTCCCTGAGTGAGGAGCCCTGGATCGTCGGGCATGCTGAAGTGATCCACCGCCATCTGGACGACGTCCGCGAACCAGACTCTTCTCGGCCAACGGGGGGCCACCAGGATAGTCGGTACCCCTTCCTGGGCTATCTTGCGCAGCACACGACCCAGCAGAGGAAAGGGAGGAAATTCATAAAGGAGTCGAAACTCCGTCCAAGGAATTGCTAGAGCATCCGTGGCAAAGGCCAGAGGATCTCTTGACAGGGAGACGAATCTTAGAAGCTTGTGATTGTGACGGGATGCAAACAGGTCCATGTCCGGCTGACCCCAGCGGCGACACAGGGCGTAAAAGATCTTGTTGCTGAGAGACCATTCCCCCAGACGAGACGTCCCCCTGCTCAGGGAGTCCGCCTCCTGGTTCTCCACCCCTGGAATGTAAACCGCCGTGATGCAGGGAACATTCTCCTCTGCCCAAGACAAAATCAGGGACACTTCCTTGAGGGCTCGTTTGCTCCAAGTCAATGATAATTGATGTAGGCAGCCGCCGTCTGATTGGCCCTGGAACTTCAGCGATTGCCAGAACCCTCCCCAACCGGCCAGACTGGCGTCCGTGGTGACAATCTCCCAGCACGGAGGAAGAAAAAACCTGCCCACTAGAAGATTTCTCAAGTCCAACCACCACGAGAGGGACTGCCTGGTCAGAGAGGACAGAGCAAATTCCTGCTCCAGGGACTCATGTGTCCGATCCCAAACGGACAAGAGATTCAATTGAAGAGGTCTCATGTGAACTGGGCGAAGGGTACAGCCTTGAAACAAGACACCATGAGGCCCACCAACTGCATCCCCAGACGGATGAAGGGATGTGGGCACGACAGCAGGGCCCACGCCTGTGTCTGAAGACTCTCCCCTTCTGCTGAGGAAGGAACACCTTGACCTGAGAGGTGTCCAACGTCATGCCCAGGAAGGACCTCAACAATGACGGAGAGATTGAAGACTTGGGATAATTGATCACCCAACCGAAAGCTTTGAAAGTGGACAATACCTTCTGAGTGTCACTCTCGGCCTGCTGAAGAGATTGAGCAGCAATCAACAAGTCGTCCAGCTAAGGAAGAATGCGAATGCCCTGGCCCCTCAGGAGGGCCATGACACCCGCCAACACCTTGGTGAACACCCGAGGGGCTGAAGAGATACCGAACGGCAAAGCCACAAACTGGTAGTGTTGATCCTCCAAGGCGAACCTCAGGAACTTCTGATGTCCCCGGAAAATCGGAACGTGCAGATAGGCATCCTTGATGTCCACCGTGTTCACCGTCGCCGGGCCGAAGGGAGCTCACCACCGACCGTAAGGTCTCCATGCAGAAGTGTTTGAACCTGACAAATCTGTTGAGACCCTTCAGGTCCAGGATAGGTCTCAGAGAACCGTCCTTCTTGGGCACCGTGAACAGATTGGAATAGAACCCCCGACCCCGCTCCTGAAGAGGCACAGGACAAATCACTCCGGACGACAGAAGTCGTTGGACAGCCAACCTCAGGCCCTGTGCCGTCACAGAGTTTTGGGAAATTCGGGTCCGAAGAAATCTTGGGGGCGGCCAAGCTGCCAGCTCTATCTTGTAGCCGGAGGACACCACCTCCTGAATCCACCGGTCCGAGACGTGTTGTCTCCAGACGTGAGCATAGAGCAGAAGCCGTCCCCCCACTCGGATGGGTGAGGGCGCCTCCTCATGCCTGAGGGGCCTTGGTGGGGGGGGCTTGGGCTTGGACCCCCAGGATAGACTGGGACGAACGCGGGTTCTACCTCGTCCCCAGGAGTCCCTGCGACCACCAGGGAAGAAAGAGCCGCGTCCCCCTCGGGAAGGACGAAACCCCCGAAAGGGCCATGAATGCTTCCGGTGCTGAGGGAGCCGGCTATCCTTGGCCAATAGATCAAGATGCTCCCCAAAGAGATGGAGTCCCAAGAAGGGAATCCCGGTGAGGGACTTCTTGGCAGCAGCATCGGCCACCCACTACCGCAGCCAAATAGACTGACGCAGAGCAACCAGCCTACCGCCAAGTCGGACAGCATCGTCCATGGCAGAGAGCACAAATGCAATAAAGTGAGTGCACACCAAAAGTTTCTTATACTCGTCCGCTCGCTTGCGGGAACGTGCTGCCTCCACAAGGCACTTAACCTTGAGAAACCACAAGTAAGGAAGGGAGCCTGCCTAAAAGACACAAAGAGAGGGCCAAGATGAGTATCCCACAGCACATGCACAACAGTTTAAATAACATAAGGACCGGACTCACGGACCAGGTGGAGGAGCTCCCGGGACTCTTAGCAGGCGGAAGGCCAAGAGACCGCCGTGCCAGGAGGAGATGCCGCTCCAGCAGGCCGAGGACACAGGTAGCGCCCAGATCAGGACACTCGCAGCAGACTGGAGGGTAGGGACAGCGGGCCTAAGCGCAGCAAGGCAGCACACTAGCAATGGCGCCGGGAGGCAGACCGCACAGAGAACCTCGAGGGGCGGGCTATGCTGCGATGACGCAAATTGCGTCATTGCGCGGCCCCGCCCACCGGCAACGCGCGAACCTCCGGGCACCCGAGGAGGCAAAATGGTGTCAGGAGAGGAGGCAGGGAGGGAATCCCCCCCCCCCCCCGACATCCCACCCCCGCCGCGGAGCGCACGGCCGTGCCCGCAGCGGTGATGTAATACCGTTGGGCGGCCGCATAGAAGGGAGGAGCCACAAGTCTTCTTGCAGTCAGCTGCGCCACCTTGTGGCGTTAACACCAATAGTGAAGAATTGAAGATGAAGCGACCCGTGCTGGATACCCAGAAAATAAATAATATTAGCAAAAAAATATTTTGGGCAGAGACAATGCCAGCAATGGTCCTTTGGCTTCCCAATGTATCATGCGGCTCTGCTGCCGGCCTTCTCCTGTCCTCCACCCAGGTCACCTTCTTTCATGCTCCCCTGCAGGGCTTCTCACATGCTACTCCAGTCTTCTGGAATGCCCTCCCTCACCCAATCCGCACACATCAACCCTCAAAACTTTCAAAGGTGCATTTAAAACCCACCTATTCAGACAAGCATATAATCTGGCATAGGGCACATGCCACAAAGCTCAATACTGACTGTTTGTGAGCCTTCCCCCTCGTCTTCACCCCTCTTCCTTTAGACTGTAAGCTCCTAGGGCAGGGCTCTCTCCCCTATTGTATCTTGTATTCATTGTAATTAAACTCTGTAACACTGCATTTGTAATAGTCTACGTACTGTATGTTTCTACCCTGTAGTCTGTAATTACTACTTTATACAGCGTTATGGAAGATGATGGCGCTAAACAGGGCCGTCTCCAGGTATATGTGGGCCCTTGGGCGTCATGGGCCCCTTTGCATTGGATTGTCGTGGATCAGGGGCTGGTGGATAGGGAAAGATAGGTCAGGGCTCAGTTGATAGGCATAGATGAGGCAAAGGTGACATACAACCAATGGGGCAGAGCTGAGGAGACAGAGATGGATGGAGCAGAGAGACAGAGAAAGGAAGTGTGTGCAGTTGTGTCCACATTGTGCCCTGGGGGTGGGGCCCTCGGCAGCTGACCAGGCTTGCCAGGTGCTGACGCTGGCCCTGGCGCTATATAAATAAACAATAATAATAATAATAATGAAAGGGGCTTAATTACTCACCCAGGCCTCTGTGCTAAATAGCGGATATGGGGCGCTTGAGCACAGTGCAAACCCAATTGGCCACCAGAGGAAAGGCTGCGGTTACTGAAGAATTGCCATAAGACATTAATGTCCCAGGCCCACTTTTTCCGGTCGTGATTTACTTATCTGGGTTTTGGCCCACATTACAGGAGATGCTTTTGTGTGTGAAACCCTATTAACACCCGATCCTGGGTCCCACAGTGCATGTGCGGGCTCTCAACCAATCAGAACTCAACGGCGTGCATAATTATTCCGGCAACGAGTTCTGAATGCAACCAATTTATGGGTGCCTCCCCTCTGCTGCATCTCCTGTATATAGATTCCCGGACCGATCGGTGTGGTTTTTTGTCCACTTTAAGCCCCTTTTATTATTATTTTTGTTTATTTATATAGTGTCATCATCGTAGCGCTGTACAAAGTAGCAATTACAGACAGGGTAGAAACATACAGTACATAGACTATAACAAATGCAGTGTTACAATGAATACAATAGAAGAGAAAGCCCTGCCCTCATGAGCTTACAGTGTAAAGGATGAGGGGTGAAGAGGAGGAAGGATCAGACATAACCAGGACAGTGCATTGATGCTAATAAAAAAGTTGTCTGCCGAAATGGCTTCAGCAGACCTTTTTTTATGGATATAAGAAAGCTGTACATGGCACCCAGGGCAAAGTGCATGAACAGAACAGAGACTGTAGTATGTAGCATCTGGAAACCCTGGAGATTTCAGGCTTTCTATGGGTTGTCAGGCACAAAGGACCCCCCCAACTCGGGATGCCATGGGTTTGGGGGAGTTATTCAATGCACCTAAAGTCTTAGGGCTTTATTCATGAAGGAATAGCGCCAGGTAGTGCCTGTACAGCGCCAGGTAGCGGCAGGTGAACGCCGGACACAACGCCGGCATGCAATTACCGCACACATTTATGAAGCTGAATCTGGTGAGCGACTGGAACAACGCCATGTAGCGTCTGATTCATCATTATCCCAGGATCAGTGTACAGCGCCAGCGTTCAGCCTTGCAGAGCACCACGTCTTACCTGTCGCTACCTGGCGCTCTCCCATTTTTTTTTTTGTTTTCAAAAAAGATTCTAATCTTTCAGACATGTATCCTGGCCTAGAAAATGACATTTTTGAAAACTTTTTTGGGATTTATAATATTTTTATGCAGAATTGTCCTTAAATGTCTGGTATTAAAGTGTTAATGTTACAATGTAATAACAATGTAATTCCATGTTTTTGCTTTGTTAATAGTGGATACATGTTCAAAAACAGACTATAAACACACAGCTTCTGCCACTCTGGGCTACAGCGACCCGATTTTGAGCGCCGCCGCTGTGTGAGGCTGTTTTTTTGATGAATGTGGTGTTGTACATGAGCACTGAGCTAGCGCTACCGTTCGCTCCCTTACAGCGAAGTACTGCGACTCACACAACAAATTCATCAATGCCGGCCAGCGACTGAGGCGCTCTGAAACAACTAACCATGTCCGAGCACAGTTACTCCTAGTGTTCGCTCTGAAATCCTCGCTACAGACGCTCATCTGTCGCTACCTGGCGTTAGTAATGAATCAGCCTGCCCTTTGACTTCAGGCATGTTTTAACCTTTCCATAAACTTTCAATATTAAAGTGTTGCTTGTATTATTCATTTTTACAGCTTTAGATTGCAGAACATTTACTGGCAACAGCTTTTCTAAAACAATAGAATAGAATAGAATAGAAAATTTATGCCATCCCCTAGAATCCCCACACACCCCGCCAGCAGAGCACTCTGGGAAAATATGTTGCCGTCTGCTTTTCTAAATGGCCCATAAGCAAGCTTTAATTCCTGGTGGCAATGTGTAAAGGGTGCTTAATCGGTGTTCATCGCTTTTCGCTAACGGCCTTAAGTGCTTCCATCTATCAGCAGTCTGCGCAGAAAGATGTTGACAAGCAGAAATCTCTCAGTGCTGGAAACTTTGCTAAGTTGTGAATTTAATGACTAATTAAGACAGACTTCTGGGGTTTGCTGAGTAAATGGGGGATGCTATACTACTGGCAGGCTTTCTGAAATAGGCCGGTGAAATGGATCCTTCTTAAGTCAGAACAAAACCCGGATTGGGATGCCCTTCTGTGTGAGATCCTCCAGAACGGCCAAACTGACCTCTCCCGGTCCAACAGCACATGTGCAGGCTTTCGTCCAATCAGAGTCGTTTGCCATGCATATATAATGTGGCTCTGTTTATGGCAATCGGGAGCTTGAGAGGCCATGCCCCCAGCATGCATGCTATTTAAATGGCTGGAGGCTGGGCCGGGCTCACGGCCCGAAGAAGCAGGGATGTTTACTTCGCTATGAGTGCCAGGAAGCAGGTGAGTTCTGTGGCACCCCGGGGTGGGCGAGGTTTCACCCAGCACGGCATCCTGTTTCGGGATGCTCCTGGGGATGACCAGCACGTTAGATTCCACACAGTGGGTTTTGTTCTGCTTTAAAGTGGACCAAAACCCAGGATTTTGACTATCCTGGGTTTTGGTCCTTTCCCCCCCAAATCGCCAAGCCCAGCTCACCTCTTCCTGGTCCTATGGTGCATGAGCGGAAGCTCATCTAATCAGAAACACAAAAGGGGAGGCACTCCAACCCAAAATCAAAAATATTACTAAAATATAATAATTAATATGTTTACAACCACAACCTATACAATGGACATATTACAAACACATTAAAAAACATAAGACAATACCACACAGGACATACAAACATACAGGATGTGTAAGTGATGGGGAGAAAATTGATAATACAGCACGCATGAAATCCATATACTAAATGAATGTAATAACTATTTTTGCAAAAAGTGCAAGGTGCAAGATAGAGTGCAAAAAAGTGCAATAGTGCAAATACTATAAACCAGCTCTCATATAGCCAGTCTCAAAATCAGAAACCACAACAGCACAAAGGCTGTCCCTCAGACAGAAACTGCCGTATCAAAGCACTATCATCCGATCAAATCACTATATGAATTAACATGCCAACTGATGAATGCAAATAAAATCAATATCCAAAATATCAAACCACACCGCCTGCCAACATCCAGAGCCACCCACTTCCTCAGGCTTGTCCAATCAGCGCGCTTGGAGCCGCTGAAGTCATGTCTTTGTGTAAGCCTTTGTGTAAGGCAGGCGACTTTGAGCGCACTGGCGGCCGCATCCCCTGCTTCTCTCTAACAGGGAGCGTGCCCACGCTGACTATTCACAAATGTCTGGCGCGGGCACCTGCCCTGCTAGAGGGATAGCGGGGATGCGGACGCGGCTCTCGCATACGCTGTTGAACCGGGGAAGAAGGTAAGTGAATTGGGCTACCTGGGGGGTTTCACACAGCGGGGCATTCCAATTTTGGATGGCCCGGGGGGGGGGGGGGAAATCAATCTATAAGGTCAGGTCCACTTTAAGTCAGGGCAAACCCCAAATAGGGATGCCCTGCTTGTGTGAAACCCCCCAGAACAGCCAGACAGACTGACCTCTCCCCGGTCCAACAGCGCATGCACAGGCTCTAGTCAAATCAGAGTCATTTGCCGTGCGTATGTAATGTTCGGCGAATGGCTCTGTTTATGGCAATCGTGAGCTTGAGTGGCTACACCCCCAGCATGCACTGGGGGCGAGGACAGGCTCACAGCTCGAAGAAGCAGGGATGCGGCAGCTGGATGTTTACTTTGCTGAGGGTGCCAGGAAGCAGGTGAGTTCTGTGGCACCCTGGGGTGGGGGAGGTTTCACACAGCAGGGCATTTCATTTCAGGATGTTCCTGGGGAAGGCCAGGACTGGACACAGTGGGTTTTGGTCCACTTTAAAATAGATATGTGATGAAACCCGTACCGCATGGCCTCAACTGAGGTCACTGTCAGCGATATCATGCTGTACGGTCCCCTGATACCGGTCGTTGCCACCCTGATAGGCTTAAACACCCTTTTACTACCACCAGGGAACAGAGCCTTGCCAGCCCCTAAGACTGCCATCGGCGCTAGTTTGATACACCCTAGTCCATTAACAGGCCTGAAGCCAGCCCGGTAGTGTATAATATAACCGAGAAGCCACCTATCAGTGTGGCCGCTGCTGGCTGTGCAAGCTGCTACATATTCAAGAGGGGCTATGGTCGTTTCTGACCACCAATTCGGACCAATTGCCTGGCACAGTTGAAAAAGAAAGGTAGCAGCCCGTGCATACGCTGTTGAACCTGGAAAAGGTGACGTGGGAGGTTTCACACAGAAATGCATCCCGGCTGGCCCTGAAATCTTTTCAATTCCAGGCTGGCTGTGGGTGGGTTTTGTTTCGCTTTAAAGCGGAACTTCAGTCAAAAACGTACCCCCCGTCCTGCCTCAGTGCCAAGGGGGGTTACAAAGAAAAAAAAAACTTAGCTTATCCTTTGGCCAGTGGCGCTCTCCTGGTCTATACTAACCCGCAGCTACTCTAAGCGGGTCCGGTGTTCCCCCCCCCCCCAGCTCCTCCAAGCAGGTCTGGTGTTCCCCCCCAGCTCCTCCAAGCAGGTCTGGTGTTCCCCCCCCAGCTCCTCCAAGCAGGTCTGGTGTTCCCCCCCCCAGCTCCTCCAAGCAGGCCTGGTGTTCCCCCCCAGCTCCTCCAAGCAGGCCTGGTGTTCCCCCCCAGCTCCTCCAAGCAGGTCTGGTGTTCCCCCCCCCCAGCTCCTCCAAGCAGGTCTGGTGTTCCCCCCCCCCCCAGCTCCTCCAAGCAGGTCTGGTGTTCCCCCGCAGCTCCTCCGTGCAGGTCCGGCGTTACCCTGCAGCTCCTCCGTGCAGGTCCGGCGTTCCCCCGAAGCTCCTCCGTGCAGGTCCGGCGTTCCCCCGAAGCTCCTCCGTGCAGGTCCGGCGTTCCCCTGCAGCTCCTCCGTGCAGGTCCGGCGTTCCCCCGCAGCTCCTCCGTGCAGGTCCGGCGTTCCCCTGCAGCTCCTCCGTGCAGGTCCGGCGTTCCCCCGCAGCTCCTCCGTGCAGGTCCGGGGTTCCCCCACAGCTCCTCCCTGCAGGTCCGGCGTTCCTCCGAAGCTCCTCCCTGCAGGTCCAGCGTTCCCCCGAAGCTCCTCCGTGCAGGTCCGGCGTTCCCCCCCCCGCTCCTCCATGCAGGTCCGCGGTTCCCCCGCAGCTCCTCCATGCAGGTCCGGCGTTCCCCCGCAGCTCCTCCATGCAGGTCCGGCGTTCCCCCGCAGCTCCTCCATGCAGGTCCGGCGTTCCCCCGCAGCTCCTCCGTGCAGGTCCGGCGTTCCCCTGCAGCTCCTCCGTGCAGGTCCGGCGTTCCCCCGCAGCTCCTCCGTGCAGGTCCGATGTTCCCCCGCAGCTCCTATGTGCAGGTCTGGTGTTCCCCCGCAGCTCCTCCATGCAGGTCCGGCGTTCCCCCGCAGCTCCTCCGTGCAGGTCCGGCGTTCCCCTGCAGCTCCTCCGTGCAGGTCCGAGGTCCGGCGTTCCCCCGCAGCTCCTCCGTGCAGGTCCGATGTTCCCCCGCAGCTCCTCCGTGCAGGTCCGATGTTCCCCCGCAGCTCCTCCGTGCAGGTCCGATGTTCCCCCGCAGCTCCTATGTGCAGGTCTGGTGTTCCCCCGCAGCTCCTCCGTGCAGGTCCGATGTTCCCCCGCAGCTCCTCCGTGCAGGTCCGATGTTCCCCCGCAGCTCCTCCGTGCAGGTCCGATGTTCCCCCGCAGCTCCTATGTGCAGGTCTGGTGTTCCCCCGCAGCTCCTCCGTGCAGGTCCGGGGTTCCCCCGCAGCCCCTCAATGCAGTGCCGGCACCTTCATACTTACCAATGGCTGGGAGCCGATGAATCCATCTTCCAGTGCCAGCTGCCTCTCATGGAGGCGTCCAAGGAGCCCCACAAGCCTATTCCATTTTCGCAATGAGGGGGTTTTCCAATGCAGGTTCAGCACCCCTGTCCTCGGCACGCCCCCTCCATGGCAATTAATGCAGTAGCATTGTAAAGCGCTGTGGAATAGATTGGTACTATATAAAGTAATATTAATAACATTGTTATTAGTTAGTGAGTGTTAGGGGATGTGAAGCCAGATTGATGGATGCCGCCATGTATGTCCAGCGCAGGAGGATGGATTTTTTCTCCTTCTCCCCCCGCTACACGGAGGAGCTGTGGGAGAAAAGGTGAGTATAGACTTTTTATGTTTTTTTCTGGACAAGAACTTTAAAGCGACATTCCAGATACAAGGTTAAATGAGCCCGTTTTCTGCTTTCTCCAGGGCTGCATCTTTTATTCAGCATGTTTTATATTTCTTTATGAGACGGGCAGGCTGATTCATTACTAACGCCAGGTAGCGACAGGATTTCAGAGCGACTGCTAGTAGTCGCTGTGCTCGGCCATGGTTAGTTGTTTCAGAGCACCTCAGTCGCCAGCCGGCATTGATGAATATGTTGTGCGAGTCGTAGTAATACGCTGTATGGGAGCGAACAGTAGCGCCAGCTCAGTGCGAATGACTCAGACCACAGTCATAAAAAAAAATAGCCTCAAACAGCGCCGGCGCTCAAAATCGGGTGGTTGTAGCCCACAGCGCCAGAGGCTGTGTGATTAAAGTCTGTTTTTGAACATGTATCCACTAGTAACAAAGCAAAAACACATGGAATTACATTGTTATTACATTGTAACATGAACACTTTAATACCAGACATGGAAGGAAAATTCTGCATAAAAATATTAAAAATCAAAAAAGTTTTCTAGGCCAGGATACATGTCAGAAAGATTTGAGTTTTTATTTAAAAAAATGGGATCAGGAAAGGGATTTAAGGATCGTCCATAGAAATGTATGGGAGAGCACAAGGTAGTGAGAGGTAATACGTGGTGCTCTGCAAGGCTGAACGCCAGCGCTGTAAGCTGAGTCTGGGATAATGATGAATCGGACGCTACATGCCGTTGTTCCACCAGATTCAGCTTCATAAATATGGAATAGCGTGCCATGTCCGGTGTTCACCTGGCGCTACCTGCCGCTACCTGCCGCTTACAATGACTACCTGTAGCTATCCCTTGATGAATAAGACCCTATGACTTTTTCCATGCATTTTTCATTGTGGCAGTCCCCTCTGAACTGAATTCATTTTGGGGACTGAGATAGAGGAGTCAGCAGAAAGGAGCAAGTTCAGCAGGATTTATCAGGCAATGCAAAGTGCTGGTAAAGATGCAACCGGTGACAGCCAGAAAGGGGCGAGCCAAAAGCAGCGAGCATATACTCGCTGATCCCAAATTATTAAGCACAGTGCAAGCTGATCCCTCCAGCCCCCAAATGAATACGAAGATTTAAGAGGACGCCCCCCACACCCCAAATGAATAGACAAAGTGTGAGCAGACTCAACCACATAAATAGGCGAGGGGGGCAGGGAGGTGACTGGCACCGGGGCAGCTCAATCAATGGTGTCACTGACAGCACCGCTTGTGCACATGTGCAGCCCATGTCCATCAAGTAAACTGAAACGCTAGTGTCCATATGTCGGAGGGAACTTTTGTTTTCCTGGAGTTGGGTTTTATTTAATTGCTCCATTTTTGCAAATAAGAAAGAGAAAATTGGCAACAGCCGTTCTTGATTCATGGCCTCGGGGAGAATTTACAGACTTAATCGTGATAGTTCCCATTATGAGATTTGAACCCTGGACCTGAAATCCTGTAGGGAGGAGAACTAACCACTTAAAGGGGCAAGAGGTGAATAGACACTGTACGCCCTCCTCCGTTAACTCCGCGTCTTCGTTCTTTGAAAAATCTGCTGTTACATTTTACATAGAGGCGTCCATTCTCACTGGTACCTACATAGATAACCCACAGCCACCTACATTCATAACCCACACTCACCCACATATAACATTGGTACCTACATTCATAACCCACAGCCACCCACATATAACATTGGTACCTACATTCATAACCCACAGCCACCCACATATAACATTGGTACCTACATTCATAACCCACACTCACCCACATATAACATTGGTACCTACATTCATAACCCACACTCACCCACATATAACATTGGTACCTACATTCATAACCCACAGCCACCCACATATAACATTGGTACCTACATTCATAACCCACACTCACCCACATATAACATTGGTACCTACATTCATAACCCACACTCACCCACATATAACATTGGTACCTACATTCATAACCCACAGCCACCCACATATAACATTGGTACCTACATTCATAACCCACAGCCACCCACATATAACATTGGTACCTACATTCATAACCCACACTCACCCACATATAACATTGGTACCTACATTCATAACCCACACTCACCCACATATAACATTGGTACCTACATTCATAACCCACAGCCACCCACATATAACATTGGTACCTACATTCATAACCCACACTCACCCACATATAACATTGGTACCTACATTCATAACCCACAGCCACCCACATATAACATTGGTACCTACATTCATAACCCACACTCACCCACATATAACATTGGTACCTACATTCATAACCCACAGCCACCCACATATAACATTGGTACCTACATTCATAACCCACAGCCACCCACATATAACATTGGTACCTACATTCATAACCCACACTCACCCACATATAACATTGGTACCTACATTCATAACCCACACTCACCCACATATAACATTGGTACCTACATTCATAACCCACAGCCACCCACATATAACATTGGTACCTACATTCATAACCCACACTCACCCACATATAACATTGGTACCTACATTCATAACCCACAGCCACCCACATATAACATTGGTACCTACATTCATAACCCACACTCACCCACATATAACATTGGTACCTACATTCATAACCCACAGCCACCCACATATAACATTGGTACCTACATTCATAACCCACAGCCACCCACATATAACATTGGTACCTACATTCATAACCCACAGCCACCCACATATAACATTGGTACCTACATTCATAACCCACAGCCACCCACATATAACATTGGTACCTACATTCATAACCCACACCCACCCACATATAACATTGGTACCTACATTCATAACCCACACCCACCCACATATAACATTGGTACCTACATTCATAACCCACACCCACCCACATATAACATTGGTACTTACATTCATAACCCACAGCCACCCACATATAACATTGGTACCTACATTCATAACCCACAGCCACCCACATATAACATTGGTACATACATTCATAACCCACACCCACCCACATATAACATTGGTACCTACATTCATAACCCACAGCCACCCACATATAACATTGGTACATACATTCATAACCCACAGCCACCCACATATAACATTGGTACCTACATTCATAACCCACACCCACCCACATATAACATTGGTACATACATTCATAACCCACACCCACCCACATATAACATTGGTACTTACATTCATAACCCACAGCCACCCACATATAACATTGGTACCTACATTCATAACCCACACCCACCCACATATAACATTGGTACCTACATTCATAACCCACACTCACCCACATATAACATTGGTACCTACATTCATAACCCACACCCACCCACATATAACATTGGTACCTACATTCATAACCCACACCCACCCACATATAACATTGGTACCTACATTCATAACCCACACCCACCCACATATAACATTGGTACTTACATTCATAACCCACAGCCACCCACATATATTGGTACCTACATTCATAACCCACACCCACCCACATATAACATTGGTACCTACATTCATAACCCACACCCACCCACATATAACATTGGTACCTACATTCATAACCCACACCCACCCACATATAACATTGGTACCTACATTCATAACCCACACTCACCCACATATAACATTGGTACCTACATTCATAACCCACACCCACCCACATATAACATTGGTACCTACATTCATAACCCACACTCACCCACATATAACATTGGTACCTACATTCATAACCCACACCCACCCACATATAACATTGGTACCTACATTCATAACCCACACCCACCCACATATAACATTGGTACCTACATTCATAACCCACACCCACCCACATATAACATTGGTACTTACATTCATAACCCACAGCCACCCACATATAACATTGGTACCTACATTCATAACCCACACCCACCCACATATAACATTGGTACATACATTCATAACCCACACCCACCCACATATAACATTGGTACTTACATTCATAACCCACAGCCACCCACATATAACATTGGTACCTACATTCATAACCCACACCCACCCACATATAACATTGGTACCTACATTCATAACCCACACTCACCCACATATAACATTGGTACCTACATTCATAACCCACACCCACCCACATATAACATTGGTACCTACATTCATAACCCACACCCACCCACATATAACATTGGTACCTACATTCATAACCCACACCCACCCACATATAACATTGGTACTTACATTCATAACCCACAGCCACCCACATATAACATTGGTACCTACATTCATAACCCACACCCACCCACATATAACATTGGTACCTACATTCATAACCCACACCCACCCACAAATAACATTGGTACTTACATTCATAACCCACACTCACCCACATATAACATTGGTACCTACATTCATAACCCACAGCCACCCACATATAACATTGGTACCTACATTCATAACCCACACTCACCCACATATAACATTGGTACCTACATTCATAACCCACAGCCACCCACATATAACATTGGTACCTACATTCATAACCCACACTCACCCACATATAACATTGGTACCTACATTCATAACCCACAGCCACCCACATATAACATTGGTACCTACATTCATAACCCACAGCCACCCACATATAACATTGGTACCTACATTCATAACCCACAGCCACCCACATATAACATTGGTACCTACATTCATAACCCACAGCCACCCACATATAACATTGGTACCTACATTCATAACCCACACCCACCCACATATAACATTGGTACCTACATTCATAACCCACACCCACCCACATATAACATTGGTACCTACATTCATAACCCACACCCACCCACATATAACATTGGTACTTACATTCATAACCCACAGCCACCCACATATAACATTGGTACCTACATTCATAACCCACAGCCACCCACATATAACATTGGTACATACATTCATAACCCACACCCACCCACATATAACATTGGTACCTACATTCATAACCCACAGCCACCCACATATAACATTGGTACATACATTCATAACCCACAGCCACCCACATATAACATTGGTACCTACATTCATAACCCACACCCACCCACATATAACATTGGTACATACATTCATAACCCACACCCACCCACATATAACATTGGTACTTACATTCATAACCCACAGCCACCCACATATAACATTGGTACCTACATTCATAACCCACACCCACCCACATATAACATTGGTACCTACATTCATAACCCACACTCACCCACATATAACATTGGTACCTACATTCATAACCCACACCCACCCACATATAACATTGGTACCTACATTCATAACCCACACCCACCCACATATAACATTGGTACCTACATTCATAACCCACACCCACCCACATATAACATTGGTACTTACATTCATAACCCACAGCCACCCACATATATTGGTACCTACATTCATAACCCACACCCACCCACATATAACATTGGTACCTACATTCATAACCCACACCCACCCACATATAACATTGGTACCTACATTCATAACCCACACCCACCCACATATAACATTGGTACCTACATTCATAACCCACACTCACCCACATATAACATTGGTACCTACATTCATAACCCACACCCACCCACATATAACATTGGTACCTACATTCATAACCCACACTCACCCACATATAACATTGGTACCTACATTCATAACCCACACCCACCCACATATAACATTGGTACCTACATTCATAACCCACACCCACCCACATATAACATTGGTACCTACATTCATAACCCACACCCACCCACATATAACATTGGTACTTACATTCATAACCCACAGCCACCCACATATAACATTGGTACCTACATTCATAACCCACACCCACCCACATATAACATTGGTACATACATTCATAACCCACACCCACCCACATATAACATTGGTACTTACATTCATAACCCACAGCCACCCACATATAACATTGGTACCTACATTCATAACCCACACCCACCCACATATAACATTGGTACCTACATTCATAACCCACACTCACCCACATATAACATTGGTACCTACATTCATAACCCACACCCACCCACATATAACATTGGTACCTACATTCATAACCCACACCCACCCACATATAACATTGGTACCTACATTCATAACCCACACCCACCCACATATAACATTGGTACTTACATTCATAACCCACAGCCACCCACATATAACATTGGTACCTACATTCATAACCCACACCCACCCACATATAACATTGGTACCTACATTCATAACCCACACCCACCCACATATAACATTGGTACCTACATTCATAACCCACACCCACCCACATATAACATTGGTACCTACATTCATAACCCACACTCACCCACATATAACATTGGTACCTACATTCATAACCCACACCCACCCACATATAACATTGGTACCTACATTCATAACCCACACCCACCCATAAATAACATTGGTACCTACATTCATAACTCACAGCCACCCACATATAACATTGGTACCTACATTCATAACCCACACCCACCCACATATAACATTGGTACTTACATTCATAACCCACAGCCACCCACATATAACATTGGTACCTACATTCATAACCCATAGCCACCCACATATAACATTGGTACCTACATTCATAACCCACAGCCACCCACATATAACATTGGTACCTACATTCATAACCCACAGCCACCCACATATAACATTGGTACCTACATTCATAACCCACAGCCACCCACAAATAACATTGGTACCTACATTCATAACCCACAGCCACCCATAAATAACATTGGTACCTACATTCATAACTCACAGCCACCCACATATAACATTGGTACCTACATTCATAACCCACACTCACCCACATATAACATTGGTACCTACATTCATAACCCACAGCCACCCACATATAACATTGGTACTTACATTCATAACCCACAGCCACCCACATATAACATTGGTACCTACATTCATAACCCATAGCCACCCACATATAACATTGGTACCTATATTCATAACCCACAGCCACCCACATATAACATTGGTACCGACAGGTCCTTCGCCAAAAATTAGCATATAGTGCTAAAGTTAATTATTTTCCATAATGAAATGATAAAAATAAAACTTTCATATATTTGAGAGTCATTGCACACCAACTGAAATATTTCAGGTCTTCTTTTGTTTTAATACTGATGATTTTGCCCTACAGCTCATGAAAACCCCAAAATCCTATCTCAAAAAATTAGCATATCATGAAAAGGTTCTCTAAACGAGCTATTAACCTAATCATCTGAATCAACTAATTAACTCTAAACACCTGCAAAAGATTCCTGAGGCTTTTAAAAAAAGCCCAGCGTGGTTCATTACTCAAAACCGCCATCATGGGTAAGACTGCCGACCTGACTGCTGTCCAGAAGGCCATCATTGACACCCTCAAGCAAGAGGGTAAGACCCAGAAAGAAATTTCTGAACAAATAGGCTGTTCCCAGAGTGCTGTATCAAGGCACCTCAATGGGAAGTCTGTGGGAAGGAAAAAATGTGGCAGAAAACTCTGCACAACAAGAAGAGGTGACCGGACCCTGAGGAAGATTGTGGAGAAGGACCGATTCCAGACCTTGGGGGACCTGCGGAAGCAGTGGACTGAGTCTGGAGTAGAAACATCCAGAGCCACCGTGCACAGGCGTGTGCAGGAAATGGGCTACAGGTGCCGCATTCCCCAGGTCAAGCCACTTTTGAACCAGAAACAGCGGCAGAAGCGCCTGACCTGGGCTACAGAGAAGCAGCACTGGACTGTTGCTCAGTGGTCCCAAGTACTTTTTTCTGATGAAAGCAAATTTTGCATGTCATTCGGAAATAAAGGTGCCAGAGTCTGGAGGAAGACTGGGGAGAAGGAAATGCCAAAATGCCTGAAGTCCAGTGTCAAGTACCCACAGTCAGTGATGGTCTGGGGTGCCATGTCAGCTGCTGGAGTTGGTCGACTGTGTTTTATAAAGGGCAGGGTCAATGCAGCTAGCTATCAGGAGATTTTGGAGCACTTCATGCTTCCATCGGCTGAAAAGCTTTATGGAGATGAAGTTTGCATTTTTTAGCACGACCTGGCACCTGCTCACAGTGCCAAAACCAGTGGTAAATGGTTTACTGACCATGGTATTACTGTGCTCAATTGGCCTGCCAACTCTCCTGACCTGAACCCCATAGAGAATCTGTGGAATATTGTGAAGAGAAAGATGAGAGACGCAAGACCCAACACTCTGGATGAGCTTAAGGCCGCTATCGAAGCATCATGGGCCTCCATAACACCTCAGCAGTGCCACAGGCTGATTGCCTCCATGCCACGCCGCATTGAAGCAGTCATTTCTGCAAAAGGATTCCCGACCAAGTATTGAGTGCATAACTGAACATAATTATTTGAAGGTTGACTTTTTTTTATTAAAAACACTTTTCTTTTATTGGTCGGATGAAATATGCTAATTTTTTTAGATAGGATTTTGGGGTTTTCATGAGCTGTATGTCAAAATCATCAGTATTAAAACAAAAAAAGACCTGAAAAATTTCAGTTGGTGTGCAATGAATCTCAAATATATGAAAGTTTAATTTTTATCATTTCATTATGGAAAATAATGAACGTTAGCACTATATGCTAATTTTTTGAGAAGGACCTGTACATTCATAACCCACAGCCACCCACATATAACATTGGTACCTACATTCATAACCCACAGCCACCCACATATAACATTGGTACCAACATTCATAACCCACAGCCACCCACATATAACATTGGTACTTACATTCATAACCCACAGCCACCCACATATAACATTGGTACCTACATTCATAACCCACAGCCACCCACATATAACATTGGTACCTACATTCATAACCCACACCCACCCACATATAACATTGGTACCTACATTCATAACCCACAGCCACCCACATATAACATTGGTACCTACATTCATAACCCACACCCACCCACATATAACATTGGTACCTACATTCATAACCCACAGCCACCCACATATAACATTGGTACCTACATTCATAACCCACAGCCACCCACATATAACATTGGTACTTACATTCATAACCCACAGCCACCCACATATAACATTGGTACTTACATTCATAACCCACAGCCACCCACATATAACATTGGTACTTACATTCATAACCCACAGCCACCCACATATAACATTGGTACCTACATTCATAACCCACACCCACCCACAAATAACATTGGTACCTACATTTATAACCCACACCCACCCACAAATAAAGATAATTATTAAATACATTAAAAATACAGAAGGCTTGAGCTGTTGAATGAATATTTAGAGATGCAGGGTTGATACTAGGTGTTCTTGATGGATTCATAGGTGTGCAATATACATTCTAAGTGTGATGGATGAATTCATAGATATAATGTAAAAAGATGTAGGATGGATACCAGGGGTTCTGGTTGTATATATGCTGTAGAAGTATGTGATGGATTCTAGTGGGTTGGATACTGGGCATGCTGTTTGGATATTTAGAGGTGTGGAATGAATACTAGGAGTGTTGGTTGGATATATGAAGGTGTTGGGTGGATACTAGGAGTGCTAGCTATATATAGTGGCATAGGATAGATACTAAAGATTATGTTTGGATATATCAAGATGTGGGGCAGGGGTGCTGGTTAGATATATAGAGGTGTGGAATAGATACTATGGGTGTGGGATAGATACTAGGAGTGCTGGTTTTATATACAGAGGCATAGGATTATACTAGAGTTTCTTTTTGGATACATAGATGCATAGGACTGATACCAGGGGTGCTGGCTGGATATATAGAGGTGTGGGATGGATACATGAGGGGGTTGGTTGAATATACAGAACTGTGAGTTGATACTAGGGGTGCTGGTTGGATATTTAGATTTAATCAGTTTTTATAAAATTTTGAATTATAAGTAGAAATACAGACAAATAAAGCATAAAAAGAGAGGAACGTATACAGACTGGGGTATTCCAGCATTATCTTGAGGTAGTAATAGTCTGAACTTTCACATATATATTGTAGGTCAAAGTCTATGGAGTACAGTTTAAAGGTATACAGCAGGCAAAGGCAATTGTTAGACCATTGTGTCAGGCTTTGTTTGTCAATCTCCTAAACTGTTTTCCATTTTTAAATTGAAAAATGAAAAAGAGGCCCCAGATACACTATTTTATTTCCTTTAAAATAATAGTCCAGCCAAGTAACTGAATGGTGGTTGTCTGGCACCTACTTACTGGAACGTCAGATCGAGTCCCTTGTGCCACCCTTGTGCGGGTGTGTGCTGCTCGGGAACTCCTGCTTTACCATTCTGGGTGGGGGGTAGTATAGTCAAATGTTTGGAGCTGGTTTGCTGCTAACCAAGATATGACACTTCCTCCTCCCTCTCTAAGGCTGTTGTCGTGGGTGGTTTACCTTGGGTAAGTTAATGAAGCATTCTTGTTTAATGGGAAGCTTCCTAAATTACAAATATTGGGACTCAACTTCCTGGTGGGAAGGCAGGGTTATCAAATATTGGAGTCAAATCACTTGGTACTTGTTTGGTCCCCGAAACATTGACCTGCATACAAGCTTTGTTAGCTGTGGCTATTTGTGAAAAATAAATGATGTGTATGATCAACTTTGGAGTGTTGGCTCTTTTACAAACACTTGGATTGGTGGTGTCTCCGCAAACTGATGCACCTTATGAACTTGACATGAACTTATGGACTTCACTAGTGGGGAGTGGAGATGGGGGGGGGGGGGGGGGAGTATGGGGGAGGTGAAGTAAAGTAGTAGGTCATCCGTAAATAATGCTGTAATGCTCTTGCCAGGTCTTCCGTGTAAAGGGGCTAATAGGCACTCCTGTCTGGTGCCATTATGAATCATACATTTTGGGGATAGCATACCAATTACTAACACCATGGCTGAAGGTCTCCATTACAGAGCTAGGATTTTCTCTCTTAGTACTGGGCCCACACCTATTTGTCTTCCTATTTTTCTTCCAAAAATGTTCAGCTTAACCTATCAAATGCTTTTTTAGCATCAATAGCGAATGGGGCACATTGGGATTTACCTGGATATGGCAAAATAATTCAGTAATATTGTTTTTGTTGTATTGTCTCTGGCTTCTCTGCCTGATACAAAGCCAACATTGTCAGAGTAGATAAGAGTGGGTAGGAGATGCTGCAGTCTGCTGGCTATCATCTTTGCATAGATTTTTATGTCTATGTTTATCAACAAGATCACTGTGTGGGGTCACAATCTGGTTTCGGTATAAAGGTAATGTGTGCTTTAAAGGTCTGGGGTGGATGTCGTTGACTTTGACATCAAAAACTTTGGAGCTAGGATGTTTTTAAAGGTTTTGTAAAAGTGTAAATCCATCCGGACCGGGGCTGCTGGTTGTATATTTAGAGGTGTGACATGCATAATAGTGCTTGTTGGATATATAGAGGTGTGAAATGGATACTAGGGGTTCTGATTGGAAATACCTCTATTAATGTGTGGGATGGATACTAGGACTGCTGGTTGTAGATATAGAGGCACAGGATGGATACTAAAGATGTTGTTTGGATATATGGAGGTATGGAATGGATACTAGATGTGCTAGTTAGATATTTTAAGGTGTGTGATACTAGGGGTGCTGGTTGTATATATAAATGGCATGGGATAAATACTAGGGATGTTGCATGGATATATTTGGATATATTAAGGTGTGGGGTGGATACTAACACTACTGGTTAGATATATAGAGGAGTGGAATAGGTACTAGGGGTGCTGGTTGGATATATAGAGCCATGAGATGGATACTAGGGGTGTTGGGTGGATATATAGAGGTGTGGGGTGGATACCTGGGGGGCTTGTTCTACTGTATATTTAGAGGCATGGGGAGGATACTAGGGCTACTGCTTGGACATTTAGAAGTGTGGGATACTAGGGATGTTGGCTGGATATATAGTGGTGTTAGATGGACACCGGTAGTACTGGTTGGATATATAGAGGGATTGGATGGATACTAGGGGTGCTGGTAGGATATACAGTATAGAGGTGTGGGGTGAAAACTAGGGATGTTGGTTGGAGGTGGTGTGAGATGGATACCAGTGGTATTGGTTGGATATATAAAGGGTGGGATTGATTCTACGGGTGCTGGTGGGATATACAGTATAGAGGTGTGGGGTGGAAACTAGGGATGTTAGTTGGAAGTGGTGTGAGATGGATACCAGTGGTACTGGTTGGATATATAAAGGGGTGGGATTGATTCTAGGGGTGCTGGTAGGATATACAGTATAGAGGTGGGGGATGGATACTAGGAGTATCTGTTGGATATATAGCTGTATGAGATGAATACCAGTGGTACTGGTTGGATATATAAAGGGGTGGGATGGATACTAGGGTTGCTGATAGGATATACAGTATAGAGGTGTGGGGTTGATGCTAGGAGTGCTTGTTCTATATTTAGAGGCATTGGGGGATACTGTTCGGTTGAGTATATAGAGATATGGAGTGAATACTATGGGTGCTGGTTGGATATTTAAAGGTTTAGGATGGAAACTTGGGGTGCTGGTTGGATATAGAGGTGTAGCATGGATACCAGGGGATCTTTTACGTGTGAAGCATGGACCTAGGCATTGGACAATTATGTTCATACTCAGAGAGAAGGGATTCACACAGCATGGAGTTAACTGACCTGTATGTTGATCAGTGCAGCATTTGGGGGCTGAAGCTTAAAAGCACCATAGTGCACATACTTCATATTTACAAGAGTTCTCTGACTTCGAAAGCTCACTATGAAAAATTTGTTACAATTCAATATTCCACTTCTCCCACTGCGTCAAACAAATAAGAAGGAATGAGAGACTCTAAATATAAACTCCACTTTCCACTGCTGCCAGCTCACCAAATAATAAAGCCCCAACCCCCTCAATTCCAGAAGCTAAACGCGCTAGATAAAGGATGTCGTCAGCTTGTCACACCTCGGCCAAACTCGCTAATAAGGGACAAGGACATTTTGCCTTGTTCTTGTACATAGCGTTTAATTAGAACGCCCCCGTTGCCGAGCGCCAACATTTAACCTTTTCTACTCTAATGAGAGAGACGCCACATTACTTTGGGAGCCACAATAGGTCTCAGATGTCTGTAATTTCCAGAGTCAAGTGTTGACGTTTTGCCCCTGAGGGGTTATTCCCTGGAAATGTGGTAACTGTTACTTTTTCTGCAGTTTAAATTTCATTGTAAATAATTAGGTTTTTCTAGTAGAACAGACTTTGGTATGTTGCTTAGAACTTTTTACTGCATTAATGTGTAGGCTGGAACATGTTCTTCTGGTCTGGGGTAAATGTTTCAAGAGTTAAAGCATCAGCTACAGAGCTCTGTAGTGAAGTCTGTCAGGTTATAGCAGGCAACCCAGCATCCAGCGATAGGGAATCAGCCAGCTCTGGAGTCTTTCAAATTTCAGGGACGACTACATAGTCGCAAGTCAGTAGGTGGAGAGACCCATGTTAGGCTTAATACTGGGTACTGTGCAAATACTTTCCATTCTAGGAAAGCCACTCTTTTCCTTTACCTAGGGACGACTACCAAGTTTTGGTCAACTTTTAAGTGGGCTGGCAGTCAAAAATGATGCCTGATACTGGAGGGACTCCCATTTCTTCATTGCCTCCCCACCGGCTGCCACCTCACCACCCCTCATATAGGGCCCGGCATCAGGTTTGGTGCTAGAGTATGGGTGGGGGACTTCTGGTGAACCCCAGTAGCTTTTGGCAACCATGTGGGGCAGTAGGCCAGGAGTGAGGAAGTGTAGAAGCGTGTTGGGGGGGCGCCACCCTGTAGTCTCGCACAGGGTGCCCTGTTTATGACCCACAATGAGTCCTCTGCCACTAATCACTCCTCACTGCTGCCAGTTGTCTACTAGTCCTCGCCACCTTTGCTGTCACTGTTCGTCCTCTGATCCTCTCGCTGGGGTTCCACTTAGGTAACACCCCTGACCAGTTACGTAACTAATTGTGTTGGGGTTCTTTACTCAGTTGGATGCAGCTAGACAACTAAAGAGTGAAACAACAGAGGCAAATGGTGCTTCCTTTCTCTAAATGATGCAAAGTGAGCACAAATATTATCAACAAGGTGGAAGAGCAACAATGATGGGGTCCCCCTGAGCTTCTGGGCCCTGGTTTTGGTTGCACCCTCTATATATTACAAAGAAATAAAACCCCCACCTCACCCACGGTCCAACACCATTCTAGTAGGCCTATGAGTCTGCCATTCAGAAAGACAGGAAGCTACATCCCCGGCACTGAGCATGCTCCCACCTGTACATTCACCTGAATGGGCGAATGGGAGCCCGCACGTAGCCGGGGGGATGCCGCTCTGTGCTTTCTCCCAAGATGGTGGCACCCAGGACGCCTGAGTGCTTGTACATACCTACCAGCGTTTTAGTGTAAGAAAAAGGGACAATTAGTAAATTAGGCCACACCCTCTCATTGAGGGATGGATAGGAGATAGGATGTAACAGTTACAACAATAGAAACCTTTTGAATAGGCAAATGAATAATTTATTGGTGCAGATTTGCATGTTACACCTCAAAGAGGGATAAATGAGAACAACGAGGGACAGGGGGACATGGACTCAAAAGAGGGACAGTCCCTCCAAATCAGGAACAGTTGGGAGGTATGTGCTTGGAGAATGGCACTGGACCGCAGGTTAGATATGTTTTTTTTCTCTCTTTAACACCCCCCCTCTTTCCTACCTCAGTGCCAGGGGTGGGTGGCAGGGCAGGGTTACCCCAAGGCTGGACTTCCACTTTAAAAGCCTTATAGAGAAACAGCACACCTGGTTTTCACTTTTTGGAGTGTTGCTCCTCTCATTGGGGGCATCCTGAATTGGGATGCCCCAGTGTGTATATGCCCCTAGGGGCAGGAATAAGCACGCTGTTTGGCTGAGTGGCCTGTTCAACCAATCAGCGCGCTCGCTTTTACTCGGTTCCCTTCAACTCCGCTGGCGGCCGAGTGCTGCCGAAGGGAGCCGAGTGCATCCCCCCATTCACCTCCGCGAGCGGCACTGGCCGCATCCCCCGCTCCCCCCATTCAGAAAGGTCGAGACACAACGAAGGCTCCAGGTCTTCTGGGGGGTTTTACACAGCGGGGCATCCCAATTCAGGATACCCCAAGGAGTGGAACTCAGATGGCCATGGAGTCTTTTAGACTCCAGGGCTTCCGATGTTCCTCTTTAGGAAGTAGAATCACCTACAAATTAAACTCCTCAAGCTGTGAGGAAATGTTACTGACTGTTCCCACAGGAGCACATATCGCTATTTTTATTTTTGGTTCGGGTTTACAGGTCCGCCTCTGTTCTTGCTCACACGTCTATTTGTTCATCAGGCGCAAGTAAATGGTGTTAATTGGGATGAGAAAAAAAATCTGTGCGTCACTTGCTTTACAGAGCCGGTTAGCCCTAGTTGCTCATCAGGGCAACACGGTACGGCTGTCAGTGTCAAAGGGTCGGCGTTCTCAGCAGAACACGCTCGGCTAAATATGCCTCTGAGGTTGACTTTCCACATCTCATGCTTTGTTGCAGGGACTGCGGGCAAATTTGTTCATTTTATATATTTATGCAGAACTAAACAAAGCACAGTGAAGCCATGGCATTAGTCCCTGCACTAGAAGAGCTACTGCCTCTGTAACAGGGTGCTGGCCTATCCACCACTGTTAAGGGATTAATAGGTAGGTTAAAGGTTAGTGTAGTATAGGGGGGTTTTACTTAAAGTGGACCAAAACCCACACCGATCGGCATGGGAATCTATAAGATTCCCAGACCGATCGATTCCCCCCCGGGGCATCCAAAATGGGAATGCCCCGCTGTGTGAGCCCCCCCCCCAGGTTGCCCCATTCACTTACCTTGTTTCCCGGTCCAATGGAGCATGCATGAGCCACGGCTGCATCCCCGCTATCCCTCTAGTAGGACGCGTGCCAGGCATTTGTGAATGACCGGTGCGGGCACGCTCCCTGTTAGAGGGAAGCAGGGGATGCGGCCGCCAGAGCGCTCGGAGCCGCTGCTCTTAAACGAAGCCCTGGAGGATGTGACGTTAGTGGATCAGAGTGCGCGGATTGGACGAGCGGCTGTGCATGAGGCGTATGGCCGGGAACAGGTGAGTTGCCTTAGGTGATCTGGGGAGGTTTCACACAGCGGGGCACCCCTGATCGGGGTACCCCGGGGGAAAAGACCAAAACCCAGGATAGTCAAAATCCTGGGCTTTGGTCCACTTTAAACTGGACCTTCAGCTTCATTTCTTGAAAAGCCCAACCCCTTAAAAAACTATTCCCCAGCATCTAAAATAAATAGATTTTGCGTTTTTTAGTTGCTTACTTTTTATTCTTTCCCCCAATGGGCTGTAACTCTGTTCAGCACTCTAGGATACGGGTGCCGCCATCTTGCCTCAGAAGAATCACATAATGAGGAGAGGAGGGGGGGTGCGGGGGGGCGGGTTATAGCTGTGCTTTGCACAGACAGAGCAGAGCTGGGGTCAGGAAAAGGACAGCAATCCCAGAATGCAAAGCGGCACAGTCAGAAGACACTTCCTGTCTGCAGGCTGCCTCCATGGGCCACCATCTTGGATGTTTAAAGTTTAAAAAAATGCGCTAGATGCAGGTAGGATAATTTTTAATGTGGGCAATCTCTATGTACAGGGTGTGGGAAGCATATAAGATAGGCTCTTATTAAGGGTGAATGTCCGGATTAATGTGAGCAATCTGTATGTACAGGGTGGGGAAAGCATATAAGATAGGCTCTTATTCAGGGTGAAGGTCCGGATTAATGTGAGCAATCTGTATGTACAGGGTGGGGGAAGCATATAAGATAGGCTCTTATTCTGGGTGAAGGTCCGGTTTAAAGGAGCAATATCGTGAAAAATGGCCTGATGATAAAAATCCATATAAATATTCTGGAGAAAGGGAAGCTTATCGGCATCAAGAAATAACCAGCCAGGGCTGTTTATGGTCCCTTTCAGGGAAACACATCCCAGAGCCCTGAATAGAAAGAGTCATCTGTCTGCTGGACGGGATTCCAGAGAACTT
The DNA here is from genome assembly GCA_027917425.1 of Gastrophryne carolinensis. Taxonomy (NCBI): domain Eukaryota; kingdom Metazoa; phylum Chordata; class Amphibia; order Anura; family Microhylidae; genus Gastrophryne; species Gastrophryne carolinensis. The sequence continues at coordinate 99,941,325 of CM051241.1, forward strand.
CTATAAACAGGGTTCCCACGCTGCTGCTTGGAGCAGCTGAGGATAGGATGGTGTGGGAGAGGGGCTGGGGACAGGAGCAGAGGGGTGGGATCACCTTCTTGCTGGAAAAGACTTTAGAGGCATCACATCCTATCAACACAATGTTGTGAGTCCAGCGAGAACAAATGGAAAAGCATCTGCAGTAGTTATGGGCTGTTTGCAAATAAAAAGTGCTTATCTCCCTTTTCCCTGTAGTGCTGTTATATATTCATATATGCCGTATCCCCCCCCCCCCCCCCCCCCGATAGGACGCACATGCACATAAGATGCACCTAGGATTTAGAGGGGGAAAATAATAAAAACAAATATTCTAAACCAAATGTTGTGCTAAAACACCCCATTACAGGCAGTCCTCATGGGCAGTGTGACATTCACCCATCCCATTCCCCATAGGCAGTGTGGCATTCCCCCCTCATCCCATTCCCCATATAGGCAGTGTGGCATTCCCCCATCCCATTCCCCATATAGGCAGTGTGGCATTCCCCCATCCCATTCCCCATATAGGCAGTGTGGCATTCTCCCCTCATCCCATTCCCCATATAGGCAGTGTGGCATTCCCTCATGCCATTCCCCATATAGGCAGTGTGACATTCCCCCCTCATCCCATTCCCCATATAGGCAGTGTGGCATTCCCCCATCCCATTCCCCATATAGGCAGTGTGGCATTCCCCCATCCCATTCATCATAGGCAGTGTGGCATTCTCCCCTCATCCCATTCCCTATAGGTAGTGTGGCATTCCCCCATCCCATTCCCCATATAGGCAGTGTGGCATTCTCCCTCCCATTCCCTATAGGCAGTGTGGCATACCCCCATCCCATTCATCATAGGCAGGGTGTCATTTCCCATTCATCATGGGCAGTGTGGTATTCCCCCATCCCATTCCCCATGGGCAGTGTGGCATTCCCCCCCATCTCATTCCCATAGGCAGTGTGGCATACCCCCCCATCTCATTCCCATAGGCAGTGTGGCATTCCCCCCCATCCCATTCCCCATGGGCAGTGTGGCATTCCCCCCCATCCCATTCCCAATGGACAGTGTGGCATCCCCCCATCCCATTCCCAATGGACAGTGTGGCATCCCCCCATCCCATTCCCAATGGACAGTGTGGCATCCCCCCCATCCCATTCCCTATGGACAGTGTGGCATTCCCCCCATCCCATTCCCAATGGACAGTGGGGCATCCCCCCATCCCATTCCCAATGGACAGTGTGGCATTCCCCCCATCTCATTCCCCATAGGCAGTGTGGCGTTCCCCCATTCCTCATGGGCAGTGTAGCATCCCCCCATCCCATTTCCTATGGACAGTGTGGCATACCCCCCCATCTCATTCCCATAGGCAGTGTGGCATTCCCCCCCATCCCATTCCCCATGGGCAGTGTGGCATACCCCCCCATCTCATTCCCATAGGCAGTGTGGCATTCCCCCCCATCCCATTCCCCATGGGCAGTGTGGCATTCCCCCCATCCCATTCCCAATGGACAGTGTGGCATCCCCCCATCCCATTCCCAATGGACAGTGTGGCATCTCCCCCATCCCATTCCCTATGGACAGTGTGGCATTCCCCCCATCCCATTCCCAATGGACAGTGTGGCATCCCCCCATCCCATTCTCAATGGACAGTGTGGCATTCCCCCATCTCATTCCCCTTAGGCAGTGTGGCGTTCCCCCATTACTCATGGGCAGTGTAGCATCCCCCCATCCCATTTCCTATGGACAGTGTGGCATTCCCCCCCATCCCATTCCCCATAGGCAGTGTTGCGTTCCCCCATTCCTCATGGGCAGTGTGGAATCCCCCCCTCCCATTCCCTATGGACAGTGTGGCATTCCCCCCATCTCATTCCCCATAGGCAGTGTGGCGTTCCCCCATTCCTCATGGGCAGTGTAGCATCCCCCCATCCCATTTCCTATGGACAGTGTGGCATTCCCCCTATCCCATTCCCCATAGGCAGTGTGGCATCCCCCCATTCCTCATGGGCAGTGTGGAATCCCCCCATCCCATTCCCAATGGACAGTGTGGCATTCCCCCCATCTCATTCCCATAGGCAGTGTGGCATCCCATTCCCTATGGACAGTGTGGCATTCCCCCCTCATCTTATTCCCATAGGCAGTGTGGCATCCCCCATCCCATTCCCCATGGACAGTGTGGCATTCCCCCCTCCCATTCCCCATAGACAGTGTGGCATCCCCCCATCTCATTCCCATAGGCAGTGTGGCATTCCCCCATTTCATTCCCCATAGACAGTGTGACATCCCCCCATCTCATTCCCTATAGGCAGCGTGGAATTCCCCTATCCCATTCCTCATAGGCAGTGTGGCATCCCCCCCATATCATTCCCTATAGGCAGTGTGACGTCCCCCCATTCCTCATGGGCAGTGTGGAATCCCCCGATCCCATTCCCAATGGAGAGTGTGGCATTCCCCCCATCTCATTCCCATAGGCAGTGTGGCATCCACCCATCCCATTCCCTATAGACAGTGTGGCATCCCCCCCCCCCCCCCAATCTCATTCCCCATGGCCAGTGTGGCATTCCTCCATTACATTGCACATGGGCAGTGTGACATTCCCCATCCCATTCCCCATGCACAATGTGGCATCCCCCCCTCATCTTATTCCCATAGGCAGTGTGGCATTCACCCCTCCCATTCCCATAGGCAGTGTGGCATCCCCCCATCCCATTCCCCATGGACAGTGTGGCATTCCCCACTCTCATTCCTTTAGGCAGTGTGGCATTCCCCATAGACAGTGTGGCATTCCCCCCATCTCATTCCCATAGGCAGTGTGGCATTCCCCCCATCTCATTCCCCATGGACAGTGTGACATCCCCCATCTCATTCCCTATAGAAAGTGTGGAATTCCCCTATCCCATTCCTCATAGGCAGTGTGGCATCCCCCCATATCATTCCCTATAGGCAGTGTGGAATTCCCCTATCCCATTGCTCATGGGCAGTGTGGCATTCCCCCCATCTCATTCCCTATAGGCAGTGTGGAATTCCCCTATCCCATTCCTCATAGGCAGTGTGGCATCCCCCCCATATCATTCCCTATAGGCAGTGTGACGTCCCCCCATTCCTCATGGGCAGTGTGGAATCCCCCGATCCCATTCCCAATGGAGAGTGTGGCATTCCCCCCATCTCATTCCCCATGGACAGTGTGACATCCCCCATCTCATTCCCTATAGAAAGTGTGGAATTCCCCTATCCCATTCCTCATAGGCAGTGTGGCATTCCCACCCATCTCATTCCCATATAGGCAGTGTGGCATCCCCCCATATTATTCCCTATAGGCAGTGTGGAATTCCCCTATCCCATTGCTCATGGGCAGTGTGGCATTCTCCCCATCTCATTCCCTATAGGCAGTGTGGAATTTCCCTATCCCATTCCTCATAGACAGTGTGGTATTCCCCCCATCCCATTCCCCATGGACAGTGTGGCATCCCCCCATCTCATTCCCTATAGGCAGTGTGGAATTCCCCTATCCCATTCCTCATGGACAGTGTGACATCCCCCCATCTCATTCCCTATAGGCAGTGTGGAATTCCCCTATCCCATTCCTCATAGGCAGTGTGGCACCCCCCCCCATCTCATTCCCATAGACAGTGAGGCATTCCCCCCATCTCATTCCCCATGGACAGTGTGACATCCCCCCCATCTCATTCCCTATAGGCAGTGTGGCATTCCCCCATTCCATTCCCCATGGACAGTGTGGCATTCCCCCATCTCATTCCCCATTGGCAGTGTGGCATTCCCCCATCTCATTCCCCATTGGCAGTGTGGCATTCCCCCCTCCCATTCCCCATATAGGCAGTGTGGCATTCCCCCCTCCCATTCCCATAGACAGTGAGGCATTCCCCCCATCTCATTCCCCATGGACAGTGTGACATCCCCCCCATCTCATTCCCTATAGGCAGTGTGGCATCCCCCCATCCCATTCCCCATGGACAGTGTGGCATTCCCCACTCTCATTCCTTTAGGCAGTGTGGCACACCCCCATCCCTTTCCCCATGGACTGTGTGGTATTCCCCCCCATCTCATTCCCCCCCATCCCATTCCCATAGGCAGTGTGCCATTCCCTCCACCTCATTCCCCATAGGCAGTGTGCCATTCCCCCCAATAAGATGCACTGACATTTTCCCCCCACTTTTGGGAGAAAATAGTGTGTCTTATACAGTGAAAATAAGGTGTGTGTGTGTGTATATATATATATATATATATATATATATATATATATATATATATTCATCACCCACATCAATTTGCATGTAGGGAGAAAACATATCAAGTGAATGCGGGTGGTCTTCATGGTGGGTTTCAATCCCTTGTATTTATTATAAGAAAATGCACACCTTAAATTTCAATAAATACTATGGTTGGGGTGCTGCCATATGGGGGAACCTCACCCCATTATACCAAAATCTAATAAATACAGCGCACACCCACTACTGATTTTAATTAATTTATTATACACCATTAGTCCATAGTCAAAAAAACACCTATTTTTTTTTTAAACACACTTTATAATGCAGTACAATCCAATTAAAGTGGACCAAAACCCAGGATTTTGACTATCCTGGGCTTTGGTTCTTGCCTCGCTGTGTGAATCCCCCCAGGTCGCCGAAACCAACTGATCTCTCTCCGGTCCTACAGTGCATGCGCGGCCGCTCAACCAATCAGCACACTGAGTTATATTCACAAAGTAACTCTGCCACATTTCAAATACAATATAACAGTTCGATTCACGCTGCAGGGAGGGCACACACGGTTAATATATATGTTTTTATGTTTGTCAATATATTAAGGCCGTTTGCACTTTGGTAAACTGAATGTAGAATGAGGTTTTCTATACTAGTTACAATGTAGATATGTTTACATTATACTTTGCTGCTATAAATCGAACTGTTACATTTTATGTTTCAAATTTGGCAAAGTTACTTTATGAATATAACACTTCCGTTTAATGTGAGAAAAGGGATGCATAGAAGCATATTGTATCATTGATAAGTAATTATCAATACCTAGTGTGGAATTCACAAAGGGGCTGCATTTTTCACTAGATTGTACTGCATTATAAAGTGTTTTTTTTTTAAATAGGTATTTTTTGGCTATGGACTAATGGTGTATAATAAATCAATTAAAATAAGTAGTGGGTGTGCGCTGTATTTATTAGATTTGGGTTTCAATCCCTAGACCATGTTACTATAAAGCCGTTCATGCTGACACTGCATCGCATATAGGCTTATACCCCCAGCCATGGCCGGCCTATGGGGTGTGCAAGATGTGCACTCACACAGGGCACCTACCAATCTCTATTTAAGGGGGCAGGTCTCTCCCACATTTCCCTTCATTTTTCTATCTGTAGCATCTTCCTCTCGTTGCCTTTCCTGGTCCCCATCCTTCTCTATTTTATGTGATCCCTCCATCTTTTTCTCTTTCCTTATCCCCCTCTTTTTTCAACTCTTTTTCAGATCCCCCTCATCTCTCTCTCATTTCCACATTCCTCTTTTTTCTTCTTCACTTCTCCACATTTGTTCTGTCTCCTCCTCCTCCTTTTTTCCTTCTATCTTTTTCACATTTCCTACTTATCTCCCTGCTATCATCTTCCTGTTATCTCTTTCATTATACCTTCTCTACATCCTCCTTCTCTCGCTCTCTTTTGCACAAACCCACTTCTCTCTCTGTTCCACAAACCTTCCTTCTCTCTCTCTTTTCCACAATCCCTCCTTCTCACTCTCTTTTCCACAATCCCTCCTTCTCACTCTCTTTTCCATAATCCCTCCTTCTCTCTCTTTTCCACAAACCCTCCTTCTCCCCTTCTTTTCCACAAACCTTCCTTCTCTCTCTCTTTTCCACAATCCCTCCTTCTCACTCTCTTTTCCATAATCCCTCCTTCTCTCTCTTTTCCACAAACCTTCCTCTCTTCCACAGACCTTCCTTCTCTCTCTGTTCCCCAAACCTTCCTTCTCTCTCTGTTCCACAAACCTTCCTTCTCTCTCTGTTCCACAAACCTTCCTTCTCTCTCTCTTTCCACAATCCTTCCTTCTCTCTCTCTTTTCCACAAACCTTCCTCTCTTCCACAGACCTTCCTTCTCTCTCTGTTCCACAAACCTTCCTTCTCTCTCTCTTTTCCACAATCCTTCCTTCTCTCTCTCTCTTTCACAATCCTTCCTTCTCTCTCTCTGTTCCACAAACCTTCCTTCTCTCTCTCTTTTCCACAATCCTTCCTTCTCTCTCTCTCTTTCACAATCCTTCCTTCTCTCTCTCTTTTCCACAAACCCTCCTTCTCCCCTTCTTTTCCACAAACCTTCCTTCTCTCTCTCTTTTCCACAATCCCTCCTTCTCACTCTCTTTTCCATAATCCCTCCTTCTCTCTCTTTTCCACAAACCTTCCTCTCTTCCACAGACCTTCCTTCTCTCTCTGTTCCCCAAACCTTCCTTCTCTCTCTGTTCCACAAACCTTCCTTCTCTCTCTGTTCCACAAACCTTCCTTCTCTCTCTCTTTCCACAATCCTTCCTTCTCTCTCTCTTTTCCACAAACCTTCCTCTCTTCCACAGACCTTCCTTCTCTCTCTGTTCCACAAACCTTCCTTCTCTCTCTCTTTTCCACAATCCTTCCTTCTCTCTCTCTCTTTCACAATCCTTCCTTCTCTCTCTCTGTTCCACAAACCTTCCTTCTCTCTCTCTTTTCCACAATCCTTCCTTCTCTCTCTCTCTTTCACAATCCTTCCTTCTCTCTCTCTGTTCCACAAACCTTCCTTCTCTCTCTCTTTTCCACAATCCTTCCTTCTCTCTCTCTTTTTCACAATCCTTCCTTCTCTCTCTGTTCCACAAACCTCCCTTCTCTCTCTCTTTTCCAAAATCCCTCCTTCTCCACAAACCTTCCTTCACCCCTTCTTTTCCACAAACCCTCCTTCTCTCTCTCTCTCTCTCTCTCTCTCCCACAGACCTTCCTTCTCTCTTAATTTTATGAATTGCCCCTTCTCTACTTCATAACTTCCTTTTTACTTCCACCTCCTCCTGCTTCTCTTTACACCAATCCTTTTTCTCATTTACACATTCCTTCTTTATTGCTCTCTTTTTCTTAAACTATCCATTTTTCTCCTTTTTTCACATTCCCCCACCTTCTCTCTTTTTCTCATTTCCTCCCTTTCACTCTTTTACACTCTCTCCTGCTTCTCTTTGTACCCACCTTTCCTTTCTCTCTTCTCACATCCCCCTTTTTCTTTTTCCACATTATCTATCCTTTTCCACATTCCTCCCACTATCCCTCTTTTCCCAATTTCCTTTTATCTCCTTTCTATTTTCCAAATTCCCTTCTTCTCTCGCTCTTTCTCCCTTTCTCTACATCCCTCTGTATAAGATAATTTTTTTTTTGGGGGGGGGGGGGGGGTCTATTATAGTATGCACAGGACAATCTTCATTCTAAGGCTGCCCCTGCCTGTACAGATCTATGTTGCTATGGTGTGGGAGTCGCTGGCGTCACAGCATCTAAGCCTTCGTCTAAGGCCAGCGGCTCAAAGCACGCTGGCGGCTGCATCTCCCGCTTCCCTCCAACAGGGAGCGTGCCTGCGCCGGCCATTAACAAATGCCTGGCACGGGCACACTCCCTGCTAGAGGGATAGCGGGGATGCGCCCGCGGATCGCGCATGCGCCGTTGAACCGGGAAGCAAGGTAAGTGTACATGCCGACCTGGGGGGGTTTCTCACATCGCGGCATCCCAATTTTGGAAGCCCTGGTGGGAGGGAATTGATTGGCTAGGAAATATTATAGATTCCCGGGCCAATTGGCGTGGGTTTTGGTCCACTTTAAGATGCTATTTGACTTTCTTACTCAAAGCACACTTGCGTACGCCTGGGCAAACGAATAAAACGAGCGTTCGCAAGCTAAACTGAGGCTTTGAATCAATTAAACTGGACCAACACCCATTTTTTCTTTAAAGTGGACAACAACCCATAAGATTCCCAGACCGAACTATTCCCTCCCCTGGGGCATCCAAAATTTGGGATGCCCCACTATGTGAAACCCCCCGAGGTCGCCCATACACTTCATTTATTTTCTGGTCCCACGGCGCATGCACGAGCCTTGGTCGCATTGCCGCTATTACTCACGCTCGGAGCCGCTCGCCTTAGACGAAGGCTTAGATGCACTGATGTGAGCGGATCCAAGCGCACTGATTGGCCCACTGGCCAATCATGGGACTCCTTTCCCGGCGGAGTCGTAATGAAGGTGAGGATTACGGGCATTCTGGGGGCTTATGTGTGGGGGGGGGGGACTCCAGCATTCTGGGCCCCCCCCGAAGCGTGTTTTAATTAGCTGACTGCAGGACCAACACCCATTAAAGAAAAAACGGGTGTTGGTCAGGTTTAAGGAGAACAGGTGACCATTCGGGTAAGCAAGAGGCAACCAGTAACAGGTAAAGACCAGGGAAGAGGGGGGGAAAGGTTTACAGTTAACACTTTTGCTTTCCTAGAGTTGGGCTTTTAAAGATAAATAAATAAATCACTGACCAAAGACTCTTTAGTTTGCTTTTAATCTTAAGTAAGCAGCGTTTTATTCAAAGGAAAATGGAGCTATTGATTTGCTGGCCAAGTACAATAGATAAAGGCAGAAAAGGCAATTTGTGAGAAATTACACTTATTGATTGCGGGTGACCTATATTCTGCAGCGATATTGAAAGCGTTTCTTCTGCTGCCGATCACGCCCTGCTCTACTGTGAGCCCAATGTACACTGTAAGCAGGGTGGTACAGGCCTGTGCCCAGGGCAGACACCTGCAGGGGGCGCTGCCATTGCAACTATAGTAAAAAAAAAAAAAATAAAAAAAAGGTGCCAGGCATTTGTGAATGGCAGCCGCAGGTACGCTCACTGTTAGAGGGAAGCGGAGGATACGGCCGCCAGTGAGCTCTGAGCCACTGGCCTTAGACGACGTGACGTCAGCAGCTTCGAGCGCACTGATTGGACGAGCGCATGAGCCGTAGGACTGGGAAGAGGTGAGTTGGCATCGGCGATCTGGGGGGGGTTTCACACAGCAGGGCACCCCCGATCAGGATGCCCCAGGGGAAAGGACCAAAACTCAGGATAGTCAAAATCCTGGGGTTTGGTCCACATTAAATGGGACCTTCAGTATCATTTAATGAAAAGCCTAAACCCTTAAAAAAAACTATTCCCCATCATCCAAAATTAATATGTTTTAAGTTTCAAGTCACTTACTTATTACTCTTTCCCCCATTGGGCTGCAACTCTGTTCAGGACTCCAGAATACGGGCACAGCCACCTTGCCTCAGAAGCATCACATACTGAGGAGAGGAGAGCGGGATAAAGTACAGGGGGTGGGTTATAGCTGTGGTTTGCACAGACAGAGCAGCGCTGGGGCAAGGAAAAGGAGAGCAAACTCACAATGTAGAGTGGCATAGTCAGAACACACTTCCTGTCTGCAGGCAGCCTGAGACTCCATTGGTCGCCATCTTGGATGTTTAAAAGCTCAAAAAATGCAGTAGGTGCAGGTAGGGTAATTTTTAATGTGGGCAATCTGTATGTACAGGGTGGGGGAGGCATACAAGATAGGCTCTTATTCAGGGTGAAGGTCCGCCTTAAAGTACATATAGCAGCCAAAAATATATGGCTAGCCCTACTATTAAATGAGTGTGGTCATTTATTAATGATCCATATGCATCACTGCATGGCATTGTGATGGGATGCTGCCTTTCAAAAACAAGTTAGATAATAATATGTATTAACAGTATATAGCGCCATCTTCTTCCATGGTGATGTACAAGGTATAATTACAATACAGTTCAGAGACAAGATGCTGCCTAGTTCTGCTGCCATAATAATAATGAGCTTACACTATAAAGGATAGACAAAGGGGAAGGATCACAAGTGGTAGAGCTTGGATTTGGTGGCGTGTGCCATGTGGTGGTGCCGGCCATAAGAAACGCCCCTCAACCCCCCATATTATGCTCAGTCATGGGGAAGGGGGCTCTGCCTGTTTCCAAGGAAGAGGTAATACATGTATATTTAAATAGGGTTTTTGTATAGAAATGAGGACCACCAGTTCCTGATCACCCCCTCCCAAAACACTCTTCTGTTACTACCTTTCCCATTCTATCGCCACTATCTAGACTTGATTGACAGGCAGGTCTTGAGTGACAGGGCAGTCATCCAATCACTGGCGTAGAGGGACCTGGCTGGATGGATGGAGAGCACCACAGGTAATGGGGGGGGGGATGGGCAGCAACATCCAGAGACAGTGAGCACAGCTTTACAGCATCTCACCCATCCTCCTCCCATCCCAGCTCTACACCTCCACCTACCCCAGCCCAGCACTATACCCCCACCACCCCTAGTCCAGCATTACACTCCCCACCACCCCCAACCAAGGACTACACCCCCACCACCCCCAGCCAAGGACTACACCCCCACCACCCCCAGCCAAGGACTACACCCCCACCAACCCCAGCCCAGCCCTACACTCCCCACCACCCCCAGCCCACCAGTACACTCCCCACCACCCCCAGCCCAGCCCTACACTCCCCACCACCCCCAGCCCAGTACTACACCCCCACCAACTCCAGCCCAGCCCTACACTCCCCACCACCCCCAGCCCAGCACTACACCCCCACCAACCCCAGCCCAGCCCTACACTCCCCACCAACCCCAGCCAAGGACTACACTCCCCACCAACCTCAGCCCAGCCCTACACTCCCCACCACCCCCAGCCCAGCACTACACCCCCACCAACCTCAGCCCAGCACTACACCCCCACCAACCTCAGCCCAGCACTACACCCCCACCAACCCCAGCCCAGCCCTACACTCCCCACCAACCCCAGCCCAGCCCTACACTCCCCACCAACCTCAGCCCAGCCCTACACTCCCCACCACCTCCAGCCCAGCACTACACCCCCACCACCCCCAGCCCAGAACTACACTTCCCACCACCCCGAGCTCAGCATTACACTCCCCACCACCCCCAGACCAACACTACACCCCTGAACAACCCAAGCCCAGCACTACACTCCTGAACAACCCAAGCCCAGCACTACACCACCTTCCACCCCCAGCACTACACTCCCCACCACCCCCACAACTCAGTCTTACACCCCCCACCACCAGTCCCACTCATCAGTCAGTTGCATTATCTGTGCTATCTATGGCTGACAGAAGAGTGATGGATGAGATGAGCAGGGGTTATTATTATTGTTTATTTTTATAGCGCCATCATCTTTCATAGCGCTGTACAAAGTAGTAATTACAGACAGGGTAGAAACATACAGTACACAGACTATTACAAATGCAGCAGTACAGAGTTTACAGTGAATATTCTGAATACAAGATACAATAGGAGAGAGAGCCCTGCCCTTGCAAGCTTAAAGTCTAAAGGATGAGCAGTGGAGAAGAGGGGGAAGGATCACAAACAGTCAGTATTGAGATAATCTGCTACTCTGTTCCTATGCAGGACACAGAGAAGTTTACAATAGTCTAGTCGGGAAATTATTAGGGGGAAGATCAACTTATTTGGTGTTTCAAATGTTAGGAAATGACAGACGTTTGATGACAATGATGACAGACGACGATGGCAGGTTGTTAATGTGTTACTGGGTGGGATAAAAGCCAGGGCATAATCGAGCATTTCCCCTAAGGGGGCGGCACTTTTGTTGCCTTGTATACGATTCCGCACCTGGAGTTTTAAAACTGTTTCTATCTCGTATAAACTTTTCCCAAATGTGTTTCCGCACAGGGGTTGTTGTTACTCTGGAGTGTTGATGTCAGGGACGTGTTTGTTGATGTTGCGGTGGAGCTGAGCATACAATCACATCTGGGTACCAGGCATCCCCACTCCCACATCTGGAGAGGTCCCCGGGTTCACATCCCGGAGAGGAGGGAGGAATGAGAGAAGAGGAGGGGGAATGTCGGGAATCTTCCCAGGAGGGATGATCAAAGCTCGCCTGGAATGCACACCTTCCCCCGGTCTCTGTCACTAATTGATGTGCACTGACGGATCAGTCAGGAAAGCTAAATTGCAGATTCCAAACTTGCCTGGACGTGTCCGGCCCGCCGAGTACAGTATGGAAAGCCCCAGCCTGCCGCTTCCCTTTTATATTTAAAGTGGACCAAAACCAAGGATTTAGACTATCATGGGTTTTGGTCTTTGTCTCCCAGGGCACCCCGATCAGAGATGCCCTGCTGTGTGAAACCCCCCCAGGTCACCCATTCTCACTTACTGTTCCCCGGTCCTTCAGTGCATGTACAGCTCTCTCATCCAATCAGAGAGCTCAGATCTGCTCCAGCCCCTTCATTCCAGGAGCTCGCCTAATGCAAGCGGATCCGAGTGCTCTAGTGCGCTGGCGGCCGCTTTCCCCGCTACCCTTTAACAAGGAGCATGCTCATGCCGGCCATCCACAAATGCCTGCAGCGGGCACGCGCCCTGCTAAAGGGATAGCAGGGATGCAGCTGCTCCTCGCACATGTGCCATTGGATCAGCAACGAAGGTGAGTTTTAGGGTGACCTGGGGGGTTTGACACAGCAGGGGCCCCATTACCTCCCTGATTTGGAGGGACTGTCCTTCCTACCAAGTGTCCCTGATTTGGAGGGACTGTTCCTCTTTTAAACTCTTTGAACAATGGGATTCCAGGGCTAACCCACTTCTATATCCACACCAATGGCCGCACACTTTAATCCAATTGATTCAATTTATTGTAGAATTGTACATAAACAAATAAACATACACAACACTCTATAAACAACACTATAAAACCAAATATTTAAAAACCACTTGCACACTGCTATTTTGCACAACTGTATTCATTTATTAAAATTATCTTTATATATGTATTTTTTTTTCTGTCGGCACGAGTATAGTGTTCACTTTTCTATTTATCTATTTAATTATTAATTTGCACATGCACTAAGCACTTTATCCTATAAGCGCCAGCCAACATACATTCATAAATATTAATTTTGGTGCTATGATGACTATATATACTTAAATTGGTTAGCCCTGGAGCTCCTCCCCACTTTGGTTTTTAATATTTGGTTTTATAGTGTTGTGTATAGAGTGTTGTGTATGTTTATTTGTTTATGTACAATTCTGCAATAAATTGAAATCAATTGGATTAAAGTGTGCGGCCATTGGTGTGGATATAGAAGTGGGTTAGCCCTGGAATCCCACAGTTTAAAGAGTCTATGTGTTGTTGGGTCCCTAAGGCTAGCACCTGCTAATTATTTGTTGGGCTGTGCATATTCATTTTGAAAGGACTGTTCCTCTTTTGACTCCATGTCCTTCTGTCCCTTGTTGTTCTCATTTGTCCCTCTTTGAGGTGTAACATGCAGATCTGCAGCAATAAATGATTCATTTGCCCTATTCAAAGTGTTTGTATTGTAGTAACTATTACACCCCATCTCCTATCCATCCCTCAATGAGGGGGGCGTGGCCTAATTTTTCAGATGTCCCTATGTTCCCACATTGAAAAGTTGGTAGGTATGCAGGGTATCCCGAATCTGGATGCCCCGGGGGGAGCGAGTATGCCTTCCCTGGAGTGTCAGACTTCAGGGTGGGTTTTGGTCCACTTTTACTGACCACCCAAATAGGAAAACAAAACTGTACTTATCTTTTGTCCCCCGCAGCTGATCAACTCACCCAATCGCTGGATCACATGCTGTGCTGCGAGTCATAAGCACTGCGGCAGAACTCCCAAGTGTCCCTGATTTGGAGCTACTGTCCCTCTTCTGAGTCCATGTCTCCCCTGTCCCTCATTATTCTCATTTGTCCCTCTTTGAGGTGTAACATGATGATCTGCAGCAATAAATGATTCATTTGCCTATTCAAAGTGTTTCTATTGTTGTAACTGTTACATCCTATCTCCTATCCATCCCTCAATGAGGTTTGCTTCTGTGTCGGGATTACTGAAATGGAGAGGGGCGTGTTAGGCCTCGACACAACCCCTCTATTGCAATGAATGGAGAAGGCGTGGCTGTGCCCCTGTGAATGATGTGAATGATGGTGGAAGGGGGGGGGGAAGCTTGTGACTGGAGTTTGGGACAGATTTGGAATGCCCCATTGTGTGAAACCCTAACACCAGGCCTCAAAAACTCATTCTCCAGTTCTACACTTAAAGCTGACCAAAACCCACATTTTTAACTTGCATCCCCTGAATTGCTCCCCCTATGAGGAGTACCTTTTGCTAATTTTCACTGCCTCTACTTCACTCTAATCCCAAATAATGGTGTCTGTTTTAGCTGTAAAGCCCTGCCTCCTCCATTCATTGCCACCTCTGTGTGTGGCAATGATGTCATTGCCACTGTGATGTAATGACTGATTGTCTGCCATCTTACAGAGAGGGACAGCAAAAAAAAAAAGTGTTTAGAGTGGACCAACACCCTCCCCCGATCAGCCCGGGAATCTATAAAATTCCCAGACCGATCGGCTCCCTGTCTGCGGGGCACCCCCGATTCCCGCTGTGTGAAACCCCCCGAACCCCCACAAATCCTACCTTCACCTCGTTCCAGCGGTGCATGCGCGTCCGGCGCCTCCCGCGCCGGCCGTTTGTGAATGGCCGGTGCGGGCACGCTCCCTGTAGGAGGGACGCCCGGGAGGCGACGGCGGCCCGCGCTCAGCTTGTCCGTCGCTGCCTCTCGTTGTCCGTCGGCAGCGATTGGATGAGCGGGTCACGTGGGAGCGGGGTCAGGTGAGTTTTCGGGGCTTTCTTTCTTTTTCTGGGGGGTTTCACACAGCGAGCACCCACGATCGGGGTGCCCCGTGGAAGTGGACCAATACCGAGTATAGTCAAAATCCTGGGTGTTGGTCCACTTTAATATCAATTTCTAGTTCTACACCCTAAGAGGGGATCATTGGCAGGGACCTTGGCCAAATGTATTTCAAATGTTCAGTGGGTTTTGGTCAGCTTTAATGGCTGGGCGCGCAAGATTTTTTTATTTACTAAAAAAATACTATATTTTGTTAAAGGGGACTGGCTATATATATATATATATATATATATATATATATATATTATTATTATTATTATTATTATTAAAGGATTTAAAGCGGACCTGAACTTGGGAAATACATTTGGCCAAAGCCCCTGTTGATAGGGTGTAGAACTAGAACTAGAAATGGATATTTCCACTTATCCAATCACCCTGGACAATACCTCACAAGTTTCCCTGATTTGGAGGGACTGTCCCTCCTTTGAGTTTGTGTGCCCCATCCCTCATTGTTCTTCTGTGTCCTTCTTTAAGGTTTAACACGCAGATCTGCATAAATGATTCATTTGCCTATTCAAAGAGTTTATATTGTTGTAATTGTTACATCCTATCCATCCCACAATGAGGGGGCGTGGCTTAATTTAACAAATGTCCCAGCCTGAAAAGTTGGTAAGTATGCCCTGGAACACTTTTTTTTTCTCTCTGTAAGATGGCAGGTGATCAGTCATTGCATAGGTGTGGCAATGACATCATTGTCACACTTAGCAATGGCAATAAATGGAGGAGGCGGAGCTTTACAATTAAACATTATCTGGAATTAGAATGAAACAAGAGCTGTAAAAATAGGCAAAGGTTACTATTCATTACGGAGCAATTCAGGGGATGCTTGTTAAAAATGTGGGTTTTGGTCCGCTTTAAGAAATACTTTTTTTTTTTTTTTAAAGTGGACCACTGAATTTTTCAGAACAAACATCCTGAATATTCCCCATAACACGGCAGTTTGATTACAGCCCCGGGGAAGGTGACCGCGCTCCGCTCTAGATTTGGCTGCTTCGGGGAAAGTATATCTTTAATCTGGTCTGGATTTATTTTTGCGCCTGAGCAACTTTCTAAGTTGTACAAATGTGGAAACACAATGTTTAGCGGGCGCATATGTTTCTCACTTCATCTCCCTCACTGGTTTCCCATTCTCCGGAGCAGATGGCGAAACGTCCTCTACAAGTTCTGCACTGCTGAGGACTGGCAAAGCCCAGCGCGCGTGCACCTACCGGAGCGCCACCAGCAGCTGCCTGGCAATACAGCAGCCTGTCTATAAATGAGGAGGGATTTCACTGACACCATGCCGGCTTAAAGCAGAAATCTGCGGGAGCGTTTACAACCGAGATACTAAAAAGTATCATCTCCTCGCTTCCTCTCTTGAAGATGCTCAGCAGGGTCCAGGGTGTTACCTGTAAGGAATAGACAATTGCCCCAAATCTGTTAAGAAACATGCCCTGGTGACTTAATATCATGACTGAAAACAGAATGGCAGCAAAGAATCATGGTTGGGAGCAGGGGCAGACTGTCCATAGGCATACCCCTCAAGTGTCCTGATTTTCACGGGCCAATCCCGCTTTGGGGCCCTTGTCCCACCAGCCAGTAGCTGGACGGATGTTGGAGGTGGTGGAGCCGGGACATGTTCCGATGGCAGAATTCTGAAGACGGGCCCTGTGAACAGGCAGGGCAGTGTGCAGGAGCGCCCCGGGCGTGTAGCACTCACCGCTGTGGTGTGGAAAGAAAGACGTGTGGGAGGAGCGTGTGTGTGTGGGGGGCTTGGCTGCGTGTGTGTGTGTGTGTGTGTGGGGGGGCTTGGCTGCATGTGTGTGTGTATGGGCTTGGCTGCGTGTGTGTGTGGGGGGGTTTGGCTGCGTGTGTGTGTGGAGGGGCTTGGCTGCATGTGTGTGTGTATGGGCTTGGCTGTGTGTGTGTGTGTAGGGGGCTTGGCTGCGTGTGTGTGTGTGGGGGGGGGCTTGGCTGCATGTGTGTGTGTATGGGCTTGGCTGCATGTGTGTGTGTATGGGCTTGGCTGCGTGTGTGGGGGGTGGGGGCTTGGCAGCATGTGTGTGTGGGGGCTTGGCTGCATGTGTGTGTATGGGCTTGGCTGCATGTGTGTGTGTATGGGCTTGGCTGCATGTGTGTGTGTGGGCTTGGCTGCATGTGTGTGTATGGGCTTGGCTGCATGTGTGTGTGTGTGGGCTTGGCTGCATGTGTGTGTATGGGCTTGGCTGCATGTGTGTGTGTGTGTATGGGCTTGGCTGCATATGTGTGTGTATGGGCTTGGCTGTGTGTGTGTGGGGGGGGCGGGGGCTTGGCTGTGTGTGTGTGGGGGGGGCGGGGGCTTGGCTGCATGTGTGTGTGGGGGCGGGGGCTTGCCTGTATTATGTTTATTATTATTAAATCACTAGGAGGAGCCCACTGGTTGACTGTCTGGGAAACACAATTGAATTGGGGCTAGAAGCTTGACAAATAAAATGGATAAACTCTACCTACTGTGTGTTTACGAGGGACCATGAAAACCTCAAAGGGGGTGGAGTCTGCTTATTTGTAAAATCCTCTCTACAGCCCGCTCTGCAGGAGGATATATGTGAGCTTTGGTGGACTGGGACCAAAAACTAGCCCTGGATTTTACCAGCCACTGGCCGGTCGAGGCATCCTTGCTGAGGCCCTCCGTCCACAACCATGATGCTGGGGCTATAGCATTAGGGGCTTGGGGTTCCTTGGCTTGTGGGTACAAATAGGGGGCAGGGATTGAATGAGGGCATTAAAAGCAGCAGCCCAACTGGCCCCAAAGCGGTGCTGCCCACCGTTCACTGTCCCAGGTCCCTATGGCCAGTCCACCCCTTTACATGAGGGAAATGACCATGTGGAGCCTGTATGGGTAGAAATACATGGAAGGGGAAACAAAAATAAAATACTGATGGGGGTTTGCTACAAGCCTCCATATATATCCAAATCTACAAAAAACTTGATGCTAAGGCAAATAGATATAGCCACTAATTTAAATGAGGTTGTTATTATGGGGGAATTTAATTACCCAGATTAAGATTGGGTCACTAAAACCTGTGGAACTCATAAAAGGTCAAAGTTTTTTGTCTTTCCCAACAAGTACAAGCTCCAACAAAGAGGTGAGCCATGTTGGACTTAATCCGGACCTTCACCCTGAATAAGAGCCTATCTTATATGTTTCCCACACCCTGTACATACAGATTGTCCACATTAATCCGGACCTTCACCCTGAATAAGGGTCTATCTTATATGTTTCCCCCACCCTGAACATACAGATTGCCCACATTAATCCGGACCTTCACCCTGAATAAGAGCCTATCTTATATGTTTCCCCCACCCTGAACATACAGATTGCCCACATAAATCCGGAACTTCACCCTGAATAAGAGCCTATCTTATATGTTTCCCCCACCCTGTACATACAGATTTCCCACAATAATCCGGACCTTCACCCTGAACAGGACAGGTCAGGGGTAAGAAGTACAGGATCATAGTCATGATAAACATTCTTGATCTGGGCCAGGCAGGTTTGGGCTGGGATCAGGGCAGGTCGGGGGTAAGCAGCTCAGAATCATGGTTGGGAACATTCTAGATCTGCCCCAGGTAGGTTAAGATCAAAGCAGCTCGGCAGCTCAGCAGCCCAGAGTCATGGTCAAGAAAATCTCAAAATGATGTAGGCAGGTTTGCCCTGGGTCAGGGGCAGCTCAGAATTGGGGTGAGAAATAAAGCTGCGGGTGAAATGGCTAGGCCCAGATCAGGAAACATCATATAAAAAGGTTTGGTCAAAATTGTAAAAAGCAGACAGGACTTTGGATATACAGCCTACAAGTGCTGTATATAGGTAAGCTGATAAGTCTCCTAAATGTAGACCTCAAGAGGCCCCTTTACACATTTTCCAGAAGAGCTGGTAATTACTCAGAAGGTCAGATGACCACCCACTAGCACCTTTTTCTATTTCTCTGTGTTGGGCGATGAGAGGGTTAACCTTTCTCAGGGAATGTGCTGCTCTCAATCAGCTCCCAAGCCCATAAAAAAGATGGATGGTTTGTTGTTACCTGGAGCTTTCCTTTCCCTATTACTTACAGAGGGGATTAAACCAGAGACCATTTGTCCGACTGTCAATATTTTCTTAAGGCGGCAGGTCAAGCAGTGGCTGCATTGTGCGCTCCTCAGCGTTTCTCCCAGGATGCATTTTAATTAATGGAGATGAGGTTAGCATAATGGAAACAATGTACATCAAAAAGCCTAATGCAAGATACAATAAAGGAGCAATGGTCATCACCATCATGGATCTTTTGTCTAAAGGTCTGTTTAAACTCTGATATGTGGTTTGATTAATTATTAAAGCGGATTTAAAGCAACCTACCTCCACCTTGGGGTATGCTGATTCGGGATGGCTATCTTATGAGAAGTAAAGTGAGATGCCTAAAATTAATAATAGTACCCCTGGTAATACCCGAGAGCCTGTCAGTTGGTACTCGACAATGCTGCTGTCCTGCACCCCAACCCCATCTGACTGAATCCCAACCAGTGTTTTTTGAGACCATAAATACATTAATTGTTACAATGAATGTGAAACGCTTACGAACATCTACTCCTTTTTTCTATAAAAAATACAGTTGGCCATTATTTGTCAGTGCATTACTGGAGTTATTTGGCTGAAGAGTTAAATTACCTAATCAGTAAAGTGTTCCTCAGATATCTGGGGCCCTTTGTAAAATTTGGGGGCATTTAGCTTTTTCAATTGCTTTCTCATAGGCCATCTTACCTTCAAGTGATCCGCCCCTGACTTGTATCTTGCCCTGGTTTACTGTTCAGCTATGGACCTTCATGGTGGACCATCATCTGTTGTTGACTACTAACTCTTGGCTTGGTTGAAACTCTTGAACTGAATTCCCTCAAGGTTTCTAGGGTAATCTTTGGCTACATGATCTATTAGTGACCCAGATCCACCCTCTAGAATTTTTGGGCCCCATACAGCAGCAATGTATTGATGCCCTTCATAACCAGTGTGTGATGGCTTGGCCCCTTGTTTAAACCGAGCCTCTGGCCCCATGGCAACCAGGCTTACCTCCAAATCCAGACCATATGGGAAACAAAAACTCTAAGGACCCAGCCATCATATTATATGTTGTGGGGACCCAAACACAATATAGGCTGGACCCCTCTATAACCTATATGTGATGGTTGAACTGGACCTCTGTCCCAAAGGCAGCCAGGATTACCTCAATACTCCTGTAGAACAGCAAAATGCTAAATTGGGTTTCTCATGGGGAAAGCCTTCAACCTAAAAGACTCTAGGATCAGGTGAAGATGGCTTTGATCCTTATTCAAGAGGAAGTAAAGTCATGGCACCACTCATTCACTTGTATGGCAGACAATCATGTGACCACTGGCAACTTTTCAGGTTTGATATATGCAAACCCACTTGGTCACCGGCAGTCCTGTGATTGGCTGCATGAATAAATGAATGAATAAGAATTGACTGACCTGACTTTACCTCCTATTTAATTCATCTTTGGACAATGACAGCCTTTAGCCAGATGATGCATTTTTAATGAACATATATATATATAATATATTTGTGTGTGTGAAAAAGAAGCCCTCTTTAGCTCCAGTAATTCATTTGCAGATAATGACAAAGGTCTCTATTAGCCAAGTAATGTAATGGTATAGACAAAAATCAATAATAACCTTTGGTAACCTTTATACATTTCAACATTACATTACTTTGCATTTCTAATACATTTAAGCGATCTCCACGTGGGCCGTATGTCTCAGCGGCCGATCAAGACTTGCAATGTGACGTCTGGCAGCCAATCAGTGGAGAGCATTTCGGCCAAAGATCGAGGTTCAGGTAAGAATCTTGGGGTGTTGCTGGGGATATCTCCGGCAATCTAGATGCCCCCCCAAGCCTGTCACTATACGGCCCCACACCTATTCGCCCTGGAATGGGTGTGGGGCCGCTTTAACAGTTACGATGAAATTATTTTGTGTGCAAAGGTTACGAAAATGTACTTCTCCTTTTCTCTATGAACTTACAGTTGGCTAGATAGGGTCACTTTTTGGCAGTGAATTACTGGCTAAAGATATCCTTTACTTTCTCTGTACAGTACAGTGGAGGAACCAGCTACAGTACTTGGGTGGGTATAAATGTTGGCCTACCCTGGACTCTGGTATATTGTTCAGTTATAGAACTTCATGGTGAGCTTCATCTTTTCTTGGGTTCAAATCTTTGTTTGGTGGGAATTCCATAACCCTGTACATATCTACCCCCAGAGGATCTGAAGACCAGGAAATTTCACTGACCCAACAGTCCAAGTAAGCCCTTTCCAAGCCTTGGTGAAGATAACTGACTCCATATGATCATCATTATAATTGCTTTCCAGAGGGTAGATTTCACAACTTCAATGGACTTGAATGGGATTTGAATTTGGGTGCAGAACAAATTTCAAAACAGAAAGAAAGAGGCAGATTCTAGCAACCCCGATAGAATTCTAGGTGTGTTTTGGAGGAACTAACTTGTCCAGACAATGTATACATGAATAAGAGCTTATTTGCATTTCAATGGTGAAGAGATTTGAGCCCTAAATGGGCAAATCTGACCTGGATTTATTGTTACCCTTGCTGTGGCCTCACCTGACTACTGTTTTGTCCACCCTTTGTCGATATGCACTGTGTTGGGTGGATATAAATGTTGGCCAGTCATGGATTTATCTCTTGTCTGGGTACACTGTTCAGCTGCAGATCTGCATGCTGAATTTGCATCTGTTCCTTACCTCAACCCTTCACTTGGTGGACTAACCACTTGTACTGAAATTCTTCAGCTCTGAGTTTTCTAGGGCAGTCCTTAGATACAATATATATATATATATATATATATATATATATATATATATATATATATATATACCTTGGGAGGGCCTACCTCATTCCCTCTACCCTGGGCAGCCCCTATGCAGGGCACAGGGCCGTGCAGTAACCAGGACTAAGGACTGTCAGCCAGGGGCACTAAAAGAGCCTTTCTTTCTCTCAGTCCTTCTATACTTTGTTTCTTTCTGTCCTTCTTTTAGTTTCTTTGTCTCCAGCTATACTTTCTTTCATCTGTTCTTTCTGCCATTCCTTTCTTTCTTCTTTACTTCTATTATTTCTGTCAGACCAACTATTCTTTGTTTCTTCCCTTTTAGTCTTTTTCGTTCTCTCTTCTTTGTTTATTTTCTTCTATTATTTTCTTTCGTATCCTCTATTATTTGTTTCTTTCTTTTGTTTTGCCATTTCGTCTCTTTCTTTCTTTTCCTTCAATTATTTTTCTCTGTCAGTCCTTCTATTCTTTCTTTCCTTTTTTTCTTCGCCCCTTTCTTCCTTCCATATCTTCTTTTTTCCCCATTCCTTCTCTCTTTCTGATTTTTCCTGTTTTTTGTCCTTCTACTCTCCTGTTCTGTATCTTTCTTTCCTTTTTTCATTCTATTTATACTCCGTCATTCCTTCTATGATTTTTTTTCTTCCTCTTCTGTGGCAGTATTCACCATAAATGCAACTTACCACCATGTATGCAGTGTTAAACCAAACCGCAAGATGCCCACTGAGACTCTATTGCCAAGGGACCCGCATAAACCTGTAGCCAGCCCTGTAAGAGGGAACAACTCTTCCCTTGGTAGACCCTCTTGCACGGAATTCACCCAAGTTTTCCAGGGCAATCTTTGGATACAACCTTTCTATACTTAAATACCAGAAACCTTTATTGACCTAATCTTTATAGAACCTAATTAAGCTCTTTCAAAAACCTTTCAGAAGATAGTTGCTTCCATATTTAATTTAGAAAACATTTCCCTTGTGGGGGGCTAAATCTCAAACTTGAGTATCTACCTACCTGTTCATCATGGAATAGTTGTTGGTGTAAAAAAGTCACAGGATGTCCTACAGGTCAAACCAGCATCAGACCTGTATTAGTAAGCAGGGGTGGACTGGGGCCAAAAATCTGCCCTGGATTTGACTGACTTCAATTAACCCAAGATCAGTCCAAAACCTGCTGAGCCCCATCCTCAAGGTGCCACCCAGTTGATTAATGAATGTTTTCCTCAGCTGAGGCTAGAGCAATGCAAGGGAAGGAAATGGACGGGTTGATAATGTGGACGCTGAGTCTAAAGCATTGCAGGGGCAAAACATGAGCTGGGAGTCCTGAGGGTTTAGAGGCAGGAAGGGCAGTGGGGGTTAGAGTAGGAATCAGTAAATACTGGTATAGGCTCCAGATGAGGTGGGCTTCATTCTGGGAGCTACACACAGCCCACCAGGAGTTCTCCCTGTGCTCCCTATGGCCCCCCCACTCCTGGAAATGTCATGTGTAGGGGCTATTACTGGGAAAGTTGGGACTGGCCCCATTAGGACAGCTACCTTGACCAAATCTCATTACCATTATTACTATTATTATCATTTTTACACATTGTGACAGATCCAGCGGGCCTCAGTCTTATGTGCTGGCAGGCCACAGTCGTGCACTTCAGGGAAAAAAGTTTTCACCATGAAAACTTAACAGAAAGGAAAGTTAAACATCCTTCACACTTTATTTAACTTCTGTTGTTTTTACAAAGTGTAATTCAACACTCATTTACTTTTCCCCAGATGACCCCAATGAAAGGAGAGACAAATGATTTGGGAAACTGTTGGGTGTAATAGGACGCAATTTCTCCTAGGCCCAAAGCTTTTTTTTCTCAATGATGGAGATTTGAACCCCTCGCTTGGTGGACTCACCGACCTGCACTTAATTCACTCAAGTTTTCAAGGGCAACCATTGAATACATGATATATATTTGACCAACAGCTTTATCAATTTCTACCCCTGTAGGGCAATCTTTGGATACGTGATATATATGTGACCCACAGCCTTATCTATTTCTACCCCTTCAGGGCAATCTTTGGATACAGAGTATATAGGCGACCCACAGCCATAACCATTTCTATCCCTGTAGGGCAATTTTTGAATACATGATATATAAGTGACCCACAGCCTTATCCATTTCTACACCTGTAGGGCAAACTTTGGATACATGATATATAGGTGACCCACAGCCTTATCCATTTCTACCCCTGTAGGGCAATCTTTGGATACATGATATATAGGTGACCCACAGCCTTATTCATTTCAACCACTGTAGGGCAATCTTTGGATACACGATATATAGGTGACCCAGAGCCTTACCCATTTCTACCCCTTTAGGGCAATCTTTGGATACATGATATATAAGTGACCAACAGCCTTATCCATTTCTACCCCTGTAGGGCAATCTTTGGATACATGATATATAAGTGACCCACAGCCTTATCCATTCTACCCCTGTAGGGCAGTCTTTGGATACATGATATATAGGTGACCCAGAGCCTTACCCATTTCTACCCCTTTAGGGCAATCTTTGGATACATGATATATAAATGACCCACAGCCGTATCCATTTCTACCCCTGTAGGGCAATCTTTGGATACATGCTATATAAGTGACCCACAGCCTTATCCATTCTACCCCTGTAGAGCAATCTTTGGATACATGATATATAAGTGACCCACAGCTTATCCATTTCTACCCCTGTAGGGCAATCTTTGGATACATGATATATAAGTGACCCACAGCTTATCCATTTCTACCCCTGTAGGGCAATCTTTGGATACATGATATATAAGTGACCCACAGCTTATCCATTTCTACCCCTGTAGGGCAATCTTTGGATACATGATATATAAGTGACTCACAGCCTTATCCATTCTACCCCTGTAGAGCAATCTTTGGATACATGATATATAAATGACTCACAGCCTTATCCATTTCTACCCCTGTAGAGCAATCTTTGGATACATGATATATAGGTGACCCACAGCCTTATCCATTTCTACCCCTGTAGGAAAATCTTTGGATACATGATATATAAGTGACCAACAGCCTTATCCATTTCTACCCCTGTAGAGCAATCTTTGGATACATGATATATAGGTGACCCACAGCCTTATCCATTTCTACCCCTGTAGAGCAATCTTTGGATACATGATATATAGGTGACCAACAGCCTTATCCATTTCTACCCCTGGAGACTCTGAAGACCTTCATTGACCTAGTCCTAGCAAGCCCTTTCAAGCCGTGTTAAAGTTATATGCTTTCATTCCATCATCTCATAAGAGGACATTTCCCTTTTGGGTAACTAAGCCCCAAACCTTTGTGTTGAGCAAAATTTCAGAATGCCCAGCATAGGGGCTATTACTGGGAAAGTCGGGCTCTATCAGGACAGTTTACTGCCTGGTCCCAATACAGGACAACTGCCTTGACCAAACCACCACCATGCTTCCTATTAGCATTATTAGCATTACCATTACTGTGACGGATTGTGCGGGCCTCAGGCTTATGTTGTGGCAGGCCACAGCCGAGGACTTCTGGGAAAGGGTTACAGCCTGAAAATGTAGCTGAAAGAAAAGTTGCACATTTTTCCCCCTCTTTATTTAACCTCAGTTATTTTTACAGAGTGTAATTTAAACCTCATTTACTTTTCCCCAGATGACCCCAATGAAAGGAGAGACAAATAATTCTGGAAATTGCTGGACGTAATAAGACGCAATTCCGCCGAGCCCCGAAGCATTCGCTCTGTGTGCTTGTAACCTAATCCCACTTTATATTAAACGCGCTCCCTGATGAGCTGCATTGTGCCTAGTTATATTATCATTCAAATACTTGAGATTATGTCTGCGGAATATAAGACAGGCTCTATTTGTATGAAATATAAAGGCAAATCCAGGCATTGCAAATGCGACCTGTATAGCGAGTACAGGGCAGTTTCTAGCACTTTGTGAAGTTCGTGAAGGAGAAAAGTTCTTCCCCCTCCTCACCCATCCTTCATGCTGGGCTTCTCCCTTCAGAGCAGGCATTGACTAAGCCCACTATGGGGGGGGGGGGGGGTGAGTGGGGTGTCCCATGGACGACCAATAGTGGCAGGATGGCTGGGATTAAAAGCACCCCCTAATGGCCTTGGTGCCCAGGGTGCTCGCCCTCCTCCTTGGGTGCATAAAAACACACTACATTTAAAGCGGACCTTCACCCTGAATAAGAGCCTATCTTATATGTTTCCCCCACCCCCTACATACAGATTGCCCACATTAATCCAGACCTTCACTCTGAATAACAGCATATCTTAAATGTTTCCCCCCCCCCCCGTATGTACAGATTGCCCACGTTAATCCAGAACTTCACCCTGAATAAGAGTCTAACTTATATGTTTCCCCCGCACTGTACATACAGATTTCTCACATTAATCCGGACCCTCACCCTGAATAAGAGCCTATCTTATGTGTCCCCCCCCCCCCTGTACATACAGATTGTCCACATTAATCCGGACCTCCCCCCTGAATAAGAGCCTATCTTATATGTTTCCCACATCCTGTACATACAGATTGCTCACATTAAAAATGACCCTACCTGCACCTATTACGTTTTTTTAAACCTTTTAACATCCAAGATGGCGGCCCTGACTCTGCAGAAAGCAGGTTGGCTGGGATTAAAAGTACCCCCTAATGTCCTTGATGTCCCAGGGTGCTCGCCCTCTCCTAGGAACTTGGGTGTGTAGAGACACGCTACATTTAAAGCGGACCTTCACCCTGAATAAGAGTCTATTTTGCATGTTTCCCTCACCCCCCTACATACAGATTGCCCACATAAACAAAACATAATAGGTGCAGGTAGGATGATTTTTAAACATCCAAGATGGTGTTTCAGTGGAGTTTCAGGACAGGAAGTGTCTTCTGACTGTGCCGCTCTGCATTCTGGGATTGCTGTCCTTTTCTTGACCCCAGCTCTGCTCTGTCTGTGCAGAGCACAGCTATAACCCTACCCCCTGCATTTTTGCCCCCCTCTCCTCTCCTCAGTATGTGATGCTACTGAGGCAAGATGGCGGTACCCATATCCTCAAGTCCTGAACAGAGTTGTAGCCCAGTGGGGGAAAGAATAATTAGTAAGCAAATAAAAACAAACTATTCCTAGGCATCTAAAATGAATATATCTTAAGGGTTTGGGCTTTTCATTAAATCATGCTGAAGGTTCGGTTTTAAGCATCTGTATGCAATGATAAAGAATGGTGTAACTTTAAAGTGGAAGTTTTCTTTTTATTAAAGCGGACCAAAACCCAGCAGGACCGGGATTCCTGGGCCGATCGATTCCCTCCCCCAAGGCATCCAAAATCATGCCCCGCTGTGTGAAACCCCCCAGGTTGCCCGCTACACTTACCTTATTTCCCAGTCCAACAGCACATGCGTGGGCCACGGCCGCATTCCCGCCATCCCTTTAGCAGGGCACGTGCATTTGTGAGTGGCCGGCGCAGGCACGCTCCCTGTTAGAGGGAAGCGGGGGATGCAGCCGCCAGCGTACTCGGAGCCGCTCTGCTAAGACAGCGCTCAGACGTGCATAGCTCAGCGGCTCCAAGCGCGCTAGTTGGACGAGCGGGCGGACATGCGCCGTAGGTCCGGGATAAGGTGAGTTTCCTCGGGCGATCTGGGGGGTTTCGCGTAGCGGGACACCCCCGATCGGGGTGCCCGGGGAAGAGGGCCAACACCCAGGATAGTCAAAATCCTGGGTTTTTGTCCACTTTAATAATATAATATTAATCATTTATTAATCATAATAATCTGTACATCTGTATATACACGCTGGAGCTACCCTTAACAAACATGCAGAAAAAAAACAACAGCTCCCAAATAACCTATATTTACTTTAAAAAAGGAAGGATTTTCTATAACCTTCACCTTATTAACCCAACAAAGGCTTCTTCTCTTCATTGATACATTTGACCCCTAACACCTAAGAATACAAATGTATTGCTGCATCATCACTCATCTGATCTTTAAAGTGGACCAAAACCCAGGATTTTGACAATCATGGGTTTTGGTCCTTTCCCCTGCCCCGCTGTGTGAAACCCCCCTGTCACGATCACACTCTATCCATACGCCAGACAGAGTGTGATGGTGCCAGGGTTAACACGCCAATAGACCCCCAGACAGGGACTACTAGTCCCAGCAAGTCATCAATTAACCCTAATAAACGTGTATCACCAGAGCTTCCCTCAGGAAGGTGAGCTCATCTATTTAGAGGTCAAAGACTAGAGCTGATTAATTAAACATTTAATCTGATAAAAAGTATCACAGTGCTGGATGTAATTTATAACAATAAAATGACATACAAAAAATACAGAAAGAGTATACAGCAAATAACAGTTCAAAAATAAAGTCCTTACGCAGTCCTTTTTCCTGGAGTTTCCCGTGGTTGCTTGTTGCTTGGGACGATGTTAGGGTCCCACGTCCTTAGCTTGTAATGCACACACATGTCAGCCCTCCTAGCTTTTTGTTAGCCAGAATTTGGAGGGAAAAATGGCTTAACAGAACACCTTCCATTTCCATGGAATTCCTAAGGGTGGGGTGGGGGAATTCTATTTCCCAGGTCCCCTTATCTGATTGCCGGTTTATGGCCAGAGCAAAGACAACAGCCTGGCACTTCAAAGAGGAAGTATCACAGAGTCTTAATTAAGTTGGAATGTACACGCTGCATGGCCCTGTTTTTATATAGGAGGGTGTTTTATGGCACACGGGTGGAGGGGAAAGCTGCTGGTCCATATTCAAATATACACACACATATATACACTCATAATACGTATGTTCTATAATCATGCCCTGGGCATGACACCTCCCCCTTAAGATGGCGAGTTGGGAATAGTGACCCACAGTCACTTTTCCCAAAACGCACACCTAAGATGAGATGAAAGGTCCCCAGTCGCTTTTGTTCCTAGTGCCACCCGGATCTACAGTAGTGGGTTCAGGCCGGCCTGGGCCTGCAGGCGGAGTCTTTCTAAGGCCTGGGGCTTCCAAGCCTAATGTTGGCATCTGGGGGGCTGTGCTCGAGGCAGGTAGGGACACATCATCACCAGGTAAGAAGCACAGGGGCCCAGGGGCATGTTTTTCCTCTGCATCTGAATTATTGGGCAACACTGGGATTTGGCTGTCCATGTTCCCAGGAAATCCATCTGTTCCAGCGCCTGATGCAGGTGTTGAAAGAGGGACTCCTGTGATCGGGACACCAGCAGCCATGTTTCCCACATGTTGGTGAATAAGATGAAGGGGCCCGCATGTGGCCGGAATGACCCTCATGTTAGGCCAATGCGTAGTTTGCTCCATCTCCCCTGATCCTTCCTGCCTCTCACTCAGCTTTGATACAGGCTGCCCTGGATCTGCATCACGTGGCAGATCCCAGGAGCCTGGGGTTGTTCCCTTTGCCACAGCCCCAGCTTTGGGACGATTCAGGAAGTCTGCGGTTAGCCGCAGGCCCTCCTGACTCGGCCCAAATGCTCGGTCACCTGGCTTTTCCGGGGAGCTGGAAGCTAGGCTTCCTAACTGCCTCCCAGAGTTGTCTGTCTGCAGTGCTGGCTGCAAGGTGGCGCTACCTGTCCCAGCCCACTGCCTTTCTCTCTCCTGGGGCCCTAGCATGTCTTTGGAAAGGGACTCCCAATACAGGATATTGTTTTCCCAATATACCCAATGCCCATCTGAGTTAGCGCCTGGCTGCTCAGCACGCTGTCTCAGCCCTTCAAGGGAAGGATCACTGTGCAGAGCTTCCCGGAAATGTTCATTGCCCTCCCCCCACCTCGTGGCATCAGGGGACACATTTCCCTCAGGTGAACTACCATCTTCACCCTCCTCTGCTTCGGCTTGTGAGTCATCACCATCCTCCCTTCTTTTTACAGCTGCAGCTCTGGCACACTGCTGACGTGTAACCACTGCCACCATTGATATGCCTCCCTGGGGTTTACCTTCCTCCCCCTCAGTCCCGGACATAACAACGTTACAGGCATCATATACAGCTACATCACTCCTTCCTCCCTCCTCCTCCTCAGCCATCTCCGGCTTACAGGATGGGGACACATCATTCACTGCTGGTCCCTCATCCTTACCTGTCACCAGGGGCCCACCAACCCCTCCCCCTAGCCCATCTCCGCTAGGTTTTGACACAGGCAACTCATTGGCATTACATTTCACAATACACCCCACTCCACTTTTGGAAGACACAACTGGTTCAGTTACAGGTAAACATTTATCAGCCCCCTGCACTCCCTCCCAGTTATCACATTTCACAGTGTCCCCCAAAGTCTCGTACAGTACCTCAGAACGATCAGGGCTGTCTCCTAGCCCTTGTGGTGTGCAGGCAGTGTCCTCTGGAGCATAATGGCATAGCATCCGACCCAAATCATTCCCCAGCAGAACACTGACAGGGATGTCCTCAGAGACCCCCACCTCCCGCAAACCTTTGCCTGCACCCCAATCCAGGTACACACGGGCCATGGGCACAGCCGGGCGCACACCTCCAATTCCTTTTAAAGCCATGGTTTTTCCAGGGATGATGTCCTCGGTATCCACCACTTCAGGCCGCACTAAGGTAAAGGAGGCCCCCGAATCACGTAGACCCACGGTCACCCGGTCACCCACAGTTACGCTCTGCAGGTTATCCACTCTTTTCTCCACTGTTCCAGACACCAGAAAAACGGCTGGGTGTCCTTCAACTGCCGGTGGAGAATTCTTTTTGTTGGGGCAGGTGGCACTCAGGTGCCCAATCTTGTTGCATCTGTAACATCGGCGGGTGTCCCCCTGACCCGATGTGGTTCCTGTTGCTCTTGGTGTGGACGGCAGGAATCTCCCAGTTGACCTACTGGCACTCTGTGGGTGGGCAGCTCCCTTCCAGGTACTTGATCCAGCTTGCGCAGGACCACGCTTCGCTGTTGGTGCACGGTTATTAGCAAAGTCATCTCCTAGTTCTGCGGCTTCTGCGACTGTCTTGGGCTTGCGGTCCAAAATCCACTCTCTGGCTTCACAGCTCCTTGTTTGGAGGAACTGATCCAGAACCATCAAGTCCTCCAGGGCCTCATAAGTGGTGACTTGTAGGCCCCCAGTCCATTGCCTGAATGCAGTCCTTAGCTGACCTGCATGTTCAGTGCAACTCTCTGTGGTGCTCTGTTGTAAAGTCCTAAACTTCTTCCGATAGGTTTCTGGAGTCAGATTAGCACTTTTTAGCAGGGCAGATTTTATTGCCTCATAGTCCTGGTCTCTTTCAGAGGGAAGAGAAGCAAACACATCCAGAGCTTTTCCTCGCAGCCGTGGGGTTAGGTATCGTCCCCACTGCTCTTTAGGAAGATGAAACTGCCGGCAAACCTTTTCAAATCCTCTCAGGAATATGTCCAAATCACCATCTTTCTCCATCATGGGGAAATGTTCCAAGCGGGGTTTGTGGTCACCCTCACCCTGCACATCACTGCGTGCGGATAAAGCGTCCCCTCTCAGCCTCAGGACCTCCAGTTCATGTCTGCGCTGGGCCTCTCTTTCTGCCGCCTCTCTCTCTCTTTCTGCAGCTCGTGCCTGGGCCTCTCTTTCTGCTGTTTGGTACTGAAGAAGCAACTGGAGTTTAATATTAGCATCCACATCTCCAAGGTGTTGTAAAGCAGTCCGCATATAAGAGTCCAAGGCTTCATGTGGAGTACTGTCCTGATGGGGAGTAATGTGGTGTCCCTCAGTCTCCGCTGTAGGACTTAGCCTCACATCACTCAGCTCTGCTGCACGGGCATCATTTTCCACAAGATCGGCAATAAGCTGGTCCTTGGTCTTTCCCGCTGTAGGGATCTCCTTTTCTTGGCACATTAACTCCAGTGCGGGCTTGGACTGCTTGCGATATGCCTCCATATTTCCGATATGAAGCAGAGGGAGTAAAACAACAGATGGGAAGGACAGAACTGTCTTGCACTCTTTTTGGTATGTCTTTAGATCAGCACTGAGCTCTGTCTTTGGGAATTTACACACAATAAGATGTATGCAAATTTCTTTTAGTGCTTAAGATTTTCGGGTAAAATCCAGCAAGCACTAAAAATCTCTAAATATGTCCCGACGCTGCCACCAGTTGTCACGATCACACTCTATCCATACGCCAGACAGAGTGTGATGGTGCCAGGGTTAACACGCCAATAGACCCCCAGACAGGGACTACTAGTCCCAGCAAGTCATCAATTAACCCTAATAAACGTGTATCACCAGAGCTTCCCTCAGGAAGGTGAGCTCATCTATTTAGAGGTCAAAGACTAGAGCTGATTAATTAAACATTTAATCTGATAAAAAGTATCACAGTGCTGGATGTAATTTATAACAATAAAATGACATACAAAAAATACAGAAAGAGTATACAGCAAATAACAGTTCAAAAATAAAGTCCTTACGCAGTCCTTTTTCCTGGAGTTTCCCGTGGTTGCTTGTTGCTTGGGACGATGTTAGGGTCCCACGTCCTTAGCTTGTAATGCACACACATGTCAGCCCTCCTAGCTTTTTGTTAGCCAGAATTTGGAGGGAAAAATGGCTTAACAGAACACCTTCCATTTCCATGGAATTCCTAAGGGTGGGGTGGGGGAATTCTATTTCCCAGGTCCCCTTATCTGATTGCCGGTTTATGGCCAGAGCAAAGACAACAGCCTGGCACTTCAAAGAGGAAGTATCACAGAGTCTTAATTAAGTTGGAATGTACACGCTGCATGGCCCTGTTTTTATATAGGAGGGTGTTTTATGGCACACGGGTGGAGGGGAAAGCTGCTGGTCCATATTCAAATATACACACACATATATACACTCATAATACGTATGTTCTATAATCATGCCCTGGGCATGACACCCCCAGATCGCCTAAGGCAACTCAACTGTTCCCGGTCCTACAGCGCATGCTCAGCCGCTCGTCCAATCAGTGCTCGGAGCCACTGACAGCACGCCGTCTAAGCCTTCGTCTAAGGCCAGTGAGCACGCTGGCGGCTGCATCCTCCGCTTGCCTCTAACAGTGAGCGTGCCCATGTCAGCCATTCACAAATGTCTGGCGCAGGCTTGCGCCCTGCTAGAGGAACAACGGGGATGCGGATGCGGCTCGCGCATGCACTGTTGAACCAGGAACGAAGGTAAGTGAATGGGGCGACCTGGGGGATTTCACACAGCGGGGCATCACGATTTTGGATGCCCTGGGGGGGTTTTGGTCCACTTTAAACCCCCTGGCTTCTCAAACTCACCTGACCGTTCTCCTGCTCTGAAACAACACACCATATCCACCCCACTACAACCCGCAGCATCCCCACCCCCCTCCAGTCACGAGCCACCAGAGGCCCACACATCAATTGTGGGAGGTGGGTGGGTGGTGGTGAGGAGACCGGGCATGGTGAGTGGTGGTGAGGAGACCGGGCATGGTGGGTGGTGGTGAGGAGACCAGGCATGGTGGGTGGTGAGGAGACCGGGCATGGTGGGTGGTGGTGAGGAGACCGGGCATGTTGGGTGGTGGTGAGGAGACCGGGCATGTTGGGTGGTGGTGAGGAGACCGGGCATGGTGGGTGGTGGTGAGGAGACCGGGCATGTTGGGTGGTGGTGAGGAGACCGGGCATGGTGGGTGGTGGTGAGGAGACCAGGCATGGTGGGTGGTGAGGAGACTGGGTATGGTGGATGGTGGTGAGGAGACTGGGCATGGTGGGTTGTGGTGAGGAGACCGGGCATGGTGGGTGGTGGTGAGGAGAACGGGCATGATGGGTGGTGGTGAGGAGACCGTCATGATGGGTGGTGGTGAGGAGACTGGGCGGGGGGGCGGGGGTGGTGAGGAGACGGGGCGGGGGTGGTGAGGAGACTGGGCGGGGGGGCGGGGGTGGTGAGGAGACTGGGCGGGGGGGCGGGGGTGGTGAGGAGACTGGGCGGGGGGGCGGGGATGGTGAGGAGACTGGGCGGGGGTGGTGGTGGTGAGGAGACCAGGCAGGGGGGGTGGTGGTGAGGAGACCAGGCATGGTGGGTGGTCAGGAGACCGGGCATGGGTGGTGGTGGTGAGGAGACAGGCATGGTGGCTGGTGGTGAGAAGACCAGGTATGGTGGGTGGTCAATAGACCGGGCATGAGTGGTGGTGGTGAGGAGACAGGCAGGGTGGGTGGTGGTGAGGAGACCGGGCATGGTGGGTTGTGGTGAGAAGACCGGGCATGTTGGGTGGTGGTGAGGAGACCGGGCATGTTGGGTGGTGGTGAGGAGACCGGGCATGGTGGGTGGTGGTGAGGAGACCGGGCATGTTGGGTGGTGGTGAGGAGACCGGGCATGGTGGGTGGTGGTGAGGAGACCAGGCATGGTGGGTGGTGAGGAGACTGGGTATGGTGGATGGTGGTGAGGAGACTGGGCATGGTGGGTTGTGGTGAGGAGACCGGGCATGGTGGGTGGTGGTGAGGAGAACGGGCATGATGGGTGGTGGTGAGGAGACCGTCATGATGGGTGGTGGTGAGGAGACTGGGCGGGGGGCGGGGGTGGTGAGGAGACGGGGCGGGGGTGGTGAGGAGACTGGGCGGGGGGGCGGGGGTGGTGAGGAGACTGGGCGGGGGGGCGGGGGTGGTGAGGAGACTGGGCGGGGGTGGTGGTGGTGAGGAGACCAGGCAAGGGGGGTGGTGGTGAGGAGACCAGGCATGGTGGGTGGTCAGGAGACCGGGCATGGGTGGTGGTGGTGAGGAGACAGGCATAGTGGGTGGTGGTGAGAAGACCAGGTATGGTGGGTGGTCAATAGACCGGGCATGAGTGGTGGTGGTGAGGAGACAGGCAGGGTGGGTGGTGGTGAGGAGACCGGGCATGGTGGGTTGTGGTGAGGAGACCGGGCATGGTGGGTGGTGGTGAGGAGACCGTCATGATGGGTGGTGGTGAGGAGACCAGGCAGGGTGGGTGGTGGTGAGGAGACCGTCATGATGGGTGGTGGTGAGGAGACCAGGCAGGGTGGGTGGTGGTGAGGAGACCGGGCATGGTGGGTGGTGGTGAGGAGACCGGGCATGGTGGGTGGTGGTGAGGAGACCGTCATGATGGGTGGTGGTGAGGAGACCAGGCAGGGTGGGTGGTGGTGAGGAGACCGTCATGATGGGTGGTGGTGAGGAGACCAGGCAGGGTGGGTGGTGGTGAGGAGACCGGGCATGGTGGGTGGTGGTGAGGAGACCAGGCAGAGTGGGTGGTGGTGAGGAGACCAGGCATGGTGGGTGGTGGTGAGGAGACCGGGCATGGTGGGTGGTGGTGAGGAGACCGGGCATGGTGGGTGGTCAGGAGACCGGGCATGGGTGGTGGTGGTGAGGAGACAGGCAGGGTGGGTGGTGGTGAGGAGACCGGGCATGGTGGGTTGTGGTGAGGAGACCGGGCATGGTGGGTTGTGGTGAGGAGACCGTCATGATGGGTGGTGGTGAGGAGACCAGGCAGGGTGGGTGGTGGTGAGGAGACCGGGCATGGTGGGTGGTGGTGAGGAGACCAGGCAGGGTGGGTGGTGGTGAGGAGACTGGGCATGATGGGTGGTGGTGAGGAGACCAGCATGGTGGGTGGTGGTGAGGAGACCGGGCATGGTGGGTGGTGGTGAGGAGACCAGGTATGGTGGGTGGTCAGGAGACCGGGCATGGGTGGTGGCGGTGAGGAGACAGGCATGGTGGGTGGTGGTGAGGAGACCGGGCATGGTGGGTTGTGGTGAGGAGACCGGGCATGGTGGGTGGTGGTGAGGAGACCGTCATGATGGGTGGTGGTGAGGAGACCAGGCAGGGTGGGTGGTGGTGAGGAGATCGGGCATGGTGGGTGGTGGTGAGGAGACCAGGCAGGATGGGTGGTGGTGAGGAGACCGGGCATAGTGGGTGGTGGTGAGGAGACCAGGCAAGGTGGGTGGTGGTGAGGAGACCGGGCATGGTGGGTGGTGGTGAGGAGACAGGCATGGTGGGTGGTGAGACCAGGCAGGCTGGGTGGTGGTGAGGACACCAGGCATGGTGGGTGGTCAGGAGACCGGGCATGAGTGGTGGTGGTGAGGAGACCAGGCATGGTGGGTAGTCAGGAGACCGGGCATGGGTGGTGGTGAGGAGACCAGGCATGGGTGGTGGTGGTGAGGAGACAGGCATTGTGGGTGGGTGGTGAGGAGACAGGCATTGTGGGTGGGTGGTGAGGAGACTGGGGCTGATCTCACCTCCATTGAGCCCAGGGATTTGCAGCGTCTGCACTTTCCAGGCACATTTATCTCAGGGAGACAGATGACAAAGCTCTCCCATGTCTGTGGCCTGCACTAAACGCCATAAATCAACCCCACCACAACCTGCTCACAATATGGGGATGAGTAAGAGAGCTGAGCTGAGCCTCGGCCCACAGGCCCTGGGGGTCAGAAACCCGAAAATTCCTGCTGAGCAGCTGCTTCATTTATCAGAACTGTCCAGCCATACAACAACAAAGTATATAGATGCCTTTGGAAGCATGAAGAAGGACAATGCTGGATCCGAGCTGGTCATATTGATTCTGGATGAGCAGTTGATCCTAATAGCCAATAAAGACATACCTCCCAACTTTTTTAGAATGGGAACCTGGGACAAAGGAATAGGCGCATGTCACGCATCCAACATTTTTTGCAATTAAACCACTCCCCTGGCCATGCCCAATGAAGTACATGCCACAGAGGCAGGGGAGGCAGCTGCTACTGGACCCATGGCAAAACGAGGCCCTTGTGCAAACTACCTCCCACCCCCCTCATCTTGCAGCACATGATCCTTCGATGGCCCCTAGCAGTGGCAGAATCGCGCATTCAAAATTTTTTACAATTAAACAACTCCCCTGGCCATGCCTAAGGAAGTACATGCCACAGAGGCAAGGGAGGCAGCTGCTACTGGACCCATGGCAAAAGGAGGCCCTTGTGCAAGCTAGCTCCCCCCCCCCCCCCATCTTGCAGCACATTTTCCTTTGATGGGCCTCTAGCAGTGTTAGACTGATAATGCCCAATCCTGGCCAACAGCTGAAGGACCAGAATTGGTGATGGTGGGGCCCAGTCCCCATCTGTGGCCGCAGGCTGGCAGCAGCAGGGACTGGTGCCCCAAGCCTTCTGTCCCTTCATACATTAGCTTGTTTCCCTATGTGCACTTACTATAGAGCACTGGGAAACAAGCTGCTGGCACCTGGGGCTCCTGGTAAACTGACAAGCAAGGTAATATCCTAATATATTTTAATTTTTAGCAATTGGATTATATATCATTATATTAAATCATTATAATGTTAACATTATATACATTTGAGGTGAGCTGTAACAGTTACAACAATAGAAACACTTTAAACAGGCAAAAGAATCATTTATTGCTGCAGATCTACTTGTTACACCTCAAAGAGGGACAAATGAGACCAACAAGGGACATGGACTCAAAAAAGGGACAGCCCCTCTAAATGAGGGACACTTGGGAGATATGGCCCGAGGGACCGAAAGACAATTAAGGGACTGTTCCTGCTGTCCCCCTGACTGCTACTTTCCCACCACTGTCATCCCTGCTGCTACCTTCTTACTGCTGTCATCTTGGTCACGTAACCTAGGCATGGGCTTTGATCAGAGGGATGAACCGAAAACAGGATCATGGAGCTGAGGTATGGGTCAGGAACATAAACCAGGGGAATAGACCAGAGAGATGAACCAGGAACCTGTGGCACAGGACATAGAACAGGATTATGAACCAAGTGCATGGAGCTGAGGCCTAGACCAGCAACAGCAACAGGAACCTGTGGCACAGGACATAGAACAGGATTATGAACCAAGTGCATGGAGCTGAGGCCTAGACCAGCAACAGAAACCAGAGGATTGGACCAGAAACAGGAGCATGGAGCTGAGGTATGGGTCAGGAACATAAACCAGGGGAATAGACCAGAGAGATGAACCAGGAACGTGGACCTGTGGCACAGGACATAGAACAGGATTATGAACCAAGTGCATGGAGCTGAGGCCTAGACCAGCAACAGAAACCAGAGGATTGGACCAGAAACAGGATCATGGAGCTGAGGTATGGGTCAGGAACATAAACCAGGGGAATAGACCAGAGAGATGAACCAGGAACGTGGACCTGTGGCACAGGACATAGAACAGGATTATGAACCAAGTGCATGGAGCTGAGGCCTAGACCAGCAACAGAAACCAGAGGATTGGACCAGAAACAGGAGCATGGAGCTGAGGTATGGGTCAGGAACATAAACCAGGGGAATAGACCAGAGAGATGAACCAGGAACCTGGACCTGTGGCACAGGACATAGAACAGGATTATGAACCAAGTGCATGGAGCTGAGGCCTAGACCAGCAACAGAAACCAGAGGATTGGACCAGAAACAGGAGCATGGAGCTGAGGTATGGGTCAGGAACATAAACCAGGGGAATAGACCAGAGAGATGAACCAGGAACCTGGACCTGTGGCACAGGACATAGAACAGGATTATGAACCAAGTGCATGGAGCTGAGGCCTAGACCAGCAACAGAAACCAGAGGATTGGACCAGTAACAGGAGCATGGAGCTGAGGTATGGGTCAGGAATATAAACCAGGGGAATAGACCAGAGAGATGAACCAGGAACGTGGACCTGTGGCACAGAACAGGATTATGAACCAAGTGCATGGAGCTGAGGCCTAGACCAGCAACAGAAACCAGAGGATTGGACCAGAAACAGGAGCATGGAGCTGAGGTATGGGTCAGGAACATAAACCAGGGGAATAGACCAGAGAGATGAACCAGGAACGTGGACCTGTGGCACAGGACATAGAACAGGATTATGAACCAAGTGCATGGAGCTGAGGCCTAGACCAGCAACAGAAACCAGAGGATTGGACCAGAAACAGGAGCATGGAGCTGAGGTATGGGTCAGGAACATAAACCAGGGGAATAGACCAGAGAGATGAACCAGGAACGTGGACCTGTGGCACAGGACATAGAACAGGATTATGAACCAAGTGCATGGAGCTGAGGCCTAGACCAGCAACAGAAACCAGAGGATTGGACCAGAAACAGGAGCATGGAGCTGAGGTATGGGTCAGGAACATAAACCAGGGGAATAGACCAGAAAGATGAACCAGGAACCTGGACCTGTGGCACAGGACATAGAACAGGATTATGAACCAAGTGCATGGAGCTGAGGCCTAGACCAGCAACAGAAACCAGAGGATTGGACCAGTAACAGGAGCATGGAGCTGAGGTATGGGTCAGGAACATAAACCAGGGGAATAGACCAGAGAGATGAACCAGGAACGTGGACCTGTGGCACAGAACAGGATTATGAACCAAGTGCATGGAGCTGAGGCCTAGACCAGCAACAGAAACCAGAGGATTGGACCAGAAACAGGAGCATGGAGCTGAGGTATGGGTCAGGAACATAAACCAGGGGAATAGACCAGAGAGATGAACCAGGAATGTGGACCTGTGGCACAGGACATAGAACAGGATTATGAACCAAGTGCATGGAGCTGAGGCCTAGACCAGCAACAGAAACCAGAGGATTGGACCAGAAACAGGAGCATGGAGCTAAGGTATGGGTCAGGAACATAAACCAGGGGAATAGACCAGAGAGATGAACCAGGAACGTGGACCTGTGGCACAGAACAGGATTATGAACCAAGTGCATGGAGCTGAGGCCTAGACCAGCAACAGAAACCAGAGGATTGGACCAGAAACAGGAGCATGGAGCTGAGGTATGGGTCAGGAACATAAACCAGGGGAATAGACCAGAGAGATGAACCAGGAACGTGGACCTGTGGCACAGGACATAGAACAGGATTATGAACCAAGTGCATGGAGCTGAGACCTAGACCAGCAACAGAAACCAGAGGATTGGACCAGAAACAGGAGCATGGAGCTGAGGTATGGGTCAGGAACATAAACCAGGGGAATAGACCAGAGAGATGAACCAGGAACGTGGACCTGTGGCACAGGACATAGAACAGGATTATGAACCAAGTGCATGGAGCTGAGGCATAGACCAGCAACAGAAACCAGAGGACTGGACCAGTAACAGGAGCATGGAGCTGAGGTATGGGCCAGGAACATAAACCAGGGAAATAGACCAGAAACAAAGACGTGAACCAGGACCAGTGGCACAGGACATAGAACAGGATTATAAACCAAGTGCATGGAGCTGAGGCCTAGACCAGGACCAGGACCAGGAACCAGAGGAGTGCACCAGAAACAGGAATCAGAGGAGTAGACCAGCAACAGGAACCAAGGGAGTGGACCAGAAACAGGAGCATGGAGCTGAGGTATGGGCCAGGAACATAAACCAGGGGAATAGACCAGAAACTGCATTTTGAAGTGGGACCATAAGACAGAGCTGCCCTTGGACCAAAAGTGATAGTGGCCCCCCTGATCTAGGGTGACAACCAGAAACATGGTGCAGAGGAATAGACCAGAAAACAAGAGCATGGAGGAAAAGCACAAGAACATAAGGCAGTAATGGCCTACTAGAAATATGAGAGAGATCCAAAACCTGAACCAGAAACATCTACCAGACACAGATGCATGAAGAGAGCAGAGGCAGGACCCAGACCAGGGGATTTCCCCTTTAAGCAAAGGCAGGGCTGGATTAAAGTGGACCAAAACCCAGGATTTTGACTATCCTGGGTTCTGGTCCTTTCCCCCGGGGCACAGTGATCGGGGATGTCCCGCTGCATGAAACTCCCCAGATCGCTGAAGAGAGCTCACCTCTTCCCGGTCCGCATGTGCGGCTGCTCGTCCAATTAGCGCGCTCGGAGCCGCTGACATCAAGTCATCTAAGCTTCGTCTAAGGCCAGTGGCTCAGAGCGTGCTGACAACCGCATCCCCCGCTTCCCTCTAACCCAGAGCGTGCCAGTGTCGGCCATTCACAAATGCCTGACAGGGGAATGTGCCCTGCTAGAGGGATAGCGCGGATGCGGCTGTGCCTCGCGCATGCGCCGTTGGACCAAGAAACAAAGTAAGTGTATGGGGCGACCTGGGTGGGTTCACAGGGCAGGGCATCTCGATTTTGGATGCCCCGGGGGGAGGGAATCAATCAGCCTGGGAATCTTATAGATTCCCGGGCCAATTGCGGTGGGTTTTGGTCCACTTTAAGGGATAGCGCGGATGCGGCCGTGCCTCGCGCATGCGCCGTTGGACCAAGAAACAAGGTAAGTGTATGGGGCGACCTGGGGGGGTTCACAGGGCAGGGCATCTCGATTTTGGATGCCCCGGGGGGAGGGAATCAATCAGCCTGGGAATCTTATAGATTCCCGGGCCAATTGCGGTGGGTTTTGGTCCACTTTAAGTGTGGTGGAGGCCCCTGGGCACACAATGTGGTGGAGGCCCCACCACATTAAAATAATGGTCCTGCCAAGTAACTGATTGGTGGTTGTCTGGCACCCGCCCATTTACTGGAACGTCAGATCGAGTCCCTTGTGCCACCCTTGTGCGGGTGCTGCTCGGGAACCTTTGCCATTCTGGGTGGGAGCAGTGTAGTCACCCAGCTGGTCCAGCAGAAACAGTTTCCTGCATTGAGCTGCCAGCGGCTGTGCTTGGTGGCTTATGTGCAGTGACAGCTCTGCACCCATCACTGTAGCGTTGCTGGCGGAGGCTTTGCTGCTCTAGACTCCATCCTGCCCTGTGGTGGCTTTGGCTGCAGGTTAGCAAAAACAAAAAAAAGGCCCAGGTGCAGGGGGCCTCCCACTGCCGCCGATAGCTTTGTTGCCAAAGACTGAAAATCCTCCTGGGTCAGACCATAACCCAAAGGTTGGTGGAGGCCCCCTTTGCACGGCAAGTGGTGGAGGCCCCGGGGTGCGTGCCTCTTGCACCACCCATATAATCCGGCCCTGAGCAGAGGAGTAGCTAAGCTTACCAGCACCCCGGGAAAAGATTAAAAATGGCACCCCCCACCTTGGCTCAGGCCCCTCTTTGGTACCCCGTGGCCTTCTGCACCCGGGACACGTGCCCCCCTGCCCCACCAGCTTTGCTGTAAGATTAGTGTCATATTGGTGCCTTGGCATGGTGGCCTTTCCTCTGTCGGTCTTATCATCAGACCTTGGAACCAGATGAGAGAGAAGATATTATGCAGTGACATGCTTCTGTCTCCCCCCCGCGCCTCTCGCCCTCGCTGAGTGCCTACAATATAAATAGCAGAGGTGAAACCCACATGGCTGATAAAAGCATAATGGCAAACAAAGAAGCATTAAAATGAAGAGCCCCGAGCAATGTGACTCACAGCCTAGACTGCTGCTCCTATCTGATGATGGAGTCTTCTCCGGATGTTTCATATGCCTGCAGGCCGCCATTATACATAGGCAGGGTTGGACAGGAGCACTTAGGAACCACCAAAGGAAATCGTTTTTGGAGCCCACCAAAAAGAAAAAAACCTTAAACTGGCTCGGAGTGGCCCACAGGGGTTACCAGGTAATCTGCCGGTGGACCCCTGGTCCCAGGGGTCCATTTGGGGGTCTTTGTCACCAAACCCTAGAACTATGTGTATTGCTTTCTTTACCCCCAGACCACAGAAGCTTGTTACAACATCAGCAGCTGACAGCTTCAAAAAAGGATTAGATGCTCATTTAGAGGAAAATAACAGTAACAGTTACTATTAGCGGTTATCAGTAACAAAAAAGGAAACAAAAATAAAATAAATAGCTTCCCCTATAAAATAAAAAATAACTTCCCCTACCCCAACACCCTTGGTTGAACTTGATGGACGAATGTCTTTTTTCAACTGTATTAACTATGCAACTATGTATACAGAGATACCAACCTTGGAGACCAGTTTACAGGGTGATGGGTGTGGTGGGGGTGTGGCTTATTCGTGGGCTTTTCAGTTAATCACCACCATGGCAATTTGCAGGTATATAAAGGGATTTAAATAATTGGTTTCTTATTCAGCCAGTTTCCTATTTGCACTTTGCTTATTTCCCGCCTCCTTATAAAGACAAATGTCCATTAATGATGCCGGTTATTCTATAGATCGCACTGAGCAATATTGCATTAAAGTGCCACAAATCATGAATTAGCTGGCACAAAATGGGCATTAAATGGGCAATTAGAAATGTTATTACAAGGGGTTAATGGTTTTGGGCCACTGATGGCACAGCACCAACTGACAAAGGGTGACCCCCTGCACCGCATACAGTTGAGTTCAGCCTGGCCCAAAGTTGTTCTGGCTATAAAACTGGCATTAAAGTGGGCACAATGTCCCTTTTCAATGGAGCGAATAAGTAACAGCTGTTTTCAAAGGGTTAATTGGCTTTGGGCCACTGATGGCACAGCGCCAACTGACAGTGGGGGGCCCCCCTACATAGCATACAGTCAAGTTCAGGCTGGCCCAAAGTAGTTCTGATCATAAAACTGATAGAAATCTGCACAATGGCTCTTTTCAATGGAGCAAATAAGTAACAGCTATTCTGAAGTGGTTAAGTGGCTTTGGGACACTAATGGCACAGCGCCAACTGACAGAGGATGACCCCTGCACCACATACAGTAGGTATCAGTTGGTGCTGTGCCATCAGTGGCCCAAAGCCATTTAACCCCTTGAAAACAGCTGTTACTTATTCACTCCATTGAAAAGAGCCATTGTGCAGATTTTCGTGCCAGTTTTATGGCCAGAACAACTTTGGGCCAGGCTGAACTCGACTGTATGCCATGTAGGGGGTTGGCCAGTTGGTGCTGTGCCATTAGTGGCTTAAAGCCATTTAACCCCTTGAAAACAGCTGTTACTTATTTTCTCCATTGAAAAGAGCCATCATACCCATTTCAATGCCAGTTTTATGGTCAGAACAACTTTGGGTCAGGCTTAACTCGACAGTATGCCATGCAGGTAGTTCCCCTCACACAGCTGTCACTGTGACATCAGTAGCCCAAAGCTATTTAACCCTTATGATCGCATTCCTGATTGTCCACTTAGATGCCCATTTTTGTTGCCAGCTAATTCACTTTTAATGCAATATTGCTCAGAGCGCTCTATAGAATAAGCAAAAACAGTTTCAGTGCAAATAAAAAGCATTGTGCATCGTATCAGCGAGGAGGGGGAAGAAATTCATATTTTGCTGGGTGAAATCAGAGTTTGACTGGGTGAGCGGGTGAGTAGGGGTTAAAACCGGGTGACCCCGGGAAAACAGGGTGACTTGGCATCTCTGTGTATGGCGTATTTGTGGCATCCCATTCCAGACACACAGACAATACAGGCTGGCATAATGTTTCTACTCCCTGAATATAAGCCAGTGATACAGTGGGCGCCCGGAATCACTTCTGCTGCTGGGCCCCAGACACCCCAGTCCAACACTGCCCTGCCCATCGAAAACACAATTAATACTATAAAATCTGATGTGTACTGACCAAATAGTGAGCAAGCCAAACACTTGATGGTGCCTTGGGTGGGCACCGGAGGATCCCCTGGTTCTCTGGTGGGCGAGTATGACCATAGGATCAGCTCAGAGACCAATCATGTTGTTCTCTCATTCACCACCATCAATGAAGGCAAACAGCAGAAAGCAGCAGGAAAATGCAGTAGATCTGCCTGGTCTGGAGTTTGCTGCACAGCGGGGCATCTTAAACCAGACCTTCAGCATCATTTAATGAAAAGCCCAAACCCTTAAACGATTCCCCTGCATCTAAAATTAATATATTTTAAGTTTTTAGTCGCTTACTTATTATTATTTCCCCCACTGTGCTGCAACTCGTTTCAGGACTTTAGGATACGGGCGCCGCCATCTTGCCTCAGAAGTGTCAAAGAGCAAAGGGGGGAAAGTGCAGGGGGGTGGGGTTATAACTGTGCTTTGCACAGACACAGGTCAGGAAAAGGACAGAAATCCCAGAATGCAGAGCGGCACAGTCAGGAGACACTTCCTGTTTGCAGGCAGCCTCCATGTGCTGCCATCTTGGATGTTTAAATCCTTATAGAATACAGTAGGTGCAGGTAGGATGATCTTTAATGTGGGCAATGTGTATGTACAGGGTGTGGGAAACATATAAGATAGACTCTTATTCAGGGTGAAGGTCCGGATTAATGTGGGCAATCTGTATGTACAGGGGTGGGGGAAAAATATAAGATAGACTCTTATTCAGGGTGAAGGTCCGGATTAATGTGAGCGATCTGTATGTACGGGGGGGGAACATATAAGATAGGCTCTTATTCAAGGTGAAGGTCCGGATTAATGTGGGCAATCTGTATGTACAGGGTGTGGGAAACATACAAGATAGGCTCTTATTCAGGGTGAAGGTCTGGATTACTGTGAGCAATCTG
Organism: Gastrophryne carolinensis; assembly: GCA_027917425.1. Lineage (NCBI taxonomy): Eukaryota > Metazoa > Chordata > Amphibia > Anura > Microhylidae > Gastrophryne > Gastrophryne carolinensis. The sequence continues at coordinate 99,986,172 of CM051241.1, forward strand.
TATGTACAGGGTGGGGGGAAAAATATAAGATAGGCTCTTATTCAGGGTGAAGGTCCGGATTAATGCGGGGAATCTGTATGTACAGGGTGGGGGGGAAACATATAAGAAACATATAAGATAGGCTCTTATTCAGGGTGAAGGTCCGGTTTAAATTGGGATGCCCCCGGACCAGCAGTCATTTTGAACTGCTGTTTGGCTTTAATATGAGCCAATCACCAAATTACTTGATAGCGGTTTATGCCCACTTTGCGCGGCTCTCTGCACCACTGCATCTAATGAAGTCAGTTAATTTAATTATTGATCGGCCCTCCTGAAGACCCATCGCCATGGCGCCCTGCCAGTTAAACATCATTTTAGCATTTAAACAGATGGGCGTACGCGGGAACCCACGCTACAGAACGCCGAAATGTAGGTTAAATCCGACACGCCATCTGCCAGGATGGTTTATAGATGATGCAAATCTCACATTCCATTATAGGAGCGGGGCTGTTTTTTTTCTGGGCCGGCGAGGCCCCATCTGTTGGGAGTGATGTCAGATAGAAGTGGATCTGAGCATCCTTCTAGAAGACAATGAGAAATCGCTACAACAGAGGCTCAGGATTATCAACTGCTGCTAATGGGCAACATGGTGAAGAAATGGAGGGACATGGCCACACTGCACACCCCGGATCTGCACTGCCAGGGGGTGTGACCGGCCTGCATGACTGCCTCTCCAGCTCAGATCCATACACCATGCTGGACCTCTATTCAGTATCTGGACCTCCAGCCACAGGGAGGGAGTCACTGCCGCCCAGGGCAACCATCAGGGCAAAAGGGCAAAGACTACAGTATGGGGCCCAAGGGGAGGGGGCCCTAATGACCACCCTGACTTGAGACTAGCAGGCTGCCACACTGTTGCTGCTGGTGCTAATCATAAATGAAGGTGACTGCCCCCCTTCCCCAGGCCCTAATAGAGTGTAAGCTCTTCTCCTTCTGTATCCTCCCTTATACCCTAATAGATTGTCAGCTCTTCTCCTTATGGATCCTCCCTTATACCCTAATAGATCGTTAAGGTGGGAGGATGTGTGTGAGTGAGCTCTGCAGGTGCTGTGAATGTCTGGCTCTAGCCCAGGGCCTGGCTGCCTTGGGTGGGGTCGCTCCCCAGATGAGCAGGCTTCTGGGTCTGAATCAGGAGTCCTTGTTAGAGACCCTCTGGCTACTGAATATGCTGCTGACCGCGGTGGATTACAATGAAGGTGGAAGAGTCTTTATGGAAGAAAGTTACAGTAAAGTAAGTGAAGCTGGAATGGATGATGATGGGCCGTGTAGCAGTGTCTGTGTGCAGCATGTAATGGAGGCAGGTAACTGTGCTGATCCAGGCAGGGAGATCCAACAACCTGTTGTGATGGACACTCAGCAGCCAGCTCAGGCCGGCAGTGGGAAGCAGCACAAGCTGAGGAGGACATCTTTGGAAAGACTGACAATGCAGGAAAACCTGCAGCAGAATGTGTGTGTGAGCCGAGAGTCCTGAGCCCTACGATCCAAGACCCAGCCGGCCACCGGTGACCCCATAACTGGGGGGAAATCTGCTAAATCTGCCACTGGAAATAAATCTGGGAAGTTATCAGACAATGCAAATACTGAGCTGGGGCTAATGGCCACAAGTCTCCCAGGACTGGAACAGCAGAGACCTTCAAAGACCCAGCAGAAAACCCAAGGCGCAAGGCAAGTCTTAAAGAGACAGAGCGCGCACCAGAACTGCAGCTTGCAAACAGGATTCCAGCTTTAGTCAATAAAATGAACAGCTTAAAGTGGACCAACACCCAGGATTTTGACTATCCTGGGTTTTGGTCCACTTCAGGGGGGCACCCCGATTAAGGGTGCCCCGCTGTTTGAAACCCCCCAGAAAGCCCCCAAAACTCACCTCACCACGCTCCCACGTGGCCGCGCTGACCAATCACCACCGACGGACAAGCGGGTGACAGCGGCGGACAACACAGCGCGTCCCCCGCCGCCTCCCGCGCGCCCCCCTGTGACAGTGCGCGCGCGTGCACCGGCCATTCACAAACGGCCGGCGCGGGCGCGTCTAGAGGGGCGCGCGGGAGGCGGCGACGGCGGACGCCGATGAGGTACGTTTTTTGGGGGTTTTGGGGGGGGGTTCCCCACCGCGGGACATCCCGATCTCGGATGTCCCACGGTGAGGGAGGTGATCGGCCCGGGAATCTTATAGATGGGTGACGGTCCACTTTAAGAGCATCCAGGACAGAGCTGCAAAGACAAATAGAGGGAATAAATGAAGCAAAGGCAGCAAAGGCCCATAAAGCAGCCGTCTGTGATGAGCTTACTGCAGTTGTTAGAGACATTGAGACACTTGAAAAACAAATGGGGCCCATGGCTGAGAGATACAAGAACCTGGATCGGTTTGAGGAGTCTCAGAAGCTCCTAAAACACAGACAGATACCTGAATCCAGCTCAGCCCCCCCCCTCACCATCAGAGCAGGAGACATCCTCTCATAAGCTGCTGTACAGGATCCCAGTGCTGCAAGATTCTGCCCTTTCTTTTCTTGATGCCAGCCAAGTAAGCCAACCACCCCCCCAAATTGCAAGCCCGGGGTCACAGCCGGGCCACGCTCCTCCTCAGAATGCCTGGAGCCGCGATGCCCCATCTTTTATCTCTTGCTTACATTACACCGGTCAGGCATTTAAGAGGAGGAACGTGGTAAGATTTAAGAATAGGGGGGCAAAGGAAGATCTGCCAGACAGGAGACATGTGATCCGGGAGCTTCTGTGTAACCAGATGGGGTTCACACCCACAGATACATTGGCCGTCATAAACCTTCCGGACAGGCAGGGCTACGATATACGCTTCAAGCTCATGGCCAGCTTGGACAGGTTCTGGGCAGGTGTGACAAAGTTTAGGGGCACTGAGGGATGGGACCAGTTTATCCTTATCTCGGTGTCAAAGCCGGGTACTGTGAGTGTAAATATCTTGTTCTGGAATTAGTCCGTCCCCCCGCAGGATATTGTGATATGGCTGAGGAGACATTGTGATATGGTGTCTGACCTAACAAAGTGTCTTGATGATGATGGGATCTGGACGGGAGGCTGGAGGGTGCTGGTGAAGCTCAGGCAGCACAGTAATGTTACTTTTGGCCAACTACTTCTTTATCGGCCGTGAGAGGGGGGTGTGTTTCTATGCCGCTCAGCCCCGCTTGTGCTTTAAGTATGGGAAGGCTGGTCATGTGACCAGAGTATGTACTGTAGTAAAGTGTAACCTGTGCGGGGAGATTGGTCACACCAGCGCCATGTGTACAAATGTCAGGTGTAACTTGTGTGGCCAGATGGGTCATTACCATAAGGACTGCTCGGAGGCCTTCCATAACCTCTATAGCCAGGCTGCGGAGGAGCTGGTGGCAGCAGGTGAGGTTACAGAGGAGGAGGCTCTGATGTCTGGGCAGATAGTAACAAGGCCAGGGTCTGAGACAACTGAGATAAGAGATCAGACAGGTGTAACCCCACAGTCTGTGGCCGCCATCCCACGGCCAGCACCAGAGCAAGCTGATAGCCCATCTTCCCCTGTAGCCCCTTCCCCTGCTATGGCCCATTGCCCTGCTCCAGCCTTTTCTGCAGATAGCAAAGTCCCTGGTGATGAGAGGGGAAAAAAAAGACAAGTCCACCCACAAACCAGAGGGCGCATGGTCCTTAGACCAAAAGCCAGGGAAAAAGCCCAAGAGCAGAACAGATACAGCAGTGACAGTTACATCAAACCGATATAATGTATTGTCTGAGTCAGGTACAGATATTGCTGGGCACTATACTATGGAGCTGGAGCAAGAGTTAAAGCGTATAGCCAGAGAATGTGACTCGGGGTCAGAGGAGGACCTACCGATGAAGAAAAAGTCACCAGCAGCTACAGACCCTATAGACTCCGATATGGAAGTGACTGGCAGGCAGGACGACTCTGATGATTCAGATCTACGATGGTGTTTAATGTGTTACTGCTCTGCATAATGATGGCGCCTAACCCCTGATCTGTAACCTGATGTATCCTCACTGATTAACCATTAGGAGTATAGACACGATAGATAATGTATAGTATGTAGTATTCTGCTGTGTTATGTTTATTGTATACAAGTATACGTTTTCTTTATATTATGTATTAATGCTGATTAGCTGAGTTTTGTTTGTTTACCAAAAAAAATTCCCTTATACCCTAATAGATTGTAAGCTCTTCTCCTTCTGTATCCTTCCTTATACCCTAATAGATTGTAAGCTCTTCTCCTTATGTATCCTCCCTTATACCCTAATAGATTGTAAGCTCTTCTCCTTCTGTATCCTCCCTTATACCCTAATAGATTGTAAGCTCTTCTCCTTCAATATCCACCCTTATACCCTAATAGATTGTAAGCTCTTCTCCTTATGTATCCTCCCTTATACCCTAATAGATTGTAAGCTCTTCTCCTTCTGTATCCTCCCTTATACCCTAATAGATTGTAAGCTCTTCTCCTTCAATATCCACCCTTATACCCTAATAGATTGTAAGCTCTTCTCCTTATGTATCCTCCCTTATACACTATTAGATTGTAACTTTTTTTTATTGAGTAAAATCAAGCAATCATATACAATATATACAATATATACAAAGTTACAATAATAAATACAATAAAAATAAATAATAACTAAACAAAAAGAAAACGGGCCTAAACGATTCAGCATATAATATGTCATATCCATAATACTATATACAACCCAACTGTTAGGCACTTACCTCGTCGCCGTCCCGCGGCGCGTCGTCGGGTGGCCCACGGCTGTCTGCTACCCGGCGGTCCTCGGGTGTGCCGGCTCCTCGCGCTGTCGTGGGGACCGGGGGTCGGCGGCACTGGGTGGTGCGGGTGGCCGCGCCGCAGCCCGCTCTGCGCGGCCCCGCCGGGCTCCCTGTGAGTGTGGCGCTTCCTCCCTCTGGCGGGGGCGCGCGCGAGCACGTCCTGTTTATGCCTCCCGGCGGCGCTTCCCCCAGCGCGCCTGCCGGGGGCAAGTTTGAAGTGACCTATCCCTGGCGTGATCCTGGGAGCGGACCCAGGGACTGGTCGGCCTGTCTGGCCTGGGCCGTCCAGTTCCTGGGACCGCTCCCGTTTTTTACTGTTGCACCAATCACTGTCCTTCCCTCCATTTGCCCCCTTCCTTAGTGGCCAGTATTCCCTATAAATTATGACTGCTTCATTATCCCAGTGCCCGTTATAGCCTCTGGGTTGTGGGAGCGTTATAGATTGTCTTTTCTCTAATATTATTCGGCTTTGTATTTTGACCACCCTTGCTTGCTGCCTGCCCTGACCTTTTGCCTGCCTGACCACGATTTCGCCTGACCCCTCTGATACCTCGCCCCGTGACCTCCTGAAATTGACCTCGGCTTTGTTTGACTTCTCTTCGCTACCTCCATTGGATACCTCGCTCTGTGATCTCCCGGTTTTGACCTCGGCTTGTTAATTGGACTTCCGCCTTCCGGCATCCTCATTTGGGACTCCCTGCCGTTCATCAGTCTCCACCTTAAGCTGGTAATCTTTGCGCCCTATAAGTCCTGGGGGTAACCGAGTCAGGAGAGGCATAATCCGCGTCTCCTGCGAGCGGGGACTTGTCTATAGGCAGAAGAGGCGGTGGTGATTGGGGATTATCAGCTTAAGAAAGAAAGGTGTCCGGTACAGTCCTTACACCAACACTATACATTACAATTCAGCAGGAAGACTTAGAGACCCCGTCACCTGTGCACGCAGCCGTTCTTCAAAAATCTGTCATTGTTATAAAAATCTGTGGGTGATAAGAGATAGGAAAGCCCACCCAGAGGGAAGTCATGAGGAATAAGGAGGCCTGATGTTCCTCCACGCCTTCATCCAGGCCCCCCGTTCCCACCTGTCCCTCTCAAGCACCCGGATCTTGCCCACCTTATGCAGGATGTCATGCACCACCACCGGGACAGGGAGGACTTTCTTCCTAATGCAGAGCTGGCACCGTGCATTCCACGTGAAATAGTGGATCACTAGACTAACTAGATATAAAGTGTCCAAACAAAAATCCCCTCTGTTCTTGAATGCTCCATACACCCACCTATTTACACACATCTACATCAAAGGGACACCAGAGCAGGAAGTGGTCCATAGTCTCCACCTCATCCTGACACTCCTCACGGAGACAAATTATCTCTGGCAGGCTGCGACTCTTCCAGGTCCCCCTAAGGTAGAGTTTTCCTTGGAAGGAGAGCCAGGCTATATCCTGGTATTTCAAAGGAATTCTTGAGGAGTTAATAAGCCTCAAACCCTCCCTCATGATGGTGCCTGGGCAATCCCTGAGGGACAATGGCTCATGAAAAGCCAGACCCAGGACCCGACTCACCAGAAGCTTCCTCAGAGTAGATCTCATGTCCTCTGCTGTCAATTGCCATTGCCAAAGTATTTTCAAGCACGGGGCAACATAGGCCGGGAGCTGAGCCTGAAGAACTCGAGGGCTTTTCATCCGGCCACCATTCTCCCAGTCTCGCAGGAAGGGCTTAAACCAGGACTGGAAAATACCCACCCAGCCAGGCGGGCTCTATGCCAACATGCTTCCAAAATTATGTTTCAGAAACAAGAGAGAGAAAAACACGACTGGGTTGACCATCCCTAGGCCACCCTCCCGCCTGGATAGGCAAATGACATTTCTTTTCACCAGGTTCATGCGGTTTCCCCATAACATCTGGAAAAACACGCTGTAGACCCTGGTGTAGAGAGACACTGGCAAAACACAGACGAAGCTGACGTATAAAAAGATGGGGATCAGGTAGGTCTTGATAAGGTCAACCCTTTCCCTGAGAGACAGGACCGAAATTTATGCCAAGGATCTTAATTTCCTGCTGGGGCACTGGGAAGGCGTCTGGAAGTTCGAAGCCCTCACCTTCCTTACCCATCCAGAAAACTTCTCGTGATTGACCTTGGAGCCCGACGCTTCTGTATACTGTGCTATCAGAGAGCCTCATGCCTCATTTGTCCCAGAGACAATCACAGATACATCATGAGCGTAGGCAATGACCTTCAAAGGAGGCTCACCAGGCACACCCAGAGGAACCCCACATAACATGCTGCTCTCGACCCTCCTTATAGAGGGATCGATCGCAAACACATACAGTAGGGGACTCAGAGGGCATCCCTGTAGCACACCGGAGCCAACTTCAAAAGGCATTCCAACCCAACCATTAACAAGAGGGAAGCTCTCAGCCCCTTCATACAGGGTTTGTAGCCAATTCATGAACCGCCCCAGCAGGCCGTACTTACCAAGAAGCAACCATAGGTACTCATGATTGACCCTATCAAAAGCCTTTGCCTGATCTAACGCCAACAAGTACTTTCCCCAGCCTGCAGCCCTGCACAGCTCCAAGGCTTCCCGAACAGCTAAAACCACTGAGAAGGTGCTTCTACCTTGGATGGAGCAGTGCTGATGACGGGAAAGCAGGTGCTCCGCTACTGACGACAAGCGCCAGAACAAAATCTTTGCCAGTATCTTTCTATCGACATTGAGAAGGCTGATGGGGCGCCAGTTCACAATCATCGAAGAGTCCTTTCCTTTTGACAGAAGGATCACAGCCGAGCGCCTCATGGAGGGAGGGAGGGAACCCTCTGCCAGACAGCAATTAAAGACCTCCACCAAATGTGGTGCCAGGATGGTCTTAAAACATTTACAAAATTCAGCTGTCAGACCATCTGACCTGGGCGACTTTTTGATGGCAAGGTGATCAATTGAATTTACCACCTCATCGGCCGTGACCGGCTCTGTCAAGCTAGTGATAGAAAGATCACCATTTTCCAATCCTGGGGTAGAGTCCAGGAAACTTTCCATCCTTGCCCGGTCAAGAACCTTTCTGCCCAGGAGGTCAGCATAAAAGGACCTAATGATCTCCAGGATCCCAGATTTAGATCTTACCAGGGATCCTGTGCTATCCTTCACACCAAGGACAGTCTTGAGAGCTGCAGCCTGTCTGCAATTCTGATAAGGATCGGGCGAGTGGTATTTCCCATAATCCCTTTCCAGAACCAGAGTAGCATGCCGGTCATACTGACACTTCCTGAGGAGAAGCTTGACTTCAGAGATTGCCCCTTGATCTCCACCATTCGAGACAAGGATGTCAAGTTTCTTCCGCAAGCGCTGGTAGGCAATGTATTTATCAAGCTGTTTTATTTTCCTAGGCCTCTGAAAAGCCCAGCAATTCTCATTTTGGTCAGCTCCCACCACTCAGACCTGCTGCTGCAAAAATCCTTAATAGAAACCTGTGCCTGAAAAAAAACCTCAAAGGATTGTCTTACCCCCTCCTCCTCAAGGAGAGCCGAATTCATCCTCCAGATGCCCCTTCCTCTAGGGGGTGTGTCAGAGGCATTCAAGACAATTGATAGTAAAAGGTGATCGGAGAACTCGACAGCCTGCAGCCGGGGAGGCTGAGAAGCCGAGCCCTCCTTCAAAAAAAAACCTGTCTATCCCACTCTGACTGCTAAGTGAGGTCCGGGGAGTGCTTAATGTGCACATCCTTCAGACCTGCCTCTCTAACCATACTATTCAAAAAGAGACTATCGCAGCCCAGCTTGCCTTTGAAGCCTCTCCTGTCCATGGGCCTAGTCACGGTGTTAAAATCACCTCCAAAGACTACTGGCCGGGCTGTAAAAAGGAATGGCTTGATCTTTGTAAAGAGGCATTTCCTGTCCCACTTAGTTTGGGGTCCATAGATATTTATTAGGCGCAGGTCCTGCCCCTTCACAATGACGTCCAATACCATGCACCTCCCAATATCCACCTCAATGACTTGCCGGCAAGTTACCATGTAGGTTTTAAAAAGCACCGCCACTCCGCTGTAAGGCTCGGCCGCAAGAGACCAAAAAGAGGGTCCGTGCCTCCACTCCCGCTTCACAGCGTGAATGTCGGCCAGACTGGCCAATATGGTCTCCTGCAAAAACAAAATGTCAGCATCAAACTGGCTGAGAAAAAATAAGGCCATAAAACGAGCGCTTACAGATTTAATGGTGGCAACATTAATGGTTGCCACCTTTATCGGAGGGGGAACTGCCATCAGAGTCATTCGGGAGAATGTCTCTTAGCCTTCCCTCCGGCCTCACTATCTGAACCTAAACGCTTAGTGGAGGAGACTGGTGCTTCCTCCTCCATATCTGAGGCCTCGGAATCGAAAGAAGAAATTTCTATAGAGTCCTCAGAGAGCGCCTCAAACCGGTTGGAGAGCTGCCCCTCACTGCTCTCCCCCGGCTCCGGCACTCCATTGTCCTTTTTTTCTTTGTAGCTAGCCTATAAGCCAGGTAATCCTGATCCTCGGGGGAGAGTCCAGACCCTGCTCTCTTGGGGTCTGAATTCCCACCCTGCTCAGAAGGGGGTGCAGGATCAGGATCACCTAGCCCCAGCCTGCGAGGTCTTAAAACAGGGGCCACGATTACTGGGACCCCCTTAGTACATGCAGTGCCAGCCCCCCGGGCCGCCTCAGCTACTATATTGCTTGGTCTTACTTTAAAGCATACTAACTTGGGGGCAGACTGGGGATTCACCTTAGGGTCACCTGCAGATGGCACAGGCACAGGGGCCTCAGGAACCCCCAGCTCAGTGGGGGAGGGACCGCAGACAGGGCAGCATGGGAACGTTCTTCCTCCTCCAGCCGCAGCGTTTCCTGCACCACTTCCTTGTCCAGGTTGTGCCAGGCCTCAGGACACTGACTATAAGTTTGTCCAAGCTGGTTACATAAATTACAGCGGATAGTATTACAATCCTTAGCCAAGTGTCCCAAGCCCTGGCACAACGAGCACCTAAGAAGTGAGCTGAAGTGACCCTTGGCCCCACATTTATGGCAAACCTTGGGCTGACCAGGATAAAAGATGGTCAGCCGGTCATGGCCAATATAGGCAGAAGATGGCAAGTGGGTGACCTGGTTGCCATTCCTGCGGAGCCTCAGGGTCACTGACCAGCCCCCAGTCCAGATATCCCAATCATCCAGGATCTTTTTCAGGGGAATGAGAACGTCACCATAACGATTTAGCAAGATGAATTAAATCAGAGGGGGGAATGGACTCGTTTCTTACTAGGATGGTGATGTTTTTTACAAGCTGCTGCCTGGAGACCTGGATGGGAGTTAACCCCTTTCAGGCAGGACTTTGCTTTTGCAGCTCGTACCGCTCCCAAACAAGTCCATCCCCTCTGTTTTGGGCTTAAGTCATGCTTTGCACTCCCCACCGGACTAATCAGGGCAAAAATGTCTGCGGCTGTGAATCCCATGCCAAGGATGAGATCCACCACCGCCCGCCGGGTGATAACTGGCCCCTCCCCCTCCCACCTAAGCTGGACCAAGTTTCGCCTATTGAAGCCACTGGCAGGGGCTGCCCTCTCACCAGTAGCTCCACTCCCATTTCTGGCCACCTGGGCATAGGACACAGGGGGTTGCACTGCAGTACCAGCACCACGCTGAATAAAGTGCAGGGCAGGACGCTTCACAGCAGGGGCTCCAGCATTTAGTGGCACAGTCTTAGGCAGATTAGAGTCTATATGAGGGGCAGACCCAGGAAGATTAAGTGGAGAGCTGGGGGTCTTCTCCACAGCAACAGCAGCACCAACAGCAACAGCAGTACCAACAGCAGTAGTCACAAGAGAAAGTTCATCAGCAACCTCTGGGGAGCAGCAGTCAACAGTTACAACAGACAGGACAGCAGCTGTCAACCGGAGGCAGGGTAGTAACAGGCAAAAGGGGCAGTCCAGCATAGGAGGCATGTGGGCATCAGACACAGAAGACAGGGCAGCAGTGATAGGGGGCAGACTGGGAGCAGATACAGGGGCAGGCTGGCAGCAGATACAGGGGGCAGGCTGGCAGCAGCAGCAGTGATAGGGGGCAGGCTGGCAGCAGATACAGGGGACAGGCTGGCAGCAGCAGCAGTGATAGGGGGCAGGCTGGCAGCAGATACAGGGGACAGGCTGGCAGCAGCAGCAGTGATAGGGGGCAGGCTGGCAGCAGATACAGGGGGCCGGCTGGCAGCAGACATAGACACAGGAGGCAAACTGGAAGGAGATGCAGAGGGCAGGCTGGCAACAGACACACCAGAGGATGTTGACACATTTGAAGCCCCACCAGCCAGACCCAATCCTGTGGGTGAATTACCCATGGTCCGGTGCCCACCAAGTTCAGCAAGCCCCGGGCCCAGGATAGGTGCCAGGATGACAGTTGAGGCTGGCGCTACCCCATCCTTTCCAGGACAAGGCGCACCAAAACCTCCCTTGCCCCCTGACACCACACTATCAGTGCCCTCCACAGAATGGGTAACTATGGGAGCTTCACACTGAGCTGGCATCTGTTCCTTACATACCTGCTGGTGGTCGCCCTCTGGCAACTCTCCTCCACTGCACACCAACGCTGCACGCACCAGACAAGCTGCTCCAGGCAAGGGTGTTATGGATGCTGGTTCCGGGGTTCCCAGCTCTGCCACTGCTGCAGCCTGAGGTGGAGGCATAGCTGATAATTCCTTCATCGGCGTCTCCTCCACATGGTCATCCACTGTCTCCATTGTCTGGTTGGAGCACTGCATGCTTTTAAATCGCTGTTCATTCTTATACTTCTCCTGGAAGGCCCCGCTGTTTTCCTTCATGGAGGTAACTCATTTTTCCTGCGCCTTTACTCTGGACTCAATTTCAGCCAGTTCTGCCTTCCCAGAGCGGCGATCCGACCGCCGTGCCTTGCTGATATCCACGCGCTTTTTCTTCAATGTCATCTTAAGTTTAGACAGCTTTTCTTCCTCCTTTGCCACAGCTAAGATGATGATACATACACAACTGCAAAAAGCCGATAAGCTCTCACCGGGCTGGGACACTGTGGTGGAACTAGTGCCGCTGGTGGAAGCAGTCCCGGGATCCGGAGGTTTAATATTTCTCCGGGGGTAACGACGAGACTCACCCCTGGAATCCTCCATCTTGCCTAGGATAGCACTCCCAGCAAGGCCTCTGGCTACACAGCTCACAGCTCTCCAGCTGCAGGTAATCAGGAGGTGACCGCACCCTCCCTTATACCCTGATAGATTGTAAGCTCTTTCCCTTCTGTATCCTCCCTTATACCCTAATAGATTGTAAGCTCTTCTCCTTCTGTATTCTCCCTTATACCCTAATAGATTGTAAGCTCTTTCCCTTCTGTATCCTCCCTTATACCCTAATAGAGTGTAAGCTGTTCTCCTTCTGTATCCTCCCTTATACCCTAATAGATTGTAAGCTCTTCTCCTTCTGTATCCTCCCTTATACCCTAATAGATTGTAAGCTTCTCTTCTTCTGTATTCTCCCTTATACCCTAATAGATTGTAAGCTCTTCTCCTTCTGTATCCTCCCTTATACCCTAATAGATTGTAAGCTTCTCTTCTTCTGTATTCTCCCTTATACCCTAATAGATTGTAAGCTCTTCTCCTTCTGTATCCTCCCTTATACCCTAATAGATTGTAAGCTTCTCTTCTTCTGTATTCTCCCTTATACCCTAATAGATTGTACGCTCTTCTCCTTCTGTATTCTCCCTTATACCCTAATAGATTGTAAGCTCTTTCCCTTCTGTATCCTCCCTTATACCCTAATAGATTGTAAGCTTCTCTTCTTCTGTATCCTCCCTTATACCCTAATAAATTGTAAGCTTCTCTTCTTCTGTATCCTCCCTTATACCCTAATAAATTGTAAGCTTCTCTTCTTCTGTATCCTCCCTTATACCCTAATAGAGTGTAAGCTGTTCTCCTTCTGTATCCTCCCTTATACCCTAATAGAGTGTAAGCTGTTCTCATTCTGTATCCTCCCTTATACCCTAATAGATTGTAAGCTCTTCTCCTTCTGTATCCTCCCTTATACCCTAATAGATTGTAAGCTCTTCTTCTGTATCCTCCCTTATACCCTAATAGATTGTAAGCTCTTCTCCTTCTGTATCCTCCCTTATACACTAATAGATTGTAAGCTCTTCTCCTTCTGTATCCTCCCTTATACACTAATAGATTGTAAGCTGCTCTTCTTCTGTATCCTCCCTTATACCCTAATACATTGTAAGCTCTTCTCCTTCTGTATCCTCCCTTATACACTAATAGATTGTAAGCTGCTCTTCTTCTGTATCCTCCCTTATACCCTAATAGAGTGTAAGCTCTTCCCCTTCTGTATCCTCCCTTATACACTAATAGATTGTAAGCTGCTCTTCTTCTGTATCCTCCCTTATACCCTAATAGAGTGTAAGCTCTTCTCCTTCTGTATCTTCCCTTATACTATAATAGATTATAAACTCTTCTCCTTCTGTATCCTCCCTTATACCCTAATAGATTGTAAGCTTCTCTTCTTCTGTATTCTCCCTTATACCCTAATAGATTGTAAGCTCTTCTCCTTCTGTATCCTCCCTTATACCCTAATAGATTGTAAGCTTCTCTTCTTCTGTATTCTCCCTTATACCCTAATAGATTGTACGCTCTTCTCCTTCTGTATTCTCCCTTATACCCTAATAGATTGTAAGCTCTTTCCCTTCTGTATCCTCCCTTATACCCTAATAGATTGTAAGCTTCTCTTCTTCTGTATCCTCCCTTATACCCTAATAAATTGTAAGCTTCTCTTCTTCTGTATCCTCCCTTATACCCTAATAAATTGTAAGCTTCTCTTCTTCTGTATCCTCCCTTATACCCTAATAGAGTGTAAGCTGTTCTCCTTCTGTATCCTCCCTTATACCCTAATAGAGTGTAAGCTGTTCTCATTCTGTATCCTCCCTTATACCCTAATAGAGTGTAAGCTGTTCTCATTCTGTATCCTCCCTTATACCCGAATAGATTGTAAGCTCTTCTCCTTCTGTATCCTCCCTTATACCCTAATAGATTGTAAGCTCTTCTTCTGTATCCTCCCTTATACCCTAATAGATTGTAAGCTCTTCTCCTTCTGTATCCTCCCTTATACACTAATAGATTGTAAGCTCTTCTCCTTCTGTATCCTCCCTTATACACTAATAGATTGTAAGCTGCTCTTCTTCTGTATCCTCCCTTATACCCTAATAGATTGTAAGCTCTTCTCCTTCTGTATCCTCCCTTATACACTAATAGATTGTAAGCTGCTCTTCTTCTGTATCCTCCCTTATACCCTAATAAATTGTAAGCTCTTCTCCTTCTGTATCCTCCCGTATACACTAATAGATTGTAAGCTGCTCTTCTTCTGTATCCTCCCTTATACCCTAATAGAGTGTAAGTTCTTCCCCTTCTGTATCCTCCCTTATACACTAATAGATTGTAAGCTGCTCTTCTTCTGTATCCTCCCTTATACCCTAATAGAGTGTAAGCTCTTCTCCTTCTGTATCTTCCCTTATACTATAATAGATTATAAACTCTTCTCCTTCTGTATCCTCCTTTATAATCACCCCTATATCCTAATAGAGTGTAAGCTCTTCTCCTTCTGTATCCTCCATTATGATGTAAGCTCTTCTGCCTTTTTATTTCTATGTATACCTCAATAGAATATCACCTTAAGGCAGTGATAATAGAATGGACCCTATTCATACTGTAGGGTAATGCTGATTGGGGCCCTGTAGCCACAAGCTAATCAGATGACAATTTCCTTAAATATTGCAGAATAATGGAGGCCAGCCTTTCATTTCACAGGCCTGATCAAAGGAAGAGACGTGACGATTAGTTGTGGGTCACGGGTTGTCCTTTTGAACTGGTGAAGGTCACAGGAAGAGCCAATCAGTGATCACATTTCTGGCTGCTAAGAAGCTTACACTTTATAAATCTGGAAAGCTTTAGGGGGGATTAGGAGGCGTCAGCCCCGCGGCGATCTGGAACTGGAGCAAAGGAGCACATGTAGGAAGGGGGAGGGCGGATGAGATCTCTGGAATTCCTGGCTTTGATGTGGAAAATTCTCACCAGACCTCTTGCAGGCCAGCAGGTGCAAAGGCTAATGTCACCCTGCATCACCTATCCAAGCCTGCCCGAGGAAAGCGACTCCCACAGCGTATTGTTCATACTATGATATCAGGCCATAGGCAGGCAGCCATAGTCATATGGAAAGCACAAGGCAAGAGGCAAGTGTGGCCTCCATCTTGGATGTGGGCAGGGGCCCTATTGCCCAGCTTATTTCAGAGTAT
This sequence comes from Gastrophryne carolinensis, assembly GCA_027917425.1. Taxonomy (NCBI): domain Eukaryota; kingdom Metazoa; phylum Chordata; class Amphibia; order Anura; family Microhylidae; genus Gastrophryne; species Gastrophryne carolinensis. The sequence continues at coordinate 100,001,275 of CM051241.1, forward strand.
CTGAAGCTGGGGGCATTGCATTTAAACTGGACCTTCAGCATGATTTAATGATAAGCCCAAACCCTTAAAAAACTATTCCCCAGCATCTAAAATTATTATATTTCAAGTTTTTAGTCACTTACTTATTATTTTTTCCCTCACCATGCTGCAACTTTGTTCAGGCCTTTAGCATAAGGGTGCTGCCATCACACATACTGAGGAGAGGAGAGTGGGATAAAGTGCAGGGGGTGGGGTTATAGCTGTACTTTGCACAGACAGAGCAGTGCTGGGGTCAGGGAAAGGACAGCAATCCCAGAATGCAGAGCGGCACAGTCAGAAGACACTTCCTGTTTGCAGGCTGCCTGCCAACTCCAGTGTCTCTTTCAGGCAATTTATGGGCTCCCTATGCTGCTGCCACGTTGGAGTTGGCAGCAGCATTAGGAGCCCATATATTGCCCGAAAAACACACCCTGGAGTTGGCAGCAGCATAGGGAGCCCATATATTGACTGAAAACCACATTGGACTTGGCAGCAGCATAGGGAGCCCATATATTGCCTGAAAGAGACACTGGAGTTGGTAGCAGCATTAGGAGCCCATATATTGCCTGAAAAACACACCCTGGAGTTGGCAGCAGCATAGGGAGCCCATATATTGCCAGAAAAATACACCCTGAATTTGGCAGCAGCATTAGGAGCCCATATATTGCCAGAAATACACACTCTGGACTTGGCAGCAGCATAGGGAGCCCATAAATTGCCTGAAAGAGACACTGGAGTTGGCAGCAGCATAAGGAGCCCATATATTGCCTGAAAAACACACCCTGGAGGGGGCAGCAGCATTGGGAGCCCATATATTGCCTGAAAGAAACACTCTGGAGTTGGCAGCATCATAGGGAGCCCATATATTGCCTGAAAAACATACCCTGGAGTTGGCAGCAGCATAGGGAGCCCATATATTGCATGAAAGACACACTCTGGACTTGGCAGCAGCATAAGGAGCCCATATATTGCCTAAAAGAGACACTGTAGTTGGCAGCAGCATTAGGAGCCCATATATTGCCTGAAAAACACACCCTGGAGTTGGCAGCAGCATAGGGAGCCCATATATTGCCTGAAAGACACACCCTGAGGTTGGAAGCAGCATGAAGAGAACATATACAGATTTTGGGCACATATATCTTATCCTAGGAATATTAATGAAAATTAAGATTAACATAAAGCATTTCCTCAATAATTACTTGTGGTCTGATGCGGAGGAATGTCTGTAACTGGAGAGCAGCGCCTTAAATCTGTTTTGCACTATCCATATTTCTTTAGTGTTGTTCTGGCACCATGATCAATCTACTCTGATGCATCAGGCATTGGTGGGTGGAAATCTTGGCTGATCCATGCCCGATTCATTTCCATGCAGGCCAGTCTCTCGAAAAAACATTTTTCAAGCGTACTGGAGCACATTGAATTGCCCTCATCAGAGCATCACATACGCACATCTAAGAGTTCATCACTTTGTTCCTGTTAAAGTCTTCAGGGCCTAGTTACTACTTAGTGAAAGGCCATAGATAGTTACACACCTGCTGCTGTTATCGACTAATCCTGTTTTAAATGTAGTGTAGCATTTTGTCCTTCCCTCATATACGCACTAAGTATGTTAGGCAGAGAAGTGCCAGGATGGGCACAGAGAAGTTGCAGAGGCCATAATTCATCAAGCAGGGGTTGCAGCAGACAAGGGGTGAGTGGCAGCAGGAGTCTCAGTGAGAGGCCTGATCTCCCGGTATCAGCTAGCGGTCGTGTCTCGACCAGCAACCCATCTGCCGTCATCCATTGGTTAACACAATCATCCACTTCATCACAAGTGACATCTGACACCCCCCGTCAACTGTCGGTTATATCTTATGCTTTGGGTTCAGCTCCACTATTCAGTGAGGATGATCTGATAATCAGAAAAATCAGCAGCTACTGCCCAGCCAAGAAGTGGAGGAGTCACTCGCCGCTTCTTCCACTAGGCGGGCAAGTAGTGATGAGGAGAGTGGCGTGGGAGGAGGTGTTGCAAGCGTTTTGGCTTCTTAAGCAGACACTGTTGAGGAACCTGAGGAGGACATCAGTGAGTTTGAGGGCACTTTTAAAGGCTTGGAGTGATGGAGAGTGACAGATTTAGCGGTCAGCATGGTGGCAGAAGGGGAAAGTACGGAGGCAAATGTGCTTGGGGTAAACCACTTGCTGCATGGCAGGCTACCTTCCCAGGAGGTAGTGGAAGAAGTTCCCTGGAGTCGGCGGCAGCAGCAGTGAATTAGTGCGGACTGTTGATAGGAAAATCAGCTACTCGGCGATGGGCCGTTTTTCATCAAGCCTCCGCAGGAGGTTAACATGGCTATATGAAAGATGTGTAGGCAGAAGGCGAAGTGTGGCCAGGGTCCCAATGTTGGACCCACAGCCCTGCGTCAACATTTGCAGCGTCACCATAAAGCGGCCTGGGAGAGTTGGCTCCAAAGTGGTGGTCCAGCCTGCCGCATTAACCAGTGGCACGCCGCTCCCTGTTCCAGCCAGCCAAGGCTCCACCACCTCCTGTGTGTCATACCCATCCTCTGTCACTCCAGATGCTCCTCCTCCTCTTAATCCGAGTCAGTCATTCCGCCAGCAATCTATTGGCCAAGCATGTCCAAGAGACAACAGTATGTGCCCACTCATCCAACGCGCAGGAGCTAAATGTGCTCCTGTATAAGTTGCTGGTGCTGCAGTCCCTCACTTTTGAGGTGGTGGACCTTTCAGAGAACTGATGGCTTGTGCGGAGCTGAGGTGGAAAGTCCCACGCTGTCATTTCTTTGCGAAGAATGCAGTACCAGAAGGTGGGCCAGTCCTTTAGTCTGCCACTGTGTACCAAATTGCACGGCAGCGCCTACGCCTGGAGCTGTAACTACGGTCAGGGACAATACATATCCTTTAAGGCCCACTGGGTGATTGTGGTTCCTGCACAACCACAACAGCAACTTGGACAGGTCCCTCCGCTGTGGCCTCCACGCTCCTAGGCCGTTGTGCCTGTGACAGAGCGTTAGCATTTATCTTATTTGAACACATTTATAATAATAACATATAAAATTTATAAATTTTTTTGGTTAATTTTGTATTTTTTTGTATTTTTTTTTCATTTTTTTTTTTAATATTTTGTATTTTTTTTAAATATATTTTTGAATTTTATTTTTTTGTATTTTTTTTAATATCTTTTTTCATTGTCTTTTTTTAATATTTTGTTAATTTTTTACAAATTTCTTTTTTCATTTTTTATTTTTTTTTTTTGTATTTTGTTATTTATAAATATTTTTTTTCTGTATTTTTATTTATTTTGTTATTTTTTTCAGTGCCCTTCCAGCCTACCATGTGTGCAGGACACGGCGGTTTCACACTGTTCTTCACATGGTTTGACTTGAGCCACACATGGGAGGAACTGCTAATCATAAATCAATAAATAAAATCATGGCTTACTCCACGAAAACTGCAAATGGGAACCATGGTGACTGACAATGGGAAGAACATCTTGTCTGCACTGCGACAAGGAAGCCTGAGCCATGCACCCTGTATGCCACACGTGTTCAACCTAGTTGTCAAAGCATTTTCTGAAGTCTTCCCCCCATCTGCAAGACATCCTAACAACGGGAAGGAAACTTTGCATGCACTTCAGCCACTCCTACACCGCCAAGCACACCCTTCTTGAGCTACAGCGTCAGAACGGTATCCCCCAACATAGTCTGATTTGCAATGTTTCAACCCGTTGGAATTCCACCCTCCATATGTTGGATCGACTATAAGAACAGAGAAAAGCCATCACTGATTTCTTGATGATCCAAGTGCATAGGGGGACTCCCCTGTGTAACTTCAATGTAAACCAGTGGCAGCTCATACGTGACACCTGTCGTTTGCTCAGGCCCTTTGAGGAAGCCAATTATTAGTCAGTCGCCAGGACTACGGGATGAACAATGTGATTCCACTGCTTCATGTACTACAACACATGTTGGAAACCATGGCTGGTCAGGGCACTGGAGACATGGCGCCTACATTTCACGGCCACATGAAGCCAGTGGGGGCTGAAGTGGAGGAGGAGGGGGGTGGGGCACAGCGAAGCACAGTTTAGGTTTGACAAAATGGCCATCTAGTCATCTGACAGGAGAGGAGGAGCAGGAGCAGCCAGAGGAGCTAGAGGGTTGTGAAGGAGGCGAGACAGAGGACCCAGACACACTGTGGCAGTATGCAGTGGAGATAGAGACAGGTAGTCCCTCTGAGTTACTTGCACAAATGGCACAATGCATGCTCACTTGCTTGCGTAGTGACCGCAGAATTGTCTCCATTTGTCAGCGGGATGACTTCTGGCTCTCCACCTTATTGGACCCTCGCTACCGGCACAAAATGGGGGCATTTTTCACACCCACTGAGAGGGAGGACAAACTGACCTACTACAGAGACATTCTACGTAGTCAGTTGGCCGATGCCTATCTGCGCCATGGTCCATACTCTCGCAGGTCTGACTAGGGGGGACGTCTGCGCTCACCTTCCACTGCCATGGCTGCTGGGGGAGGTGGCAGGAGCAGCAGCAGCAGCTCCATCAGCAACAGCCTGAGTCTTCAGTCGCTAATGAGTAGCTTTCTTCACCTACATAGTGAGGCTAATCATGAGCAGCAGAAAGACCTGGAGCAGGCCCTGAACCAGCAGGTAGTGTCATACCTTGACATGACCATGCCAACGCACCTTGAGGACCCGCTGGACTTCTGGGCAGCCAAATTTGACTTGTGGCCACAACTGGCAGAGTTTGCCCTGGGGAAGCTGTCCTGCCCGGTGAGCAGTGTGCCATCTGAACGGGTGTTTAGTGCGGCGGGGGCCATAGTCATGCCAAGGAGAACTTGTCTGTCAACGAAAAATGTGGAGAGACTCACCTTTGTGAAGATGAATCAGGCATGGATCAGCCAGGATTTCCACCCACCAATGGCTGATCCATGGTAGTAGCTGAAGCATGGTAGCTCCTTATGCTGCTGCCAACTCCAGGGTGTGTCTTTCAGGCAATATATGGGCTCCCTATGCTGCTGCTGCCAGCTCATATGTGTGTCTTTCAGGCAATATATGGGCTCCTTATGCTGCTGCTGCCAACTCCAATGTGTGTACTCTTAAAAGACACATGCTAGGATATTTGGGATGCCCCTGGGATGCCCCTGGGATGCCCCCCCCCCCGTTTAAAGGCAATGGCTGCTGGCAATTTGACAACGTGACTTTCTTTACAAAATGCAACCAGTTAATAGACAGATACTCTTGAAATATTTATGCTAGTGTTTGGGATGCCCCCTCTTCAAATACACAGGTTGGCTGCTTTGATAGTGCAAAAGTGACTTTGATTACAAAATGCAACCATTTAGTAGACAGGTAGTCTTGAAATATTTATGCTAGTGTTTGGGATGCCCCCTCTTCAAATACACAGGTTGGCTGCTTTGATAGTGGAAAAGTGACTTTGATTACAAAATGCAACCAGTTAATAGACAGGTACTCTTGAAATATTAATGCTAGTGTTTGGGATGCCCCCTCTTCAAATACACAGGTTAGCTGCTTTGATAGTGGTAAAGTGACTTTGATTACAGAATGCAACCAGTTAATAGACAGGTACTCTTGAAATATTAATCCTAGTGTTTGGGATATCCCCTCTTCAAATACACAGGTTGGCTGCTTTGATAGTTGAAAAATGACTTTGATTACAAAATGAAACCAGTTAGTAGACAGGTAGTCTTGAAATATTAATGCTAGCATGCTTTTTAAAGAATGACACCTGGAAAAGGAAAAGCTAAATAGGCAGGTGTGTTATTAACACTAAATAGGCTTGAAAGCTAATGCAAACACTTTAAACTGTCCCAGTCTCTCTATCACGGTCACAGCCTCTCTCCTTCTCTATCTGTCCCTCACTTCTTCTGTTCTATCTTATCTATCTCTCCCTCACTCTATCTATCTATCTATCTATCTATCTATCTCTCGCTCTCTCCCTGCCTGATCTGCTCTGGCCGCAATACAGTGTCAGAATGATCTTCTGAAAAATGGCTGCCGCTTATATACTGTAGGTCTGTGACATCATCGGTAACCCTGTCTGCTGATAGGTAGCATGTGACACCTACCCAGCATTCCTTGCCCCAAGAGACATGTCCTGACATGTGGATCCACCATTTTAGATGGACTGTATAGCAGTAAATGGAGTTTTAAGGAAGCGATTTGAGCAATCGAATTGCGGCGATATTCAGAATCGTAACAAATCGAATATTTCCTGAAATTCGTAATTAATTTGGGTGCGTCAGACTCGATTCGCTCATCCCAATTTTTTTTTTCTAAAAAAAAAAAACAAAACCTTTCTTACATGTATCCTGGACAAGAAAATGAAATTTTTGAAAACTTTTATGATTGTAAGGACAATTCTGCATAAAAATCTAAAAAGTTTTCAAAAATGTCATTTTCTAGGCCAGGATACATGTCAGAAAGATTTGAGATTTTATTAAAAAAAATGTAAAAAATTGGGATCAGGAAAGGGATTTAAGGATCGTCTATAGAAATGTATGGGAGAGCGCCAGGTAGCGAGAGGTAATACGTGGCGCTCTGCAAGGCTGAACGCCGGCGCTGTATGCTGAGCCTGGGATAATGATGAATCGGACGCTACATGGCGTTGTTCCATTTGCTCACCAGATTCGGCTTCATAAATGTGGAATTGCTGCCGTGTCCGGCGTTCATCTGCCGCTTACAAGGAACTACCTGGCGCTAGAGCTTCATGAATAAGGCTCTTAGTGTGGCATCGGGATGCCCCAGGGGGAAGGCCAGCCAGGGTTTTGTATTATAAACATTTTATTTGTTAAGGTGTATTTGATCAAACGCTCAAACCAAATGCAGACTGGATCAAACAGGGAGTTGAAGTGGAACAAAACCCTTGCAGGGATGCCCCCTCCCCCTGTGTGAACCCTCCTCCAGGGCATCGCAACACTCACCTGCTTACTGGTGCCCTCGCCGATGTAAACATCCGATGGCTGCATCATCGCACCTTCAGATGGGCTGGGTGCGGGGCGTGCGTGCTGCAGAAGTTGCGCCCGCTGCGCTTCGAATTCTCGAAGCTCTGCATGTAAACAGAGCAGTTTGCCGAGCATTACATATGCACAGCAAGCGAATCTGATTGGACGAGAGCCCATGCATGCGCCATAAGCCTGGAAAGAGGGGAGTTGTTCTGGCCGAACAGGGGGGTTTCACTCGCACAGTGGGAACAAAACCTAATCTGGGATAGTCAAAATCCTGGGTTTTGTTCTGCTTTAATGCAAAATGTGATCTGTTAAACATTATAAAGGAAGATAGACAGAATAAAAAACGATCTGTGCGTGTGTGACCAGCATAGGGAAGATTTAATGCGTTCTGATTGGCTACACACCAATGTTCTTAGAACTTTGTTATTAAATAAATGTTACAGAATCACAGTCTTCATACAGACTAATCAGTAGTTTAAAGAGAACCTGCTGCAAAAGGCACGGGGCTGCCATTGATGTCCCTTCTGTTATTCTGGTAGCTTAGCTGTCCTCCAGCTGCAGAAGCCTCTGACGTGGAACAGTGGCACATCCCATCAGTTATGCTTGTATCAGGATGATGGGTGCAAAGCTCACTGATGCCCAGGATGATGGGTGCTACGCTCACTGATACCCAGGATGATGGGTGCAAAGCTCACTGATGCCCAGGATGATGGGTGCAAAGCTCACTGATGCCCAGGATAATGAGCATAAAGCTCACTGATGCCCAGGATGTTGGGTGTAAAGCTCACTGATGCCCAGGATGTTGGGTGCAAAGCTCACTGATGCCCAGGATGATGGGTGCAAAGCTCACTGATGCCAAGGATGATGGGTGCAAAGCTCAGTGATGTCCAGGATGATGGGTGCAAAGCTCACTGATGCCCAGGATGATGGGTGCAAAGCTCACTGATGCCCAGGATGATGGGTGCAAAGCTCAGTGATGCCCAGGATGATGGGTGCAAAGCTCACTGATGCCCAGGATGATGGGTGCAAAGCTCACTGATGCCCAGGATGATGGGTGCAAAGCTCACTGATGCCCAGGATGATGGGTGCAAAGCTCACTGATGCCCAGGATGATGGGTGCAAAGCTCACTGATGCCCAGGATGATGGGTGCAAAGCTCACTGATGCCCAGGATGATGGGTGCAAAGCTCACTGATGCCCAGGATGATGGGTGCAAAGCTCACTGATGCCCAGGATGATGGGTGCAAAGCTCACTGATGCCCAGGATAATGAGCATAAAGCTCATTGATGCCCAGGATGTTGGGTGCAAAGCTCACTGATGCCCAGGATGATGGGTGTAAAGCTCACTGATGCACAGGGTGATGGGTGTAAAGCTCACCGATAGCCAGGATGTTTGGTGTAAAGCTCACTGATGCACAGGGTGATGGGTGTAAAGCTCACTGATGCCCAGGATGTTGGGTGCAAAGCTCACTGATGCCCAGGATGATGGGTGCAAAGCTCACTGATGCCCAGGATCATGGGTGCAAAGCTCAGTGATGTCCAGGATGATGGGTGCAAAGCTCACTGATGCCCAGGATGATGGGTGCAAAGCTCACTGATGCCCAGGATGTTTGGTGTAAAGCTCACTGATGGCCTGGATGATGGGTGTAAAGCTCACTGATGCCCAGGATGTTTGGTGTAAAGCTCAATGATGCCCAGGATGTTGGGTGCAAAGCTCACTGATGCCCAGGATGTTGGGTGCAAAGCTCACTGTTGCCCAGGATGTTGGGTGCAAAGCTCACTGATGCCCAGGATGATGGGTGCAAAGCTCACTGATGCCCAGGATGATGGGTGCAAAGCTCACTGATGCCCAGGATGTTTGGTGTAAAGCTCACTGATGCCCAGGATAATGAGCATAAAGCTAATTGATGACCAGGATGTTGGGTGCAAAGCTCACTGATGCCCAGAATGATGGGTGCAAAGCTCACTGATGCCCAGGATGATGGGTGCAAAGCTCACTGATGCCCAGGATGATGGGTGCAAAGCTCACTGATGCCCAGGATAATGAGCATAAAGCTCATTGATGCCCAGGATGTTGGGTGCAAAGCTCACTGATGCCCAGGATGATGGGTGCAAAGTTCACTGATGCCCAGGATGATGGGTGCAAAGCTCAGTGATGTCCAGGATGATGGGTGCAAAGCTCAGTGATGCCCAGGATGATGGGTGCAAAGCTCAGTGATGCCCAGGATGATGGGTGCAAAGCTCAGTGATGTCCAGGATGTTGGGTGCAAAGCTCACTGATGCCCAGGATGATGGGTGCAAAGCTCACTGATGCCCAGGATGTTTGGTGTAAAGCTCACTGATGGCCTGGATGATGGGTGTAAAGCTCACTGATGCCCAGGATGTTTGGTGTAAAGCTCAATGATGCCCAGGATGTTGGGTGCAAATCTCACTGATGCCCAGGATGTTGGGTGCAAAGCTCACTGATGCCCAGGATGTTGGGTGCAAAGCTCACTGATGCCCAGGATGTTGGGTGCAAAGCTCACTGTTGCCCAGGATGTTGGGTGCAAAGCTCACTGATGCCCAGGATGATGGGTGCAAAGCTCACTGATGCCCAGGATGATGGGTGCAAAGCTCAGTGATGCCCAGGATGTTGGGTGCAAAGCTCACTGATGGCCTGGATGATGGGTGCAAAGCTCACTGATGCCCAGGATGTTGGGTGCAAAGCTCACTGATGCCCAGGATGTTGGGTGCAAAGCTCACTGATGCCCAGGATGTTTGGTGCAAAGCTCACTGATGCCCAGGATGATGGGTGCAAAGCTCACTGATGCCCAGGATGTTTGGTGTAAAGCTCACCGATGGCCTGGATGATGGGTGCAAAGCTCACTGATGCCCAGGATGTTTGGTGTAAAGCTCACTGATGGCCTGGATGATGGGTGTAAAGCTCACTGATGCACAGGGTGATGGGTGTAAAGCTCACCGATAGCCAGGATGTTTGGTGTAAAGCTCACTGATGCACAGGGTGATGGGGGTAAAGCTCACCGATAGCCAGGATGTTTGGTGTAAAGCTCACTGATGCCCAGGATGTTTGGTGTAAAGCTCACTGATGGCCTGGATGATGGGTGTAAAGCTCACTGATGCACAGGGTGATGGGTGTAAAGCTCACTGATAGCCAGGATGTTTGGTGTAAAGCTCACTGATGCACAGGGTGATGGGTGTAAAGCTCACCGATAGCCAGGATGTTTGGTGTAAAGCTCACTGATGCCCAGGATGTTTGGTGTAAAGCTCACTGATGCCCAGGATGTTTGGTGTAAAGCTCACTGATGCCCAGGATGTTTGGTGTAAAGCTCACTGATGCCCAGGATGTTTGGTGTAAAGCTCACTGATGGCCTGGATTATGGGTGTAAAGCTCACTGATGCCCAGGATGTTGGGTGAAAAGCACACTGATGCCCAGGATGTTGGGTGCAAAGCTCACTGATGCCCAGGATGTTGGGTGCAAAGCTCACTGATGCCCAGGATGTTGGGTGCAAAGCTCACTGATGCCCAGGATGATGGGTGCAAAGCTCACTGATGCCCAGGATGTTTGGTGTAAAGCTTACTGATGCCCAGGATGTTTGGTGTAAAGCTCACTGATGGCCTGGATGATGGGTGTAAAGCTCACTGATGCCCAGGATGTTGGGTGCAAAGCTCACTGATGGCCTGGATGATGGGTGCAAAGCTCACTGATGCCCAGGATGTTGGGTGCAAAGCTCACTGATGCCCAGGATGATGGGTGCAAAGCTCACTGATGCCCAGGATGTTGGGTGCAAAGCTCACTGATGCCCAGGATGTTGGGTGCAAAGCTCACTGATGCCCAGGATGTTGGGTGCAAAGCTCACTGATGCCCAGGATGATGGGTGCAAAGCTCACTGATGCCCAGGATGATGGGTGCAAAGCTCACTGATGGCCTGGATGATGGGTGCAAAGCTCACTGATGCCCAGGATGTTTGGTGTAAAGCTCACTGATGGCCTGGATGATGGGTGTAAAGCTCACTGATGCACAGGGTGATGGGTGTAAAGCTCACTGATGCCCAGGATGTTGGGTGCAAAGCTCACTGATGCCCAGGATGTTGGGTGCAAAGCTCACTGATGCCCAGGATGATGGGTGCAAAGCTCACTGATGCCCAGGATGATGGGTGCAAAGCTCACTGATGGCCTGGATGATGGGTGCAAAGCTCACTGATGCCCAGGATGTTTGGTGTAAAGCTCACTGATGGCCTGGATGATGGGTGTAAAGCTCACTGATGCACAGGGTGATGGGTGTAAAGCTCACCGATAGCCAGGATGTTTGGTGTAAAGCTCACTGATGGCCTGGATGATGGGTGCAAAGCTCACTGATGCCCAGGATGTTGGGTGCATTGTCTTCTATTGAGACGTATGGGTCAAAGCCCTCCTCCCATCCTTCTTCTTTCAGTAGAATTCAATAGGGCGGCAGCTGCAGTAATCCTATCAGGACTGCTCCCATTAACAACAAGAATTATTAAGACCGGACTGCCATTTTAAAGGAGAAGGTCAGCAATGGCGACACTGTAATTCTCTCACTTCAGGTTCTCTTTAATTCTCTTTTTTTTTAGGGCTTGTTCACATCAATGGGTATTTATCACACATTTACTTTGTGCAATACCACAGAATAAGACAGAGATATATAAAGTAAATAGGCCAGAACACTTATTTTCTCGTAGGCAACATCCTCCAACTACTGAAGTATGAATAAAGTCTCACTAGAATTCCAACATGTAAACTTTGCTGTGCACACCACAAAAAGGATGGCGAATTCATTTAATTGGAATTAAAAAAGGATCAAAAGGGGGCCAATACAGTCTGATCACACTGAAAAGGATTGGCCAAAAATAGCTAATAACAATGTGATCATACTGAAATAATATATTCTTAGGACCAATGACAATCTAATCAGACAGCAATAGGATCAGTCAAAAAAGGCTATTGACAATTTGATCAGACCATAATAGAATCTGTCAAAAAGGGCTATAGACAATCCAATCAAACCTAAATGGAACCTGTCAGAAAGGATCAATGAAAATCTAAATCGGTTAAAACAGCTAATGGCAATCTGATCAGACCAAAAAGGTAACTGTCAAAATGGTGGTAATGTCAGTCTGATCCCTATGCAAGGCATCAGTCTTACAGGGCTCATTACAATCTGATCAGACTAAAAAGGGCCAATGTCAACCTGATCTGCCCGAAATAGGATCTGTCAGAAAGAGCTAATGTCAATCTAATCAGACCGAAAGGCATCAGCCTAACAAGTCTAATTATGATCAGATTGTGACTATCCCTTTCCGAAAGATACTATTTTGGCCTGATCAGAATAATATTGGCTTTTTGTCACTGATCCCTCCTTAGTCTGATCAGGCCAAAACAGTATTTTATCTAAGGGATAGTCACAATCTTATCATACCAAAATGAAATCTGATCAGATTAAAATGGAGTTATCTGATCAGACCAAAATGGGATCTGTCAAAAAGGGCTAATGACAATCTGATCAGACCAGAAAGGGCTAATGACAATCTGATCAGACCAGAAAGGGATCTGTTAAAAAGGGCTAATGACAATCTGATCAGACCAGAAAGGGATCTGTTAAAAAGGGCTAATGACAATCTGATCAGACCAGAAAGGGATCTGTCAAAAAGGGCTAATGTCAATATGATCAGACCAGAAAGGGATCTGTCAAAAAGGGCTAATGACAATCTGATCAGACCAGAAAGGGATCTGTTAAAAAGAGCTAATGACAATCTGATCAGACCAGAAAGGGATCTGTTAAAAAGGGCTAATGACAATCTGATCAGACCAGAAAGGGATCTGTTAAAAAGGGCTAATGTCAATATGATCAGACCAGAAAGGGATCTGTCAAAAAGGGCTAATGTCAATATGATCAGACCAGAAAGGGATCTGTCAAAAAGGGCTAATGTCAATCTGATCAGACCAGAAAGGGATCTATCAAAAAGGGCTAATGACAATCTGATCAGACCAGAAAGGGATCTGTTAAAAAGGGCTAATGTCAATATGATCAGACCAGAAAGGGATCTGTCAAAAAGGGCTAATGACAATCTGATCAGACCAGAAAGGGATCTATCAAAAAGGGCTAATGACAATCTGATCAGACCAGAAAGGGATCTGTTAAAAAGGGCTAATGTCAATATGATCAGACCAGAAAGGGATCTGTCAAAAAGGGCTAATAACAATCTGATCAGACCAGAAAGGGATCTGTTAAAAAGGGCTAATGTCAATATGATCAGACCAGAAAGGGATCTGTCAAAAAGGGCTAATGACAATCTGATCAGATCAGAAAGGGATCTGTTAAAAAGGGCTAATGTCAATCTGATCAGACCAAGTAGGATCTGTCATAAAGCGCCAATGAGAATCTGATCAGATCAAAATGAGACCTTCGTTTAAAAGGGGATACGACAATTTGATAAGATTGCAAAGGCACCTGTAAAAAAAAAAAAAAGGCTAATGACAATCTGAGCAAATTCTGGTCCTGTTAACGGCTAATGACAATCTGATCAGAGGAAATTCTGGTTCTGTTAACGGCTAATGACAATCTGATCAGACCAAATTATGGTTCTGTTAACAGCTAATGGCAATCTGATCAGCATGAAATAGGATTTTCTCAAAAAAGGCTACTGGCAATGAATCTGGTCAGATCAGAAATGACCCAAAAAACCTCTGTCTTATAAAAAAAATTATAAATAATTTTATACAATAAGCATTATCAAACTGTATGGTTCCTGGCCACTATAAATTAAACATAGTGGTATTATTTTAGTGCATTCTGATTGTACAATCTCTGTACAATCTTACCAACACTTAGCAGTATATGAGCCCCATCTGAGCATATTGTAAATGGATTGTACAGTAATTGGTTGTATGATCAGCAACACAGACCGAAATAAGATAAGACTAAGGTATGTGGCCAGCATAAAGGTTACTTGATGATTGCATACAAGTTAAAGTTAAAGACTTTCTATAGATTGCACAATCAAATTGTAAGGTTGTAATTGTAATTGCCATCCCAGCCCATAGACAAATGTATAATATTGGTAAAAAGCCTTAAAATGTAATCTGCACAATCGCTATGTGATCTTACCCCAAATACATCCTAAAAAATACAATGCTGTAGTTTGACTACAAATGTGAGAAGTAATACATACTTGATTGTGAACTGATGCAGACCACACACCTTACAATCTGATCCATACAATCTCTGCATACATTTACAAGACCCTTGTAATGTAGGAGCCCAAGCAGATTAATCTAATTAAATGACCTTCAGTAAGGGCTCTAACAAGATTTTGTGGTGGGCAACCTATAACAGGGGACGGCCTATGGACAATACAACGGAATGATTGTGATGACCGATGACCAATCATTCACCAATCATCAGAGTTGTACAGATATCATGTAGACACATTGCAATGTGATTGCACAATATCTGTACCATTCTAAAATGACATGAAGATGTGAACAAGCCCTAATGCTGGCCATACACATTGCAATCTGCTTGGGTGATCATTGTGAATACCCAATCAGATTGGTGAGTGTATGGCCAGCCGAACATTTAATACAACAAGGGTTAATAAACATTTATAAAAAGAATCAGCTTTTTAGCAACCTCTGGTCCCACACCAATAAAGTTCCTGACAAAAACCCGCCCCTTAGGGTCCGATTGAATCCTCGTTTATCAGCTGTCTGGGCCCCGGCAGCTGTGTATATGTCTGGATAAAATCCTCACTCTGTCCTGCAGGATCAGTGCCTCGGCTTCAGTTAATCGGCCCAGTTCCTCGGCCAGGGGCTCCCCAGCCAGGTAAAGAGCATGCAGTTCCTCTGCTGTGCTCCTGGAGGAGTGAAGCTCCCCAAGCTTCCTAGCCACGCCCCTGCGGAACATACAGACGGTGGCCAGCAGCTCTTGATTGTACTTATCCCAGGATTGGCGCACCCTGTAGCCATGTGCCAGGCCGGCCTCATTATCCAGCCATACCAAGGTGCCATCTGGAGTGCGATGGAGGTTATTTGTTCCCCGAAGCATGACGCGAGGGTCCCACTGGAGGCTGAACAGGTTGCTAACCAGGCGATCAAAATTGGCAGTCAGGTAGTCAAAAACGATCAGGTCCCCCCATTGTGCCAGCTCCGCCATGCCAGTCTGCCCTGAGTGCAATTCCTCCTGTAGGGGGCGCAGCTTGCCATCCTCAGCCCGCAGCGCAAGGGGTGGCAGGACTGAAGTGAGGTTTGCCATCCAAGGAGTGATGCTGACCAGTGACCCCAATGCCCAACCAGTGCCCCCCAGATCAGCTTGCGACCACTGTGGGCTGCCAACCTTGGAGAGGATGCAGGGTGGCACAGCTGGCATCCCCAACAACCGTGAGAGGTAATAGGAGAGGACTTCTCCCTGAATCTGCTCGGGGTTGATGCCATAGCGAACGCAAGCTTTGCTGCCATCCGACAGGGTCGCCAGTCTGTTGGTGCTGCGCCCACAGCCCCTCTCTAGGGCCACCACGTTGGCACTGCGGGCAAACTGTTGCCATCGCTGGGTGTACTCATCTGTAAATCCCTGGGGTAATGCCCTGTCCAGTGCCCGAGGCCAGTAGACGCCCTCTTCCAGTGTACAGTTCTCAAGTGTTTTGTGTCCTTCAATGACCGTCGGAGATTGAGCAGGTAGTTCAGGTATCCGTAGTGCCCGTGGTGCCCTTTGATGGGGTCGCCCAGGTTGCTCCACCAGTTGATGGTCTTTCCTAATCCAGAAGGCAGCTGCTACTAGCAGGAGCACCACCGATGAGATGAATGCCAGTGTGGTCCTCATGCTGCCGTCACAAAGACCCTCAGGCCACACGGTGCGTCTTTTAGGGTCAGTCTGGGAACGTGCTTGAGCTAAGAATGATGAAAGCAGCCACAAGGTAAGTGGGATAAATCCTGTGCCACTTACCTAACAGGAGCACCCTTACACAGGCCACATCCTTGCTAGCGCCTTGAGGGAGTCAACACTTCAAATCCCTTTTGTCTGCTGTCAATGAGACCTTCAGGATACCTGATGCGTCTCTGAGAGGTTTACGAAGCTCTCAGCCAGGAAACTTCAGGCGGATAAAGCTGGTTTAGAAGGTAAGTAAAATACAGCCAGTTACAGAGAAATACGATTAATTGTGACACAGTCTCCACTCCTGATGGCTACTGTGGAAAAAAATCTCAGGCCACCTAGTCTGTCTTTGAGGGTAGTTGGTAACAATGATGAAACGGATCTTGGAGGTCAGTGAAATACAGCCACTCACATAGATGAAGTATCCCTTATAGGATCAGTTGCGACACAATCCCCTTTCTCGTTGTCTACAGTCAAAGTTTCTCAGCCACTTGGTTCCCCTTTAAGGGAGCTGTTCCTCGAGCTGTTAGCTGTGAAACTTCAGGTCAGGTAAGTCTTGCCTTGACTGGTCTTGCAGGTAAGTAAAATGTAGCTGCTGAAAAAGCGAGAAAATTTATGACAGGATCAATTGCCGCACAATCTCCTTTCTAGTTGTCTACAGTCAAAAAAGTCACTTGGCTCCTCTTTAAAGTGTCACCGAGCTATTAGCCATGGAACTTCAGGTCGAGCAAGGCTTAGGGGTAAGTAAAATTCAGCCACTTAAATAGACAAAAAATTCCCACTACAATCAATTACAACACAATCCCCACCCTCGACCTCTGCTGTCAAAAGACCCTTGTGCTACTTGTAACAGGTTTAAGGGTCACGGAGCTGTCAGCCAGGTAACTTCAGCTGATTAAGTTGGTTCGTGAAAGAAAGGGAAACAGTCACTGAAATAGTTCTGATACCATCAATCGCAACACAATCCCCACCTTCGTTGTCTGCTGTCAAAAAGCCCCTCGGGGGAACTTGGCACTTCTTTAAGGGCACGTTTCCACAGGCAGCGCGTCTCTTAAGGTTCGGTTGGATAATGTTGACTCAGGATGCTTCAGATTGTTAAGGCTGATAGAAGTGTTCGCAGAGATAAGTGTCTCGTATCTTCCAGGAAAGCCCCCTGAACGCAAGCGCACATCTCCTTGTCACAAAGGCCCTCGGGGGCGCCTGGCACAGGGTCACAAAGCGGTCTCCAGTATAGTGGGGTGAGCAAAGGAGGTAAGTGAAATCCAGGTCATATTAGGAGAACCCCAAATACGAGCAGGGTCCACATCCTCGCCGCTGGGTCACTTCAGCTGGGTGAGGTCCAGTTTAAAGCTGGTGGTCAATGCCGGCTTAGAGACAAGTGTCCAGATCACAAGACCCTCATACAGCATAGGCAAGGCACTTGTTTAGAGGGCTCTTTATATAATTAAGGGGCAAATCTCTGGTCCAGTTGCCCCTCCAGCCCGTCAAGGAGATAATCCTTTTGTCAGCATGTCTGGCACGCGGCAGAGTAGTCCTAGCCAACCCTCCTCCGGCACATGGTGGGCTCTTTGTCCGCGACGTCTCCCATTCCTAGAAAGTTCCTGTCATCCCCTACAGCGGGCAGCCATTCCAGGGGGAGAGGGTGGGCACCACGTTCTGTATAGAGGATGCCCTACAGCGGGCAGCCATGCCAGGGGGGGAGAGTGGGAACCAGGCTCTGTATAGAGGATACCCTACAGCAGACAGCCATTCCAGGGGGCGGAAGTGGTCACTACACTCTGTATAGAGGAAACCCTACAGCGGGCAACCATGCCAGGGGCGAGGGTGGGCACCACGCGCCATATAGAGAACGCCGGTCTCTGTCTAGGGTCCCAGCACGCTGCCTCTCTCCTCACTCTCTTCCTGGTCTGCTGCGAGGAGCTCTCCGCTTTGTATCTTCACATGAAGAATATTCCCACACCCTCCCCAACCTCCCCCCACCATGCCCCCTCCAGCTCCACCTTTTAAAGGAGCCGCCCCTTTGGGTCCCACTAGGACAAGCTCGGGCAGCGATCTGAGGAACTCCAGATGTAAGAAGGGAGAAAGCTGTCTCCTGTCATTAGCTTTGTTATGATAGTGCCGTCATCTTCTGTAGCGATGTACAAAGTCGTTAAAGGCACGGAGCGCTCATACAAAGGAAAGGTCTGCTAAGACTGTACATTAAGATGTATTTGCTGCTTTTCCAAAAGGGGCTTACAATCTACAGACGATCGATTTTTTTGTTAATCAAGTTAATTTCGTTTTTTTGATTGAACTAAATGAACCTTTTCCATTCTTACTGTTGAAAAACATGATTGGTGGTTAAATCCTTTACATGTGGGGTATATAATATTGTTATTACACTATTATTATCATAATTTTATTATTGATAATAGAGTGACATCCACGTTGCTTCCGTGCCTTTAATGACAGCAGTGTTTCCATAGAAGCTTACAGCCTAAAGACTTTGATAAGGGTCACCACATACCCAAGGTTTTTATTTTTCTTGTTCAATAATTTATTGTACAATGTAAGATTATACAACAGTATTCCAAACAATCATGGAGTTTCTCAATATTGTGAACAGTAATATCATATTTTACATCTGTCAACCAATAAAGGTTCAATAAAGCTTACAATAAACATACTTTAATTGCTCATCAAGTACCTTATTAATAAAAATACAAAGAAAATAATAAAATAATAACAAAAAAAAGGGGGGGGGGAGGTAAAAAGAGGAGGGAGAGGGGAACTGAAGAAATGAAAACAGTAATCCTAAAGAAAGAGGGAGGGAACCAGAGAGATATAGCTTTATACAGCCTTTGCATTAAAAATGTGTATTAACAATCTATAGACTAAACATAAGAGTGCCCACATACCTATTGAACTAAATGAACATTTTTCACATTTAATGCTAAACTATCAAAAAATGAGGGGGGTTGGAAAACATGATTGATGGCTCGGCCATTTACATGTGGGGTATATGGTATTTTTATGTATCTTTATGTATATTAGTATTAATAATAATAATAATAATAATAATAATGTGATATCTGCAGCACTCTGTGCCTTCATATAGCTTTATACAGCCTTTGTATTAAAAATGTGTATTAACAATCTAATAATAGTGCCCACATACCTATCCATTTTTATTTTTAATTGTTTTTTTTATTTTTAATTGTTTTTTTAATTTTTAATTTCATTTTTCAATTTTTTTATTGAACTAAATGAACATTTTATTCATGTTTTATTCTACATTTTCTGTTAAACTATCAAAAAATGAGGGGTGTTGGAAAACATGGTTGATGGCTTGATCATTTACATGAGGGGTATACAATTTTCTTTATTATATTCATTATTATTTTAATTATTATTGTAATTATTATATATTATTGTTATAATTATTGATAATAATAGCAATAAGGTGACACCTGCGGCGCTTCTTGCCCTTCTATTAGCCACCTTTCCATAAGAGCTTACACTCTAAGGACTTGGAGGAGCGTGCCCACGTTCTGGGTTTTGTTTCACTTTTAGTTATTATTAATTCTTAATAATAATAATAATGATTTGCTTATTTATTTTGATTGGATATTTAATTTAGAAAAGATCCTGTAAAGGAAGACTGAATCGAGCAGCATGAAGTGAATGATCAAAGTTGGATTGACCTAATAAACTGATTGAACATAGAAGTAGGCAGCATGAGAGAAGATAGCACAAGGGGACCTAAAGCCATTTTATTCCCCTGCCTCCCAATTTGGGATGCTCATCTGCTTGTAACTGTTAAGAGTCCACACAAAAATCTACACTTTCAAAATTTCAGTTGAAAGTGGATTTACTCTTTAAAGTGGACCAAAACCCAGGATTTTGACTATTCTGTGTTATGGTCCTTGCACCCCAGGCACCCCGATCAGGAATGCCCCATTGTGTGAAGTCCCCGATCATAGTTAACCTTCCCCAGTCCTACAGTGCCCTACGTGGCCTCTTGTCCAATCAGCACGCTCGAATCTCGTCCCTTTGTCTAAAAGCTCATCTAAGGCGGATCCGAGCAAATCCAGACCGTGGGTTCTGGACCACTTTAAGAAGGCCATGAGCAGTAATACTTACCAATCTGCATTTCTGGGGCCACAGAGTGTTCCTTCCTTTGCTAACACCAATCAGCGTCAGTCATGTAAGGTGCAGTCGGAGCATTACAAGTTCAGGAGACTGGGTGAGTATTTCTGGGATGCACCTCTCCCCAGGGATCAGGGATGTAGTAGTTCTTTCCGGTCGGAGGTCCCCTTTAATGCATTTCAAGCCACTAACCTGGAACAGGCGGACAAATTGCTTACCGTTTAATTTTTAGGGACAATCGGAGCCAGGCCTCCGTGTCCCTCTGGCAGGTTCACTTTCAATGTAAAAGCCAATACATACAGTAATGCAGGGGTAAATGTGAAGCTATTATTGGACAAAACCCTGTCTGATTGGCTTGTTCCCTGGCAAGAAAGGGGTG
The DNA here is from genome assembly GCA_027917425.1 of Gastrophryne carolinensis. NCBI lineage: Eukaryota > Metazoa > Chordata > Amphibia > Anura > Microhylidae > Gastrophryne > Gastrophryne carolinensis. The sequence goes on from CM051241.1 coordinate 100,021,667, forward strand.
TCATTGGATGGCCCTGCAGTCCACCTGCTCTGCTGGGGTCAGTAATGCAGCTTCTCCTAATTAGCACTCCCCTGCCTCTGCATCTGCCTCTCAGAGCGGAGCCCAGGCAGGCTGAAGAGCACCAGCGCCACCGCATGGACACCTCGCCCAACTGCAGCCTCCCATCTGGAAATGGTTACAGGAGACGTTGTGTGTACCTTACTGGTTTTCTTTTTTACTTACTCTACTTTGTTTTTTTCTTTATTTCTCCCTTTATCATTCTGTTTTCTTTCCCACCTTTTATTGCTCCCTCACCCTCTCTTTTTTGCTGTATTTTACTCTCCACCACGTGATTTGTTTCTATATTATTCTCTTTTTTCTTTATGTCTTTGTCTCACCTCTTTTTTTTCTCTCTGTTCCTTTCATTCCTCTCTTACTGTTTCTTTCTCTACCTCTTTACATCTCTTTTGCTCACTTTCTTAATTTCTGTTGTCTCTCTCTCCCCCATCATTCCTTTCTTTTCCCTTTCTCTCTCTATTTTCTCTCTCTTTCTTTCCCTTTCTTTCTCTCTTTCTTTCCCTTTCTTTCTCTCCCTTTCTTTCTCTCTCTCTCTCTTTCCCTTTCTCTCTCTCTTTCTTTCCCTTTCTTTCTCCCCTCTTAATTTTTAACCCTACTGTTTCCATTTTTTCTTTCTAGATGTTTTCTCTATTTCTTTCTCTCTCTTTATTTCTCAGTGACACTACGTTTTTCCTTCTTTTGTCTCTCACCCTTTACTTTGTTTTTCATTCTCTCTAAATTCCTTTATTTCTTACTCATGCTTTATTTCTCTTTGGCTCGCTTTCTTCGTCTCTGCCCTTCGTTCTGTCTCTCTATCACCCTTTCTTTCATTTGTTCTTTCTCCTGTTTTATTTTACCCTTACTTATTCTCACCTCCTTTTTTTCGATTTGTTTTTTTATTATACTCTAATTCTTTCTTTTCAACACCTTATCTTTCTTTTTTTATCTGTCGATTTAATTATTTCTCTTACCCTGTCCTCCTTTCTTTACTTTCATCTTGCTCGCTCTCTTGCTTTCTGTTCTTTCTTTATTTCCTTAGTTCTTTGAGCATTGGCACTTTATTGTGTATATATTTGTTTTATACTGTATTGTGGATAATAGTTTGTTGATATTCACATGTGTCTCTTACACATATGTTTATTTGGAGAAGGCTTTGATTCATAGATATTTATTTATTTATTTATTTATAATAAGTGTAGAGGGTGGATTATCAATTCATTGGTGTTTGTGATCATTTTTATTGCAAGGAGGGGGTCGGACTTGGCCAGCACCTGTGGTGTTGTTTTTAAATTGTCTATTTTGCGTTTTTGTTTTTTTAATGTAAGGGAAGTAAGGGTTTGTTGACGTTTCAATAACATTATATTCCTAAAATCTAGTGACTTTGTAGGTGTGCAGCAGAATTTATACAGGGAGGTTCCTTTTGGTGGTCACCTTGGGCCCAAGGTTCAGTGGTCCTTTTTCCTTCATTTCTTTCTCTCATACACTTTCCTTCTATTTTTCTCTCTTTTTCTTTCTGTTTTTTTAAAGTGGACCAACACCCAGGATTTTTACTATCCTGGGTATTGGTCCACTTCCCCGGGGCACCCCGATCGGGGGTGTCCCGCTGTGTGAAACCCCCCAGAAAGCCCCCAAAACTCACCTCTCCCCGCTCCCACGTGGCCGCGCCGTCCAATCGGCGCCGACGTACAAGCTGATTGACAGCAACGTACAAGCAGCTTGCCCGTCGGCGCCTCCCGCACGTCACTCTTGACGTGTGCGCGCCCGCGCCGGCCATTCAGAGACGGCCGGCGGGGGCACGCGCACGCCTAGAGGGGCGCGAGGGAGAAGACCAGGTAGGTGGATTTGGGGTGTTCAGAGGGGGTTCACCCCGCGGGACATCCCGATCTCGGATGTCCCGCGGTGTGTGAGGTGATCGGCCCGGGAATCTTATAGATTCCCGGGCCGATCACCTCAGGGTGTTGGTCCACTTTAATTAATCTCTTAGCTTTTCCTTCTTTCTTTACTTGCTGCTCTCCTGCTCATTTCTGTCCTTCATTTTGTTTTTCTTATTCTTTCCTCTCTCGCTCTTCCTCTCTTTCTTCATTTCTCACCGATATTCTGTCCTCCTTTCTTTTCTCTTTTAGTCTCTTTCTCTTGCTAAATGTAAAGGATCTTTTAACCTTATTCTTTCTTTCTCTCCATTGCTTTATTTCTCTCTTACTGCTTTTATTTTTCTCTTGTCCACTTTCTCACTGTCTGACTGATTCAGTACCGTGTAATATCAATTATTTATTCAATATTAGCCGCAAATAATTTCGAATAAAAAAAAACAGAACATTTTGCATACAAAAAACCTCATCAGAAATCAAAGCTGTGTGATTCGGGGTATGTTAGATTTTTATTCTTGACAGTTTTTTTACAGTCAGCTTCACAATCTGGCAAAATCAAAGCTGCAAATCCCGGCTTTTATTTTTTACAATAGCAAGGCCATGCAGTATAGTTTTTGGTGTTAAAAATTAAAAAGAATCATACCCCCTTCCCCCATCCCTGAGCCAACCAGCCCACTTGCCTGGGCACAAGGCGTTGGGGCTGGAAACCCAGGGTTCAGGAGCTGATTGCTGACCCCCAGCCCTGCCAATTAACCAGCCCCTATGCCCTTTGGTATGGGTCCCTGCCCTGGGCAGCCATGGAAAAACACCGGTCCCATGCCACTGGGCACTCAGCGTCCGAATTAAAGCGGACCAAAACCCTCTGAACTTGTGAAATACATTTGGCCAAAGCCCCTGCCGATACTTCCTTTTTAGGGTGTAGAACTAGAAATGGTTTTTCAAATCATCCTAGAACACTGATTTTCCGACTGTCCCTCTCTGTAAGATGGCAGGCGATCAGTCATTGCATAGGTGTGGCAATGACATAATTTCCACACACAACAGTGGCAATGACTGGAGGAGGCGGAGCTTTACAGCTAAATCAGGCGCCATTATCTGGGATTAGAGTGGGAGCAATGAAAATTAGCAAAAGGTACTCCTCATAGGGGGAGCAAAGTAAAAAATGTGGGTTTTGGTCTACTTTAAGAAAGAAAAAAATGGCAGAGCCAATGTGGCCGCCATTTAACAGTAGCACTGAAAATTATGCAGCTTAGGGTGCTCGGGTTGAAGCTACACCAGATTAAATCTGACGCTGTTGCTTAAGATCCCATAGAGCACAATGGAATGAAATGAAGAATTTAATATTACACACATTTATTTATACAGAATGCAGGACCTAGATGGGCCAAAATGTATTTTTGGGGATTTATTAAAATTGATTTTAATGGCTTCTTTTGCTTGACAATGTCTAATTTGGACACCAACAACTAAAACAAAGGCTAAAACGCACTGTAAAGTTTGTCCCCAGAAGTGATTTCTAGTAACTGTAATGATGAAACGCCGACCAGCGCCAAACATTTCAAGGAGGAAAAAAAGAGAATTCTGCGAGTACTCACCTGTAGAATTAATTTCTCTTCCATTATTACTTCAGGACATCAGACTTAATTCAGAGACGACTGGGTTAACCTCGACCGAAGGGCGTGGACTGCAAGACAAAGGTGTGGCTCCACTTCCTGGGCCTATATCTTCCTGGCTGACTTCTTCCACTCCAGTTTTATTAAAAAGCAGTAGAACAGCCGCCCGGGAGACGCTCCTCTATCTCCTGTTGGAGACAAAAGGCTGGAGCCAGATGACATGACTCCTTTCTCCGTTTAGTTTTTTTTTTTTTTTTTTTTTTTAATGCTGATCACACTTCACACTGTACATCTTATTTACATCCTCACCAAGACTAGGCATCGAAGGCATGGATATAGCCACCTAGCAGATAGGGAGGGTCTGATGTCCTGAAGTAATAATGGAAGAGAAATAAATTCTACAGGTGAGTACTCACAGAATTCTCTTTTCTCTTCCATTTTACTTCAGGCCATCAGACTTAATTCAGAGATGATTGGGACCTCCAAAAGCAGTACCCTTACTTAAGGGTGGGATCCCTAAAAAACGTATTCCTTTTCCTCAGGAATAAGATCTTACAGGACCTACACTACAGTCTGTAAGACTTTTCTACCAAAAGTGGCATCCGCCGAGGCTCTAACATTCACCTTATAGAACTTGGTAAAGGTAAGAACTGAAGACCAAGTAGCGGCCTTGCATACTTGTTCTACTGAAGCTTGATGCTGAAAAGCCCAAGAAGCTCCAATAGCTCTTGTTGAATGAGCCATAATTTAAAAGGAAGGATCCTTCCCCTTGGCCACATAGGCTCTTACCACTGCTTGCCTGACCCATCGGCTGATGGTAGACTTAGCTGGCGGAAGACTTTTCCGTGAACCTTCCGGTATGACAAATAAGGTGTCCATCCTGCGGAAAGATTGTGTTGCAGTGAGATAATATCTCAGCGCTCTCACAACATCCAGCAAGTGAAGCACTCTTTCCTTAACAGAAACTGGAGCTGGACATAAGAAAGGTAAAACCACCTCTTCATTAAGATGGAAAGGGGAAACCACCTTCGGAAGAAAATCCTGTTTAAAACTAAAAACAGCCTTATCCTTATGTAACACTAAATAAGGAGGATTAGCTGATAAAGCAGCTAATTCAGAAACCCTTCTTACTGAGGTTATTGCCACTAAAAAGATAACCTTAATAGTCATTAGACTTAATGACGCATCTACCAGTGGTTCAAAAGGAGGACCCTGAAGAGCTGATAAGACTAAATTCAAGTCCCAAACTGGTAGAAGTGGCTTACGAGGAGGCCGCACATGGGCGACTCCCTGAAAAAAGGTTCTGATACACTTATTTTCAGCTATAGGTTTGTGGAAAAAAAATAGATAAAGCAGATATCTGCCCCTTTAGAGTACTTAATTTAAGACCTTCATCTACACCCTTTTGCAAAAACTCCAATATTCTGGAAACAGAAAAACTTCTACAAGCGAATCCCTTAGACTCGCACCAATCGATAAATGCTCGCCAAACTCTATAGTAGATCATTGATGAAGACTTCTTCCTGGCCTGAATCATAGTCTGGATGACTCCGGCAGAAAAACCCTTTTCTGCCAAGATGAAGGATTCAATAGCCAGGCCGCCAAAGCCAGAACTTGTGAATTGGGGTGCCTTAGAGGCTCCTGTGTGAGAAGATCTGGATTGTCGGGTAACCTCCACGGGTTGCCTTCTGACATCCTTACTATGTCTGAGAACCAGCTTCTTCTTGGCCACCAAGGAGCCACCAGAATGGTTGGGACTCCCTCGCGAGCTATCTTTTTTAGTACTCGCCCTAGGAGTGGAATCGGAGGGAATGCATAAAGAAGCTTGAACGCTGACCACTGAAGAGTCAGGGCATCTGTTGCTACTGCTAACGGATCCCCTCTGCTCTGCATAACTTCTCTCCCTGCGTGCCATAAACCCCCCCCTGCATGCACACAGGGTCGCCTTGAATGACTATCTCCCCTCATAAAACTGCAAAGCATAAACAAAGTGTTATCAGGATCAACCAGCCATGGAGAGCAGATGCAAGGTCCATATCCTGCCCTCTTCCATGGAATGTTCTCCTCATCCCCCTCCATGTGGAATCTCAGGACAGATGGGAGATGTCATGTGGACCAGCCTTCAGGTACCCAAAGATGGAGAATACCATATAAACCAATCAGACAGTGGGTGTCTCCAATCGCTCTGCCGATAGGAGGGATCAGAAACTGACCCCTGGTGAGAGGGAATAAGGTGAGCTGCAGAATGGGGATAGGACACTTGATATGACCATCAAGAGTGACACGCTGCTTTTAACATCAAAGCTGAATAAGACCAGAAAGTGTCTGAGGACAATTGATTTGATCAAAGAGAACGCAGCCCAGACGGACTTTTAAGTATATTTTCCACCTTGCTTTATTTTGCATTGCTATTTATCTTATTTACCGTGTTTTATAATTAACTCTGGTTTTATCACCTTGCATCGTGTTTCTTGTTGTTTTTGTGTTTTTCTGTTTGTTTAAATAAATTCTAAAAATACAGCAGATGCTCTCAATTGATCTGATATAAAAAGCTCACGCTATTTCTGAAGAGCCTGGCTACCTTACTTGCCTAGGACGCTCGATCGCCCCCACCTGGAAGTGGTTGTGGGTCGATCGATACGTTTGATTCAATTGTATTGTGTGTGGCCTGTATTATATTATAGAGTTGAGCACTGATTGTGCTCTGGTGGCAGCAGTTTATAGCCAGGTGTGTTGCCAATTGAAGAATTGCGGTGACGCACGTGGGGTACGATTGGCCGGTCTGATCAGTTGAACGGTCAATAGGTCTGATCAACCCGTGCAATCGTCACACTTGGCACCTTCTGATTGTGCCGTGATGCAAAAAGATCTATGTCCGGAATCCCCCAGCGCATGCATAGGAATTGAAAAACTCTCTGACTGAGAGACCACTCTCCCTGATGCAGGGCCTTTCTGCTGAGGTGATCGGCCTGAAAGTTGTCTACTCCTGGTATGTGTACTGCCAAGATGAAGGGAACCTGTTCCTCGGCCCAATGAAGAATCTGGCTCATTCTATGAGGGCTTGCCTGCTTCTGGTGTCCGCCTGGTGATTGATGTATGCCACTGCTGTTCGATTGTCTGTTTGAACCCGGACGGGATGCCCCTTCAGATGGTATGTCCAATGTTTCAGACACAACCGAATTGCTCTCAATTCTAAAATATTTATGGGAAGTCTCCTGTCCTTCGGACTCCACTGCCCTTGGATTGTTTGTGACCCCATTACACCCCCCAACCAGATAAACTGGCATCTGTGGTGATGATTATCCACTGTACTGGAAGAAAAGATTTGCCAACCTGAAGAGGCTGAGGATTCAGCCACCAGGTCAGGGACTGCCTTGTTGACTGTGTCATGCAAAATGGATGATCCAGAGTCTGCGGATCTTGATTTCATACCAATTCCATCTGAAGGGTTCTTGTGTGAAACTGTGCAAAGGGCACTGCCTCGAAGCAAGATACCATCAGGCCCAACAAACTCATTCCCTGGCGAATTGTTGGGTGAGAACAGGCCAGAAGACCCTGGCCTGAAGTGCCAATCTCTTCTGATCTGGCAGGAACACCCTTGCCTGAGAAGTGTCCAATGACATTCCCAGAAAAGACATAACTCTTGAAGGTGTGATATTCGATTTTGGATAATTCACTATCCAACCGAATTCCTCTAATGTCGACAAAACCATCTGTGTATTCTCCTGGGCCTCCGATGGGGCCCATATCAACAGGTCATCTAGGTAAGGTATTATACTTATCCCCTGACCTCTCAGATAAGCCATGAGACCTGCCAATATTTTGGTGAATACCCTTGGAGCTGATCACAGGCCAAAGGGCAGAGCCACAAACTGAAAATGGAGGCCATCTACTGCAAATCGTAGATATTTCTGATGAGCTTGAAAAATCGGAATGTGTAGATAAGCATCCTTTATATCCACTGTGGCCATGAAATCTCCCGGCTGAAGTGCCAATACAGTGGATTTCAATGTTTCCATGCGGAACCTCCTCAGAAAGACGAATCTGTTGAGGCCCTTGAGACCTAATATCGGGAGTACCGATTTGTCCTTCTTGGGAATTATAAAAAGATTTGAGTAAAACCCCTGACCTCTCTCTAAGGGAGGGACAGGACATACCACTCCAATCTCTAACAGGCGTTAACTCGATCTTGTAACCTGAGGTCACGACCTCCTGTATCCAAAGATCTGTTACATGGCGCCTCCAAATGTGCGCAAACTGCAGAAGCTGTCCCCCCACCTGAAAGGGTGGGGGCGTCCCTTTATGCCTGAGCGGGCTTTGAAGGAGGTTTGGCCTTGTTTCGCCAAGTTGCTTTTGCCTTAACTTGGGATTTTGATTTATTCCAGAAATTTCTCCGGTATGCCGGAAAGGCAGCACCTCTACCTCACCGAAAGGGCCGAGGGTTACAAGGCCTGCGGACAGTAGTACTAGACTTCAGCCTCTGTGGCAGAATAGTAGACTTACCACCAGTAGCCTCCTTAACCATGTCATCTAAGCACTCCCCAAACAGACGCCCCGCCTTATAGGGGAGTCTGGTTAGATGCTTCTTAGAGACTGTGTCAGCTGACCATTGTTTTAGCCACAAGACACGCCTCAAAGTCACCACCAGTGCTAACCCTCTGGCACTTAACTTCATCAGATCATCTATAGCTGTGATCATATACTTGTTGATATCTAAACTAGTCTGAATCAGCTGGGAGCATGACCTCCGAGAATGACCCGAAGAAGTCTTGGAGTCTAGTTGTTTTAACAATCTCCTGCTCCCCAAAGCCGCTATGGATGTAGCACAGGCCGGCCGTAAGGTCGACCCCACAATAGCATAAGCATGGCATGCTAACTGATCTATGCGTTTATCCGCTGGATCCTTTGCAGAAACACTGTCAGAGGGAGGCATAACTGCAGTCTTAGAAAGAGCTGACACTGGAGCATCCACCTTAGGGGCACAAGACCATAGCTCAATATCCTCAAAAGGAAAAGGATACATAATATCTAGGACTCTAGGAACGACAGGAAGACTATCCGGCTTCTGCCATTCCTTTTGAATTATTTTCAAATAATGTGTATGTACTGTAAAAACTGTCCTCTGTTTTTCCGGCTTAAACCAGTCCCCCTTTTTCTTTTGGGGGACTTCTGGGCCCGAAAAATCCATAACTTCCAAAATGGATGCAATTAACTCATCCATCTTCTCCTTAAAAGGAGAGCCCCCTTGCTTAGAAGACTCTGAATCCGAGTCCCTACAGGATGAATCCTCCCCAACGGAATCCTCCTGGGAGACTATGGCAGCAATAAAATCCTCTTCAGATTCAGAAGAATTCAAATGCTTCTTTTTTTCCCGAAGCTTTCCTAGGAGTCGGTGATTCAGAACGATTCTCTAGGCGGCCCAATCTGCCAACTCCTTAAGGACATCCTTGTCCACAGGTTGGGCTGCCGAGGGGGACTTAGGATCTAATTGCACAGAGACAGGGGACGAAAAACCCTTGCAGGAGGAGACATCTGTCTTCCATATTTAGTAACTATCACTGTTGCACAATGCCTGCACACTGTGCGATTCTCATCCAGTGCCTGTTTGCATACTGGACATGGGGCAAATCTATCTGATAAACGACCAGATCCGATTACCCCAGATGCCTCTGTCATGGTGATTAATACTAGACTGCCTCCCAGGGGGTCTAAAACCTAGTATATGAACAGATGCCGATAGTCGCAAGACTATTCTAAGACCTCAGAGAGTGAACCACACCAATATATTGCCGTCTTTTCCCACAATCTAAAAAACAAAAAAGAATAAAAAATAAGACATTAATATATATGAAAAAAATCATCATATTATTACACATAATTGTTAGGAATGACCTACCTAAGATTTAGGTCCGCTTGAGAGTGGCCGTGCAGCCATCAAGCACTACCAAAGAAGAACCACAACGTTAGCAGTACTTGCCGCTTAATCCTGGCCGAAAATGTTACACTGAAGGCGGCCGGAGGAGAACCGCGATGTTAAAGGTACTTGCCGCTTAGTCCCGAAGGAAAATCTTCCACTGAAGGCGGCCGGAGAAGAACCGCGACGTCAGCGGTGCTTGCCGCTTAGTCCTGGCCGGAAATCTTCCAGCGCGAGGGGCCGGAGGAGAACCGCGATGTCAGTGGTGCTTGCCGTTTCACCCGGGCGAAAATCTTCCAGCGCAAGCAGTTTAAAAAAGGAGCAACACACCGGTGATCGCTGTTATGCCAAGCCAAAAATCGAAAATGTTTCTACAGCGTCGGGTAGCTTCCGTGCCTCGAGTCGGAGGAGGCGAACACTCTTCATGAACTGCCGGAAGAAGCCCGCTTGACCCCGCCCCCTTAAAGGAGCGTGAATTTTGAATCTTCTAGACAGTAACATGTGGGAAAGAGCAATTAAGAAGAAATTGATTCCCCTGGTTCCTCTCAATCAGGCTCACCAAAGCTTTTTAAATGGTGCACATCATAAATTAGGCCCTACATTTCACTATTTACCAGTCTGTGCCTTCTACTATCTCTCCTCCAAGGGGCAATATCCTCTTCTCAGTCCAGCGGGTCTTCTGGGTTCTTCGCTGGGACTCAGGTCCTTGGCAGGCATAAGTGAACCCAAGTTGTATAATTCAGGGTTCATACCGAACATGGTGTGTCCGGGTCCCTGAATATGGACTTCTCCCAGAAGTTAATGTTCATGTTCGGATGCCGATCAGCACTGCCAACTTCCCCCAATTAAGGATTTCTGCTGACAGCACTGCCGAATCCCTGGAAGAGCACAGGGACCCTGCTGGAGCACCTATAGACTGGTAATGCACCAGGTCTGGGGGCTGGCCGCTGGGCCCCTTGGCTCTGGGCTTACCATATGCTATGCATGCTGTGCCGGGCTGTTTAGTGCCTTGTACAGGGGTTCTCACATTTTTTTTTCATTGTTTTTTGGGAAAAAAATGGGAACAAAGTAATAAAAAAATTGGGGGGAAGAAAAGAATGTGAGGAACCCCTGTACAAGGCACTAAACAAGGGGCAGTGTCCTCTTCTCAGTCCGGCATGTCTTCTGGGTCCCTCGCTGGGACAGGGATGCGCAAACCTGAACTATAAAGTTCAGGGTTCATACCGAAGATGGGGTGTCCAGGTCCCCGAACATGGACTACCCCCGGAAGTTCACATTTGGATGCTGAACAGCGCTGTCAGCTATCACCTAATCCCTGGATTCCTGCTGAGTCTCCGGAAGAGCACAGGGACCCTGCTGGAGCGCCTAAGGACTGGTAATGCACCAGGTCTGGGGGCCGGCTGCTAAGCCACTGGGCCCCTTGGTTCTGGGCTTACCACTTCTATGCATTCTGTGGCGGGCTGTTGTGCCTTGTACAGGGGTCCTCATTAAAAAAAAAAAAATTATACTGATTAAAAAAAAAAAAAAAACACTCACTGCAGCCTAAAGGGGTCCCTGCACCCCACCCACAGCAGCCCCCGATCTATTCCAAGCATTTGACAGTTACTTTATACCACAAACACTCAAGTTCCCATTGACTTATATGGGCTTCTGGTTCAAGTTTGGGTCAAGTTCAGGTTCCAAACTGACCTTTTCACAAATGTTCAGCCAAACTTCTACGGGTTTTCTCATGCCCATTTTTGGCCTTTGTAGGTGTCTTCAATGCCAACTCTTGAATGGGAGGATATGGCCCCCCCGTCCATCCTAGCTTCCAGCCAGGAGTAATGCCGGGAGCAGGGTAATGCTAGAAGACCCCCCTGGGTATAGTTGTCCCATGCAGGTTGTAGGTCCCCTTTAAAGTTGCACCCTGCAGCCTTGTGAGAGGCTTTCATTCTCTGGAGGCTCCTTTATTCCATACAAGCACTGGAAGCATGGGAGCATTGCGGTTTATCTCTGATGTAATAAGCAGAGACAGGGGAGGGGGCATTAGCACCGCTGAACAATCTCCTAATATAAAATCACATCTGAAAATGTCATTGTAGCCACCGGCTAATGACCCGCCCCCGCCACACACCGCCCGCTCTTCCCACAGAGATCCGCCGAGAGCTGGCGGGTGGAAATTCAATTGCTGATATTCCTCCTGGCACCTTCTCTTTTACACGTTACACCCACCGGCACATCTGTTTCTGCCGCCATCCTCCAGCCTGGAAAAATAAATTATGATTTTTATATGTAAATGTTTTTCTTTTCAGGATTCTGAGCTGAGACATCACTGTGCACCATCATCACTTCATCCAGAAAGCTCAACTCCAGGCAAAAAAAATATAGAATGAGGAACAGTTAGAACCACTTAAAGGGATTGACCAGCCAAATAAAAGAAAAACAAAAAAGGATACGCACCTTTTTACCCCTGAGAGATCTATTCTAATCACCTGATCACTGGTCGCAGTGTATGGTGGAGGCCCCTGGGCACAAAATCTGGCGGAGGCCCCAGATACAGTATTTTTTCCTTTAAAATAATAGTCCAGCCAAGTAACTGAATGGTGGTTGTCTGGCACCCGCCTACTTACTGGAACGTCAGATCGAGTCCCTTGTGCCCCCCTTGTGCGGGTGTGTGCTGCTCAGGGAACTCCTGCTTTGCCATTCTGGGTTTGGGGTAGTGTAGTCGCCCGGCTGGTTCCCTGCATTGAGCTGCCAGCGGCTGTGCTTGGTGGCTTATGTGCAGTGACAGCTCTGCACCCATCACTGTAGCGTTACTGATGGTGGCTTTGCAGCTCTAGACTCTCCATCCTGCCCTGTGGGGGCTTTGGCTGCAGGTTTGCAAAAACAAAAAACTTGCCCAGGCACAGGGAGGGGGGCTCCCATTGCTGCCAATAGCTTTGTTGCTGGCTCTGCGGCCTGTCACACTAAAGACTGAAAAGCCTCCTGGACCAGACCATAACCCAAAGGTTGCTCCCACTTTGTAGGGCAAGTGGTGGAAGCCCTGGGGCACGTCCCCCTTGCATCCACCGCATAATCCGGCCCTGGCTGGCTGTGTCGGAACTCCATTTGCGGACACCTCTGCATTGGATGCGCCATAGCAGGACTGATTAGCTGTGGGGGGGGGGGGGGGGCAAAAGGTTAGAACCTTCTGTTTTAAATTGAAAGACCACCCAACTAAAACAACAAGAACAAAACCCAACAGGGCCGGCCCTGGAATCGAAACGGCCACTGGCCTTCCCCAGCAGCATGTGTGAACCGCCCCTTCTTCCTGGCTCCCTCACAGCACCTTTGGGCTTTGTGTGCGCTCCTGCCCGCTGCTAGGGATGTATCCACTCATGCTGCTGATTGCTATAAACAGAGCTGTTTACCGAACATTACATGCACGCACGGCAAGCGGCTCTGATTGGACGAGAGCGTGGCCATGAGCCCGAGGACAGAGGAAAGGTGAGGTTTACTGGGTGATCTGTGGGGGGGGGGGGGGGTCACACAGCAGGGCATACCACAAACCCTGATAGACTGCTTTAAAGCATATGGAAACCCATTTCCGGGTCCTCCACTTCCAGCTTCTCTGGAGTCTGTCTAATCCATTCCACCCATTCCTTGGGGCATCCAGATTCGGGATGCCCTGCCATATGAAACCCCAGGAATCGCCTGTATACTCACCCCTGGGGGCCACATCCCTGTTCACTTCCATCTGAGGTGCCCCCCCCCTCCCGAGGAATTTTTAAATGGCAGGGATGGGGACACAGATGAATGGGGGAATGGCCAGCAGTGGAGCAGTGCAGAGTGGAGTTTGACTCACTGATTGGCTGGCAGCTCATGCTTGCTCCATGGGATCACTGGAAGGTGAGTTTTATAAGCGATCCCGGGGCTTTTCACACAATGGGGCATGGAGGAAAGGGACAATACCGGTATATAGAATGGATATTAAAAATCCTGGGTGTTGTTTATCTTTACAGTGGATCCAAACTCAGGTTTTGTTTCTTGCCCCTGGGGCATGCCTATTTGGATTTGAATGCATAGTAGGAGCAGGAGCGCCCAAATTCCTTGTGCTCTTTGGCATGCTCCTGACCCCATCTGAATGGCTGGTCGCAGGAGTACTGCAGGGAGGCTAGTGGTGTGGTCATGGCCCATGAACCCCGTGTGGTAACCCCAAAAAGGTAAGTGATTGCTGGGATAATCACCAAAATCCTGATTCGGGATGCCCTACTGTGTGAATCTCCGCAGTTGCCCAAGCAATCACTTACGCGTTCCCAAAACCTGGAAAACAAAGCAGCACTATACAATAGGTCTCAACCTTAAAGCCAAACAAAACCCAGCAGCAACCTGCTAAGATTTCAGGGCCGCTAGATAACCTCCCCCTGGGGGAAACCAGAATCGGGATGTCCCACTGTGTAAAACTCCCTCAGGCCGCCCAGAATCTCACCATTTTTCCCGGTCTAATGGCTCATGTGCAAGCAGCGGGCACGTCCCCGCTATCCCTTTAGCAGGACATCTGCCTGTACCAGGCACGCTCCCTCTTATAGGGTAGCGGGGATGCGGCCGCGCCAGCACGCTGATTGGACGAGCAGCTGTGCATGCGCCGTAGGACCGGGAAGAGGTGAATTTATTCGGGAGACATGGGAGGTTTCACACAGCGGGGCTTCCCCAGAGTGCCCCGGGGGCAAGGACCAAAACCCAGGATAGTCAAAATCATGGGTTTGGTCCACTTAATAGAGAAAATCATTTGGTAAGCTTTTGTAATAGATAGCCTATTGCTCCACCTACAGGCAATAAGCGGTAAATATGAACTGTGCATGTATGGCAGTTTATAAATAAAAGTATTTTTTTTCATTCTGTATCTAATATAAAAAAATATTTTAAAAACAGATGTATTGCTAAATTGATTCAGATAAGCAATACACCACTACCACGCTATATATGTTTTTTTTTCTCAAATGATTTAGGTAATTAAATTATTAGGTAATGATTACACTGTTAAACTATTAATTACATTACAACTCCCCAAAGCACAGTAGTCAGAATTCAGACTTCAAAGGGGCTTCCTACCCAGAGCGGGGTCACCTCCCTTTGTTCTCCAGCAACTCTCTGCTGCTTTCACTCACTCACTCTCTAAAAGCCTCAGAAGCCCGTAACCTAGTAAGTGCCACCCTACCCAGAGATTTTGTCACCCTCTGACCAAATTTCACCATTCTGTGCTATACATGTTTAACTGTGATTTTTGAAGGAGTTTCCAGGGATTTCCCAGGGTAATTACGGTATGTATTGTTTTTCTCAGCAGTTTTGCCTTTAAAGAAATGTCTTTCTTTTATATTTTTCAGTGCTTTCTCAATATTTTTGGGTGAGATACGTAGGAAAAAATAAAAATGCTGTTTTTTACAATTTGTAGCTTTTTTTTTTTTTTTAAATAAAAAAATGTCAGCTTTTTAATAAAACCATATTGCGTGTAAAAGCCCCATTGTTCCCGGTTACCACAGTACTACATATGTATTGGTAGACACCTTTTTGTGTCCAGGAGACACCGCAAACTGAAACGGCACTTTAGATTTTCAAATAAAATACAACTTCTAAGGGCACCTTGCAGTTTTCCTCTTTGCATTTATAATCCCTTCGCTCCCCCCCCCCCCCCCCACAATCTATATATTCTCTGGAAGTATACACCTCAAGGTTTCTAGGTGTACTAGGCCTGTTGTTGTTGGCACAGTTAAAATCCCATTTTACTAAATATCAATATGCAAACAAGAACAGAACCATACCCAACATGCATAGCTACTTTTAACCTTTTAACTGCCAGCCCACTTGAGACTTTGTCACTCTCTGTTTCCAGACCATTTTTTACCATTTTGCACTAACTGTGATTTTTGCAGGGATTTCCAGGAAAATGACAGAAGATGCTTTTTTTCGGCTTTGAGGCTTTAACATGAAATGTCTTGTTTGTAATTTTATCAGTGTTTTGTGAATATTTTTGGGTGCAAAAAAAAAAAAAGACAAACTGAAAAAAGTGCTTTATGACATTTTCAATTGAAATACAACTACTATGCACATTATCAAGGGTTACATTTAAAAAAATGTTGTGGGGTCACCCCTTTCAAGCGGTGAGGGGCCACACTTTGTAAAAAATGTTTAAAACCTTTCCTTTTTTTTTTTAATAGCGTGGGGTCCCCCCTTGCCAGTAAAACCAGCCCAGGCATCAGCTATGGGGGCTGATAGACCACAACGCAGGGGCCAGCCGTGCTTGCCCACTGACCCTGAAGGCAATCAGTCCACATAGCCCTCTCGCGCTCTTCTCCCCCGGTTATGTTGGGGGGGCACCTTTGCTCCATGGGTGGACTAATCAAGGACCCCATCTTTCATCACCTACAACTGTGACAGAACACTTGACTGAATCACTCAGGTGCAGTAGACATTATGGCTCGGGTCACACAGGGGCGTTTGAAGGCAAGAGCAGAGCACACTCTCTGTTATTGGGGAGATTTTGGGCACTGCCTATTTTCCAAATCCCATCATTTCAGCAAGTGGCTCCGATTGGACATAAGCCCGCACATGTGCTGCTGTACCGGGGAAAGGTGAATGTTTATCAGTGCCCTGGGGGGTTTCACACGGAGGGGCATCCCGAATCCAGATGCCCCCAGGGAAAGCCAGCGGCCAGCTCTTGAATTTCTTAGATTCCAGGCCGACCATTTTAAATGAAAATAGTAGAAATGTACAATAGTAAATATCTATACTAAAAATTGCAACTGTAATGTTATTTGTTGATGTGCAATTTATCTTTATGCTATTTTTATCGCAATGTTGGTTCACACTGTATTATGCACAATATGCTACAGTGTCAAGGAGAATTTGATTGGAAAAATAAACTGATATATATATATATATATATATATATATATATATATATATATATATTATATTGTAAATGCTGATCCAGGCTAAGTGACATCACAACCCCCCCCCCCCCCCCAGATATTGCTGCAGCATCTCCTTATATCTTTTTACATGTCCCTCCACTCTCATTGCTGTGCAAGGAATGCTGAGACGTGTGGTCAAACAACAGCTAGTGTCATAGTACGGAATGCTGAGACTTGTAGTCCAGCATCATGCCATTCCACTCTCTGATGTAGTACAAGTCTCAGCACTTTTTGTTTATCAAAAAGTCATACACTGGGCACTGGTCCATCATGTCCTCTGACCCTGTGCCATGATAAGGAGCTCTGAGATTTGTAGTCCAGCAACAGCTAGTGACTTGTCCATCATGTTTTCCCACCCTCTGCCATAGGAAGGGCTGCTGCTGCAACAAAATGGCCTGGCCCATCATGCCCCTCCACTCTCTACCATAAGCAAGTAATACTGAAACATGTGGTGCAATATCAGTTAGTGACTTGTACATCATGCCCTCCCATCATGGTAAGGAATGCTGAGACTTGTAGTCCAACAACAGCTGGTGCCTGGTACATCATGTCCTCTAACCCTCTGCCATGCAAAGAATGGAACTTGTGATCCAACAATAACTGGCGGCTGATCCATCATGCTCCTCCACTGTCTACTATAGATATGGGGTCCAACAAAAACTAGAGACTGGACGATCATGTCCTCCCACCCTCTGCCATGCAATGAAAGGTATGAAGTGTGATCCAACAAAAACAAGGGACCAGTCCATCATGTCCTCCCACCCTCTGCCATGCAAGGAATGCTGAGACTTGTAGTCCAACATGTCCTCCCACCCTTTGCCATGCAATGAAAGGTAGGAAGTGTGATCCAGCAAAAACAAGGGACTTGTCCATCATGTCCTTCCACCCTCTGCTATGGCAAGGAATGCTGAGACTTATAGTCCAACAGCAGGAAGTGACTTGTCCATCATGTTTTCCCACCCTCTACCACAGGAAGGGATGCTGCATGTCCTCCCATTCCTCTAATATGACAAGGAATGCTGAGACTTGTACTGCAACAACAACTGGTCCATGATGTTCCTCCCACCCTTTGCCATGGCAAGAACTGTAGAAATATGTGTAGAAATAGAGGAAATGTACAATTGTAAATATCTATAATAAAAATTGCACCAAGTAAATGTTAATTGTAGATATATGCAATTAATCTTTATGCTATTTCTATTTTATCGCAATGTTGGTTCACACTGTACTATGCACAATATGCTAAAATGTCAAGGAAAATTTCATTGTAAATAAGCTGAATATATATACCGTATATATATATATATATATATATATATATATATATATATATATACAGTATATATATATATATATTGTTTTTGTATTGTGTGCACTTGTGACACAGTGACACCAGCAGTTTCACTATAGTAACTGCTGATCCAGGCTAAGTGACATCACAACCCCCCTTGAGATGCAGCATTTCCTTACCTGTTTCCTTTTTCTTTTTTTTAATAATCTCATGATGACAAGTGTGAAAATGTGTTACAGTCCTCAGCAGAGGCTATGAATAACCCAGCAACACATTTGCTCTGTAATTTATGCACATACTAATGACATGTCATTCATAAAAGCTGCGCCTGTTAGAGAGCGGGGCGACAATATGCTTCATCAGATGGCGCGGCGAGGTGTCGCGGGTTTTGCAGCAACAGAATGTTCTCTTTAGAACACAAGCTGAAAAAATAAAGAAGGGGTGAAAACTTTCCAGCACGAGAATTGGCTGCAAAGTCGCTACATCTGTGTTACTCTGCCACCTAGTGGTCATTTAGGAGACTGCTTTTTGTTCATGAGATGTATGCTGTTTCCATGATTCTTATATTCCTCTGTCTTGGTAAAACAGGAAGGGCTTTCTTGCCCTATTGTCATGTCCCATGTGTTGTGTTTCCTTTTACTCGGTGTAGACGTTTGATATAGTGTTTATTTACATAGGCTGAGCAGTGTGCCTTTAACTGCTTTTGTCCCTTTCTGGCTCCCTTAGTGTCATGTCCCACGACGCGTGTTTTATATTACCCAGGGTAACTGCTTATTATAATGTTTATTTACATAGGCATTTAATCCCTCTTTGTCCCTTCCTGGTTCCCTTTGTCTTGCTGTGATGCAAGTAGCTCCTCCCTTCTTCCCCTCTCCCTCAGCCATTTCTAGTTTGGCATCCAAGCAGTGCACACCTGCTGCTCCCTTCTGCAGCTACAGTCTTTTTACCTGCTGTTGCTGTATGGGTTACAACACAAGTGTTTATTGCAAGATAATAAAGCTTCTGAAACGTATCTACGTATCTTCATGACCAGCCGAGTAAGCTATCTGCCAGGGCCGGCTCCAGCTCAGGGCAAACCTGGGCAATTGAAAGGCACAGAGCAGAATAATAGTTTTTCTAGTCCATTCAATTGGTAAAATGAGCTTCCAGATGGAGTCCCACTGTGCATGCACTAACATTTTTTATTTTTTTTTCTGTGCCCACCACCACTTGAAGGTACTCTTACCAACTCCAGGGTATTTAAACTGCCGACAGAATACTTGATGATTACGAGCACCCAAAATTTTGATGAGCTTGAGCTGCTTCTTAGTTACTTGCCAATGTCCATGCACAAGCCATATAGAAAGCAAAAACAAAGAAACACATTTAGTGCAACTCTGTAGGTACAGCGGAATCACTCTTTAATACTTCAGAAAATGCACTTACAAAACACTCCTTGTTAAAACACGCATCCAATAAAAACGAAGGTGTCCCCAATCCCTCACACTGCGGCCACTAGTGATAAAGAAATCAGGTCCTTCTGGTCTCCAAAATTATTCCCCTCACCTTCCACCTAACGCGTTTCACTAAGGTCAAAGGTGAAAAGGTGAAGATGAAAAAGCTGGTGATCCAGTGAAACGCGTTAGATGGAAGGTGAGGGGAATAATTTTGGAGACCAGAAGGACCTGATTTATTTATCACTAGTGGCCGCAGTGTGAGGGATTGGGGACACCTTAGTTTTGGATGCGCGTTTTAACAATGAGTGTTTTGTAAGTGCATTTTCTGAAGTATTAAAGAGTGATTCCTCTGTACCTACAGAGTTGCACTAGATGTGTTTCTTTGTTTTTGCTTTCTATATGGCTTGTGCATGGACATTGGCAAGTAACTAAGAAGCAGCTCAAGCTCATCAAAATTTTGGGTGCTCGTAATCATCAAGTATTCTGTCGGCAGTTTAAATACCCTGGAGTTGGTAAGAATACCTTCAAGTGGTGGTGGGCACAGAAAAAATAAATAAATTTGGTGTATGCACAGTGGGACTCCATCTGGAAGCTTATTTTACCAATTGAATGGACTAGAAAAACTATTATTCTGCTCTGTGCCTTTCTGTTGTTTATTGTTAGGACTTTTTTTGGGAATAGAAAAGTCTGGCACGTTGTAGCATTCATTCTGAAAGTCGTCCTTACCTAAGCGCGGTGTTTTTCCATTATTGCATTTAAACCTGGGCAATTGCCAGGGCCCCTGGCATCTTCAGGGGCCTACTCAGGCTTACAGTTGACATGGTATTATTTTACATTGGACCTGAACCACTGGATTCCGGGTGTTGTGTGCTCATGGCTGGCCTCAGCAACAGGAGATGCCCAGCAACACTGGAGAAGGTGGCATGGAATGGAGGGAAATTGATGGAAGCTCAGAAGGTGGCGAGAACCAGGTGACAACCAATAGCAATGATGTAGTCTTTAGTGGCAGCGGAGCTGAAGTGTGTATGGTGGCAGTAGGGAATGCAACAAGGACTAGAGGACGATTGGTGGCTATAGGGAAGGCAATAAAGACTGGAGGGCAAAAAGCAGCAGATGACCCATTTGTGGCATTGGAGCTGAAAGGTGATATACTACTTTGGGACCCACTAAGACTTTTGCCCAAGGACCCCCACGAACCTGGAGCCGGCCCTGCTATCTGCCAAGCCTTATGGAGTAAGAACACATCCACCACAGACACACACAGACAAGGTGAAGCTGCCTACAGGATTCACATTACTGCCATCTGCTGAGTCAGAATACTTAGTCTAGCTGTGATGCAAGCAGCTCCTCCCTTTTTCCTCTCTCCCTCAGCCATGTTCTAGATTGCATCCAAGCCGTGCACCTGCTGCTCTCTCCTGCAGACTATAGTCTTTTTACCTGTTGCTGTTATGGGTTACATCACATGTTTCCTGCTGCTGTATTGAATGTACATGTCAAGATTCCTGCTGTAAAATGTTTTGATGCAAGATTCTGTACTGAAATAAATCTTCTGTACTGAAAGTTATCCTACGTGATCCACAAGCAGCCAAGTAAGATATCTGCCAAGCCTTATGGAGTAAAGAAAACATCCATCACAGAGACACACAGAAAAGTTGAAGCTGTCTACAGGATTCACATTACTGCCATCTGGTGAGTCAAAATACCTATTGTAAAACTCTCAGTATCCTTTCTGACTACAACTCCCACAATCCTTCCACTGTAGCATATGAACCTATTAGAAGCTTTGGCTAAATCACACAGCCGCAATCATCTCTCCAGCTGAGAATTCTGCCAGTATCACTTTTAGCTACTGAAACACAACATTGTTTTCCTCCTAGCTGAAGAGGTTGAATTGGAGCAGAAGGGGTTAATACTCCTGTCTCAGCCAATCTGATTAGCAAGCTAGAGTCGGGAAGTGTCTGATCTGTACTTTTAACACACCACGTTGCTAAGGTAAACATATTGTTGCTAGGAATAACAGAGTTGCAAACAAATTGGAAATTAAAAAATAACAGATATGCTCATCACATTAATTACATCATACAGCCACACAATAATGGAAACTTAAAAAAAAGCCACCAAATGTGGAGTTACCCTTTAAATGTCAAGTTCCCAAATATTTAAATTTGGTGAGTGACGGGGTGACCCATGAATGTTGCATTGGGAATTGTAGTGTGACAACAGCTGGTGACAACATGTCCTTCTACTTTATACCATGGAAAGGAATGCTGAAGCTTCTAGTCCAACAGCAGCTGTTCTTCTACACTTACAGGGTAAGGAATGCTGAGACTTGTGGTACCACAACTTGTGGTTGGTCCTGCATGCCCCTCCACTATATACAATGGCAAGAAATTCTGAGTCTTGTAGTCCAGCACCAGCCATTGCCTACATCATTATGCCTTCCCACCCTCTGTCATATAAGGAATGCAAAGTCTTGTGGTCACTCTACAATAAGGTAGACCGAAACCCTGAATTTTGACTATCCTGGGTTTTGCTCCCGGTGCCCCCTGATCAGGGATGCCCCACTGTGTGATGCCCCCCAGTCCTACGGCGCATGCCCAGCCCTCTCATCCAGTCAGCATGCTAGGATCTGCTCCCACCCCTTTGTCCAGGAGCTCGTCTAAGGTGAGCGATTCACAAATGCCTGGTGTGGGCATGCGGCCTTCTAAAGGAATAGCGGGTTGTGGCCGCTGCTCGCGCATGCGCCGTTGGACGTGGAGCGAAGGTGAGGTTTCAGGCAACCTGCGGGGTTTTACACAGCAGGACATCCTGAATCCAGATGCCCCAGGGGGAGCGAATATGCCTTCCCTGGAATCTCATAGACTCCAGGGTGGGTTTTGGTCCATTTTAACCCTTCTACCGACTGATTTTGCTGCTGCACCATGGTCGACCTTGACCCGCCTTCTAAGGGCGCAGGAGAGCCCAAGGATCTGAGTACCTACATTCCCTGGGCCCCAGAGGCCACCCTATGGAGAATGGGTCAAGTTCTGAGTCAGCCCACACCCCTTCCTATATGGAATTGCATCCTCTCTGGGGGCATCCCGAAGTATGCGGTTGTCCCCATCATGAATACAGTAATCTGTGATCCCCAGTAAAGCAGAACTATACTTCAAAATAGACACATCTGTGGGAAGAAATCAAGGCAACTGGACTTGCCGTTTTATTGTCCCTAGTCATCAGACTGGACTTTCTGGCAGTTGAGGGTGAATTGAATTGAACTTTGAATTGAGAAAGCTAGTCAGATGACTTACTCGACGTCTTTAAGAAAATAAAACAGCAAGTCCAGTTGCCTTGGATTATTCCTACAGCATACCACCCAAGTGTCCCTGATTCGGAGGGACTGTCCCCCTTTTGAGTCTATGTCCTCCTGTACCTCGTTGTTCTCATTTGTCCCTCTGAGGTATAACATGCAGATCTGCAGCAATAATTAATTTTAAATTGTTTTAACTGTTACTTCTCTCCTATCCATCCCTCAATGAGAAGGCGTGGCCTAATTGAACAAATTTCCGTCTTTCCCACCCTGAAAAGCTGGTAGGTATGCTACAGCTAGACCATGACCTGAATGTATGAGACCCTTCACAGGCAGCTCACAATCCCCACTCTGTCCAAGATAGAAAAAGATTTGGCCGAGTCGGGCTTTAGGTCACCTTAATAAGGACCCATCACCCATTGCTCTGGCTCCTCTGTGTAATTGGGGTGGCATTGAGGCCTCCTAATGGTCTGGTCATAGAGGACCGCTCGGCTCCTTCTCTAATTAGAGGGAAAATTATCCATGAGAACCCCTCTGCGTTTATCATGCCGCTCTCCTGCTGATTTCTCTATTACACTCTGCCCTAATGTACAGCTTAATGGCACCATAAGCAGATCTGATCTGTCATTCCCTAAACGATCAAACCCATAGGGCCAAGCTTTCACTTCACCGACAGCGCCATCAACAATGGACCTCAATCCTAAGAACAGCAACAAAAGACTTTTGGAGACCTATCTGCAAGGCCATACCTCCTATTATGCAACCCTAGGCATGTGCCTAGGGCGGCCACCACCAGAGGGGTGCTGGCGTTACTGCTATAGTAAAAAAAAATCCTGTTGGTGCTTTCATTTTTTGAAGGAAATTTGTTCTCTGATATAATTATTAAGGGGAGCTTTATCTTCAAAACTTTACATAGAGATGTTATACTAACTGTACTTTAATATATACTATACTATTAATGAGCACAATGTGTCCCAAACATTTGGTGGTCGTTGAATCAAGCTATTTGGCTGCTTTTATTGTTTTCCAGAGACCCAAAAGCTCACTCAAAAAAAATTGATGTCAGTGTGCTACAGGGTCCTCACCCCCACGATCAACCCCCTGAAAGCCCCCAAAACCATTCTTGTCACCTCGATTCCCCGACGAAATTCTGCTGCATAATAGGCCAGCGGCGGTCAAGTGTCCTGTTCTTGGCCAGTAGCAGGTCACCTGACCGTAGGCCAATCGCATTGCCGCATTTTGCCAGGTAACTAGAAGGATTTAGGAGGTTTACAGGGGGTTGTTCGGGGGGCAATCGGGATGCCCCTCCGGAGTGGACCAACATTTTTTGTAAAATAGGTGTTGGTCCTTTTTCTGTCCCAGGTGCCACTTCCTGTTGCGTGCCGGAGATGCCGAAGCAGGTCTAACATTTTTACTCCTCCTTTTAAAGCGGACCTTCACCCTGAATAAGAATCTTATATGTTTCCCACACCCTGTACATACAGATTGTCCACATTAATCCAGACCTTAACCCTGAATAAGAGCCTATCTTATATGTTTCCCACACCCTGCACATACAGATTGCTCACATTAATCCGGACCTTAACCCTGAATAAGAGCCTATCTTATATGTTTCCCACCCTGTACATACAGATTGCCCACATTACTCTGGACCTTCACCCTGAATAAGAGCCTATCTTATATATTTCCCCCACCCTGTACATACAGATTGCCCCCATTAATCCGGACCTTCACCCTGAATAAGAGCCTCACTTATATGTTTCCCACACCCTGTACATACAGATTGCCCCCATTAATCCGGACCTTCACCCTGAATAAGAGCCTATCTTATATGTTTCCCACACCCTGTACATACAGATTGCTCACATTAATCCAGACCTTCACCCTGAATAAGAGCATATCTTATATGTTTCCCCCACCCTGTACATACAGATTGCCCCCATTAATCCGGACCTTCACCCTGAATAAGAGCCTATCTTATATGCTTTCCACACCCTGTACATACAGATTGCTCACATTAATCCAGACCTTCACCCTGAATAAGAGCCTATCTTATATGTTTCCCCCACCCTGTACATACAGATTGCTCACATTAATCCAGACCTTCACCCTGAATAAGAGTCTATCTTATATGTTTCCCACACCCTGTACATACAGATTGCTCACATTAAAAATCATCCTACCTGCATCTACTGCATGCTATGAGCTAAGTGTCTTCTGACTGTGTCGCTCTGCATTGTGGGATTGCTGACCTTTTCCTGACCCCAGCTCTGCTCTGTCTGAGCAAAGCACAGCTATAACCCCACCTCCTGTACTTTATCCCACTCTCCTCTCCTCAGTAAGTGTGATGCTTCTGAGTCAAGATGGAGGCGCCCGTATCCTAAAGTCCTGAGCAGAGTTGCTGCCCAGTGGGGGAAAGAATAATAAGTAAGTGACTAAAAACTAAAAATATATTAATTTTTAATTAGTTTGGGCTTTTCAATAAATCATGGTGAAGGTCCGGTTTAATTCCATTCCTCTGTGACCACCTCTAAAAGTGGTCAGTGCCCCTGTCCCTCAATGTTCCCAGTGTGGATCCCTGCTACCAGGGCCGGATTATGAGGGGGGCTCATGGGGCGCGCGCCCCGGGGCCTCCACCACTTGCCCTGCAAAGGGGGCCTCCACCAACCTTTGGGTTATGGTCTGGTCCAGGCGGCTTTTCAGTCTTCGGTCTGCACCTGGGAAGCCAGAGCCACCACAGGGCAGGACGGAGAGTCTAGAGCAACAAAGCCGCCGTCAGCAACACTACAGTGATGGGTGCAGAGCTGTCACTGCACATAAGCCACCAAGCACAGCCGCTGGCAGCTCAATGCAGGGAACTGTGTCTGGGGCTTCCACCAGATTTTGTGCCCAGGGGCCTCCACCACACTTAATCCAGGCCTGCCTGCTACAGTCAGGGCCGGCGTCGGCACCCGGCAAGGCGGGGCAGCTGCCAGGGGCCCCTGGCCTCCAGGGGGGCCCACTTACAGGGCCGGCATCCAGATTTGGGTGATGTGACGCAACTCTTCACCACAGCGGGGTCCCCTGAGAACATCCCGCCCAAGGGCCCACATAAACCTGGAACTGGCCCTGCCTGTGCACTACAGGGACAGGCTTCAGGTGAAATCCTTGCTGCCTTATTATCGCCATTGCCTGGACGTTCCCTTTAAAGCTGACTTTTCCTATGACAGAATCACTCCCCCCCCCCCCCCCCCCGCCAAAAGCAGCGGGGCATCCTGGGGTCAATGGGACATCGCCGTCCTCCTGGGGTCTCACAATAAAGACCTTCATCTCTGAAGCCTGGAATGGCGCAATAACTGCACATGGATGTAAACACCCGAGGTTGTCATGGAAACCGGAAACACAGATATTGAGCAGCTGTGGAAAGTACATTTCAAACTAAACAAATGAGTTGGGAAATTTTGATTTCTTCCCGGCTGTCACAGGACTTTGTGATGTTTTGATCGGTCGGCTCACCGCCGGGTCCTCCGGTAAAACGCACAAAGCGCCAGAATGTGACCCGAGCATAGCAAAAGCGGTAAGAAAGGCTGACAGTGCTTTATACAATGGCATAAATATGCACGCTTCCGCTTAATGAGCCTGAATGACTATTAACAAGCCCCGGCCTTAATGTTGAGCAAAACCCAAGATTTTGACTATACTGGGTTTTGGCCCTTGCCCCCGGGGCAGGGCCGGCGTCAGCTGCCGAGGGCCCCACTGACAGCTGGCACAATGCGGTTAAAGAACTGCACACGCTTTCTTTCTCTGTCTCTCTGCTCCATCCATCCCTGTCTTCTCAGCTCTGCCCCATTGGTTGTATGTCACCTCTGCCTCATCCATCCCTATCCCCTGAGCCCTGACCCATTCATCCTTATCCCCTGAGCCCTGACCCATTCATCCTTATCCCCTGAGCCCTGACCCATTCATCCTTATCCCCTGAGCCCTGACCCATTCATCCCTATCCCCTGAGCCCTGACCCATTCATCCTTATCCCCTGAGCCCTGACCCATTCATCCTTATCCCCTGAGCCCTGACCCATTCATCCCTGTCCCTTGAGCCCTGACCCATCTTTCCCTATCCACTCAGCCTTGCCCCATCCATCTCTATCCCCTGAACCCTGACCCTTTCATCCCTATGCTTTGAGCCCTAACCCATTCAACCCTATCCCCTGAGCCCTGACCCATTCATCCCTATCCCCTGAGCCCTGACCTATTCATCCCTATCCCCTGAGCCCTGACCCATTCATCCCTATCCCCTGAGCCCTGACCTATTCATCCCTATCCTCTGAGCCCTGACCCATTCATCTCTATCCCTTGAGCCCTGACCCATCTTTCCCTATCCACTCAGCCTTGCCCCATCCATCTCTATCTCCTGAGGCCTGACCTATCTATCCTTGTTCTCTTAGCTTTGTCCCATTCATCTATGTTCCCTCAGCCTCCGTCTTCCTCAATACTTCCCCATTCATGTGGGCTCAAACTAAAAAATAGCTCCAATAAGGGGTCGGAGGGCAGGCAGCCCTTCTTAGTTTTGGCCATACAATATATAGACCCCTGACCCGCGACTATCCACCGCAAAGGGGCTCACTGAGACCATGCCGCCCGAGGGCCCACATAAATCTGGAGCCGGCACAATGATCAATATACAATAATCAAGCAAGGGGACAGTATAGGAAGCAATAAAGACATGTTTATTCAAAATATTGCACACACCCTCTAAGCACCAATGTATTACCCCAAAAAAATTTTAAAATCAAACGTTGTGTTTCTAAAAAAGTGGCGGGGAATCCATTCCCCATAGTAGTATCAATTCTGAATGACAAACTTGATTGGGCAGGGGAGGAGATGCTTCTCACTCCTAAAGTCCTTGATTTTTTAAGGATTATAATGTCCCGGTACTATATACCATACCAAAAATTCATAAAAACCCAGTGGCTCCACCGGGCAGGCCCATTGTGTCGGGGAGTAGAGGTCCACTTGAAGGGATTGCACGCTTTCTGGACGAAAATCTCAAGCCACTTGTCAGGATACTCCCATCCTTTGTGTTGGACAGTAGCGATGTGTTGCGCAGGCTGATGTCCTTCACTATGGAGGATGGGTGGCTCCTGGCAAGCGTGGACGTCGAGAGTTTGTATACCTCCATTCCCCACACGGTGGGCCTGGAGGCGGTCGCATGGTTCCTAGATGAGTTGGGCCCTTGTGAAGCGGCCTATAACGAATTTGTGATAGAACTGCTGGACTTTGTTCTAAAAAACAATTATTTTCGATTTAATGGCCAATACTATCATCAGGTTCGCGGGCGGCCTGTGCCCCATCATATGCCTGCCTACACCTGGGGTGGTGGGAGAATTTGGAGGTGTTTGGGTGGTCAGATTTTGGGGCACGGGTCGCCCTTTGGCTTCGCTACATTGATGATGTACTTGTGGTGTGGAAAGGCACCACAGTAGAGTTTGACCAATTTGTGGCATCTTTGAATATAAATGAGAGAAATATTGGCCTCACAATCAAAATTGGGCCCCATGAAGTGGAATTCTTGGATTTACTTATCAAGTGTGAAGGGAATAGGCTGGTTACCACTACCTTCCGGAAGCCGACTGCGGGTAATACATGCTTACATTTTAGCAGCCACCACCCCATACCATTACGACGAGGTATCCCCCTGGGTCAATTTCTACAGATACGTAGAAACTGTAGCTCAGATGGGGATTATAAAAGCGAAGCACAACAGCTGACAGAGAGGTTTAGGGCAAGAGGGTATCCTCACAGACTCCTGAGAACATGTTTCAAAAAAGCTTTTGAGTTGACACAAGGCTATTTATTGAAAGTGAAGTCCCCTATTGTTAGATCTAAGGGAGATAGCCATCCAATTTGCCTGATTACTCAGTATGGAGCACATTGGGAATGGTTTTCGGGAGATTCTGGAGGCTCACTGGCATGTGTCGTCACTGAATCCTTTGGTGAGGAAATTGATGGGGCCACGCCCTTTGCTTACCGCCCGCAGAGCGAAAAATATGCGAATACAAATCAAAAGCTAATACAGATATTCGCTCGGTAGAGAAATTAAATGGCTCCTTTAAATGTGGCCATTGCAATACCTGCAAATATATGCAGAAAACTAGCAGCTATGAAGGCATGAATGGGTCCCCCCCCCTGACAGATAAAGGGATTCATTAACTGCGCCCCCTCGATGGTTGTGTACATGCTCACCTGCCCGTGCGGTACAAAATATGTCGGTAAGACAAAACATGAATTGAGGGTGCGGGTGGGTGAGCATGTGCGGCACATCAGAAATATGAATGAAAGGAGCCCGGTGGGCGAGCATTTTAAGGTGTGGCACAGGGGTGATCCCAAAGACTTCCAGGTATGTGGCATCTTTGTCCTTAAAAAAGTGGGGAGAAGGGGCCAATGGGAGCAGAGATTGCTGCAGCAGTAAGCGCGATTAATCTATGAACTAAGGACACTGGCACCCTATGGGTTAAACACGGATTCTGGCCCGAGTGCCTTTTTATAGGCCAGCTGAGGATAGCTGCGGGTAGCCACTGTTTTGGGATGCAATTGAGGAGGGCATGTATGCCCAGACAGATTAGGCCCCTGCTAAGCATATTTATGTGATGGGTTGGGGACCGGTGGGGTAGGGAGACAGGTTATGTCCTGCCCCTCTCCCCTGTTCATTCCTTTTTCTCTCCCCTCCCCTTCGGCTTGTCCCTCTTTCCTCCCCCCCCCCCTTTTCCCCCTTCTCTACTTCCTGCTCCCTTGAATGTGCATGCTAACCGGGATGTGGTCTTAGACATGAGCTGCATGATGTTTGTGCCCTTTGTGTCAAGGTGTGATTTTATTGGATGATAATTGTAATTGCCCCCATGTCTCCAGTGAGAGAAAAACTGGGCTCTCTCAATGATGTGGAGCATAGTATGCCAGCGTGCAGTATATATTGTGCCGATTATGGATAACATGACTAGCAAGCCTGAATGTTCCAGATATGGTGTCTCTGCGCTGATTGGCGAGTGTGAAAGCCTATGGAGTGTGGTCCCATTGCTGTGTATTATGTATGCAGTTGGATAGGTAGTAGAGGGCTGCGGATGGAAGTGCGGCTGCGCAGCCCCAGTGGACTGTCATTAAGCACAGGAAGCTGCGCTTACTACGAAGGGATCAATGACGTCTAGTGGGCGGAGCCTATCGGGGGTAAAGAGGCATCAGGATTGGCCGAGCGTTACCCTGACGAAGCCCCGTGAGCGGGGCGAAACGTGCGTCGGAAGTGGGAGGCCCCACCTCGCCTCGTGTCCCTCCACCATCTGTTTGTTGCGGACCAGCCTGTTGCCGGAGTGTTGTGAGCACGCCCATGTGCAGGAAGGAGAGGCTCAAACGAACCAGCAAATATGTGATATCATTGAGCTAAGTAGATTGCACATGTACTATGCCCATTGAAATCACTGGGTGTAAACTGTGATATGTGAGAGTAATGTGCTGCCTTAGCTGCGCTGTGAAAGCTGCTTGCCAGACTGGTCTTGGAATGATGACTGAGGAATCTGAGTGTGTGTATCTCTGATGCTGCTAAGCACGCGCACTTTTTGAATTCAGTGTGGCCAGCGCAATGAGCTTGCGGACCGCTGCTTTAGTCACCTGCGAATGAGATGAGTTGCAGGTTGTGTAGTTTGAATCAGCTTGCTTCATTTTTGCTGTCTAATACATTGCACAAAGCACTTTATACATCAAGGTAGTGGAATCAGGCAGATGGTATACTGTGGCCACAGTGGTAATTTTTTGTACAGCCGCAGATGAAATTTGGATACAGCGAGTGCATCCTTATGGATTAGTGACTTTTAGCTGGGTGCGCAACACCAAATTATGAACAGCATGTTGACGAGTGCAACTTAACATGGTCCTGGATCATGCATAACAAATGAGTGGGTAGTGGATGAGTGTGTGAGGTGATGGTGCATGTGCAGGGGGGGCCCCGTTTTTTAGCAACACAACGTGTGATTTTTTTTAATTTTTGGGGGTAATACATTGGTGCTTAGAGGGTGTGTGCAATATTTTGAATAAAGATGTCTTTATTGCTTCCTATACTGTCCCCTTGCTGGATTATTGTATATTGATCATTGTGCCGGTCCCACAGGTAACCCAGTCTTTGTGTGTTTGTGGATAGTACTTTGGTTAGTGGGACGCCGTAGAGTGATATGGCAGTGCACATGTAAGCTTAGGTAGGAGTCTCTCTGCTTTTTATCTTTTGGCAAACCTGGAGACAGCCCTGCCCCGGGGTAATGGGGGGAAACCTCCCAGGTCGCCCGATCCCACTCACCTTTTCCAGGGCCTACCGTGCATGCACAGCCTTTCGTCCAGTCAGCGCGCTCTGATCCACTCCCACCCCTTTGTTCAAGAGCGCGCTGGTGGCCGCATCCCCCGCTACCCTTTAACAGGGAGTGTGCCCGCGCTGGCCATTCACAAATGCCTGGTGCGGGCACGCGCCCTGCTAAAGGGATAGCGGGGATGCGGCCGCTGCTCACACATGCGCCGTTGGACTGGAAAAGAAGATGAGTTTCCAGGCAACCAGGGGGGTTTTACACAGCGGGGCATCCTAAATCTGGATGTCCTGGGGGGAGCGAGTATGCCTGCCCTGGAGTCTCAGACTCCAGGGTGGGTTTTGGTCCACTTTAACCATCAGTGACTAGGTAGCCGAGCGCAGTGATAAGGTAAACAAAGCATAAATTAAACTTTTTTTTTCTCTTCATCTCTCAAAGTGGACAAAAACTCCTTGTCCCCCCCCCCAGGGCATCCCAATCGGGGATGCCCTGCCTTGTGAAACCCCCCAGGTTGCCCGATCTCACTCACCCTTCCACGGTCCTACAGCGCATGTGCAGCCCACTCATCCAATCAGCACGCTCAGATTCGCTCCCGCCCCCTCATCTACTAGCTTGTCTAAGGTGAGAGGATCCGAGCACGCTGGCGGCCGCATCACCCGCTACCCTTTAACAGGGAGCATGCACACGCCGGTCATTCACAAATGGCTGGCGCGGGCATGCGCCCTACTAAAGGAATAGCGGGAATGTGGCTGCAGCTCGCACATGAGCCGTTAGACCGGGAAAGAAGGTGAGTTACTGGGTGACCTGGGGGGTTTCACACAGCGGGGCATCCCGATTCTGGTTTCCCTCAGGGGGAGGGTATTCAGCTGCCCTTGAATCTTATACATTTCAGGGCCGTTGGGGCATGGGTTTGAGCCTGACAAATCCTTACTATCTACCTCAACCTAATTTACATATCTCTCATAATATTAGTATCAACATACCTACCAACTTTTTTGGGGGGGCATTAAATTAGGCCACATCCCCTCACTGAGGGATGGATGAGGCCACGCCCCCTCATTGAGGGATAGATAGCAGGTTCCAACAATAGAAACACTTTGAATAGACAAATTAAAGTGGACCAACACCCAGGGGTGATCGGCCCGGGAATCGATCACCTCCCTCACCGCGGGACATCCGAGATCGGGATGTCCCGCGGGGTGAAATCCCCCCAAAACCCCCAAAAAACCCTACCTTATCGGCAGCATGGTGAGGTTAGTTTTTGGGGCTTTCTGGGGGGTTTCACACAGCGGGGCACCCTCAATCGGGGTGCCCCGCCGAAGTGGACCAAAACCCAGGATAGTCAAAATCCTGGGTGTTGGTCCACTTATTGATGCAAATCTGCATGTTACACCTCAAAGAGGGATAAATGAGAACACTGAGGGACATGGACTCAAAAGAGGGACAGTCCCTCCAAATCAGGGACAGGCGGGAGGTATAGTATCAGTCAAGGGAGGAGTAGGGCCTAGTATGCGTATAACTGTACATTTGCTGGATTATATGACTTATATCACTTAGATCCAATACTGCTTCTACCATGTGATGCATTTACTTGCACTTTAGATGGTTCACATTTAGTATACAGCTTTCATTTCTTTAAAAAGACAGTATTAAAGGGCAATTCCATTTTCAATTGCATTTTTAAAAATTTCCATTACTATGTGACAAAATTTGCTGAGCTTATCTTTTTTTAACTATTTGTTTGTTTACTCGGTTTTAAAAGAAAATTTTCCATAGCAACAATGTGTTTAACCTAAAGTGGTGATTTCGAGTACATATCATAGACAGCCTCACTATGGTTTAACCCTCTGTGTTGAAATTCAGCTTCTTCAGTTTGGAACGATCACAGTTTTGTGTTAATGGGTTAATGGCCGGGTTCTAACCTGGAGAGGTCATTAGGCTGCTTAGACTTAGCCAAAGCTGCTGAAAAGTTCACCTGTTACTTTGGAAGAATTGTGAGACTTGTAGTCCTTGTGTTTTATTCAAGGCCATGAAAACCACCGCCACTGTAGCAAAACAGTGTCCCAAGAATATGAGAATTGTGGAAGCAGCATGCTGATAAATAACCCATAGGTCCGGGGTGCAATCCTAACCTTCCTATCTTACATTTTGCATAGTGGTTTATACCTTGTCCCAACAGTGTGCACACACTATTCATACCTTTAATAGACTGGTGCGGTCTCAAATTGTTCTGTGTCATCGAGCACAAATTATTATTTTACATTCCAAAAGAAAAGAAAAACACCAAAAACATGCCGAGAAGGAAATCATCACACAAACAATTCTTAGCTGGTGATAATGCTGTGATCAACGCGTTTCAGGATAAGCTTCCTCAAGGGAAATCCTCACTTAGCTCTAAATACCTTAAAATTATTAAAAACTGTCAGTGTCTGTCATACTTTCCTTTTACACAATTTCTTTGTTGCTATATACACTTACTCAGCTTGACCAGATGTTGCTTATGTCTTGCCGGTGTGTCCTTCAGGAGTCTGTTCTTATAGCCAATATTCAGATGTGTATTGCCTTACTTGTGTAAGGTGTACTATAGAAGCTGTGGAGAAAAGAAATGTATATATTTTGTTTTGTCCCCTGTGTCTTGTATATTTTTAATCTTTAGTATGCATCTTTATGCATCATTACTCTATGTAATCATTATTATTTTCCTTTCTTTTCTTTTAATTTATTGTTTCCCTTTAATACTGTTGTTTTATTACAATCAAGTTCCCCATGTGGGGACCTACCTCCAAACCAGGAATCAAGTGTCTGTTGGCCCTTAGTCATGGAAAAGGCCTTATAGCCACAGAATGGACCAGGCACTATGTACAGGACATGGACCCAAAAAAAAACAAGACCATCGATAAAGACATTGACCAGAACCTTAAAACCATTAGGTCTAGGAGTAGTGTTGAGCGAATCTGTAGAGGTTCGGGTGCAGCTCAAACTTGATCCGAACGCAAGTAAAACCAATGGGGACCTGAACTTAGTGATCCAAAAATGACTGTAAAATAGGGGTAGTAAGGGGTAGAGGGCTGCAAAATGGGGGTAACAACAGGGCAATTGTCTTGTAAAAAATGGGATAGGGAACATACTTAAAATAATAACAACACATAAAACTTTGACTTGTAGTGTAAAGTCCCTTTAAGATAGCGAATTACTCACTTTACAGTATTCCAGTGCATCTAACTTGGCATTAAAACCTTTCTGCATAGGATTCCAATAGCTGCTATAATATCAGGCCTTGTAGCGGTGGTAATGAACAGCAATTTCCCTATTGCTTTCCTGTACTGAGTGTTAGTAGTGGCGGATCTTGCTCAAAACAGGTCAGGATCTCGCCCACATAAATGAGAACATGCATCCATCTGTCTGCCAATTTCTTTGTGTTCCTCTGAAAGTCCTCGTGTGTAAGCACTTCATTTATTTTCATATTCCATGCTCTGGCGGCTTACTTTAAACTTCTCTGAAGTTTGCATACTAGGTCTGGCCTTTGTTCATCTTTGAACCCTGGTGGTTGTTCCATATCTTCTGTTTTTGGGAATATCCCTTGGCTATGAGCTGCTTTGTTTTGCATTGTACTTCAAAATGTATTTACAACCTATGGATTTCCTTCCAGGTTGTAGTTCTGTCAG
Source organism: Gastrophryne carolinensis (assembly GCA_027917425.1). Classification (NCBI taxonomy): domain Eukaryota; kingdom Metazoa; phylum Chordata; class Amphibia; order Anura; family Microhylidae; genus Gastrophryne; species Gastrophryne carolinensis. The sequence goes on from CM051241.1 coordinate 100,056,022, forward strand.
TGTCCATGTTTTAGTGTCATGCATAGATTTTATATGTTCATTTGCAGTCTTTATCCGTTTACTGGCTTTCCCTTCTGAAAGCTGAGATATGTCTTTTCAAGTTGCAGGTTCATTGGTACTGGCAGTGCTTGCCTTGTATAAAGACGTACAGGCGGTTTATCTTTGTTTTCTCTTGTTGAGGGTCTTGGTTCTGTGTCTGCTCTTCAGTACTGGTAGGTTCTGTGCTCACTTCAACTGTTTGTTCAGAAGTTACAGATAATGACTGATTAGTGTTGGTTTTCTCTTCTGTTCTTACTTCCTCTGTTGTCATCACATTGTCTCTCAGATCTTCAAGAAAAGTTATGTTGTTGCTAATGGTAACATTGTCTATTTTGGGATTTAGGGTTCTGTAACCCTTAACATTGTCACTGTGTAAACAAGAGGCCTTTATGGAAAATTAATATTGTTCAAATATTATGTAATGTATATATATTTCTCTCTTGCTATGTATAATTAGTTGCATTTGATCAGTCATACATAAGTCAGGTCATTAAAGCAGGCTAAGATGTCCCTCACAAAGCCCAGAGGCTCGTCAGTCCCTTTCCCCACCCTAAAAAAACAGGTTTTTAAATCAAGTTTAGGGACAGATTCTGGGAACATCTGTGAATGCAAAGTACAGTCTGTGCAATTTTTAGGCAAGACCAGTTTCAGGAAAAGCCCAAGGTTCTCTGCTAAGTGAGTATTCACATGTTTCAGGCTAGTGAAATTGGGAGGGCAAGTTTGGACATCAAAGGAATATCACAGTATAACTGAACTAGGGAGAGAGCCCTGGGAGGGGGGCCTTAGGAGGAGGAACCCTTGGACGGAGGTTTCCAGGAAAGCGAGGAGGGGGCTAATAGCCCACCAGGACAGCCGTGTTATAGATCCAAGGAGAGACCAGTAGCTTAAGAGCTAGGAGGAACTGCGGGGACAGGCTAGAGCATTGACCCAGGAAGGTAACCTAGATATAGCTGCTACTGATGTCTTGCCATAATGCTTAATCTTATCACTGTGTTGTAAGCAAAACCCATTCATTTAGCAGTGTTTTTGCATTGCTATAACAACTTGTTGAGGTGTTCTTTTCTTTTCCTATCTACATGGTTTTAATCTATCTATATTTCCCTGTATAGTTTTGCTCTCAGAATGGTTTTCATGATTTAAATCTACTTTGGTGGCTATTATATGAGGTGTTGCATGTGAGCTGAATTGTATTTTCTTTTGGTATTTTACAAACAATATATCTCAATATTTACCATTGGTCTCAGTAATGTCTTTGAAGAACCAGATGTCTAAAAGTTCCACTTTAATGTTCAAGAGATGATCTTATGGAACCTTATTATGTAAGAAAGGGGAACTGTACAATCTGATATTGTTTTTAGATATTTTTGCAATAAATATGATTATTTGTTAACAGTACCCTTACTGAAGCATCAGTATTAAAACCCTTATAAGGTTTTCCTTACCTGAGGTTTATATTCTACTAAACAATGTATTTTGGGCTGAAGCAGTCAGGATTATAACAAAATGAAAAGAACATATGGTCTTCTCTCCACTTATCAGTAGGTAATACTCCCATAAGTACTGTTTAGTTTGGCTCATGCACCATCCAGGTGGTATTTGATGTAATCAGAAACTGGAAAGTGAAAAGAGAGGAGGGGAAAGGTGAGTTTGTATGGGTGATCTGGGGTACTTCACACAGCGTGGCATCCCAAATCAGGATGCCTTGGTGGCAAGGAACAAAACCAGGAATAGTCACAATCCCATGTTTTTGTTCCACTTTAAGCCTAAAGTTTTCACTATTTCATAAAATACTGAAAAAGCTTCTTCAACCTCATCAAGTACTATCTGCGGGGATGGGGATTTATCTTTGACATGTTATGAGATCCATCAAGGGATCAAGGGCAGAACATTTTTGTTTGTGCGCTGCAGATGCCGGCCCTTCTTCTGTTGTCCAGGAGTTTCTTGCCAAGTCATGTCGCAATTTATGTGCAAAGGGAGAGCTGCTGCAATTGTGGAATGTTTGTGGCTGCCTCTGACAACATGATAAATAGGATTTTAATTGTCCACCCCCCTCTGCACCATGGAGACTGTTTATTGCAGAAAGACACAAAAAATACAAACAGTTCTAATTTAAGCCATTTACCAGATATACTTAAAAAATTACTCTCATTGCGAAGGAAGAAATCCCCCTTAATCCTTAAAATTATCTATCATCCAGATACAAACTGCCATGTGAACCTCTTTATTCATAAAAAGGTCATTTAGCATCAAGTGTAATACCCCCTAGACCCAATTGGAGTCGAATTAGGTCCCACCGTGTCCTCGGCTAGGACCACAAATACAGGTGCTCCACGGGGCTATGTGTCACTTTTCTCACTGTACACTAATTGCAGCACCTCCTCTGATCCATTGGTCAAGATGATTTAAATCTTAGATGACACCAATATAGTACACCTAAAATATTTTCTTCCTTATTACCCTTCTGTCCCATAACATTTTGGTGTCTTAAATGCAAACCAAGGGCCCACCAATCTGCCCAAGAGCCCCCATAGGCTGCCTGTACACAACCTCGAGAATGCCACCTTTCCACTCTGGTGGATTTTCCTACGAGACCCCCCAAATAAGTAACTCCGTTAAAGTGGATCATTTGTGAATGGCTGGCACAGGCACGCTCCCTGTTAAAGGGTATCGGGGGATGCGGCCGCGGATCCGCTCGCTTTAGATGAGGGGGCGGGTGAGGATCCGAGCATGCTGACTGGACGAGACGCTGCGCATGTGCCGTAGGATCGAGGAAGGGTGAGTGAGAGAGTGAGATCGGGCGGCCTTGGGGGGGGGGGGTTTCACACAGCGGGGCACCCCCGATTGGAGTGTCAGGGGGGAAGGACCAAAACCCAGGATAGTCAAAATCCTGGGTTTCGGTCCACTTTAAGGCATGAGATGCTCCTGCTTACCTGCAGCCACTCTATATTATGCATCTCCGGGAGCTTCACAACAGGTCCTGTATTTCTGGCTTCAGTTTCAATCAATGATCAAGAACAGGACCAGTCCCAGTCCTGAGCTCAGACTCCACACATATCGGAGGTTGGAAGCTGGAATTGCCCTGGAGTTTGAGGGGATGCTGTGCCTCAGGAACATGGCAGATGCCAGGAAAGAGGCTGCAGATTTGCAGTGGAACCTTATGCCTTTAAAGTGGAACTTCAGTCAGCTTTAGCCCCCCCCCCCCCCCCCCACCCGGCCATCCTAACCTGGTGCTGAGGCAGGATGGGGGGGGGGGTTACAAAGAAAAAAACCCTTACTAAGCCACAGGCCCGTGCCGCTCCACCCAGTCTCCCACCGCCGCCACAGGAAAAGATAGATAAAGCGCCATCCCCAAGGTCCGCACGCGGGACCACGCAAAGAGCCGGGAGGTTGAGACTGTGTTTTACTCCCTAGAGCATATATAAGGGCAGCATGGTTTTGGGGCTAAAAATACCATTCTGTGAAATACTCACCTGTAGAATGGATATTATCAGTATGCATCATACCCTGCTCCAGAATAATTCATTACATCTGGGTTATAGTCCACAAGAGGGCGCTTTACTGCAGAGATGGCAAAAAAGAGGCCCCTCCCGGCCCATATATACCCGGGACCTCCCACTCATTCCCCAGTATATGTAAGCAGTAAGGGAACCAGGAGAAGCCAAAAACAAATTAACATTAACAAGGAAAATTTCACCATATAGAGGATCCAGAATACAACTCAGGGCGGGATGGAGCAGGGTGTGATGCATACTGATAATATCCATTCTACAGATGAGTATTCACAGAATGGTATTATTCTAAGTATGCATCACACCCTGCTCCCTTTTGGGCACTGTAAAGAGATTGTTAACACTGACCTCTATCTCCCGGGGGGACCTGACGGACGGCCCCCATGGCTTTGTACCGCCAGCAACAGGCCCTGAGCAGCCCAAGGGTCCGTAGGAACCCGTGATAAGAATCTGAGAAAATGAGTGAAGAGCAGCAGCAGTCCCCCACCAGAAGGGTGAAGGTGCCCCCTCAATGCTGAGCGGACTAGCAGTGGATTTGGGCATAGCACCCCATAAGGATCCAGATCGGGCACGGCAACTGCCTCTGCCCCAGAATCTCCCATTTGCCCCGCGAAGGGTACCCCCCTGCCTGACCCAGGCCCATGAAAAGAGGGATTGAAGGACTCTGACCCTCGAAAGAGTCGTGGCTGCTTATTGCGTTGGGGAAACTTACCTCCCTTAGCCAGAGATCCAACGATCACCAACAGGCGCAACCCAACAGAGGGAAGCCCCTTGAACGCCTTCCTAACCGCATTATCAGCTACCCACTGGCGCCACCAGACCGAACAACTGGAAGAGACCACCAAGCCGAGGTCCTGCTATACCGCCGAATGGTGTAATCTTAGGCGGGGATAATCAGCTCACATTGTGACAAGCTCTAATTCAGCCCTACAAGGATCCACATGGAAGCCTTAAAGAAGGCCCCTGAATAAGGTCCTAATAGCCACGACCCTAATAGTAAAGGCACCCACCGGGCGCAAGGCTGAACCCACACAGGCAAGGGCATGGGAGTCCCGTTACTCAATACATCAGTCCTCACTATCCATCAGGTAGTGAAAGCGAGGGAATGCACCACAGACGTAACAGACAACCCCAGGATGGGGGCGTCCACCTCAGGGGAAATTGACCAACACTAGACCAATCCGCGGGTAAAGGATACCTCTATCCCACCCTGTAGGTATACCGAGAACCAGCAAGCCGTTCCCATTCCTAGAGAACCAGATAACAAAAAGGCGTCTGTTTTGGCAATTCCGACCACGGTTCTGCGGTACCAAACACTTCCCCCTGCTGCTTAGGAGCCGCTGCAGGAGGGACAATGGCAAGTACCTCAAAACTGAGTAAGAAGCCTATGGGTGTCATCAGCATCCCACTGCTCTGAGGTGGCATCAGTGCCATGGCAGGCTGATCATCAGAGGGATCAGAACCTGAACAATTTTCCCTTCCACTAGAGGGGTACAGACAGACAATGATTTAATCATGATGTTAACGTAAAGGCCGGCGCAGCTGGCGCCATGTACTGTCCTTTAGCTGGAGCCAACCGGGCTGCAGAGCTAGCAATCAATATCTCAATGTTGGCCAATCTAGCGCAAACATCATATAGCAACTCCCCGCTAGTGCTAATGTCACTAGGGGGCATAAACCAGGCGCAGGGACGTAGGGGATGAGACCAGCAGAGCTGAACCAGCCACACATGGCTCAGCTTGCAACGTAGGCGCCTGCTGTGCACATTGAACACAATCAGCACATTATAGCCCACAAGGGATGCCCCACATACCACACACAGCCGGGCTTGCCCCAAGGGGGCCCCGAGCACAGTATCCTGGGAATCCTCCGTATGGTGATTTTAGTAGTCGCCATGACCAATGGGAATTACGCTGTTCAGCTACCCGGGATGCCCCTTAAATGTCCGTTAGTGGGAGGATTTAAAAAGGGCCAATGGTAATAATGGTACCCTAAAATTTGAGGGATAGGGCCACAGGACCAGGAGAAACCTCTAATTAGGGTGTCCCACCTGGAAGACATAATAGGGAAACCAGCGTAAGCAAAAACAAGCAAGCTCCCGCATACAAGTAGTTGTAGTTACAATACTAATAAATGTACCAACAAATGCTGCCCGCAGAGCCTTAACAATCGCCTGGCAGCCCAATGACAATTACCAATATACACATAATGATATAAGATATAAGCCCGCATGGGGCACTCACAAGCACCGTCAGGGATAAGATGGTGCCGGATGGACCGCAGGAAGAGAAGGAGGACGGGGGCGGGTCGCTGCGGAGCGTGCTGAGCGCCATGCCCCGCCCCCTCCAAAACGCGGGAACCAACCACAGGCCACGCTCCCCACCCAATAGGGCTGCGGAGCCGGCCGTGACGTCACCGGCCCGCCGCCGCTTCAGAGCTGGAGCACGCGCGCGGGCCGATCAAATGGCCGGAATAGCAGAATGGAGGAGAGGGGAAGAAACGCTGACAGTACAGCGCGAGACAGTACAAACATACACACTCAAACACACATACAAGGTGAAAGTAAAACATCACATTACAAATGAATGACCGCCCCCCCCCCCCCCAACTAACCCAGGAACAGGGAGGCAGGGGGAAAAGCCCATGTTAACACTTGGAGCCATGTAATGAGGGCTATAAAACGGACAGGGCATCCCATATCAGGATCACCAACCTGAGCCGCCTACCCTTTGGTGGGGGATTTGCAGTGGAGTCTAGCTCCATTGTAAAAAACACCTCTAATAGGTGCTCCTACCATCACCCGAACCATGCAGCCGTAGCTGGGAGGCATTTTTAAAATGGCCCCGGTGGAAATAGGACAAAAGTGCCGGGGGCTGTGCAGCCTGGCTTACCTGCAAGGAGAGAGAAAGCCATCATCTTGACTGTCGACGCCGACTGCAGAGACTAAACTGGGGAATGGGTGGGAGTTCCTGGGTATATATGGGCCGGGAGGGGCCTCTTTTTTGCCATCTCTGCAGTAAAGTGCCCTCTTGTGGCCTGAGTTGGGGGCCACGAAACGCGTTGGGGGACTACTGCTTGACATTGGCAGTTGTTGGGGTATATCCCGGGGATCCACACTTAGGTGATGTGCTTTATTGCTATTTAGATTGCTGTTGTGTTTTGCACTGTTGCGCTTTCTTCATCTTGCCACATTACTGTATTGGATGTAATAAGGTTATTATCTGCACTTTATATATCTCTGCACAAAAAATGTTGCACTTTTTTGCATTTTTGCACTTTATTGAATTAATTAATTCTTATAAACGTTTTGAATTGGATGTAATTGGGATTATGGATCTATTTGGGATACCCCATAAAATGTGCTCTCTAGTGATATATGTTTTTTAATTATGTCATTATGTGATTTTTAATGGATATTATTTAATTAATAATATATGAATTCTTGATATATTGTTGACTGTATTAATTACTGTGGAGGGGGTGCTGTGATTTGGTACTATTTGGGTGATTGCTGGATTCACCATTAAATAATATTCGATTGATTTTACTCCCTAGATGGCGGCGCCCAGGATCCGGAGTGCTGGAGCATCGGCACAGACCCCTGGTTTAAGGTAAGGGTTTTTTCCTTTGTAACCCCTTTGTCCTGCCTCCTTCTGCTTTAAGAGTAACAATACCAGGGAATTTTACTCTCCCGGGTGCTGCTCCTCTCAGGTAGGGCATCTCCATTTGGGGATTCTGTATCCCCACAGTTAGCCCAGAAAACTGGGGGCATGATACCCTCCTCTTGCACCCTGCGGAGATCCCGAAAGCCCAGTAGGAGAACAAGGTCCAGGGTGAGCAGCAGCGTTTCTAAGGCTCCAGGTTAAGGCTTCTCTATGCAAAGCCGCACATCAGCTGTCATGTGCCAAAGGAATTGTAACGTCATACTTCCCGAGGTCGCGCAGCTTACATGCCATTGGCTGCACAGCAAAGGGGTCCCAGCCCTGTCCTAAGCTCAGTTCTGTCTCGGAAATGTCTGCATATTATTTTCAGCCTGGGGAGGTGCAAGTAGAGGGACACGGCGGCTAGGAGAAGAGCCAGTGCTCACAGCAACAAAAATAAATTACTGGTACCTGCAGGTTAACAAAAATACTAACTGTGCCAGTGAAATTCCAGTAGGGTGGCAACCTTACCAGAGGGCATCTGAATCCGAACCCAGATTGCCCATTATAACTCAACTTTTCCTGGTCCAACAATGAATGTGCAGGTTCTCGTCCAATCAGAGTCACCTGGGCGCCATCTTGTTGTACCTGCGCAGCCATCTTGCAACCTTTGACCTCATGTCAGCAACTTACAGCACAACTGGAGAAAGGTCAAAGGGTGACAGCAGAGGTGAATGGAGCATTGGCGGGGACAGGGTGACTGGAGCGGCAGTGGCGGGGACGGGTTGAGCAGATCGGCAGTGACGAGGTGAGCGGTGGCCCATGAGGAAGGAAGCTTTCTATGGGTTCATGTAGCGCTGTTTTACCGCACTACATGAACCAGGGAGTGGCTAGAAAAAGCAGCAGCACAACCGACTGTGTGCTGCGAGAGCATCCCGACCTGCACCTAGAAGGTGAGTAAGTCCTCTGGGCTTTTTGTTTTTTTTCACTTTTGGTCCACATTAAATGGCTGGGGTGGGGGTGCTTGCATAGCTGGAAATGCAGGGGATGTGGCTGCTCTCACTCTCGCTGATTGTAAACAATCAGAGCATAAGACATCGCCACTGAGCACCCCAATGTGCTTCCTGGCTGGTCAATGAGTGCATTCTAAGACTGAGCCTATAGTATTAGAAGAGTAGATTATGGGTAGGGGTGGGTTGGCTATCCACAACCATGATATTGAGGCTATCGGGGCTGGAATTTTTGGTCTGCTTGACTATGGTGATACAATAAGGTCTGGTACATGGAAGCTGGGCTTAAATCATGGGAGTGTTAGAAGCCGCAGCTCAACCATTACATCTGCTGGATGATAATGGTGCTAGACTGTGGGGGTCTGGAGCAGGTGCTTCATTGCACCAATTGTTATATGGCCCTTCCCAGCACGGAGCCCATCACACCCTTAACCTCCTGCCTTCAAAGTCCCCCTCTATAACCAGCCCCAATGTTCCCCCCAACCAAGCCACCCCAATCCATGTTCTGCCTCTGCAATGCTATAACCTCAGCATCATGGCTGTGGAGGGGCATACCTATCCCTGCCACAGTATCTGCCCCCTACAACATAAGGGCTTCATCACTTGACCAGCTGGAAAGCACATTGTTCATGGGCTGTCCAAAGACAGTAGAATCCCAAGCAGATTTTTGAGCCAAGTCCACACCCGTATAGGTTCCTTCAAGCAATAAAGAGACCCAACCTACCCCAAGTGAACAGTACTGAATTTCTAAAAAAGACTCTATCCCAAATCAATCAATAGATTTCCACAATCCACCAATAACCCATTTATCCATCACAGTGAATGGTTGCAAACAAGCTTTACCGTGTGAAACCTTCCACTACAGCTGTAATGTATATGTTGGGTGGGCTATCATGTGGGAAGACAAAGCTGACGCCAGATGTATTCTACACTGGGGGTAAATTGGTTCCATATTTGGAGTGTTATGGCATTTATTTTTTGCTCTAAACAATCCTAAGAAATCCCAAAAGTGCCTTTCTGTCTGTGAGTGAGGTTATAGGACCCTTCTGTGGTTATTGGTCTCTGGAACCCATCAACCCCCTTGTTTAACCTCACCCAGATGGGACCAGCCTAAGAATAGCACCGTGGCGCCAAACCAGGATCCCATTGTTTCACCCAGCGACAGAGGAAGAATTCTAACTTATGATGTCCTAATGGTCAAAACGCTTAGGCCTTGTATTGATCTACTCTACAAGATTAAAAAAACAAAACCTTTGCTTGTCTTCCGTTCAGTGGTGGCTTCCTTGGAAATCATCCCCAGCTGGGGCTACAGAAAGATGGCTGTCAGCTCCCATAAGTTAGGACACTCCTGGTGCCAGCACTGCCAGCTGGCACTAGAAGTGTCCTCACTCATGGGAGCTGGCAACCATTTTTTTGTAGCCCCGGCTGAGGTTGATTTCAAAGGAAGCCGCCACTGACAGAATGAGGAATTGCAGGGTCAAAGTAAGTTACAGCAGTGCTTCCTCTTGCACACTCTGTGCCCCCCCTCGCACCCCCAAAGTGTGGGTCCCTATTGATTCCAATGGGGACTGGGTTCAGGTTTAGTTATTCAAAGTTCGACTGAACTTGCTGGACTTTGGGGAATTCGCTCATCCCCACCCACTAGCTATTAACATTCTAAACAATGTCGGCTCATTGTACATACAGTCTCCAGTCAATCATTAAATATATATGTTATAGTTAAACCGGACCTTCAGCATCATTTAATGAAAAGCTGAAACCCTCAAAACTATTCCCCAACATCTAAGATTAATATATTTTAAGTTTTTAGTTGCTTACTCTTTATTCTTTCCCCCGCTCGACTTCAACTAAGGACTCTAGGCGCCGCCATCTTGCCTCAGAAGCATCGCATACTGAGGAGAGGGGGGGGGGGGGGGAGTACAGAGGGGTACAGACAGACAGAGAAGAGCTGGGGTCAGGAAAATTACAGAAATCCCAGAATGGAGAGCGGCACAGTCAGGAGACACTTCCTGTCTGCAGACAGCCTGAGACTCCACGGGCCACAATCTTGGATGTTTAAAGGCTCAAAAAAGGCAATAGGTGCAGATAGTGTGATTTTTAATGTGGGCAATCTGTATGTACGGGGTGGGCATACCAAGAGTTCAGCGTCCTACCCCTTAACCCCTAGTATGACCCCAGGGAGGTGCCAGGAAAATCTGAAACATATTTTTCAATTTACCTTCCTCTCTGTAGTGACATACTGAGGATTAGGTGACACGAGACCTTAATTTCCTTTTATCATTCTTCTCATACTTTCTCATTCTCTGTCTGGGAGTGAATTTACGAGAGACACAGAATAGAGCGAGATGAAGAGATGGATGGGGCAAAATAGGAGGAAGATGAGAATTAAGTGGTAATGCAGAAATTGAATAAAAAAGAAAAAACTGAAGTAAGGCAGAAAAGAACAAAAACAAGGACATATGTCAAAGAGCAAGAGATAGAGAATGTGTGGAAAAGAGAGAGAGACACGGAGTGAATGGGGAAAAGTGAAGGTGATAGAGTATGTGAGTGAGAGAATGTGTGAGATATGAAGGAAGGATAAAAGGGGAAAGATTGAGGGAATATGGAAAAGAGCGAGGGAGAAAGAAGGAGGGGATGTAAAAAAGAAAGACAAGGGGCTGTCAGGGAACCGTGGGTCACGTGATCTATCTAACAATCAGGGACCTCCGATCACACAGCCCGCTTTCCCAAAAGTACCGACCGTTCGCCCGCCTAGCGGGACTATATGGCCCGGCAAGGCCAGGGACACACAGATTCTTGGCTAAGGCAAAGCGATTGCTCATGTTAAATAGAGGTTTTAATGCAATGAGCGAACACTAGGCAGTGATAACAGGCATTTGGCTATGGTGGAATGAATACAAATGTCATTCTGAGAAGTGGGTGACAGGTTACAGTGAGTTACACACAGAGATACAACAGTCAGAGTTACCTTAAAATGAAGATGTAGAGTTGTGATGATGAGCTCCCACAAGGAGGTACGTGAAGAGCTTATAGATGATTCAGGCACCTCCAGCACATATGCTGCGCAACCTTCCAGAGAATCACCAAGGTGTTTGATACGAGGGAACTATCTCCAGGGGGTCACCTCTGCTTTAGACTCAGCTGGGCCTTCCCGGCCCAGAGGTGTGAGAATCAGCAGGAAGTCTGTAATCTGAGCTAATTCTAATTCTCCTTCCTGGGGCGATTAGGCCCGGTGGGTGTTTATGGCTAGAAAGCCTTAATGCTACGGGGGGAAATAAAGGGTGAAATTCACTAAGAACAGAGAATCTTAAAGGGGTAAGCTGGGCATCAGTAATAAAATGACATATAATATTTGCCCTATTCCTCACAGGGGCGAAGCAGGGATGTGGGAAAAAAGACAGAAGGAGGTATTATGCTAAAGAGAGAGAGGAAATGTGGGAAAAGGGTACGAATTATGTAATATGGAAAAGAGACAGAGAAGTAGGCAATGTGTAAGGGAGAAAGAATGAAGGAGGATAATAGAGAGAGAATGAGGGAATATGGAAAAATGAGAGCGATAGAGCGACAGAAAGAAAAAGGAAATGTGGAAAAAGACAAGGGGGAGAAGAGGGAATGTGAAAAAAGCGAGAGAATGAGGGAGGATGTGGAAAAGAGAAAGTGAAGGAGGGGATGTGGAAACAAACAAAGGGAAAGTGTAAAAGAGGAAGAGAATGATGGAAAGTGAAAAAAGAAAAGATTATGTAAAACAGAGGGAGAATGAGGGAATGTGGAAAAAGTGAAAGATGGAATATGAGTGTGAGAGAAGAAGAGAATGTGAAATAGAAAGAAAAGGAGGGAATTTGGAAAAAGAGCTAGATGAATAGGTACTGTAGAAAATGTGAAATGAGAGAGAAATGTGACTAGGGTGGGGGGATACTGGAACATTTGTAGAGGGAAAATTTAGAAAAGAGGCCAGCTGAGCCAGATAACAGTTCTCTTTATTAAGCAGCAACTGAAAAGTGCCCCCATGGAGCTTGCAGGCCCCAAAGGTCGGCCATGGGTCCCTCTATAGTAGGGTGTGTGCTGGGGCCCCATATAGGATCCCTGCCTTTTTCCTTTTCTAATAGCAGCCTAACAACCGATCGGATTCTACCTGTAGAGCAGGTCGCTCTTCCATCTCACGATCGGGGTCAGCCATTGTTGTGTTTGGCAGATTTGTTGTCGCTCTTTCCCCTCTCTGTCTTCCTCATTACAGATGTGTATATGTTGGAATATGCTGCACCACATTGTATCACTTCCAGCAGCCTCTTGGTTGTCAGAATAAAAAAACCACACGCTCCGCCGGCGTGCAGGAAAAAATCCGTCACTTTCCATTTATTACAATCTTGGGCCACTGACAGGAAAATAGTTCCACTAAGGAAGAGGGGATGGTGTCTGTCTATGAGAGTGAATCCTTTAACCCTTTCTGTGCCGGCCTACCTAGAGATTTTGGCACCTCTTGTTGCCAGGACATTTTAACCATTTTGGGCTATACATGTTTAACTGATTTTTGCATGGATTTTTTTGTGGGATTTCCAAAGAAAATTTAATTTATGGGTTCCCCGCTGTGTGAAAGCCCCCCCAGGTCGCCCTGACTATCCTGGGTTTGGTTCTTGCCCCTAGAGCATCCCGATCCTGGGTACTCTGCTGTGTGAAACCCCCCAGGTCGCCCCGAACAAACTCACCTCTCCAGTCCTACAGCTCATGCACGACAGCTCGTCCAATCAACGAGCGCGCTGGCAGGTGCATCCCCCTCTAATGCGCCCTGCTAAAAGGATAGCGGGGATGCGGCCACTGCATGCACATTCGCCGCTGGACTGGGAACGAAGGTGAGTTTTCAGGCGACCTGGCGGGTTGTACACCCCCCCCGGTCGGTGTGCGAGTATGCCTGTCTTATAGACTCCAGGGTTGAGACTTTAACATAAAATATCTTGTTTGTAATTCTTTCAGTGTTTTCTCAATATTTTTGGGTGAAATATGTGGGAATAAATTAAAATATTCTCACCCGGCATGGTGATCGAGCAACGGTCACCACTGGATTAAGGCCAAGGTAAGTCTTTTGTAGAGCATTAGTGCTGCTTTAGCGCGTAATAATATGTTTTCAATCTGGGTACCCCTAAATCCCCTTCACCTCTACATGCAAAAACGGTTTATCTTTCTCGCTCTTTTCCCTCTGCAGATACATTTGAGAATATCCCGCTCCAACCCCTCCAGGTCCCACAGATTACCCTAATCAGGAGAGTCCGCGATAAATATAGTAAATTTGAAAGAATATCAGATTTGAATGCTGTGATTCTTCTAAGCCATGATAGGGGCCAGCATCCCAAAGTTCTTATCCTAATTTTTTAGGAGAGTGGGAAAATTTATTCTATATTGGTCGTTCTGGTCAGAAGATAATTCTGTTCCCAAGTATGGGATGCTTACTTCTGCCCATTTATAATTAAGTTTCTTTTTCAGGTCGGCGATCTCCCCCTCTATAAGATAGCTGTTCATATTACCCGGGGTAAATGTTTAATATAATGTATATTTACATAAGCTGAGCAGTGTACCTTTAATTCCCTTTGTCCTTTCCTGGCTCCCTTAGTCTTGCTGTGATCAAGTAGCTCCTCCCTTCTTCCCCTCTCTCTCTCTCTAGTTTGTCATCCAAGCAGTGCACACCTGCTGCTCCCTTCTGCAGCTACAGTCTTTCTACCTGCTGTTGCTGTATGGGTTACATCACAAGTTGTTGCTGTATTGATCGTACATGTCAAAATTCCTGCTGTAAAAAGAAAGTGTTTGCTGCAAGATTCTGTACTGAAATAAAGCTTTTGAATATTATCCTATGTGATCCACGAGCAGCCGAGTAAGCTATCTGCCAAGCCTTATGGAGTAAAAAAAAACATCCATCACAGACACACACAGAGAACATGGAGCTGTCTACAGGATTCACACTACTGGCAATGTAACTGAATGTAACTCTTGTGGCATTCCCATAAGGCATTTATTGAGACTTCCTTAAAGAGAAAATATTCCTTTAAGGCTCCCAGAATTTTCTCCTGAATTCCTTATTTTTAAGGCTGTCCGAGTTCAATTTCCACTAACTACTGAGTTTTGTTTGCACATCGCCCCCCCCCCCGGCTATTTCTGCCAAGACATGATCTTACAGAGACGTTGGTCCTATCTTTTCGTGTCAATGAGTGATCATTGGCCAGACAATATGTAATCTATTCTTGAGTAGATATAGTGTGATCTATTGTAACAGGTGTAATTTTTTTCCTTAGGGTGAAGGGTGCGCCATATATCTACCAGTTGCCAGAGTGGGCTGTGTTCTACCGTTTTTGCAATGGGTCTTGGTGGGCCTGTAGTATCCTCTTTAGAGTCTCTAATTTATTTAGGTCCCCGCCAAAGAGAATCGTTCCTTGTTTAATTTCATCGATCATTTTTTAATAATGAAATTTTATCCAATTTGTGATGACACCTGCATTATTTGAGTTTTAATTTTTGTTTTTCCAGGGAATTTGAAAGATTTGAAAGATTATGTTTCAAATTAAAGCCCTTAAATGATTCTTCTTAGTCAGATTTTTTTTTACATGTTGAAAACCTACCAAATTTTAACCATTAATCCATTCAAGGCCATATATTTTGCACCCTGTTCCTTTTCTAAAGATCACCCTAGTACAATTCACATCTTCAGTAGCCTGATTGGCCCCCAGACTTGGCCAGCAGTACCCCCTGCCGTGAGTGAACAAGCTTCAAAAGCATCAGTTCATGCTAGGGACCATAGTTCCTAAAGAACTAGGAAGCCACTGGGCACATTAACCATAAACTAAACACAGTTAGGAATCTGGAGATCATGCATACATGTGTCTCATTTTATTCCAAGACATTCGGGTTGGGAGCCATATAGAACAGCATTGTCTGGTTTCATACCCCTCGATTCAAAGAGCAAAAGTTAATTGATTTCGTATCGAGAATCGTAAGTTTGGGTGGGTGTTTGTCATTTTTTCTTGTTTTTTTGGCCATTTCGTATTCGCACGATCGTTCGCGCATAGACGTATATGAACATACGCATTTCGTACGAGAATCGTATAATTTGCGTTAGTTCGTGTGTTTTTCCCGTCCAAATCGTATTATTTGCGTCCGATCCTATTTTTTACGTCCTTCACATGGGCTTGCGCCCAATTCAGAGAGGTGATTGCTAATTGTTTTGAAGCCCATTAAAGAGCTGCTTTACGAAATGTTTGCCGGCAGCTATTTGGCCTCGGGAGTAGGATGGAGCGGAGCGAGTTTGTGGCACATCAAGGGCTTATGCTTTTTGGCATTGAGTTGATCGAGATGTCTGAGAGCAGATTGCCCCTGCGTCGTCGCATGAACATCGATAGCATGAATGATGTTGAGCTGTTCGAGCTGACCAGGCTTAATCGCGCTTCCCTCCATAAATTATATAGTGAGCTGCGGCCATGGTTAGCCCGCACCACAAGGAAGGGGCATGCAATATCAGGTATGACCAAGATGCTTGGCTGCCTGCAATTTTTGGCGAACGGCTCGTTCCAGAGGCTGGGTGCCCTCTCTGTGGGGATGTCACAGCCTACGCTGAGCCGCGCACTGTCTAAATTTTTGGAAGGCATGGCTGCCATAACTCAAAAATATATTTATTTTCCAGATGATATGGCAGCCAGAAACGCCATTAAGCTTGGGTTTTATAATGTGGCCGACATGCCCAACGTTATTGGTGCAATTGACTGCACACATGTGGCACTCGTACCTAGGGCAGCCGACGAGTATATATATAGGTATTGAGATTGGTTATTATGTTGCCCAACGTGTCATGTAACCTGTTTTCCTTTGCGGCAGCATATTTGTTTATCCCTCATTTGTGTAGCTGCTTTATCTCGGCTTTTCATTAGTCTTTCCCAATAGAGTGCAGACATGTTTTGTGGTTAATTTATTAGTTTGGGTCAAATATCAATTACCCTTTTTGTATGTTTTTTCCTTAAGGAATCGTAAAATGGGACACTCACTTAATGTCCAGGCCGTGGTTGGTCCGGATATGCGGTTTATGAGTGTCCTTGCCGGCTACCCCGGATCGTCCCACGACTCCTATATCCTCCAGCGATCTGGGTTGTTTCGGAGATTTGAGGCAGGTGAATTTTCGGGGGCATGGCTGCTTGGTAAGTGTGTCCTATTTGTGTGTTATTAAATGTGGCATTAATCTTGTATTTGTTGATATGTTTGTTTTGGAAAACTTGACAGAAGCGTCCAACTGCCTTTTTCTTGGCTCATATATTAGGAACTTACCCAAAAAATCCTTGTCTCGCTTTGGCCTTCAGAATGTTTTCCCTTTAGTTAGGATGTCTGTAAGTTCCTTGTGCCTAAATATATTGGTTTGGAGTTTATACCCAAGGATCTTTGACCTTTGGCTCCTTTTGTACTATTGGTCTTTAAATGTCAAAGTGGACTTAAACTGCATACATTGTAGTTTCCAGTGAAATGTGGATAGGGATCTTTGACCTTTGGCTCCTTTTGTACTATTGGTCTTTAAATGTCAAAGTGGACTTAAACTGCATACATTGTAGTTTCCAGTGAAATGTGGATAGGGATCTTTGACATTTGGCTCCTTTGGTACTATTGGTCGTTAAATGTCAAAGTGGACTTAAACTGCATACATTGTAGTTTCCAGTGAAATGTGGATAGGCCCTCAGCAGCATCCTAATTGTAACATGTCTGAAAACTACAAATATCTGTAAAATACAAATACCCTTGGCCGTGCAGATGTTTGTTAATTAATTGGTATATAGAAGTGCCATTTTTATTTAGGTTATACCTTAGTGCAATTTTTGGGGGCCCTAATGTGCCCTGTTTTTTTTGGGGAACACTTTACCTTACATCATTATGATATCTGTGAAATTTTTGGTGTTGGTTGTGTTGCCTTTTTAATTTTGATTACATTTAATTCTCTGTTTAAGGTGATTCCGGGTACCCACTTCTACCCTGGCTCATGACGCCTGTGCTGCGGCCCCAGGATGCCTCTCAGGAAGCGTATAACCGTGCGCATCGCAAGACCCGGGCTGTTGTGGAGAGGGCCTTTGGTCTGCTGAAGACACGTTTTCGTTGCCTTGACCATACTGGGGGGGCCCTGCAATATGATCCCAAGAAAGTGATCGACATTATAATGGCATGTGCTGTTTTGCACAATTTTGCCATCATGGAACGTGTCCCACGTTATGTGGACAGCCTGCCCTCTTCAGCCGTCGAGGATGAAGTCGAGAATTTTGAGGGGCCCCCCAGTGAGTCTGGCCAATCTGTTCGAGCCAACCTGATCAGCCAGCATTTTAGTTAACTTTTTTCCCTGTCTCACCATTCTGTATGTCTGTGTTATCCTTTTTGTTACATATGTTGTTTTGCCGTAATGTGGCATTACCTCTAAGTAAAACATTTAGACCTTAATTGTTGCCTAATGTATTTCATGTAGTTTCCTTAGCTTTAGCTTTGCATTGTTACACCTCTTCAAACCAAAATTATCTGTTTTAGCCCAAGCTGTTAAAAATGTCTTCCCACTAAAAACGCCACAAGTATTGTAAGTGAATTTTTTGTTTTACTTTGAAAATGAAAAATTATAGTTGTTAACAGAAATCAGTCCACATACATCTGTGGTAACAAATGGATAACATTAAAAAAAAACATCGAGCACATCTACACCTGGAAGTGAGTGGCACAACCAAACAAGGACACCCAGTCCAAAGGCCAGCCTAGTCCAGTCATTAATATTGCCTGTGCCCAGGGATATTTGGGCATGGCCATAATGTCACACAAACATGTCTGCAAACAGGAGGAGCACCAACCAAATACATAGGTTAAGCCATAAGTGGCCAGATAAACTCCACATAGACCTATGGCATTGGCTAGTGGCCTTAAGCATTACTCTAAGGAGCTATATGGGAGCAAATACAAAACACAACCTGCCAGAGCAACACAAAATGGATTGTTTGAAACCTCAAAGGACAAGTAAATACAGTGGGGGTTAAGAGAAAAGATGTCCCACACACCCATGGCTTAATAGGGTGGCTGCCCATAATACCCAGGTGGAGGTCCAGGTGGAGGTCCATGGGAATGGGACCTAGCCTGGGCCATGGCAGCATTGTGAATTTGAAACTGCTCCACAATGTTTCTCTGCATATTGGTCATCTCAGCCATGGCTGACTGGATGCCATTACTTGCATTGGCCACGTTGCTGTTGAGGGTACGCAACTCCGCGAGGATGCCCTGTAGACTGGTATGGATGTTGACCATGTCGGCATGCCTTTGCTCACGCTCTGTAACGAGCTGGGCGTCATAAGAGTCCCTTTGTTGGGTCCATAATTGAAGCAGGGCACTCTGCCTCCCCTGGGAAATTGTGGGGCGGCGTAATGGCGTCCGCCGCACAATTACCCTGGCTCTTGGGCGTGCCCTGCCGCGTGGTGTCGTACCCTCAACAGCAACCGGCCTGCTTTGCAAATCCTCAGCAGCAGAGTGAACACTGGGGACTGTAGTGTCAGTCTCCCCATGTGCAAGCACAATGGATGGAGATTCACTCTGCTGCTGAGGATTGGCCAGAGAAACATTATGGAGCAGTTCCAAATTGGGACCCAGGGGGAGTTCATCCGACGTGCCCTGTACGGAGACATCATCATCTTCCTCCATGTCCTGGATCTCTTCCATGAGTGTGTGGGTCTGTAGGGACATATCAAAAAAAAAAGGCTAAGTTGGCGTCCAAATTTTGGATTTCAACAGTTTAACACATTCTTAAGCACTTGTTAGTATTTATGCTACTAAATTAACTTACCGAAAATCTCTGATCTGGGCTCCTATGCTGTACGGACCTGGTAGGCATAACCAAACTGGGGGGTGAGTTTACCCTTGCTGAGGGATCATGCTGGGCTGAAGAAGAGAAAAACAAACCACGTAAACACACACACATAACCTTTTTTAGGATAGGTAATCAAATATAGCTCTATTTGTAATATTATTCAACTCTAGACCAATGGTGACCTTTGTTCAAACACACGCAAGTTTACATAGGTGCAATGGCTCTGAAAAACTGCTAAGTGACCTCAGTTCTAAGTCATGAAGTGTACCCAGTCAGCATACAACTTTCAAGGCACATTTTTGGATTTAGCCTACCATTCGCTAGGTCCGGGGTACTCAAACAATTGTTTGAAACGCCCATTTCAAGGTATGTGGTGAGAGGTGAATGTCTGGCCATGGTGCTGACGCAGGGGGTGTCTAGTTAAAAATAAATACACTGGTGGAGGGGCTGGAGATTTCAAAGTGCCAACTAATAAAGGCTGCTTGCCCTTGCTGGGCTGGATGGGCCAGAGCTGAGGGGACAGGGATTGGATGGCTAAAGGGGGGAGTTAACGTATTGATGGTGATGGGATGGATGGAGCCAATCTGTTACAAATGTATGGGGCTTATGTGGGGGGGGGCATGGGGGGACTGTGGCAGATGGGCCAGAGCAGGGGCAGCGGGACACGATTGTGGGCAGAGAAATTTTTTAAAAGTTACTGTGTACCTTGCAATGCCACTTCCTGTGCAGTACTTCATATTGCAATGCTATGTTTCAGGGAGCCATGACATTGGGCAGGAGACCAACCACTACATGGCCGATCAAGGGGGCAGCTCTGAGCACGTCAACACAGAAGTAACTGAGTGCAGGGCTGTCTGGGCAGGGGTCCTTGAATGTGGTGCCAAGGTCCGCATTGGGACCCCGGGCCGCCAGTTGAGTCTCGCTGCTCTAGGTCAGATATGTTTGTGGGTGTCTAATTAAATTGTTAACTCAAACACAACTCACACAACCAAAAGGCAACCCATACATAATGATGTGTGTTTTGTGATTGATTCCAAATATCTCACTTATCTTGCGAAACTTCATGACTTTAACAATCCAATTGGACATTTGAACTTTGCCATAATGGCTGTGGGCCTAAATGTGTGATTCCCAGGGACAAAAAGAGGACACAAACAGCCACAGTAGTGCGAGGCCAAGCAAGGCAAACCATAGGGGCATCCCGTTAGCTTGTTACTAGTGAACTGTAGATTATTTAGCAAACAGCCAAACATGCAGATTTAAGAGTACTCACCGTGGGTACGGGTCGGTGAGTCTGTGTCCCTTAGACCAGCATGTCCACCGACCGCGACCGGATGGAGAAGTCCAAGCACAATCTCCTCAGCAGGGGTAAACTCCAATTTAGATGGAAAGCCACCGCCAGTTTTCAGGCTGAAAAGAGAAAATCGTTTGGTACTCAGAAAAGGTGCATACAGTACATCCAAAACATTAGATTTAGCGTAAACATTTAGTTACCTGTAATTATGCCTTTTAATTTCTTTTTGCCGTACAGCATACTTCAGGTCAGAGATTTTCTTCTGAATTTGGGACACATCTTTCCTCTCTTCCCCCGCTGCATTTACTTGTCGGAGGATGGTTTCAAACAATTCCATCTTGCGCTGCTTGGTGGTGTGTTTGGATTTGCTCCCATATAGCTCGTCATAGTATAATGTAAGGCCACTAGCCAATGCCATATTTTGGTCATGGGAGAATCTCCCACTCAACTGGCCGCGGCGCAATGTGCGGCCAGATGGTTGGCTTGGCTGCTCCTCCATGTGTGCAGACACATGTGGTGACATTATGGCCTGGGGCTGGGTAGGGGAATGGCCGGATTGGTGGCTTCCCAATGACTGGACTGGACTGGCCAAGGGACTGGGTGTTCTTGCGTGGCTGGCCACCGAACTTCCAGGTGTAGATGTGGTCATGGGGGCAATTCGGGGCCCTCTTGGGGGGCTTGGTTCCCGGCTGGTGCCAGGTCGGGGGCTCTGTTCCCGGCTGGTGCCAGGTCGGGGGCTTCTGGCCCTGGATTGGGTTCGGCGGGCCCTGTAGGGGCTTCTGGCCCTGGATTGGGTTCTTCTGGGCCTGTAGGGGCTTCTGGCCCTGGATTGGGTTCTTCTGGGCCTGTAGGGGCTTCTGGCCCTGGATTGGGTTCGGCGGGCCCTGTCGGGGCTTCTGGCCCTGGATTGTGTTCGGCGGGCCCTGTAGGGGCTTCTGGCCCTGGTTTGTGATCTGCGGCCTCTGGATGGGCTTCTGGCCCTGGATTGTGTTCGGCGGGCCCTGTAGGGGCTTCTGGCCCTGGTTTGGGATCTGCGGCCTCTGGATGGGCTTCTGGCCCTGGTTTGGGATCTGCGGCCTCTGGATGGGCTTCTGGCCCTGGTTTGTGATCTGCGGCCTCTGGATGGGCTTCTGGCCCTGGATTGTGTTCGGCGGGCCCTGTAGGGGCTTCTGGCCCTGGTTTGGGATCTGCGGCCTCTGGATGGGCTTCTGGCCCTGGATTGTGTTCGGCGGGCCCTGTAGGGGCTTCTGGCCCTGGTTTGGGATCTGCGGCCTCTGGATGGGCTTCTGGCCCTGGTTTGTGATCTGCGGCCTCTGGATGGGCTTCTGGCCCTGGATTGTGTTCTTCGGCCTCTGGCTGTGCTTCGGGGCCTGGATGGGGTTCGGGCCCTGGATGGGGTTCGGGCCCTGCTGCGGGGCATGGGTTTCCGAACTGCCCGACTTGAAGGCATGGCCGGTGTGGGCTCACTGGTGCTGCCTGTTCTGGGGGCAGAGGTGGTGGGTGCTGCAGTTGCCAGCTTTTTGGCTGCAGGAGGGGCACGGGGCTTGGGGCCCCTTTTTTTGGTACCTGAGGGTCCAGGGTCCCTTGGTGGGGCCGAGGTGGGAGTCTTGGCTCTCAGTTTTCGGCCAGCTTGCTGGGACCTTGTTGTGGGGCCCTCCGCGGACTTGCTTGCCTGGGGTCGCTTGCTCATCGCCTTTTTTGGTGCCATCGTACACAAATGCTCAAAGAGAATGAGCTTTGGGTGCAGGGACCTTTAAATAATGAGCCCAGCGTGTGACGCCTATGCGCACGACTACGCGCTCGTACGAACGTACGTTCGAGCGGAACCAGGAAACCGCTGGGGTTTCACTTATCTGCTGCCTGGAAGAAGCATAAAGATGGCGCCCACTATCTTCACCCGTCAACAGGAAGAGATCCTCATGCTGGTAAGTGGCTGCCTGTGCATTTTAATCGAATAGTCAATGATGGCCTAAATGTAAATGATGCGTTTGGAACTAGTTTGGGGTATCTTAATGTTTAATCACTGGCTCCTCACACTTCATCCTCAAGGGCCGAGCCTGGCCACGTTTTCAACTGTCTATGCTGATGTCCTAATTCGGCCAATTGCTCCGGCTTAGCAACAGTTAATTAACCTGTGGAGTAGCGGGGCGAGCTGGCAAACCTGGGCTGTCTCGGACCTTGATGCGGATGTTTGAGGAACACTGTTTTCCTAAGCCATAAAAACACAACGGGAAGCCACACACGTGGTCCAAAAGCCTAAGCATTAGGCTACATCTTGGATGTTTAAACCATCCTAACATGCCATAGATGCAGGTGGCCTGATTCTTGATGTTGGCTATTATCTGTATGTACATGGTGTGTGATACATATAACATAAGACCAGACTGTCAATCACAGTCAACGTCCTCTTTAAGGCACTCCCCAAAAATGGCGGCCACTCGAAATGTGTGTGTTAATGACATTAAATTCTCAACTTGTGATGCAACACATATGGGTCTGTGTGTAAAAGTAAAAGCTCTGTGTCCATTATGTTTTTCAGATCATGCTTCAGCGCCGGTATGACTTCGCGCCCAATGTGTGCGAGAAAAGGGACATCGCCCGGGAGATCATCGCGGAGATCCACCGTGTGACCAGCACCACCTTCACTCACACCCAGATAATGCAGCATTGGTCGGACCTGAAACGTCTGCACATGCCCCGGGTGCGGAGGTATTTTGGGATCCATTTCCCAAGTAAGTACAAAGCAATTGCATGGTATATGTTCCAAATGTCTAAGTTATGCCTTTATTTATAATGACTTTTCTTTGGTAGTGTTGGAAATGGATTTCAGAATTCGCCGCACCCGGAGACGTACAGGCCGACCAGTGCTGCATGACTCTGCATCTGTGAGTGAAGGTGGTGGATCTCCCGGGCGACGGACCTACCCCTCCTCTGTGGCCTCCTCAGACCAGCCCCTGGACCTTACCACAGAGGAGGGGCCAAGGCGCGTGGGCGTGGAGTCATACCTGGCCACGCATGGGGAAGGCTCTGGTATGTCACTCTTCATGTATAGGCACAAAGATATACATGGCAGGCCAAAAACTAAGTTATCCTTTATTATGTATTTGTAGAAGCTTCTGGAGCGGGTGAGATAGTGGAGGAGGAGGCAGCAGAGATGCTTGAAGTCGATCCTGGCGAAGGTGAGTGATGTCAGCCAGACTGGGAGCCAGATATGTTGGGAATAGTGACTCTCTACAAGTACTAACCAAATGTCACATGTTTCTCCAGGGACTTCTTCACAGCAGAGCCAGGACCAAGGGCAGCCTGTTGGCCCCAACAAGCCATCTGTCGGCCACCAACTCCGTAAGTCTCCATGCCATTATTCATATTAATGTTTGCTTAGCTAATAACACACACATAACTAAAGGCGTAGCCAATGTGTAGTTCACACTTTCATGTGGGCACTTCGTTAGCTTAAAGAGGACCCTAACTAGTATTAAGAACCAAAGACTTAGCCATCACACTGTACCTACAGATTAGAAACATGGAAAAACACCCTTCACCCATCTAATGCATGTTATTAGACTGAACCAAACCAATATTGGGGAATATGGAATGCACAATATTTACAGGCAGCATGGGATACAGATTGAAAAAAGGAAGGTGCTGCCATGCATTGTGTGAGTGATGACCTTTCCCTCAACCCAGCTATGCTCGGGATTCCCAACGCACCACTGTAACCTACTCCCCTGTACTTTATCCAACTCTCCACTCCTCATTAAGTGTTATGCTTCAGAGTCCAGATGGCGGCGCTGTAATCCAAAAACCTCCAAAATGTACTTTGATCTGGTGCAGAATCATTTGGGAATAGTTATTGGTTTTCATTAAATAATGTTGAAGGTCCGGTGTCAGGAGTTAAAAGACTTACCTGTGGGAAATGCATTAACTTTATCCCTTGGAAGAATGACATATGTCATGCATTTACATGTATTTGATTAACCCCAAATCTATTTCCAGCATACAAACCGGTCTGGGACTCCTATTTATGTTTATTTCTCTATTGCTTACAGGGATTATCCCAAAAACCGTGCATGAAAAAAAAAAAAGAATGAAGGAGTTGGTGGCCGAGCTGCTGGCCATACAGGCGACGTTGGGGCCAACAGATGAAGAAGAGGAGGATGATTAGTGCCCTTGGTCCTGGCTACTTTTGTTAACTCGGTTAACATTTTTTTAGCTATTGCAAACGTTTTAATGTTTTTTAAAAAAAAAAAAAAAATTTTGCTATGTTTTTAAACCAAAAAAACAAATTTTACTATGTTTAGAAAAAACAAAATTAAAAATTTTACTATGTTGGGAAACCAAAAAAAAAAAAAAACATTTTACTATGTTTGTAAAAAAAAAAACAAAAAACATTTTACTATGGAAAAAAGATAAAACAAAATTTTACTAAGTTTTGAAAAAAAAGTAAAAAACATTTTACTATGTTTGAAAATACCAAAAAAAAAATAAATAAATAAATAATTTAAATAAATTATATTTGAAGCATTCATAAATGTGTCTTTTATAATATGCGCACCCAAAAACAATTACACAAAACAGAAAAAACACGCTTATAAACATATAGACATATGTACATTATGTGGTTTGGGTAAGTTTTAGGGTCGTCAACATGAAGAAGGATGCAAGCGCTAAGGGGTTTAGGTAAGTTTGAGGGACCGAGAAATGAAGTTGGATGCAAGCGCTAAGGGGTTTAGGTAAGTTTGAGGGACCGAGAAATGAAGTGGGATGCAAGCGCTAAGGGGTTTAGGTAAGTTTGAGGGACCGAGAAATGAAGTTGGATGCAGCCGCTAAGGGGTTTAGGTAAGTTTGAGGGACCGAGAAATGAAGTTGGATGCAAGCGCTAAGAGGTTTAGGTAAGTTTGAGGGACCGAGAAATGAAGTGGGATGCAAGCGCTAAGGGGTTTAGGTAAGTTTGAGGGACCGAGAAATGAAGTGGGATGCAAGCGCTAAGGGGTTTAGGTAAGTTTGAGGGACCGAGAAATGAAGTGGGATGCAGCCGCTAAGGGGTTTAGGTAAGTTTGAGGGACCGAGAAATGAAGTTGGATGCAGGCGCTAAGGGGTTTAGGTAAGTTTGAGGGACCGAGAAATGAAGTTGGATGCAAGCGCTAAGGGGTTTAGGTAAGTTTGAGGGACCGAGAAATGAAGTTGGATGCAAGCGCTAAGGGGTTTAGGTAAGTTTGAGGGACCGAGAAATGAAGTGGGATGCAAGCGCTAAGGGGTTTAGGTAAGTTTGAGGGACCAAGAAATGAAGTTGGATGCAAGCGCTAAGGGGTTTAGGTAAGTTTGAGGGACCGAGAAATGAAGTTGGATGCAAGCGCTAAGGGGTTTAGGTAAGTTTGAGGGACCGAGAAATGAAGTTGGATGCAGCCGCTAAGGGGTTTAGGTAAGTTTGAGGGACCGAGAAATGAAGTGGGATGCAAGCGCTAAGGGGTTTAGGTAAGTTTGAGGGACCGAGAAATGAAGTTGGATGCAAGCGCTAAGGGGTTTAGGTAAGTTTGAGGGACCGAGAAATGAAGTGGGATGCAAGCGCTAAGGGGTTTAGGTAAGTTTGAGGGACCGAGAAATGAAGTGGGATGCAGCCGCTAAGGGGTTTAGGTAAGTTTGAGGGACCGAGAAATGAAGTTGGATGCAGGCGCTAAGGGGTTTAGGTAAGTTTGAGGGACCGAGAAATGAAGTGGGATGCAAGCGCTAAGGGGTTTAGGTAAGTTTCTGGTTGAGGGTGCGCATGCGCAAGATCTTATAAACATACGAACGCACGAATCTAAGAGGCCAAAAACCAATGAAAACCAGAGGCAAACGCAAGTAATTGGAAGAGCTTGACGATGGAAGCAGCCGAAAAAACAGGCTGCCGCCGCAACAGGTGAGCACATGAACGTGATTTTTACGATTGGCAACTGACTGAGGCAAGTTCGGGAGATATCATACGAACGGACGTATCTTTTAGGATAGAAACGTATTTGCTTATTGAATCACTCGCAAGTTCATACGAACGCACGAGCGGACGTGAAAAATAGGATGATCGTGAGCAAAATCCAAGCTGTTACATGTTTCTTTGAATCAACCCAATAGTGTTTGCAGTGCAGGACTGGGTCCATTGGCATTCCACTAAAAAGTGATGCCACCTATTAGTTTTTAGGATTTTTAGCTAGCCACTGTTAATAAGAGGAGCCAGAGGCTCGTCCCAGAGGGGAGGGGGGGGGGTGCCCCACCTGTGTATAAGGGTCTGGAGGTCCCAGATGCCTTTGTCTTTCTTCTGGGGGTCACATGTGGAGGGGACCAGTATTCAGCAGGCTCTACATGCCCTTTGTGGCTGCATAACATATAGTAACTAACATACTGTACACTTTCACTGTTCAATTCTGATTGTAACTAGTCACATGTATTTGCCCTTTTAACCCTTTATTGCGTTTATTCATTGTATGTATGTAGTTTGTCCAGTGTGCTGTTAAAGCGATTAAATATATACAGCATTTTTCGCTCTATAAGATGCACTTTTCACCAAAAGTAAAATTGTGTGTCTTATCTCACAAATGTAAAAAAAAATGTAAACATGAGCCTCCCATGCCGCAGCCACTGCTCGCCTGTCATTTCTACATTGGCTGGCCTCCCAGTGAGGCCCATGTAAGTGGGTGGGGGGATTCTGCTACACTGCACACGAGGAATGGGGTGATGAATACCACACTGCATATATGGGGGAATGGCATGGGAGGAATGCCACACTGCCCATGGGGAATCGTATAGGGGGGATGCCACACTGCCCATGGGGAATGGTATAGGGGGATGCCACACTGCTTGTGGGGTGTTTTAGCACAACATTTGGTTTAGATTTTTCTTATTTTCCTCCTCCAAATCCCAGGTGTGTCTCATGGGTAGGTGTGTGTTATAGGGCAACAAATACAGGATCTTAATTTTGGGAGGCTCTGTTATTTTGATCCACAAGCTCTCACTTGTCTGAGCTTCTTGGTTATAATATAAGCTAACAGGTTTTCTTCTAGCCTGTTATAACCCTATTAACACACCGGGCTATATTAAACAGAGCTTCTATGGGGCTGGTAGGGCTCAGTTCACTGGAAGTAGTGAAAGGGCCCCCAGCCTGTCAGAATCTTAATGGCCTGTGTCAAGAAAATGTACCGCATGGTCTCGATAGCAGTGACATCAGTCGGACCCACAAAGTACAGGGGGCTCTTTATCAGCAACCATCCCAGGGTTCGAGTGTGGGGTTTGACAAACCACTGCAGGGGAGTCTTGGCATTTTGCTGAGGGTCATCCACCACAATTAATATGGTCTTGGTGGTTGAGGCAAATCTTATTATTGTCAGGTGAGCAATGGAAGCCCTCCACAGTCCGATTCCTGCAAGGGCTTCCTTCACTGCTTGTTGGATACATAGTAACAGTTTTTCCAAAACACTATCCACTCCAGCTTTAAAGGTCCCTGCTTAGCGCACTACAAATGAGTTCATATTTAATTAGTTTTTGTGTGTGATTGCGTCACTGATGAAGAATGCATGTTATTGCAAACATATGTACTGGATGGAGAGCTGAGCGTTTTTCCAGACTTCTTGCCAGGTCAAGACGGGGGCTGAGCTCTATAATTATTGAGACATCGGTCTCGATCTCCCTGGGACAGATGTGGATTGTGGTACCCGCATGCTGCGTCTTCTGCCTCCGGCTAAGTTTTCCTTTTAGAATTCCCCTCCCCTGTCCGTTCCTAACCTGTCGACGTGTGGATGAGCTCATATTATTATCCAGCTGCTGCTTCTCTCTGGGATTCCCTGCAGCCGGCTCCCCTGGCAGCCCTCAAGGAGTTAAGGCAGCCGAGTGTTTTTGGGGTGACGTAGCCTGGAAGACCCCCGTGTAAAGCTGCTGCAGACTTAATGGTCGGAAGTGTGCAACTCCTGAGGGATATGGATGGTGCTTAGATCCTGATGGGATACAGAGAGCTGAGAGGATGGACAGGACCGTGACCCTATTTCTTTGGAGCAGCCTGCTGCTGTCCCACCTGTATGGCTTCCATATCGCCACCTACCACAAGGGAGCAAGTGAGTACACACAGCCAACATAAGAGAATCCCCTGCAGCCGGGTCCCCCCCACGTTGCCACGTAGCTTAAAAAGCCATTTATTACTTTCAGTGTCAGAGATTGCCGACAATGTGTCTTATGTGTTGAATAATTTGTGTACACAAAGTTACAGCCCCATCATTTTATAGATTGTATGGCTATTGCCATAACAATAACTGACATAACAATCAATTATTGTCCCTATCATATGCAACCTGTTACTTTCTGGATTTCCACCACAAGAGCTTTCCAACAACATCTCTCATGCCTTGATTAAACTGTGTACACAGAGATACAGCTCTGTATTTTTACTATATGATTATATAAGAATGTAGATAATGTAATTCTCCTAGCAATAGATAGACTATATAAGTTCAAATTGACATAAAAATACACAACATAACATTCTACTGATATTCTATTCTACCCATGATGTCCAGACTGTTATGGTCTCTGACTGCCATCATGAGAACTTTTTAAAAATGTGGGTCTTGCGTTAGCAAGCTGTGTACACAGAGATATACTAATCCCTCTTTTTTTAAAAAACTATGTAGAAAGTGTCATAATTGCCATAACAATACATAACTACCTATAACCCCACAATGTCAAACCTGTTACTTTCCTATAACCCCATAATGTCTATCCTGCTACTTTCTTGACTTTCTTCATGAGAGTCAAGAAACAACAAAATGACATGTTAGCAGTGTACACAGAGATACAGCCTCTTCATTTTTTTTAGATTGTGTAGGAAGGCGGCTGCCATAATTGCCATAACAATCCATGACATAACAATCTATAATTGGGTTGATCTTTACTTTTTGGATTTCCACCATAAGAGCTTCCCAACATGCTACATGCCTTGATTGATCTATATATATATATTATATATATATATATATATATATATATATATATATATATATTCTTTTTATAGACTGCATAAGAGTGCAGCTATTATAATTGCCATATATATATATAATATATGACATAACAACCCATTGATCCCTCCCCTTGCCCAAACTGTTACTTACTTGACTTCCATTATAAGAGCTTTCCAACAACATGTCTCCCGTCTTGATTAAACTGTGTACACAGAGATACAGACCCTTATTTTATTGATTGTATAGGAAGGCTGATATAATTGCCATTACAATTCATGACATAACAATCTACTTATACTCCCATGATGTCCAACCTGTTACTTTCTTGACATTCACCATTAGAGCTTTTCAACAACATGTCTAATGTGTTAGTAAGCAGTGTATACAGAGTATGCAGCCCCTTCTTTTTATAGACTGTATAAGAATGCAACTAATATAATTACCATATATATACCATTATAATTTCCATAACAATATATGACATAACAACCTATTGATTCCTCCCCATATCCAAACTGTTACTTTCTTGACCTCCATTATAAGAGCTGTCTTGATACAACTGTGTACACAGAGATACAGCATCTTTCTTTTTATAGACTATATAGTACTATATAGTATGTCATAATAACCATAACAATACACGACACAACACCCCTATGATATCCAACCAGTTACTTTCTTGTCTGCCATGAGGGCCTTCTAACAACATGTCTGACGTGTTGGTAAGCATTGTCACAGAGATACAGCCCCTTCATTGCATAGCTTGTATAGGAAGGCAGCTGCCGTAATTGCCATAACAATACATGACATAACAACCTATAATTGTCCCTATCATATACAACCTGTTACTTTCTGGAGTTTCACCATAAGAGCTTTACAACAATATGCCCCAGGCCTTGATTGATCTATATATACAGAGAGACAGCCCCTTCTTTTTATATACTGTATAAGATTGCTGCTAATGTAATTGGCATAACAATATATGACATAACAACCCATTGATCCATCCCTGTGTCCAAACTGTTTGCTTGCTTTCCATACCATTATATGAGCTTTCCATTAACTGTATCCATCGATTTTTATTGACTGTATACAAAGGCACCCGCGATAATTGCTAAAATAATATATGACATATACCAACCTGTTGATGTCCAACCTTTTACATCCTTGAAGGAGCACGACCGCGATATTGTGTAATATTAAAAATCCATATGAACATGTTGGCTAATAAGAGGAGTAGTCAATTACACCAGAACTGAATAAAACTCCTGCCAAGCATTTTGTTTTATTTTCCTGATAGGAATAAATTCCATGGGCGACAGGTTTAGTGCATCAGGGGGGACTGAACCAGACACCCCTGATTTCCTCTACCGTCCAATAAAAAAAAAACAAGCCTGGCTGGATATTTCCTGTTGCCAGGTGTATAAGTGACCCCTCCTCCCGCCATTCACCATATTTATATGGATTTTTATCATTGGGCCATTTTTTCCAACATGTGTCATGTGTTGATAATGTTATGTATCGGATATGTATTGGATATAGGAATAGGTGCCCTGAGTTACCAGTATATGACATAACAATGTATTGATGCTTCCAAGTCTCCTACCTGTTACTTTCTTGATTTCCTTCATAAGAGTTTCCAATAACATGTCTCACTCTTGATTAAGCTGTGTACACAGAAATACAAACCCTTCAGTTTATGAATTAAAAAGATATTGCCATATTATGGCATCTATCAATATCTCTATGATGTCCAACTTGTTACTTTCCTAACTTCCGAAGGCATTTATAAAAATCTGTGTCTAAGGGCATAGCTGGGGGGAGCAGGGGGGCATGTGTCCCGGGTGCAGCAGATCAGGGGGCGCCATTTCGAATCTTTGCCCCAGATGACAAAAAGCCTAGCTGCGCGTATAATGTGTTGAATAACCTATGTGTGTAGAGAAACAGCCCCATACAGATGAGCAGTAGATGAATTGATGAGCTCTAACAGTGCACCACCTCCTAGTGCTGGAGATATCCTTCACTTTCCGGCATTCTTAGCCGGCATTGCTCTACATTTATTATTAGAAGATGGCAGGAAAGAAACAACAATTACAATGCCCCTTAGTGATTCTGATGATATTTTCTATGCTCTAAAATGTCACCCCACCTAAAGTGGAACAAAACCCAGCTGGGCCAGTCCTGGAATCTAAAAGATTCCAGGGCCGGCTTCTGGCCTTTCCCCGGGGCATCCAAATAGGATGTCCTGCTGTGTGAAACTCTCTGGGACACCCATAATCACCTTTTCTGGGTCCATCTGTGCATGTGCGGTCTCGTTTGCCTTGACTATGTCATTCTGCAAACGGATCTCATTGTTTTCAATGGGAAGTGTGCGCTGCCACATCCCCTGCATCGTGCCACTGGTGATTGGGCCACTTTCGCTACCCATTAAAACCTATCAGAGCCGTTTGCCGAAAGAGGTAGTCACGGCAAATGGCTATTATTGGAGGAGAGCCTGTGCATGCTCTGTTGGACCCAGGAAAGGTCAGTGTTTACTGGCACCCCGGGGGTATGGAACAAAACTCGGGAAAGTCAAATTCCTAGGTTTTGTTCCGCTTTAATACATTTTTATTGCTAATATGTGGCTAAATACTCTCTTTTATCCATATGGCATGGATGGGCGTAATGTAAATTCAGGTTGGGAGTTATCACCCTGAAGGAATCATGTGGCCTTGGCCTTTCTTTTTTTTCTTTTTTTAAAAAGGTTGTAGATGCAGCCACAATAGTACACTTAAGCCATTGGGTAGCCATTGGACCACCCTGGGTCTGGTCTCCTTGCAGACAGGTTTTCAGAGATGGAGGGCTTCACAGGATTCTTTTCCCTCTTTAGAAATGGTTTTAGATGCAGCCATACGGCCACAACAGCCCTAATCAAGGATTGTTTAGCAATTCACCTGTGATAATTCATATAACAGTCTATAGATCTGGGATACTCAACTGGTGGACCGGGTCCGAATGTGGATCTCTGTGCCGGATTTCCGGACCCCTGCCCTGACAGCCCTGAACTTAGTTGCCTCTGTGTTGCTGTGCTCAGTGCTGCCCCCTTTATTTGATCGGTGATGCAGTGCTTAGTCTCCCTGCCTGTGTCATGCCTAGCATTGCAATATGAAGCACTGTACAGGTGGAAAGTGGCATTGCAAGGTGCACACAAACTTCATTTCTTGGTCTCTTTGCCCCATGCTATCCTCCCCCCCCCCTCCCCGGTTCAGCGCCGTCTATCCCTGTCCTGCCATCTCTGCCCCATCCATCCCCATTCCTCCTGCTCAGCCCCATCCATTCCTGTCCCCCCAGCTTTTCCCCATCCATTCCTTTCCCCCCAGCTCAGGCCCATCCATTCCTGTCCCCCCAGCTCAGGCCCATCCATTCCTGTCCCCCCAGCTCAGGCCCATCCATTCCTGTCCCCCCAGCTCAGCCCCATTCATTCCTGTCCCCCCAGCTCTGCCCCATCCATCCCTGTCCCCTCAGCTCTGCCCCATCCATCCCTGTCCCCTCAGCTCTGCCCCATCCATCCCTGTCCCCTCAGCTCTGCCCCATCCATCCCTGTCCCCTCAGCTCTGCTCCATCCATCCCTGTCCCCTCAGCTCTGCCCCATCCATCCCTGTCCCCTCAGCTCTGCCCCATCCATCCCTGTCCCCTCAGCTCTGCCCCATCCATCCCTGTCCCCTCAGCTCTGCGCCATCCATCCCTGTCCCCTCAGCTCTGCCCCATCCATTCCTGTCCCCTCAATTCTGCCCCATCCATTCCTGTCCCCTCAGCTCTGCCCCATCCATCCCTGTCCCCTCAGCTCTGCCCCATCTATTCCTGTCCCCTCAGCTCTGCCCCATCTATTCCTGTCCCCTCAATTCTGCCCCATCCATCCCTGTCCCCTCAGCTCTGCCCCATCCATTCCTGTCCCCTCAGCTCTGCCCCATCCATCCCTGTCCCCTCAGCTCTGTCCCATCCATCCCTGTCCCCTCAGCTCTGCCCCATCCATCCCTGTCCCCTCAGCTCTGCGCCATCCATCCCTGTCCCCTCAGCTCTGCCCCATCCATTCCTGTCCCCTCAATTCTGCCCCATCCATTCCTGTCCCCTCAGCTCTGCCCCATCCATCCCTGTCCCCTCAGCTCTGCCCCATCTATTCCTGTCCCCTCAGCTCTGCCCCATCTATTCCTGTCCCCTCAATTCTGCCCCATCCATCCCTGTCCCCTCAGCTCTGCCCCATCCATTCCTTTCCCCTCAGCTCTGCCCCATCCATCCCTGTGCCCCTCAGCTCTGCCCCATCCATCCCTGTCCCCCCAGCTCTGCCCCATCCATCCCTGTCCCCTCAGCTCTGCCCCATCTATTCCTGTCCCCTCAGCTCTGCCCCATCCATTCCTGTCCCCTCAGCTCTGCCCCATCCATCCATGTCCCCTCAGCTCTGCCCCATCCATCCCTGTCCCCTCAGCTCTGCCCCATCCATCCCTGTCCCCTCAGCTCTGCCCCATCCATTCCTGTCCCCCCAGCTCAGGCCCATCCATTCCTGTCCCCCCAGCTCAGGCCCATCCATTCCTGTCCCCCCAGCTCAGGCCCATCCATTCCTGTCCCCCAAGCTCAGGCCCATCCATCCCTGCCCCCTCAGCTCTGCCCCATCCATCCCTGTCCCCTCAGCTCTGCCCCATCTATTCCTGTCCCCTCAGCTCTGCCCCATCCATTCCTGTCCCCTCAGCTCTGCCCCATCCATCCCTGTCCCCTCACCTCTGCCCCATCCATCCCTGTCCCCTCAGCTCTGCCCCATCCATCCCTGTCCCCTCAGCTCTGCCCCATCCATCCCTGTCCCCCCAGCTCTGCCCCATCCATCCCTGTACTCACAGCTTTCATAAAACAATTCTTCTTTATTACTGTGACTCCTTTACATAAAAACATATAGACACATTAAAAACAAAAATTGCACCAATAAATCACCTGTTCGCTCTGGTACTGCTCCTCGATTCAACCAGAGACTTTATTATGAAGGGAAAGATCATAGACACGGATTCCTCTTATTGCACATATCCCTCATAAATAAGCAAATAACTAATATTGAATCACCAATTATGTACACCAAGTCTTAATAATTAATCTAATCATATTAAACCACAAAGTAAAGTGCTAGTGCAATACTGTGCAATATAAATGAGTGTAGGTCCACTTTAGGGGCCCAAAAATATTAATGTGCAATGTGCAAATATTACTGGAGAAGCTGTTGCTAGCGGCGCTTGAGGATTGTCCCTATTGCACCAGCCCGCAGACTTTTGCAGACAAACTTCTGGGAAAGTATCTTTTTTGATTGGATTATCAAAATTAAAATCATGAAACTTATGCTTGCACATTCTTTTGTCCCGATTCCCAAATAGAATTTTTTTAAAATTTAGTTTCTATATATTTTTCTTGGGTAATATTTGCACATTTGGACCTCTAAAGTGGACCTACACGCGTGAATTGTTTTTAATGTGTCTATATGTTTTTATGTAAAGGAGTCACCATAATAAAGAAGAATTGTTTTATGATATTGTTGTGTTGGGATCTTTTTGTGCTCATTTAAATTGTAGATTTAGCGGAGTGGCAGGACCCAGGAGCAGGCATTATTATTTACAACTAGAGATGAGCGAACTTTTGAAAAATTCGATTCGACTGATTCGCCGAATTTTCCGACAAAAATCGTTTCGACCCGAATAAATTCGCGACGAATCGCTATTAAAAACGGCTATTTCTGAGCCTCCTACAGCCTCAATAGGGTTGTAAACCATTCAGCCTTGCTGTAACACGCACAGGATGCGTGCTGGGTTTGTTAAATAATACTTTGAAGAAATATCACATGCAGATCAGAGGCATCGCTAATAGAATCGCAGAGCGGCACAATTGCAGAGAGTTGAAGTGGCATCACTATGAGGGGCAGAAGGAGCCCAAATATACACTGGAGTTGGCCTCAGGAGCCCAAAAATTGGATGAATCACACCCTGGAGTTGGCAGAAGTTGGCAGCAGCAGCAGGAGCCCAAATATACACTGGAGTTGGCTTCAGGAGCCCAAAAATTGGATGAATCACACCCTGGAGTTGGCAGAAGTTGGCAGCAGCAGGAGCAGGAGCCCAAATATACACTGGAGTTGGCCTCAGGAGCCCAAAAATTGGATGAATCACACCCTGGAGTTGGCAGAAGTTGGCAGCAGCAGCAGCAGGAGCCCAAATATACACTGGAGTTGGCCTCAGGAGCCCAAAAATTGGATGAATCACACCCTGGAGTTGGCAGGAGTTGACAGTAGTAGCAGCAGGAGCCCAAATATACACTGGAGTTGGCTTCAGGAGCCCAAAAATTGGATGAATCACACCCTGGAGTTGGCAGAAGTTGGCAGCAGCAGCAGCAGGAGCCCAAATATACACTGGAGTTGGCCTCAGGAGCCCAAAAATTGGATGAATCACACCCTGGAGTTGGCAGAAGTTGGCAGTAGTAGCAGCAGGAGCCCAAATATACACTGGAGTTGGCTTCAGGAGCCCAAAAATTGGATGAATCACACCCTGGAGTTGGCAGAAGTTGGCAGCAGCAGCAGCAGCAGGAGCCCAAATATACACTGGAGTTGGCTTCAGGAGCCCAAAAATTGGATGAATCACACCCTGGAGTTGGCAGGAGTTGACAGTAGCAGCAGCAGGAGCCCAAATATACACTGGAGTTGGCCTCAGGAGCCCAAAAATTGGATGAATCACACCCT
Organism: Gastrophryne carolinensis; assembly: GCA_027917425.1. Classification (NCBI taxonomy): domain Eukaryota; kingdom Metazoa; phylum Chordata; class Amphibia; order Anura; family Microhylidae; genus Gastrophryne; species Gastrophryne carolinensis. The sequence continues at coordinate 100,092,075 of CM051241.1, forward strand.
GGAGTTGGCAGGAGTTGACAGTAGTAGCAGCAGGAGCCCAAATATACACTGGAGTTGGCTTCAGGAGCCCAAAAATTGGATGAATCACACCCTGGAGTTGGCAGAAGTTGGCAGCAGCAGCAGCAGGAGCCCAAATATACACTGGAGTTGGCTTCAGGAGCCCAAAAATTGGATGAATCACACCCTGGAGTTGGCAGAAGTTGGCAGCAGCAGCAGCAGGAGCCCAAATATACACTGGAGTTGGCTTCAGGAGCCCAAAAATTGGATGAATCACACCCTGGAGTTGGCAGAAGTTGGCAGCAGCAGCAGCAGCAGGAGCCCAAATATACACTGGAGTTGGCCTCAGGAGCCCAAAAATTGGATGAATCACACCCTGGAGTTGGCAGGAGTTGACAGTAGCAGCAGCAGGAGCCCAAATATACACTGGAGTTGGCCTCAGGAGCCCAAAAATTGGATGAATCACACCCTGGAGTTGGCAGGAGTTGACAGTAGCAGCAGCAGGAGCCCAAATATACACTGGAGTTGGCTTCAGGAGCCCAAAAATTGGATGAATCACACCCTGGAGTTGGCAGAAGTTGGCAGTAGCAGCAGCAGGAGCCCAAATATACACTGGAGTTGGCTTCAGGAGCCCAAAAATTGGATGAATCACACCCTGGAGTTGGCAGGAGTTGACAGTAGCAGCAGCAGGAGCCCAAATATACACTGGAGTTGGCTTCAGGAGCCCAAAAATTGGATGAATCACACCCTGGAGTTGGCAGAAGTTGGCAGTAGTAGCAGCAGGAGCCCAAATATACACTGGAGTTGGCTTCAGGAGCCCAAAAATTGGATGAATCACACCCTGGAGTTGGCAGAAGTTGGCAGTAGCAGCAGCAGGAGCCCAAATATACACTGGAGTTGGCTTCAGGAGCCCAAAAATTGGATGAATCACACCCTGGAGTTGGCAGAAGTTGGCAGCAGCAGGAGCAGGAGCCCAAATATACACTGGAGTTGGCCTCAGGAGCCCAAAAATTGGATGAATCACACCCTGGAGTTGGCAGAAGTTGGCAGCAGCAGCAGCAGGAGCCCAAATATACACTGGAGTTGGCCTCAGGAGCCCAAAAATTGGATGAATCACACCCTGGAGTTGGCAGAAGTTGGCAGTAGTAGCAGCAGGAGCCCAAATATACACTGGAGTTGGCTTCAGGAGCCCAAAAATTGGATGAATCACACCCTGGAGTTGGCAGAAGTTGGCAGCAGCAGCAGCAGCAGGAGCCCAAATATACACTGGAGTTGGCTTCAGGAGCCCAAAAATTGGATGAATCACACCCTGGAGTTGGCAGAAGTTGGCAGCAGCAGCAGCAGCAGGAGCCCAAATATACACTGGAGTTGGCTTCAGGAGCCCAAAAATTGGATGAATCACACCCTGGAGTTGGCAGGAGTTGACAGTAGCAGCAGCAGGAGCCCAAATATACACTGGAGTTGGCCTCAGGAGCCCAAAAATTGGATGAATCACACCCTGGAGTTGGCAGAAGTTGGCAGTAGCAGCAGCAGGAGCCCAAAAAATGGCCTAAAGACATAAATATGTTTTGCACCATTTGTAAAGTGTAAAACGTGGCACCATGCTGAATCTAGTCGCATGCATCAGGCATTGGTGGGTGGAAATCCTGGCTGATCCATCCCTGATTCATTTTGACAAAGGTGAGTCTCTCCACATTTTTAGTTGACAGACGAGTTCTCCTCGCCGTAACTATGGCCCCCGCCGCACTAAACACCCGCTCAGATGGCACGCTACTTGCCGGGCAGGACAGCTTTTCCAGGGCAAACTCTGCTAGTTGCGGCCACAAATCAAGTTTGGCTGCCCAGAAGTCCAGCGGATCCTCAAGGTGTGTTGGCATGGTCATGTCAAAGTATGACATGACCTGCTGGTTCAGGTCCTGCTCCAGGTCTTCCTGCTGCTCATGAGTAGCCTCACTATGCGGGTGTAGAAAGCTACTCATTAGCGACTGAAGACTGAGGCTGCTGCTGCTGATGGAGCTTCTGCTGCTGCTGCTGCCAACCCCCCCAGCGGCCATGGCAGTGGAAGGTGAGCGCAGAGGTCCCCTCGAGTCAGACCTGCGAGAGTATGGACCATGGCGCAGATAGGCATCGGCCAACTGCCTACGTAGAATGTCTTTGTAGTAGTTGAGTTTGTCCTCCCTCTCGGTGGGTTTAAAAAATGCCCCCATTTTGTGCCGGAAGCGAGGGTCCAATAAGGTGGACAGCCAGAAGTCATCCCGCCGACAGATGGAAACAATTCTGGGGTCACTACGCAAGCATGTGAGCATGCTTCGTGCCATTTGCGCAAGTGACTCGGATGGACTACCTGTCTCCATCTCCACTGCATACTGCCACGGTGTGCCCGGGTCCTCTGTCTCTCCTTCCTCAAAAACCTCTAGCTCCTCTGGCTGCTCCTGCTCCTCCTCTCCTGTCCGCTGACTAGATAAACCAGCCATTTCGCCAAGCCTAAACTGTGTTTCGCTGGGCAACTCCTCCTCCTCCTCTTCCTCCTCCTCCTCCTCCAGTTCAGCTCCAACGGGGTTCATGTGGCCGTAAGATGTAAACGCCATGTCTCCAGTGCCCTGACCAGCCATGGTTTCCAACATGTGCTGTAGTACATGAAGCAGTGGAATCACGTCGTTCATCCCGTAATCCTGCCGACTGACAAATAAAGTGGCTTCCTCAAAGGGCCTGAGCAAACGGCAGGTGTCACGTATGAGCTGCCACTGGTTGACATTGAAGTTACACAGGGGAGTCCCCCTATCTGCTTGGATCATCAGGAAATCCGTGATGGCTTTTCTCTGTTCATATAATCGGTCCAACATGTGAAGGGTGGAATTCCAACGGGTGGAAACATCGCAAATCAGACTATGTTGGGGGATACCATTCTGACGCTGTAGCTCAAGAAGGGTGTGTTTGGCGGTGTAGGAGTGGCTGAAGTGCATGCAAAGTTTCCGTGAAGTTGTTAGGATGTCCTGCAGATGGGGGGAACACTTCAGAAACCGCTTGACAACCAGATTGAAGACGTGAGCCATGCAGGGGGCATGGGTCAGGCTTCCTTGGCGCAGCGCAGACAAAATGTTCTTCCCATTGTCGGTAACCATGATTCCCATTTTAAGTTTTCTCGGAGTAAGCCATGTTTGGATTTCCTGATGAATACATTTAAGCAGTTCCTCCCCTGTGTGACTCCGTTCGCCAAGACAAACCATGTGAAGCACTGCGTGACACCTCCGTGCCCTGCACACATGGTAGACTGGAGGGGCACTGAGACTTGAGCCTACAGTGGAGGGTGAGGAGATGGCGGAGGATGAGGAGGCCGAGTCGCACGGTGTCACAGGCCCAATGGGCAGAGAGCGCGGAGGCCGAAGCGGCGTGACCTGTCCAAGTTGCTGCTGCAAAGGGACCACATTCACCCAGTGGGCCGTAAACGACATGTACTGCCCCTGACCGTAGTTACAGCTCCAGATGTCGGCGCTGCCATGTATTTTGCTACACACCGACAGGCTCAAGGACTGGCCCACCTTCTGTTCAACAAAAGTGTGCAGCGCTGGTACTGCCTTCTTGGCAAAGAAATGACGGCTTGGGACTCTCCACCTCGGCTCGGCACAAGCCATCAGTTCTCTGAAAGGTGCAGATTCCACCACCTGAAAAGGGAGCGACTGCAGCACCAGCAACTTGGACAGGAGCACATTCAGCTTCTGCGCCGTAGGATGAGTGGGCGCATACTGCTGTCTCTTGGACATGGCTTCGCTGATGGATTGCTGGCGGGATGCATGACTTGGAGGAGGAGGAGGAGGAGCAGGAGCGACAGAGGATGGGTGTGACGCACAGCTGCCTTCGGCTGAGGTGCTGGAGCCTTGGCTGGCAGAAATTGGGAGCTCACTTGGTGAGGAAGCAGACTGGACCACCCCTTGGGAGCCTCGGTTCTCCCAGGTCGTTTTATGGTGACGCATCATATGTTGACGCAGGGCCGTGTTGCCAACATTTGGACCCTGGCCACGCTTCACCTTTTGCCTACATATCTTGCATGTGGCCATGTTACCCTCCTGCGGATGCCTCAGGAAAAACTGCCACACTGCCGAGTAGCTACTTTTCCCACCCCCTGGCCTCACTGATTCACTGCTGCTGTTGCCAACTCCAGGAACCCCTGCTCCACTACCTCCCGATAAGGTAGACTGCCGCACAGCAGGTGCTCTACCCCGGCCCCGGCCCCGGCCGGCTCCAGCCTTTGGAATTGTGCCCCCATGCTGACTGCTACCACCTTGCTGCCTCAGCTGCTGACTCCGGGGCAACCTGCGCCCCTCTTCTCCTGATGATGACGATGAAGCCCCTTCATCACCCGGCTCCCAAGTGCGATCGGCTTCATCGTCATCATCATCATCATCACCGGGTTGTGGCTGTACGTCACTGATGTTCGTGGATTCGTCAACAGTGTCTGGCGCAGGAGCTGGAACGCTCGCAGCACCCACGACACTGTCCACATCACTATTTGTCTGCCTAGCTAAAGAAGCCACCTCCATTTCTTGGCTGGGCAGTAGCTGCTGACTGTCCTCCTGTATCTGATCGTCCTCCTCACTAAAGAGTGGAGCTGAACCCAAAGCATAGGATACGTCGCTGGGGGAGGGAACGGCGTAGGACAGAGGCAATGGGAGGACAGGGACTGCTCTCGGGGCATGCCAACTCAGGGTTGTGTCAGAGGAACCTACCGACCCTAGACTGGGGGTCTCAGATGTAAGTTGTGATGATGTTGTTGATGAGCGCGTCAGCCAATCTACCACGGCAGATGCGTTACTGGTGGAGACCCGACCGCTAGCAGATACTGGCAGATTAGGTCTCTCAGCGTGACTCCTGCTGCTACTGGCCCCCAGTCTGATGCGAGCTCTGCCTGCGGAATCTTGGCCTCTGCCACTCCTCTTTTCACTTCCAGGCACTTGTCTGCCCGACATAGTCTAACTGGCGTGGTAGTAGGTGATATTTTAAGAACCCCCAGGCAGCAGTGGGTCTATATAAAACAGAATATAATGCACACCAAAAGTGAGCAGTAACACTCAGCCTCCAACAGGCCTGCTTAGTGTAAATAAGAGAGCTGCTTAGTGTAAATAAAGAGGGGTATGCTATGTTACAGAATGGGATGCCTCAACAGAAGTGCACCTGGCAGGCAGCAGTAAGCCTATGCCCAGCAAAAGTGTCTTATAATATAAATATAATAAGAGCAAATGCTTATATGGTCTTAAACAGAGGCTGCTTTAGTCACAGAATGGGATGCCCTGGGCAGGAATGGACCTGGCAGGGTCCAGTAGGGCTTTGGCCAGCAAAAGTGTCTTTATCAGGCCTGATTTCTATGAGAATAAGTGCAAATGTTTATTATGCTATTAAATAGAGGCTGCTTTAGTCACAGAATGGGATGCCAGTGCCACAAAAACCAGAGAGCATGCACAGCAAAAGTGTCTTTATCAGGCCTGATTTCTATGAGAATAAGTGCAAATGTTTATTATGCTATTAAATAGAGGCTGCTTTAGTCACAGAATGGGATGCCAGTGCCACAAAAACCAGAGAGCATGCACAGCAAAAGTGTCTTTATCAGGCCTGATTTCTATGAGAATAAGTGCAAATGTTTATTATGCTATTAAATAGAGGCTGCTTTAGTCACAGAATGGGATGCCAGTGCCACAAAAACCAGAGAGCATGCACAGCAAAAGTGTCTTTATCAGGCCTGATTTCTATGAGAATAAGTGCAAATGTTTATTATGCTATTAAATAGAGGCTGCTTTAGTCACAGAATGGGATGCCAGTGCCACAAAAACCAGAGAGCATGCACAGCAAAAGTGTCTTTATCAGGCCTGATTTCTATGAGAATAAGTGCAAATGTTTATTATGCTATTAAATAGAGGCTGCTTTAGTCACAGAATGGGATGCCAGTGCCACAAAAACCAGAGAGCATGCACAGCAAAAGTGTCTTTATCAGGCCTGATTTCTATGAGAATAAGTGCAAATGTTTATTATGCTATTAAATAGAGGCTGCTTTAGTCACAGAATGGGATGCCAGTGCCACAAAAACCAGAGAGCATGCACAGCAAAAGTGTCTTTATCAGGCCTGATTTCTATGAGAATAAGTGCAAATGGTTATTATGCTATTAAATAGAGGCTGCTTTAGTCACAGAATGGGATGCCAGTGCCACAAAAACCAGAGAGCATGCACAGCAAAAGTGTCTTTATCAGGCCTGATTTCTATGAGAATAAGTGCAAATGTTTATTATGCTATTAAATAGAGGCTGCTTTAGTCACAGAATGGGATGCCAGTGCCACAAAAACCAGAGAGCATGCACAGCAAAAGTGTCTTTATCAGGCCTGATTTCTATGAGAATAAGTGCAAATGTTTATTATGCTATTAAATAGAGGCTGCTTTAGTCACAGAATGGGATGCCAGTGCCACAAAAACCAGAGAGCATGCACAGCAAAAGTGTCTTTATCAGGCCTGATTTCTATGAGAATAAGTGCAAATGGTTATTATGCTATTAAATAGAGGCTGCTTTAGTCACAGAATGGGATGCCAGTGCCACAAAAACCAGAGAGCATGCACAGCAAAAGTGTCTTTATCAGGCCTGATTTCTATGAGAATAAGTGCAAATGTTTATTATGCTATTAAATAGAGGCTGCTTTAGTCACAGAATGGGATGCCAGTGCCACAAAAACCAGAGAGCATGCACAGCAAAAGTGTCTTTATCAGGCCTGATTTCTATGAGAATAAGTGCAAATGGTTATTATGCTATTAAATAGAGGCTGCTTTAGTCACAGAATGGGATGCCAGTGCCACAAAAACCAGAGAGCATGCACAGCAAAAGTGTCTTTATCAGGCCTGATTTCTATGAGAATAAGTGCAAATGTTTATTATGCTATTAAATAGAGGCTGCTTTAGTCACAGAATGGGATGCCAGTGCCACAAAAACCAGAGAGCATGCACAGCAAAAGTGTCTTTATCAGGCCTGATTTCTATGAGAATAAGTGCAAATGGTTATTATGCTATTAAATAGAGGCTGCTTTAGTCACAGAATGGGATGCCAGTGCCACAAAAACCAGAGAGCATGCACAGCAAAAGTGTCTTTATCAGGCCTGATTTCTATGAGAATAAGTGCAAATGTTTATTATGCTATTAAATAGAGGCTGCTTTAGTCACAGAATGGGATGCCAGTGCCACAAAAACCAGAGAGCATGCACAGCAAAAGTGTCTTTATCAGGCCTGATTTCTATGAGAATAAGTGCAAATGTTTATTATGCTATTAAATAGAGGCTGCTTTAGTCACAGAATGGGATGCCAGTGCCACAAAAACCAGAGAGCATGCACAGCAAAAGTGTCTTTATCAGGCCTGATTTCTATGAGAATAAGTGCAAATGTTTATTATGCTATTAAATAGAGGCTGCTTTAGTCACAGAATGGGATGCCAGTGCCACAAAAACCAGAGAGCATGCACAGCAAAAGTGTCTTTATCAGGCCTGATTTCTATGAGAATAAGTGCAAATGTTTATTATGCTATTAAATAGAGGCTGCTTTAGTCACAGAATGGGATGCCAGTGCCACAAAAACCAGAGAGCATGCACAGCAAAAGTGTCTTTATCAGGCCTGATTTCTATGAGAATAAGTGCAAATGTTTATTATGCTATTAAATAGAGGCTGCTTTAGTCACAGAATGGGATGCCAGTGCCACAAAAACCAGAGAGCATGCACAGCAAAAGTGTCTTTATCAGGCCTGATTTCTATGAGAATAAGTGCAAATGTTTATTATGCTATTAAATAGAGGCTGCTTTAGTCACAGAATGGGATGCCAGTGCCACAAAAACCAGAGAGCATGCACAGCAAAAGTGTCTTTATCAGGCCTGATTTCTATGAGAATAAGTGCAAATGTTTATTATGCTATTAAATAGAGGCTGCTTTAGTCACAGAATGGGATGCCAGTGCCACAAAAACCAGAGAGCATGCACAGCAAAAGTGTCTTTATCAGGCCTGATTTCTATGAGAATAAGTGCAAATGTTTATTATGCTATTAAATAGAGGCTGCTTTAGTCACAGAATGGGATGCCAGTGCCACAAAAACCAGAGAGCATGCACAGCAAAAGTGTCTTTATCAGGCCTGATTTCTATGAGAATAAGTGCAAATGTTTATTATGCTATTAAATAGAGGCTGCTTTAGTCACAGAATGGGATGCCAGTGCCACAAAAACCAGAGAGCATGCACAGCAAAAGTGTCTTTATCAGGCCTGATTTCTATGAGAATAAGTGCAAATGGTTATTATGCTATTAAATAGAGGCTGCTTTAGTCACAGAATGGGATGCCAGTGCCACAAAAACCAGAGAGCATGCACAGCAAAAGTGTCTTTATCAGGCCTGATTTCTATGAGAATAAGTGCAAATGTTTATTATGCTATTAAATAGAGGCTGCTTTAGTCACAGAATGGGATGCCAGTGCCACAAAAACCAGAGAGCATGCACAGCAAAAGTGTCTTTATCAGGCCTGATTTCTATGAGAATAAGTGCAAATGTTTATTATGCTATTAAATAGAGGCTGCTTTAGTCACAGAATGGGATGCCAGTGCCACAAAAACCAGAGAGCATGCACAGCAAAAGTGTCTTTATCAGGCCTGATTTCTATGAGAATAAGTGCAAATGTTTATTATGCTATTAAATAGAGGCTGCTTTAGTCACAGAATGGGATGCCAGTGCCACAAAAACCAGAGAGCATGCACAGCAAAAGTGTCTTTATCAGGCCTGATTTCTATGAGAATAAGTGCAAATGGTTATTATGCTATTAAATAGAGGCTGCTTTAGTCACAGAATGGGATGCCAGTGCCACAAAAACCAGAGAGCATGCACAGCAAAAGTGTCTTTATCAGGCCTGATTTCTATGAGAATAAGTGCAAATGTTTATTATGCTATTAAATAGAGGCTGCTTTAGTCACAGAATGGGATGCCAGTGCCACAAAAACCAGAGAGCATGCACAGCAAAAGTGTCTTTATCAGGCCTGATTTCTATGAGAATAAGTGCAAATGTTTATTATGCTATTAAATAGAGGCTGCTTTAGTCACAGAATGGGATGCCAGTGCCACAAAAACCAGAGAGCATGCACAGCAAAAGTGTCTTTATCAGGCCTGATTTCTATGAGAATAAGTGCAAATGTTTATTATGCTATTAAATAGAGGCTGCTTTAGTCACAGAATGGGATGCCAGTGCCACAAAAACCAGAGAGCATGCACAGCAAAAGTGTCTTTATCAGGCCTGATTTCTATGAGAATAAGTGCAAATGTTTATTATGCTATTAAATAGAGGCTGCTTTAGTCACAGAATGGGATGCCAGTGCCACAAAAACCAGAGAGCATGCACAGCAAAAGTGTCTTTATCAGGCCTGATTTCTATGAGAATAAGTGCAAATGTTTATTATGCTATTAAATAGAGGCTGCTTTAGTCACAGAATGGGATGCCAGTGCCACAAAAACCAGAGAGCATGCACAGCAAAAGTGTCTTTATCAGGCCTGATTTCTATGAGAATAAGTGCAAATGTTTATTATGCTATTAAATAGAGGCTGCTTTAGTCACAGAATGGGATGCCAGTGCCACAAAAACCAGAGAGCATGCACAGCAAAAGTGTCTTTATCAGGCCTGATTTCTATGAGAATAAGTGCAAATGTTTATTATGCTATTAAATAGAGGCTGCTTTAGTCACAGAATGGGATGCCAGTGCCACAAAAACCAGAGAGCATGCACAGCAAAAGTGTCTTTATCAGGCCTGATTTCTATGAGAATAAGTGCAAATGTTTATTATGCTATTAAATAGAGGCTGCTTTAGTCACAGAATGGGATGCCAGTGCCACAAAAACCAGAGAGCATGCACAGCAAAAGTGTCTTTATCAGGCCTGATTTCTATGAGAATAAGTGCAAATGTTTATTATGCTATTAAATAGAGGCTGCTTTAGTCACAGAATGGGATGCCAGTGCCACAAAAACCAGAGAGCATGCACAGCAAAAGTGTCTTTATCAGGCCTGATTTCTATGAGAATAAGTGCAAATGTTTATTATGCTATTAAATAGAGGCTGCTTTAGTCACAGAATGGGATGCCAGTGCCACAAAAACCAGAGAGCATGCACAGCAAAAGTGTCTTTATCAGGCCTGATTTCTATGAGAATAAGTGCAAATGGTTATTATGCTATTAAATAGAGGCTGCTTTAGTCACAGAATGGGATGCCAGTGCCACAAAAACCAGAGAGCATGCACAGCAAAAGTGTCTTTATCAGGCCTGATTTCTATGAGAATAAGTGCAAATGTTTATTATGCTATTAAATAGAGGCTGCTTTAGTCACAGAATGGGATGCCAGTGCCACAAAAACCAGAGAGCATGCACAGCAAAAGTGTCTTTATCAGGCCTGATTTCTATGAGAATAAGTGCAAATGTTTATTATGCTATTAAATAGAGGCTGCTTTAGTCACAGAATGGGATGCCAGTGCCACAAAAACCAGAGAGCATGCACAGCAAAAGTGTCTTTATCAGGCCTGATTTCTATGAGAATAAGTGCAAATGGTTATTATGCTATTAAATAGAGGCTGCTTTAGTCACAGAATGGGATGCCAGTGCCACAAAAACCAGAGAGCATGCACAGCAAAAGTGTCTTTATCAGGCCTGATTTCTATGAGAATAAGTGCAAATGTTTATTATGCTATTAAATAGAGGCTGCTTTAGTCACAGAATGGGATGCCAGTGCCACAAAAACCAGAGAGCATGCACAGCAAAAGTGTCTTTATCAGGCCTGATTTCTATGAGAATAAGTGCAAATGGTTATTATGCTATTAAATAGAGGCTGCTTTAGTCACAGAATGGGATGCCAGTGCCACAAAAACCAGAGAGCATGCACAGCAAAAGTGTCTTTATCAGGCCTGATTTCTATGAGAATAAGTGCAAATGTTTATTATGCTATTAAATAGAGGCTGCTTTAGTCACAGAATGGGATGCCAGTGCCACAAAAACCAGAGAGCATGCACAGCAAAAGTGTCTTTATCAGGCCTGATTTCTATGAGAATAAGTGCAAATGGTTATTATGCTATTAAATAGAGGCTGCTTTAGTCACAGAATGGGATGCCAGTGCCACAAAAACCAGAGAGCATGCACAGCAAAAGTGTCTTTATCAGGCCTGATTTCTATGAGAATAAGTGCAAATGTTTATTATGCTATTAAATAGAGGCTGCTTTAGTCACAGAATGGGATGCCAGTGCCACAAAAACCAGAGAGCATGCACAGCAAAAGTGTCTTTATCAGGCCTGATTTCTATGAGAATAAGTGCAAATGTTTATTATGCTATTAAATAGAGGCTGCTTTAGTCACAGAATGGGATGCCAGTGCCACAAAAACCAGAGAGCATGCACAGCAAAAGTGTCTTTATCAGGCCTGATTTCTATGAGAATAAGTGCAAATGTTTATTATGCTATTAAATAGAGGCTGCTTTAGTCACAGAATGGGATGCCAGTGCCACAAAAACCAGAGAGCATGCACAGCAAAAGTGTCTTTATCAGGCCTGATTTCTATGAGAATAAGTGCAAATGTTTATTATGCTATTAAATAGAGGCTGCTTTAGTCACAGAATGGGATGCCAGTGCCACAAAAACCAGAGAGCATGCACAGCAAAAGTGTCTTTATCAGGCCTGATTTCTATGAGAATAAGTGCAAATGTTTATTATGCTATTAAATAGAGGCTGCTTTAGTCACAGAATGGGATGCCAGTGCCACAAAAACCAGAGAGCATGCACAGCAAAAGTGTCTTTATCAGGCCTGATTTCTATGAGAATAAGTGCAAATGTTTATTATGCTATTAAATAGAGGCTGCTTTAGTCACAGAATGGGATGCCAGTGCCACAAAAACCAGAGAGCATGCACAGCAAAAGTGTCTTTATCAGGCCTGATTTCTATGAGAATAAGTGCAAATGTTTATTATGCTATTAAATAGAGGCTGCTTTAGTCACAGAATGGGATGCCAGTGCCACAAAAACCAGAGAGCATGCACAGCAAAAGTGTCTTTATCAGGCCTGATTTCTATGAGAATAAGTGCAAATGTTTATTATGCTATTAAATAGAGGCTGCTTTAGTCACAGAATGGGATGCCAGTGCCACAAAAACCAGAGAGCATGCACAGCAAAAGTGTCTTTATCAGGCCTGATTTCTATGAGAATAAGTGCAAATGTTTATTATGCTATTAAATAGAGGCTGCTTTAGTCACAGAATGGGATGCCAGTGCCACAAAAACCAGAGAGCATGCACAGCAAAAGTGTCTTTATCAGGCCTGATTTCTATGAGAATAAGTGCAAATGTTTATTATGCTATTAAATAGAGGCTGCTTTAGTCACAGAATGGGATGCCAGTGCCACAAAAACCAGAGAGCATGCACAGCAAAAGTGTCTTTATCAGGCCTGATTTCTATGAGAATAAGTGCAAATGTTTATTATGCTATTAAATAGAGGCTGCTTTAGTCACAGAATGGGATGCCAGTGCCACAAAAACCAGAGAGCATGCACAGCAAAAGTGTCTTTATCAGGCCTGATTTCTATGAGAATAAGTGCAAATGTTTATTATGCTATTAAATAGAGGCTGCTTTAGTCACAGAATGGGATGCCAGTGCCACAAAAACCAGAGAGCATGCACAGCAAAAGTGTCTTTATCAGGCCTGATTTCTATGAGAATAAGTGCAAATGTTTATTATGCTATTAAATAGAGGCTGCTTTAGTCACAGAATGGGATGCCAGTGCCACAAAAACCAGAGAGCATGCACAGCAAAAGTGTCTTTATCAGGCCTGATTTCTATGAGAATAAGTGCAAATGTTTATTATGCTATTAAATAGAGGCTGCTTTAGTCACAGAATGGGATGCCTCACAGCAGACTTAAGATCAGTTCAGTATATATGCACAGTTAGTTACTATAAGCAGCCTGAAAACGCTAACAAAGGCTGGATGAAAAAAAAAAAATCTCCCTGTCACAGCCTCCGTTTTTCCTACCTTTCCCTGGCTTTCTGTCTGTCCACTGTCTGTCTCCTGCCTGTCTCCTGCCTGTCTCCAGCCTGTCCCTGTCTGTCCCTGCCTGTCTAAGTGCCTCAGCTACACAGCGTTCTGTCTGTCACGAATGCAATAGAGAAATGAGGAAAAGCAAGATGGCCGCCGTTAAATACCGCTGTGTGACGTCACCGGGCTTGCTGGCTGCTGATAGGCTGCATGTGACTGCCCCAGCTTGCACTGGCGCGGGATACATGTCCAGACATGTCCCGCCCGCCATCTTAGAATGCCTGTAATGTAAATGAATGGATGTTAAAGGAAAACTTCGAGTGATCGAATCGCGGGGAAATTCGGATTCGATCCGAATCGAATTTTTCCTGAAATTCGGATCGAATCCGGGTTCGTCCGGATCGATTCGCTCATCCCTATTTACAACGGATCTCGTTGTCTGATTTTGTGCGCTAGTTCCTGGATTTGAGGGATAAAAGAATATTTGACTGAGATTTAGTTGAACTGGTTGCTGATTAAACTTTCTAAGATAAACCTTGATCTTAATCTTTGGTCCAAAGTGCTGTCTTTGCTGATATCAAACATTATACATAGATTTTAAGGAACACAAATGCATTCGGGTTGGGGGAAGGTAAGGGATAGTAGGGAAGAAATGGGTTTGGAGCGGGTGGGGGGGGGGGGTGGCTTGAGTTAGATTACCAGGGATGGTGTATTGGTGTTCTTCAGGATAGTCCAGAGGGGGGGAATTAATTACACTGGGAAGACCGGGTCAACCCGGGAGTTCTGCAGGCCTATATATTCTACCCATGGGTCCCACACTTTCTTGAACTTATAGGAATCATTCACTATTGCCGTTATTTCTTCATTGCAAAGGGTGTCAGATATTCTATTATGTATCTCTGACCAAGATGGAGGGTTTTCCAACATCTGGCTATGGTGGCTTTCACTTCCGCGAAAATATGGAGGGCTAAATGCCATCCTGCTTTGGAGAATGTGCCCGTTTTCAGGGACATAAGGGCTTCCCAGGGGTCTTTTTTCAATGGTGTATGGAGGACTTCTGATATAACTTTATAGGCCCTATCCCATATGTCTCTAGTTACCGGGCAGTCCCACCAGACATGCATCATGTCACCTCTGACGTTACAGCCTCTGAAGCAGCAAGGGGATTCTAAAGGGGAGAATTTATTGATCCGATCAGGGGTGTAGTACCATCTGAACATCACTTTGTATGCGTTTTCCAGCACTAGAGCGTTACTGGATACTTTCTTAGTTTGGCCCCAAATGCTCTGCCAAGCTTCTGGGGGCCTTGTATCTCCCAATTCTGACTCCCATCTTGCCATATAGGCGTGCCTGATCGGGTTTGGTGGGGTGGCCAGGACTGAGTATATACCAGAGATGAGTCCGCCACTGAAATGATCGTGTATGCATCTAAGTTCAAAGTCTGTTCTCCTATAAGGAGGGGAGGATTGTTTTAGTAAGCATTTAATAAAGTGTTGTATTTGAAATAGTCTGAACATCTCATGTGGCGGGAATGGATCTCTGGGTGAAAGCTCTTGCATTCTCATCGGTATACATAAATTGTCCACTATCATAAGATTTTCTGTACCCACCAGTTAAAGCTGGTTGGATGTGTAATTCCCGGAGGAAACATAGGGTTACCTAACAAAGGCGCGGCTGGTGTGTGGGGTGAAGTGAGCTGGTGCTTAATTTTGTCCCATATTGATAGAGTATGAGAGTATGGAGGGGATAAGTTTGGGTCTGTGGGTCCATAATAGAGCAGCTGGCGACGTTGTACCACATTGCATTCTGTCAATGGAGACCCAAGTGGGAACATAGTTAGAGGTGTGCAGTAGAACTAGTGGAGCTATTTGGGCAGCAAGGAAATACTTATGCAGGGATGGGAAGGCAAGGCCGCCGTGTTCCTTTTTGCAGAACAGACCCTGTATAAGTACAAGATCTTAGCTAGCAATACCATTTTCAATGGCGCTATTCGTCCTAGCCAGGATAGCCTCACCATTTGCCATGATGTTAGTAATTTATCAAGAGTTTTGAAAAGTTCTGGGTAGTTTGCGTTGTAGAGCTTATTATAGCTGTTTGTAAGTTTGATTCCTAAATAGGGTAGTTTCTGGGTCCAGGTCCAGGAAAAGTTGTTAGTTAATATTTGTCTGGTATTGTTTGTTAGGGAGATATCTAAGGCTGTTGATTTTGAAGCATTTAGTTTAAGACCTGAGATATGCCCGAAGTCTGAGAGGAGTTTAATGGCATTGAGTACTGAGATGTGGGGGGGGTGTCCACATGAGGAGCATGTCATCCGCAAATAGAGATATCTTGATTAGCTAGTGAGATTCCTTTTAATGGAGGGGTTTTGCCTCATTTTCAAGGCTAAAATAAATTAAATGGGAGAAAGGGGGCAGCCCTACCGCTTTATGGAAAAATTTGAGGAGTTGAAGCTAGCGTATTTAATGTGGGCGGATGGCTGGGTGTAGATGGCTGAGATCCAGGAAAGGAAGCCGGGGCCAAAACCCCATTTTTCCAGAATGAAGTGGAGGTATTGCCAGGGAGTCGAAGGCTTTTTCTACGTCAAGAGAGAGTAGCATGGCTTCAAGGCTATGACCCTTTACGCCTTCTATTAGTTGTAATATTCTTCTGACTCCGTCCCCGGCTTGTCTCCTGGGCACAAAGCCTACTTGGTCCCTGTGTATTATGTCCCCAAGAAACTCATTAATTCTGTTAGCTAATATTTTAGTTAGAATTTTTTAATCTATATTTAGTAGGGATATTGGCCTAAAGCTTGTCCAATTTTGATGGTCCTTGCCCAGTTTAGTTTGATTTAAACTAGAGGAAGGGGACAGAGATGTAACTTGTAAGGGTGATTTCTGTCCCCTACCATTTAGGATGAAGCAGGACATTGAAGCAGGAAGCCCGGTCAGTGGTAGGCTAGAGGTGGAAAAGATCAAGGACACACTAAAACACAATACCAAGAACATCCACATGATGTGTACCAATGCTCGCAGCTTGGGCAACAAGCTCTGTGAATTAATGGCTATCATATCCAGAGATGAATTGGATCTTATTGCAATAACAGAGACGTGGTTCAAGGATCACAATGATTGGGAGATAGCCATACCCGGTTACACATTGTACAGAAAAGACAGATTGGATAGAAAGGGCGGTGGAGTAGCCATTTATGTCAAAACTACCCTTCAATCAACAATAATTCAGCATACACATAATGAACTAGAAACTCTCTGGGTTACCATGCAGACTAAGGAGGGAGCTGTGGTCAGAATTGGTGTGATATATAGGCCCCCTGGACAATCTGAGGATCTAGATAACCTGTTAATAGATGAAATCAGTGGAATGGCAGAGAAGGGGAACATTGTAATTACAGGTGACTTCAACATGCCTGATGTGGACTGGAATATCCCAAGTGCATCGACATGCAAGAGCAGGACTATATTAGAGGCACTTAATGGAGTGTCTCTAAAACAACTTGTGACATTGCCAACTAGAGGAGATAACATTCTGGACTTAGTTCTGACCAATGGGGATCTGGTGTCCGAGGTCAGGGTTGAAGAAAATCTGGGTTCCAGTGACCATCAATGCTTATGGTTCAGAATAAAAACAGACATTGTGCAATCACACACCAGAACCAAAGTGCTAGACTTTAGGAAGACAAACTTCAAGGAAATGGCGGAGTATGTAGAAAGAAAATTAGGTGAGTGGAACAGAGTAGCAGAAGTGAGTGCCCAGTGGTCACTATTAAAAAAATCTTAAAGGCAACTAAGCAATATGTGAAACAAACTAGCAAGAATAAAAGGAAGAAGAAACCATTATGGTTTACTAGGGAAGTCAGCACTATCATAAAAGTCTGCCTATAAGAAGTATAAAGTAAGTGGAAGTGTAGCTGACAGAGAGGCATATAAAATTAAACAGAGGGAAGCAAAACTGATTATAAGGACTGCTAAAGGGCAAAAGGAGGAAGAAATGGCCAAATCTATGAAGAGGGGAGATAAAACCTTTTTCCGATATATTGGTGACAGAAAGAAGAAAAACAATGCAGTCTGAAAAATTAAAAATAGGGAAAATAAATATATTGACGATATATTAGATATATTGAGATAAGGCTGTGGCTGACCATCTGAATAGCTACTTTTGTTCGGTATTTTCAGATAGTAGCAGGCATGGCCATAGCACAGCATCCCGCTGGGAGAGTACAGCTCCGGAGTTTCTGGAGGCTGATGTCTTAGCCGAGCTGGCACATCTAAAGGTAAGTAAGGCGATGGGTCCAGATGGAATCCACCCCAGATTTCTAAGGGAACTTAGGTTTGTGATTGCAGCCCCTCTGACTGATTTACTTAACCATTCCCTTTCAACTGGTGAGGTTCCAGATGATTGGAGAATGGCCAATGTTGTACCAATCCATAAAAAGGGGAGTAGAGAAGAAGCCAGTAATTACAGGCCAGTTAGTTTAACATCTATAGTGGTCAAATTAATGGAAACACTCTTAAAAAAAACAGATAATTTCCCATCTAAAAATTAATGACCTATTGGACCCAAAACAGCACGGCTTTACTGAGGGCAGATCATGTCAGACCGATCTTATTGATTTCTTTGACAATGTCACTAAAGTGTTAGATGAAGGTGGTGCTGTGGATATCGCCTATCTGGATTTTAGCAAAGCCTTTGACACTGTACCACATAAGGAGCTCATAGATAAGTTATTGAAGGTAAGACTCAATCCCTGGATAGTTCAGTGGATTTCCAGTTGGCTGAGGGATCGGTATCAGAGCGTTGTTGTAAATGGTGTGCAATCTGAACAAAGGCGAGTTACAAGTGGTGTGCCGCAATGCTCTGTCCTGGGCCCCATTCTTTTTAATATATTTGTAAGTGACATAGGAGAAGGCTTGGTAGGAAAAGTTTGTCTGTTTGCTGATGATACAAAGGTTAGTAATAGGGTGGATATTCCTGGAGGTGTCTGCAACATAGAAAATGATTTATCTTTACTGGATAGATGGTCAAAACTGTGGAAACTAGAGTTCAATGTCTCTAAATGTAAAATCATGCACTTGGGTAGAAGGAATCCCTGCTCTGAGTACCGTATGGGCAGCACTGTGTTAGCCAGGACCTCGGAGGAGAGAGATTTAGGGGTACTGATTACTGATAGCTGCAAGATGAGTGGACAGTGTAGCCAGGCAGTGGGAAAAGCAAGCAGGATGCTCGGCTGCATAGCTCGAGGCATCACCAGTAGGAAGAGGGAGGTTGTGATGCCGCTGTATAGAGCCCTGGTAAGGCCACAGCTAGAATACTGTGTGCAGTTCTGGAGACCTAACTTGCAAAAAGACATTATTCAAATAGAACGTGTCCAAAGGCTGGCAACGAAAATGGTGGAAGGACTTAAACTTAAAACTTATCAGGAGAGACTTAAAGAACTTAATTTGTACAGTCTGGAGGAAAGAAGGGAGAGGGGGGACATGATTGAGACCTTTAAATATGTGAAAGGATTGAATAAGGTTCAGGAGGGAAGTGTTTTTAAGAAGAATCTTAATGATAGAACAAGGGGGCACAACCTGAAGCTAGTCGGGGGGAAGATCAGGAGCAATGTTAGAAAATATTATTTTACAGAAAGAGTAGTAGATGCTTGGAACAAACTTCCAGCAGAGATAGTTGAAAAATCAACAGTCACTGAATTTAAACATGCCTGGGATAAGCACTCATCTATCCTAAGATAAAGAGAACATACAGTATACACATAAGGGCAGACTAGATGGACCATATGGTCTCCTTCTGCCGTCAACCTTCTATGTTTCTATGTATCATGACTATCGCTGCTCTCAGCATATCTGGGTCCATGTGATGGCCCTTTTTTATATAGTTGTACACTTTAGCTAAACGTGGAGCTATGATGGGGGCCAGTTTTTTATAGAAGAGAGCTGAGAATCCGTCAGGCCCAGGTCTTTTGTTGGTTTTTAATGTTTTAATTGCTTTTAGTACCTCCTCAACTTTAATGTTATCATCTACCATTTCCTTTTGGGTTGTGGTGAGGGAGGGTACTTTGAGGTCTTCAAAAAAGGGCTGAGCTTTAGGGATGTCCAGTTGAGAGGGGGCGTCGTATAGTTCAGAGAGGCCCAAGGAGAATTCTTCTAGGACTCTCGGGTTACTAGTGATTAGCCCCGAGCGACATGCTCTCTTTTCTACATTCTCTTCATTGTTCTTGCTCTTCCATATTCCCTCTGTCTCGCTTTCTTTCCCTTTAATTTCCACACTCCCTTCATCTATTGGTTTCTCAGTTTCACATTATGTTATTTCCTCCTTCACCTTCCCTCTACCCATCTCTATTTGTGTTTGGCAGGCTTTATCCTTGCACAGAGCGCGTCTTAAAGTGGACCAAAACCCAGGATTTTGATTATCCTGGGTTTTGGTCCTTTCCCCCGGGACACCCTGATCGGGGATGCCCCACTATGTGAAACCCCCCAGATCACCCGAAGAAACTCACCTTTTCCCAGTGCTACGCCGCATGTCATCCAAACAGCGCTCTGGGAGCTGCTAACGTCATGCCATCTAAGACGGTGTCTAAGGCCAGCATCTCCAAGCGCGCTGGCGGCCGCATCGCCCACTTCTCTCTAACAGGGAGCATGCCCGTGCTGGCCATTCACAAATGCCTGGTGCGGGCATGCGTCCTGCTAGAGGGATAGCGAGGATGGAGCCGCGGATTGTGCAGGCACCGTTGAACCAGGAAACAAGATAAGTAAACAGGGTGACCTGGGGGGTTTCACACAGTGGGGCATCCCAAATTTGGATTCCCTGGGGGGAGGGAAGATTCCCGGGCCGATTGAGCTAGGTTTTGGTCCACCCTAAATTTAACCAAAACCCATGATTCTCACTATCACGTCTTTTGGTATGGCCCCCAGTTTGGGATGCTCTGCTGCATGAAACCACGCCTGTGGCGCATGTACACACAGGCTGTAACTGATTGGCTGCCGTGGCCGTGTGCAACTCAGGGATGCAGGGGGTGAGTCGATTCTGTTTCTCCAGCTACACATTAATATGCGTGGCCTAATAAGCTGATTGGAGGAGAGCTGCGTCTGCACTGTGGGCTCACTGGATAAGTAACAGCAGAATACTCCAGGGGGGCGGAACAAACCCAGGTTTTGGTCCACTTTAAGTCGCTGGTTAGCATTTCATGGATGGATGAACTCCTGTAGCTTTCTGATGCACCGTGTTTTCCTAGTGACGTGATCCCGAGACTCCAGGCCAAGCCGCACATATAACTGGGAGGAGGGAGGACCATGTTACTGCATCTCATTCTGTCCGCAACTTGACCTTCCAACAGCCATACCAACCCCGAGCTCTACAGGAGGCAGGCGCCTGCGCCAAGGGAGCTCCCATTCTGCCCCGCCAGCTTCACGTCACCCCCCAAACAGCTGCTCTGACGCCCCTAAAAGGGTTTTAAGGGCCCCCGCAGGGGGGTCTCGGCTGTAAATGTTTCACAATAATTACCCCATAAAAGCCCAAAAAAACTTCTGGGATAAACTGTTCAACTGACAGCCAGTATAAAATGTATTCAATCAAATGCCGGATAAGGTCTGACATACAGTATCCAAATATATATCAAGTATACAGTATATCAATGTGTCTGAGGACAGGGATAACCTTTAGTAACACTAGTATGCTATGGCTTTATATCCTCTATATAACATGCTCTAGGCTGTTCTGGCGGGTTATAACTTCCCCCCCAGCCACAAATGTTTGAATCTGTGTACCCTTAAAGTGGACCAAAACCCACACTGATCAGCCCTGGAATCTATAAGATCCCCGGGCCGATCCCCGCTGTGTGAAACCCCCCAGGTTGCTCCATCACTTACCTTGTTTCCTGGTCTAACAGGCCAGGCATTTGTGAGTGAGTGGCTGGCGCGGGAAGCGGAGGATGCGGCCGTCGCTCTTAGACGCACCGTAGGACCGGGAAATGATGAGTTGGGCTTGGCGATCTGGGTGGGTTCCACGCAGCAGGGCACCCCCTATCCCATACCTCCCAAGTGTCCCTGATTTGGAGGGACTGTCCCTCTTTTGAGTCTATGGGCCTTATTCATGAAGGGAGAGCACCAGGTAGTGCCTTGTAAATGACAGGTAGCGACAGGTAGCGTCAGGTGAACGCTGGACATGGCACGCAATTACACATTTATAAAGCCGATTCTGTTGTGCGATAACGCCATGTAGCGTCCGATTCATCATTATCCCAGCCTCAGCGTACAGCACCGGCATTCAGCCTTGCAGAGCGCCACGTCTTACCTCTCGCTACCTGTCGCTCTCCCATACATTTCAATGGACGTTCTTTTACTTTTTACGTTTTTTATTCATTTTTTTTTTTTCTCAAATAATGTTGTGACCTCTCCAGGCCAAAAAAAGCCATTTTCATTTTTTTTCTATTTTTATATATTTGTGCAGAATTGACATTACAGGTCTGGCATTAATGTGTTCATGTCACTGTAATTCCATGTGTTTTCGCTTTGTTACTGGTGGATACATGTTCAAAAACAGCCTTTAATCACACAGCCTCCGGCGCTCTGGGCTACAGTGAAGCATTTTTCAGCGCCAGCGGTTGTTTTTTTGATGAATATGGTGCGAGTCGGTCACACTGATCAGTCGCTACCATTCGCTCCCATACAGCGCTGTACTGGTCATATAGCGACTCCCCACAATGTATTCATCATTGCTGCACAGTGACTGAGGCGCTCTGAACTACCGAACCACGGCTGAGCACAGCGACTGCTAGCGAGCGCTCTGAAATGCCTGCTACAGACGCTCATCTGTCGCTACCTGCCCCTAGTAATGAATCAGCCTGCCCGTCTCCCTGTCCCTCGTTGTTCTCCTTTGTCCCTCTTTGAGGTGTAACATGCAGATCTGCATCAATAAATAATTAATTCGCCTACTCAAAGTGTTTCTATAGTAACCGTTATATCTGTTATATCATATCTCCTATCCATCCCTCAATGAGGGGGCGTGGCCTAACCAATGTCCCTCTTTCCCACCCTGAAAAGTTGGTAGGTACGCCCTATCCCGGGTTTTGGTCCACTTTAAATGGCTTTCGACTTTCCCAAGTTTTGTTTAATGCCCCAGGGGCATCACAAATTAGGATGTCCCGCTGTTTGAACCCCCCGTGTCGTTGGTACTCGCTCACCTAGTCACTTGGCGCATGTGCAGGCTCTCGCCGAATCAGAGCAGTTTGCCTCGCTTATTTCATTTGGCAAACGAGTCTCACTGACTTAATAAAATAAGGCCGCGGTGGGAGTGCACGCACAGGCCGAGCATGCAGGGAATGCGGATGCTTGTGCTCCCCATTGAAAACAATCGGGACTTATGACATGATTTATTGAAAAGCCCAAACCCTTAAAAAAACTTTTCCCCAGCATCTAAAGTTAATATATTTTATGTTTTTAGTCATTTAATTATTATTCTTTCCCCCACTGGGCATCAACTCTGTTCAGGACTTTAGGATACAGGCGCCGCCATCTTGACTCAGGAGCATCACATTTACTGAGGAGAGGAGAGTGGGCTAAATGCAGGGGGCGGGGTTATAGCTGTGCTTTGCTCAGACAGAGAAGAGCTGGGGTCAGAAAAAGGACAGCAATCCCAGAATGCAGAGTCAGAAGTCAGAGTCAGCCTGTTTGCAGGCTGCCTGATGTTCCATGAGCCGCCATCTTGGATGTTTAAAGGCTCATAACATGCAGTAGATGCAGGTAGGATGATTTTTAATGTGATCAATCTGTATGTACAGGGTGGGGGAAACATATAAGATAGACTCTTATTCAGGGTGAAGGTCCGGATTAATGTGGGCAATCTGTATGTACAGGGTGTAGGAAACATATAGGATAGGCTCTTATTCAGGGTGAAGGTCCGGATTAATGTGGGCAATCTGTATGTACAAGGTGTGGGAAACATACAATATAGGCTCTTATTCAGGGTGAAGGTCCAGATTAATGTGAGCAATATGTATGTACAGGGTGGGGGAAACATATAAGATAGGCTCTTATTCGGGGCGAAGGTCCGGATTAATGTGGACAATCTGTATGTACAGGGTAGGGGAAACATATAAGATAGGCTCTTATTCGGGGTGAAGGTCTGGATTAATGTGGGCAATCTGTACGTACAGGGTAGGGGAAACATATAAGATAGGCTCTTATTCGGGGTGAAGGTCTGGATTAATGTGGGCAATCTGTATGTACAGGGTAGGGGAAACATATAAGATAGGCTCTTATTCGGGGTGAAGGTCCGGATTAATATAAGCAATCTGTATGTACAGGGTGTGGGAAGCATACAATATAGGCTCTTATTCAGGGTGAAGGTCCAGATTAATGTGAGCAATATGTATGTACAGGGTGGGTAAATTATGCAGGTGGGCACTGCACTGTTTACCATCGGTAATAGCTACTATTATCTTTACTACAGGTCTGATATTAAAGTGTTCATGTTACAATGAAATAACAATGTAATTCCATATGTTTTCTCTTTGTTACTAGTGGATATATGTTCAAAAGCATACTTTAATCACACAGCGCCTGGCCCTATGGGCTACAACTACATGATTTTGAGCGCTGGTGCTGTGCGAGGCTGTTTCTTTGAGGAATGTGGTGTGAGTCGGTCGCACTGAGCTGGCGCTACAGTTCGCTCCCATAAAGTGCTGTACTGGTGTTATAGCAACTCACACATCAAATCATTCATCAATGCCGGCAATGTTACTACAGCAACTGAGGCGCTCTGTAATAGTGACTAACGGCCGATCAGAGCGACCACTAGCGGTCCCTCTTAGTGCCGCAGTACAGACGCTCATCTGCTGTTATCTGGCGTTAGTAATGAATCAGTCTGCCCGTGTACAGTCGCCAATAGTAACAGATTGCAGGTAGTGGAAATACTTCCATAAAACACACATTAGCTGACATCAGAAGAAGAAAAAAAAACTAGATTAGTTCAGCCCCTTCAAAAATGCCACCGAAAGTGGCCTTTCCTTTTAAAGAATGATGCCTTTATTATTTATTAATGAATTATTATCCTCTTTCAGGAAGAACCTGGAGCCATTTTGTACCCCATTCACTCTGTTTGTTCGTATCATTTTACAGAGTACACCGTCATCAACGAGAACTGTCCTGGGGCAGAATGGAACATCATGTGCCGAGACTGCTGTGAGTTTGATGTGGTGGAGTGTGCGTGCCCTGGGGGCAATAAGAAGGTGGGGTACACCATCCCCTGCTGCCGCAATGAGGACAATGAGTGTGACTCCTGCCTCATACATCCAGGTACATCATAATCAGGATCAGTGCACAAGATTCCAAAAATGTAAAGGGCGCCATGCGACAAAACGGGTGTCACACACCTGCCACAGGATATTTACCATGAAATGTATTGATGTGAAAGTCTATGGAAGAGATACAATCAGATATGCTCAGATAGCTAGAGCACCGCCCTCTTACTCAGACAGGTGTTTTCAGGGCTGTGGTGCAGAGGGGACCACGTATCATCACTGGTGGGCCTGGCCTAAGGTGATTCGTTTCTGCCTTGGGCAAAGTTGTAGCATTGGCGAAACGCGTCAGCGGTGGCTGGACGGTGATGGAGCTTTTCCTATCCTGACGGCTGCAGCGGCAGAGGTTAGGGCCGGATTAAATGTGATGGAGGCTCCTGGGCACAAGATCTGGTGGAGGCCCCAGATACAGTATAAAATAATAGTCCAGCCAAGTAACTGATTGGTGGTTGTCTGGCACCTGCCTACTTACTGGAATGTCAGATCGAGTCCCTTTTGCCCCCCTTGTGCGGGTGTGTGCTGCTCGGGAACTCCTGCTTTGCCATTCTGGGTGGGGGGTAGTGTAGTCACCCAGCTGGTCCAGCAGAAAACATTTCCCTGCATTGAGCTGCCAGCGGCTGTGCTTGGTGGCTTATGTGCAGTGACAGCTCTGCACCCATCACTGTAGTGTTACTGAAAAGCCTCCTCGGCCAAACCATAACCCAAAGGTTGGTAGGGGTGGTGGAGGCCCCGGGGGCACGCGCCCCTTGCTCCCTTCTCATAATCCGGCCCAGGCAGAGGTGTATATAGAACGTGAGCCGGTAATTTGACTATATGCGCATTCAGTTTGTAGAAGTTGAGCGCATCTCTATAGTTTTTACTACTTCTTAAAAGTCTTTGTAAGAATTTGTTACGCTATGAGCATATTGTGTCTCTTTATGACCAATGTTATAAATGGATTGAATAGAGAAGCTTTTCATCTCTGGAATACCGTTGGATGGTTTTATTATTGGATTGGCTTGAATAATATAAAGAGCCCTCTACAGCAGGAATCCCTATAGCTCCAGGCTGTATGAGAAAAGAGTCATATAGCAGTGAAAGGCTATAGCTTAAATGTCCATACGTTAGAATAAAGGATTTATGTGCCCGTTTTAATCTCACTTCTGGTAAGCAAATGTCCATGTGGTGGAGGAATCACTGGTTTGTGAAATGTACTACACGAGTTTTACTGCAGTTGTATTTGATGTGAAATATGAAGCTATCTTATGGATATAAGAACTTAGCGCTCTGTGCTATTTTTTGTTTCTTTATCTTAAGTGTATGCATCTGGTTGGGTCAGGTGATATGACCATGTTTAGAGATTATGTAAGGCATTCAAGCCGACACACCGTAAGATATACAATCCAAGTATATTAAGTCCATTACATGTCATACCATGTGTGTACAAAGTAAAAGCAGTCCACAAATCCGACATTTCGGGGTCACAAAGTCGCCCTTCCTCAAGGTCAGACTGCTAATCAGAACATTAGTCTAAAGAAAGGTTAAATAGCCCAGGTTCCCGCGCGGCGTCATTGGGGTATATGGTAAAGATATAAATAGACCACAATAATAAATGACCAAGTAATGATTGCGCTAGTGTGCCCACCCCCTGGTGTCTATTCATATCTTTACCATATATCCCGATGACATCATGTGTGACGTCAGGCGGGAACCTCTTGACCTGGGCTATTTACCCTTTCTTTAGACTGGGGCTGTGACCTAGAGAAAGGGGGACATGTGACCCTGAAATGTTGGACTTTGTGGATTGCTTTCACTTTGTGCACACATAGTATGATGTGTAATGGACCTAAAGTGGAACAAAACCCACTAAACTTGTGAAATAAATTTGTCCTGCTGATACTCCCTTCCTAGGGTGCAGAATTAGAAATGGATATTTTCTCTTTTCTAATTGTCCTTGAACACGCTCTGCCTCTGTGTGAGGTGGCAGGAAATCAGTCATTGCATAATTGTGGCAATGACATCATTGCCACAAACAACAGTGGCGATGAATGGAGGAGGCGGAGCTTTACAGCTAAAACAGGCGCCATTATCTGGGATTAGAATGAAGCAAGAGCACTGAAAATTGCCAAAACATGCTCTTCATGGCGGGGGAGCAATTCAGGGGATGCCAGTTAAAAATGTTGGTTTTGGTCCGCTTTAATACACTTGGATTGTATAGCTTATGGTGTGGCTCATTGAATGTTTTACATGTTTATTATGGCACCACTGTGGGCCTGGGCACCCACCAGCTGAATGAAGTAAGAGTGCAACTGTTATCCCTTCTATGTTTAGAGATTAGGTTGAAGTGGACCAAACCCAGGATTTTGAGTATCCTGGGTTTTGGTCCTTGCCCTCCCAACCCCCCCGGGCATTCCGATTTGGGATGCCTCGCTAGGTGAAACCCCCCAGATCGTCCAGAGAAACTCACCTTTCCATAGTCCTACAGCACATGCAGGGGTGAGCGCTTAGTCCAATTCAGCCCTTTTGACTGAGTCAAATGCAACCGAGTGTGCCAATGGGCGAATCCCTGTTAGCTTCTAGCAGGGGGTGTCCCCACAACGACCATATGGCTGGATCATATGGAAACCTCAGACAGGAAACTGGGTCCTACAGAATCCAACTTGAACATGAAAAGCCACATTTCCATTACTGCAACAAATGAGCTTTCTATTCCATGGGCCATACCAAGTGGATGATTATATGTTCAACCAACGTAGTACATTAATAATGATTTCTATAAGTTATAATTGTTTTAGGGACTTTAAATGAATCAAGGTAATAAATTGGGTGTAAGTACAGTATGAGGCATATCTGTTCTGCTGCCAGTATCTGATTCATGTCCTATTTGTATCCCAGGATGCACCATATTCGACAACTGCAAGTCGTGTAATAATGGATCATGGGGGGGAACCCTGGACGACTTCTACGTGAAGGGGAAGTACTGCTTGGAGTGCCGCATGGGCTGGTATGGAGGAGACTGCATGAGTAAGTAATGAAATAAACCCATCACAAATCCGCACAAGAACTTTTATAAGGGTGTGGCTGGGGGCGGACTGGCCAAAGGGAGCACTGGGAGAATTCCAGGGGAACTGCACTGCTTTGGAGCCACACCTAGGCCCTGTGCCGGGATTGATGACACTACTCTCCTTGCTTTTATGATGCTATTGGACATCTTAAACTGGATGCAATAAATGTATGACTGTTATCCTACTGGTGAGTGCTGGACCTTTTGGAGTTTGGGATTGGGAAGTTGGTTAGGCATCATGGCTGTGTTTAGTGGGTAGGGTCTAGTTATGTAATACAGATCATGTTTAGGTTAAAGTGGACCAAGCCTGGGATTTTGAGTATCCTGGGTTTTGGTCCTCGACCCCTCCCTTCCCAGACCTTCCGATTTGGAATGCCTCGCTGCTTGAAACCCCCCAGATCACCTAGAAAAGTTTCACCTTTCTTCAGTCCTACGAGGATGCGTGCATGGCCCAATTCAGCCCTTTCCAACAAAAGGTCCAATACACAATACACTCTGCTTTTTGCATGGATCTATTTAGGCTTTACGATTTCCCACAAACCAAACCATATATAATAAAATCAAACCCTATATATTAAAACCATCAGTTATATTAACACCTCTTACCTGATACAAGCCTCAATCTAATTAATCCTAAACTTAAAGTTCTCCAACTATAAAAAAAATTAACTTAAAAATATAAGTTAAATTAGATAGTAAGGGCACCACTAATTAGTACTAATACAACAAGTGGGTGCACCCCGAATTCCAAAATTTTAACATTTGTAAGACATCGGCCCAACAAATGGAATTCCAAGAAGTGGGGCACTCCACCAGAATGATTGAAAATTGATTTATTAAATATCAAGAATTATTTACTAAAAAACATATACACTACAAAAACACAAGACAATTTAAAAACAAAATACCACTGGACTCAGTAGATATTTATATACAATTCCATCTGAATAGCTCAAAGTAAATACTAATATAAATCTGTAGCAGTATTGCAAACACAATTAAGGATAATAATAACAGACAAGCCTCTGCTACCCCCTAGTCGGTACTGCAATTATCAATCCAAGCATGGGTAAATAACAGGAAATATTTAAGGCGTATATGGGGAAATACACTATCAAATACAACCAATGAAATATATAAAATAAAGTGCAAAGTGCTAGTTAAAAAACTATTAAACAGTGAATGTATGTACAGTGCGACAGACTCACGGCGTTCCACACCATGCTTATCAAAAAAGGACACACACACAGCGTTGGCGCTCTAAATCTGGGCGCTGTAGCATAGAGCGCCAGGCGCTGTGTGATTAAAGTCTGTTTTTGCACACATATCCACCAGTAACAGAGTGAAAACACATGAAATGACATTGTTATAACACTGTGACAATAACACTTTAGTGCCAGACCTGTAATGACAATTCTGCATAAAAATATAAAAAGTCAAAAAGGTTTCTAAAAGTGTTTGTTTGCAGCCAGGAGAGGTCACACAATATATGGAGCAAAATAAAAAAAAAAATGAATGTCAAAACACGCTTTTTAAACACAAGCAAATGAACGTCCATTGAAATGTATGGGAGAGCGACAGTGAGCGAAAGGTAATACCTGGCGCTCTGGAAGCTAGAGCGTCGTCGCTATACGCCTCCGGTAATACATGTGACGCTACATGGCGCTGTTATAGTCACTCACCAGATTCGCTTTGATAAATGTGGTTTTGCGTACAGTGCCCAGCGTTCACCAGATGCTGCCTGAAGCTACGAGGCGCTACCTGGCGCTATCCCTTCTTAAATAACCCCCCTATTGTATCTTGTATTCAGAATATTCATTGTAAACTCTGTAACATGGCATTTGTAATAGTCTAAGTACTGTATGTTTTTACCCTGTCTGTAATTATGACTTTGTACAGTGCTATGGAAGATGATGGCGCTATATAAACAAACAATAATAATAATAGGTGGAGAAGAAGAAGTGGGAGGAGGAGAAAGTGAGGAAGTACAGGAGACCAGAGGAGAGAGGAAAAAAGAGGATACATGAGTGAATGGGAGAGAAGAGAAGATGAGAGGGGAAGGATGAGATGGGAGGAGAGAAGACAGAAGAAGAAAAGACAGCATGGGTGGGGGGAGGGAGAGGAGAAGACAACAGGAGAGAAAGAAAAATAGAGTGTGATAGATGTGATGGATGAAAAGAAAGAGATTAGAGAAGAGAAAAGAGGGACACTGCAGTAGAGGAGGAGAGAATACGAGAGTGGGCAGTAGAGAAGAAAGGAGAGCAGAGGAGAAGAGGGGACAGAGTGGAGGAGGAGAGAAGAGTAGATACTGTAGGAAAGAGAGAAAAAGAGGGGAAATGAAGATAGAAGAGGAGCACAGGAGAGGAGTATAGGAGTGAAGAAGAAAGATGGAGATAAGAGAAGTTACTGTTAGAAAGGAGGCGAGAACAGGGTTGGGGGGGGGGGGTAATAGAGAGAAGCCCTCGCTCACACCTGTCTGGTAGCAGTCGCAATGGTACCACTAAAGAAATTCAATAATGGCCCCTTTCAGACCTCTCCGATGTAGAAGAAACACTCACTTTCAGCTGTTGCAGTGCCCTCGCTAGAGGTGAGCGGTGCAGTGCACTGGGAACAGGTGAGTGGAACAGGGCTTAGACACCAGGGCCTACCAAGTCCCTCTTTAAAAATGTCGGCCCAAATGCGATCGCAAACAAAATAAGCAAAAGCGCAAAGAAAAATGTCTCTACTACAAATACTGCTGCATAAACACATGCTGCAAATGCATGCCCGACAGGTGTGACTGTAGCCCAACTCTATTGTATAGACAACAGGAGGCAGTCCTATATAGGGCCTTATTCATGAAGGGATAGCGACAGGCAGGTGAACGCTGGACACGGCACGCAATTCCACATTTATGAAGCCGATTCTGTTGAGCGACTGGGATAACGCCATGTAGCGTCCGATTCATCATTATCCCAGGCTCACCGTACAGCACCGGTGTTCAGCCTTGCAGAGCGCCACGTCTTACCTCTCGCTACCGGGCGCTCTCCCATACATTTCTATGGACGTTACCTTTCTTTTCTTTAAACAGGGGGTTTTTATTATTATTATTTTTTTTATTCTCAAATAATGTTATGACCTCTTCTGGCCTAGAAAAAGCCATTTTTCAAAACTTTTTCCATTTTTTATATATTTATGCAGAATGGACATTACAGGTCTGGCATTAATGTGTTCATGTCACAATGTTATAACAATGTCATTCCATATGTTTTAGCTTTGTTACTGGTGGATACATGTTCAAAAACTACCTTTAATCAGCGATCTGGGCTACAGCGAAGCATTTTTTGAGCGCCGGCGGTGTGGGAGGCTGTTTTTTTTTATGAATATGGTGTGAGTCGGTCGCACTGACCAGTCGCTACCATTCGCTCCTATACAGCGCTGGACTGCTCATATAGCGACTCCCCACAACGTATTCATCAATGCTGCACAGCGACTGAGGAGCTCTGAACTAGCGAACCACAGTGACTACTAGCGTTCCCTCTGAAATTCCTGCTACAGACGCTCATCTGTCACTACCTGCCGCTAGTAATGAATCAGCCTGCCCGTATAGTCTAGTGTAGTATAGTATAGTGTTTTAGCCTGTGTAGTTTAGAATAGTATAGTATGGTGTTTTAGCCTGTGTAGTATAGTACAGTGTTTTAACCTGTATAGTATAGTATAGTGTTTTAGCCTGTGTAGTATAGTGTTTTAGCCTGTGTAGTATAGTGTTTTAGCCTGTGTAGTATAGTGTAGTGTTTTAACCTGTATAGTATAGTATAGTGTTTTAGCCTGTGTAGTATAGTATAGTGTTTTAACCTGTATAGTATAGTATAGTGTTTTAGCCTGTGTAGTATAGTACAGTGTTTTAACCTGTATAGTATAGTATAGTGTTTTAGCCTGTGTAGTATAGTGTTTTAGCCTGTGTAGTATAGTGTTTTAGCCTGTGTAGTATAGTATAGTGTTTTAACCTGTATAGTATAGTATAGTGTTTTAGCCTGTGTAGTATAGTATAGTGTTTTAGCCTGTGTAGTATAGTAGAGTGTTTTAGCCTGTGTGGTATAGTATGGTGTTTTAGCCTGTGTAGTATAGTATAGTGTTTTAACCTGTATAGTATAGTGTTTTAACCTGTATAGTATAGTATAGTGTTTTAGCCTGTGTAGTATAGTATAGTGTTTTAGCCTGTGTAGTATAGTAGAGTGTTTTAGCCTGTGTGGTATAGTATGGTGTTTTAGCCTGTGTAGTATAGTGTTTTAACCTGTATAGTATAGTATAGTGTTTTAGCCTGTGTAGTATAGTATAGTGTTTTAGCCTGTGTAGTATAGTATAGTGTTTTAGCCTGTGTAGTATAGTGTTTTAGCCTGTGTAGTATAGTATAGTGTTTTAGCCTGTGTAGTATAGTATAGTGTTTTAGCCTGTGTAGTATAGTATAGCGTTTTAACCTGTATAGTATAGTATAGTGTTTTAACCTGTGTAGTTTAGAATAGTATAGTATACAGTTTTCCCTGTGTAGTATAGTGTTTTAACCTGTGTAGTATAGAATAGTATAGTATAGTATAGTGTTTTAACCTGTGTAGTTTAGTATAGTATAGTATAGTATAGTATAGTAGAGTGTTTTAACCTGTGCAGTATAGTATGGTGTTGTAGCCTGTGTAGTATAGTGTTTTAGCCTGTATAGTATAGTATGGTGTTTTAGCCTGTGTAGTATAGTGTTTTAGCCTGTGTAGTATAGTGTTTTAGCCTGTATAGTATAGTATAGTGTTTTAGCCTGTGTAGTATAGTGTTGTGACAGAGGCTCTGTCTTTTGGGTGTCATCACTATTCCATTGCCCACCGGGCCATTCACTGGCCTTTTCTTAATTAGGTCATTGTAGTTTGGATTGTATTATAAACTGCCTTTGTGTTAATTGATTACGTCACAGGCAATGGCATTGTTCTGATTGAGTGTATTACAGACGCCTATTGTTTTGCTGATTGCGTCACCGGCAGAGTTGGTCTGTGTATTTGTCATGAGGTCCACGGGGGAGGTCCCATTGCATGGAGACTTGTGTATATAAGGCCTAGAGTGGCACTAATAAAGACACTTCACCTTCACCCTCAATACTGAGTTCTGTCTCTTATTGGGGGAAACGCTATATTACAATTCACTAGCCCTTGTAAGGGCTGTTCCTGTTTCCTCACGGACGACTCTGGAATTCCAGCAGCACCTCTTACGATTGGGAAAAGGACGTCTCGGGCGGTGAAGCCCTCCGGCGATAAGGGTTATCGCTACAATTGGTGGCAAGCGGTCGGATGGTCCTTTGTACCCAGAGAGAGTGCTACCCTGATGGAGAGTCAGTAGGACAAGTTGAAAAGGCTGACCCTGAAGGATTTACTCGAGAGCCGGGGAAGGTCAGCTAGCAACCGCCCACGTCAGGAACTGATAGCCGAGCTGATCGAAATGGATCATGCAGCAGTGAGGACTGAAACCAATATAGAGATCGATGAAGACGCTGCTCTTGTTCAAGCGGTTCGGAACAGATTGTCGGTCTATGGCCCGAATCCATCACAGGAACTGATCGACCGAGTCTTCGCCGCAGCGGAGGCAGAGGCCAGTAAGCGAAGGGAAGATCGGCGACTTTCAACCCAGCAGCCTCTCAGCCTCAGTTACACTGGGGGGAGAAAGATTCCATTTGCAGCATTTAAGTCCTTCCAGGAAAGTGACGACGAGATTGACGGATTTTTGGCAGATTTTGAACGCCAGTGCGCTTTACACCGGGTACCCACGGAGGAATGGGTCACCATATTATCAGGGAAACTATCTGGGAAAGCTTCCGATGCTTTCCGGGCCATCCCTGATGCGGACTTACCACACTACCATCTGGTAAAGGAGGCTTTGTTAGCCCGGTACGCTGTCACCCCGGAAGCCTACAGGCGACGATTTCGGGAATCCCAAAAGAAGGGAGGGGATTCTTACACGGAGTGGGCATGTCGCCTCCATCGTACAGCATCACACTGGGTCACTGGATGCAAAGCCACGACCGCTGAGGATGTACTACAGTTGTTTTTACTAGAACATTTTCTCAATGCCCTGCAACCAGAGCTAAGAGAGTGGGTACGTGACCGGAGGCCTCTAACGCTACCTGAGGCTGCTCGTCTAGCCGACGAGTACACTGATGCTCGCCGGACAGAACAGTCCGCTCCAAAACCACAACCTCCCATCAAATTTCAAGCACCTGTGGCTTCAGCGCCAACTCGTGACTCTGGGCCACATAGGCCAGCGCAGCAACCGAACCTCTCCACAGTTCAGTGCCATCGTTGCAAACAATGGGGACATTATCGCAGTGATTGCGCCCTAGAGCCTCCCCGAAACACGTGGGGGCAAAAGCAACCTTCCACCTCCCCTACTCCTGTGGCACACTGTTTGGAAGCTGAGAGCAGTTCGGAAGAGTATCTGGGGGTACTGTATGAAGCTGATCCCGTACAAGCGGCCATCCAAGATAACCGACAGCACCATTGCCAGGAGGTACGAGTCAATGGGCGCACCGCGCAAGGATTACGCGACACCGGAGCCACACTTACCTTGCTTCAACCTCATTTGGTCAAGAACAAAGACCGCACTGGACACACCGTTGCAGTAAGGGTGGCGGGAGGAGCTGTGTTTCGACTCCCCACCGCCCGAGTACATCTTGACTGGGGCGCTGGATCCGGCAGGGTACAGGTGGGACTTATGGACAACTTACCAGCAGAAGTACTATTGGGAAATGACCTAGGACCAATGACTTCTGCCTACGCTACCTCTGGACCAGCCAGCGTCAACCCTGTTACAACCCGGTCTCCAGCCCGAGCTGCCGACTCCAGCCCACTGGTCGGGGAGACCCAGGGGTTTCGTCTGCATCACGTCATGTCTGTTACAAGAAGCCAAGAAGAGGATCAGCCATCAGGTTACGTCCTTCCAGAAGGGAAACGTATGCCAAACACTATTTTTGTTGGGGGCATTGGCCGTCGGATTAATCAGCCTGAAATTAAGGATGTTTTTTCAAAGTATGGCGCTGTAAAGAGTGTCAAAATTATTAGGGATGCCTCTGGCGTTTCTAAGGGTTATGGTTTTGTCTACTTTTACGATGATGTAGATGTGCAGAAGATTGTGGATTCTCCGATCAGCTTCCATGGAAAGAGATTGAAACTTGGGCCAGCTATAAGAAAGCAGAGCACCTGTGCACACATCCAACCAAGGACTTTGGTGCTGAACTCACCAACGCCACAATATCCCAGTGTTTGGACCCCACCCATGACCGATTCCTATGTACAGCCCACGTCAATGTTTAGTCCGGTTACTCACTATGTGCAGACTTGTCCTTACACAGAACTCTGCCCATAACAAGAGTCCGGACAGCCCCACGTTAACCCGAACAGGGTCAATCCGGGTCTGCCGGGTGTTCCACAAAAAGGGGGCATTGTGACAGAGGCTCTGTCTTTTGGGTGTCATCACTATTCCATTGCCCACCGGGCCATTCACTGGCCTTTTCTTAATTAGGTCATTGTAGTTTGGATTGTATTATAAACTGCCTTTGTGTTAATTGATTACGTCACAGGCAATGGCATTGTTCTGATTGAGTGTATTACAGACGCCTATTGTTTTGCTGATTGCGTCACCGGCAGAGTTGGTCTGTGTATTTGTCATGAGGTCCACGGGGGAGGTCCCATTGCATGGAGACTTGTGTATATAAGGCCTAGAGTGGCACTAATAAAGACACTTCACCTTCACCCTCAATACTGAGTTCTGTCTCTTATTGGGGGAAACGCTATATTACAATTCACTAGCCCTTGTAAGGGCTGTTCCTGTTTCCTCACGGACGACTCTGGAATTCCAGCAGCACCTCTTACGATTGGGAAAAGGACGTCTCGGGCGGTGAAGCCCTCCGGCGATAAGGGTTATCGCTACAAGTGTTTTAGCCTGTGTAGTATAGTGTTTTAGCCTGTGTAGTATAGTGTTTTAGCCTGTGTAGTATAGTGTTTTAGCCTGTGTAGTATAGTGTTTTAGCCTGTGTAGTATAGTATGGTGTTTTAGCCTGTGTAGTATAGTATGGTGTTTTAGCCTGTGTAGTATAGTGTTTTAGCCTGTGTAGTATAGTGTTTTAGCCTGTATAGTATAGTATAGTGTTTTAACATGTGCAGTATAGTATGGTGTTTTAGCCTGTGTAGTATAGTGTTTTAGCCTGTGTAGTATAGTGTTTTAGCCTGTATAGTATAGTATAGTGTTTTAGCCTGTATAGTATAGTATAGTGTTTTAGCCTGTGTAGTATAGTATAGTGTTTTAGCCTGTGTAGTAGAGTGTTTTAGCCTGTGTAGTAGAGTGTTTTAGCCTGTGTAGTATAGTAGAGTGTTTTAGCCTGTGTAGTATAGTAGAGTGTTTTAGCCTGTGTAGTATAGTGTTTTAGCCTGTGTAGTATAGTATAGTGTTTTAGCCTGTGTAGTATAGTATAGTGTTTTAGCCTGTGTAGTATAGTGTTTTAGCCTGTGTAGTATAGTGTTTTAGCCTGTGTAGTATAGTGTTTTAGCCTGTGTAGTATAGTGTTTTAGCCTGTGTAGTATAGTGTTTTAGCCTGTGTAGTATAGTGTTTTAGCCTGTGTAGTATAGTATAGTGTTTTAGCCTGTGTAGTATAGTGTTTTAGCCTGTGTAGTATAGTGTTTTAGCCTGTGTAGTATAGTGTTTTAGCCTGTGTAGTATAGTGTTTTAGCCTGTGTAGTATAGTGTTTTAGCCTGTGTAGTATAGTGTTTTAGCCTGTGTAGTATAGTGTTTTAGCCTGTGTAGTATAGTGTTTTAGCCTGTGTAGTATAGTATAGTGTTTTAGCCTGTGTAGTATAGTATAGTGTTTTAGCCTGTGTAGTATAGTATAGTGTTTTAGCCTGTGTAGTATAGTATAGTGTTTTAGCCTGTGTAGTATAGTATAGTGTTTTAGCCTGTGTAGTATAGTGTTTTAGCCTGTGTAGTATAGTGTTTTAGCCTGTGTAGTATAGTATAGTGTTTTAGCCTATGTAGTATAGTATAGTGTTTTAGCCTGTGTAATATAGTGTTTTAGCCTGTGTAGTATAGAGTTTTAGCCTGTGTAGTATAGTGTTTTAGCCTGTGTAGTATAGTGTTTTAGCCTGTGTAGTATAGTGTTTTAGCCTGTGTAGTATAGTGTTTTAGCCTGTGTAGTATAGTATAGTGTTTTAGCCTGTGTAGTATAGTGTTTTAGCCTGTGTAGTATAGTATAGTGTTTTAGCCTGTGTAGTATAGTGTTTTAGCCTGTGTAGTATAGTGTTTTAGCCTGTGTAGTATAGTGTTTTAGCCTGTGTAGTATAGTGTTTTAGCCTGTGTAGTATAGTATAGTGTTTTAGCCTGTGTAGTATAGTATAGTGTTTTAGCCTGTGTAGTATAGTATAGTGTTTTAGCCTGTGTAGTATAGTAGAGTGTTTTAGCCTGTGTAGTATAGTAGAGTGTTTTAGCCTGTGTAGTATAGTATGGTGTTTTAGCCTGTGTAGTATAGTGTTTTAGCCTGTGTAGTATAGTATAGTGTTTTAGCCTGTGTAGTATAGTAGAGTGTTTTAGCCTGTGTAGTATAGTATAGTGTTTTAGCCTGTGTAGTATAGTATAGTGTTTTAGCCTGTGTAGTATAGTAGAGTGTTTTAGCCTGTGTAGTATAGTATGGTGTTTTAGCCTGTGTAGTATAGTGTTTTAGCCTGTGTAGTATAGTATAGTGTTTTAGCCTGTGTAGTATAGTAGAGTGTTTTAGCCTGTGTAGTATAGTATAGTGTTTTAGCCTGTGTAGTATAGTATGGTGTTTTAGCCTGTGTAGTATAGTATAGTGTTTTAGCCTGTGTAGTATAGTGTTTTAGCCTGTGTAGTATAGTGTTTTAGCCTGTGTAGTATAGTGTTTTACCCTGTGTAGTATAGTATAGTGTTTTAGCCTGTGTAGTATAGTGTTTTAGCCTGTGTAGTATAGTATAGTGTTTTAGCCTGTGTAGTATAGTATAGTGTTTTAGCCTGTGTAGTATAGTATAGTGTTTTAGCCTGTGTAGTATAGTAGAGTGTTTTAGCCTGTGTAGTATAGTATGGTGTTTTAGCCTGTGTAGTATAGTGTTTTAGCCTGTGTAGTATAGTATAGTGTTTTAGCCTGTGTAGTATAGTAGAGTGTTTTAGCCTGTGTAGTATAGTATAGTGTTTTAACCTGTGTAGTATAGTAGAGTGTTTTAGCCTGTGTAGTATAGTATAGTGTTTTAGCCTGTGTAGTATAGTATAGTGTTTTAGCCTGTGTAGTATAGTATGGTGTTTTAGCCTGTGTAGTATAGTGTTTTAGCCTGTGTAGTATAGTGTTTTAGCCTGTGTAGTATAGTAGAGTGTTTTAGCCTGTGTAGTATAGTAGAGTGTTTTAGCCTGTGTAGTAGAGTATAGTGTTTTAGCCTGTGTAGTATAGTATAGTGTTTTAGCCTGTGTAGTATAGTGTTTTAGCCTGTGTAGTATAGTATAGTGTTTTAGCCTGTGTAGTATAGTATAGTGTTTTAGCCTGTGTAGTATAGTATAGTGTTTTAGCCTGTGTAGTATAGTGTTTTAGCCTGTGTAGTATAGTATAGTGTTTTAGCCTGTGTATTATAGTGTTTTAGCCTGTGTAGTATAGTGTTTTAGCCTGTGTAGTATAGTGTTTTAGCCTGTGTAGTATAGTGTTTTAGCCTGTGTAGTATAGTAGAGTGTTTTAGCCTGTGTAGTATAGTAGAGTGTTTTAGCCTGTGTAGTATAGTATGGTGTTTTAGCCTGTGTAGTATAGTATAGTGTTTTAGCCTGTGTAGTATAGTATAGTGTTTTAGCCTGTGTAGTATAGTAGAGTGTTTTAGCCTGTGTAGTATAGTATGGTGTTTTAGCCTGTGTAGTATAGTGTTTTAGCCTGTGTAGTATAGTGTTTTAGCCTGTGTAGTATAGTAGAGTGTTTTAGCCTGTGTAGTATAGTGTTTTAGCCTGTGTAGTATAGTGTTTTAGCCTGTGTAGTATAGTGTTTTAGCCTGTGTAGTATAGTGTTTTAGCCTGTGTAGTATAGTGTTTTAGCCTGTGTAGTATAGTGTTTTAGCCTGTGTAGTATAGTGTTTTAGCCTGTGTAGTATAGTGTTTTAGCCTGTGTAGTATAGTGTTTTAGCCTTTGTAGTATAGTGTTTTAGCCTTTGTAGTATAGTGTTTTAGCCTGTGTAGTATAGTGTTTTAGCCTGTGTAGTATAGTGTTTTAGCCTGTGTAGTATAGTGTTTTAGCCTGTGTAGTATAGTGTTTTAGCCTGTGTAGTATAGTGTTTTAGCCTGTGTAGTATAGTGTTTTAGCCTGTGTAGTATAGTGTTTTAGCCTGTGTAGTATAGTGTTTTAGCCTGTGTAGTATAGTGTTTTAGCCTGTGTAGTATAGTGTTTTAGCCTTTGTAGTATAGTGTTTTAGCCTGTGTAGTATAGTGTTTTAGCCTGTGTAGTATAGTGTTTTAGCCTGTGTAGTATAGTGTTTTAGCCTGTGTAGTATAGTATAGTGTTTTAGCCTGTGTAGTATAGTATAGTGTTTTAGCCTGTGTAGTATAGTGTTTTAGCCTGTGTAGTATAGTATAGTGTTTTAGCCTGTGTAGTATAGTGTTTTAGCCTGTGTAGTATAGTAGAGTGTTTTAGCCTGTGTAGTATAGTAGAGTGTTTTAGCCTGTGTAGTATAGTGTTTTAGCCTGTGTAGTATAGTATAGTGTTTTAGCCTGTGTAGTATAGTATAGTGTT
This sequence comes from Gastrophryne carolinensis, assembly GCA_027917425.1. NCBI lineage: Eukaryota > Metazoa > Chordata > Amphibia > Anura > Microhylidae > Gastrophryne > Gastrophryne carolinensis. The sequence goes on from CM051241.1 coordinate 100,131,225, forward strand.
TTAGCCTGTGTAGTATAGTGTTTTAGCCTGTGTAGTATAGTATAGTGTTTTAGCCTGTGTAGTATAGTATAGTGTTTTAGCCTGTGTAGTATAGTAGAGTGTTTTAGCCTCTGTAGTATAGTATAGTGTTTTAGCCTGTGTAGTATAGTAGAGTGTTTTAGCCTGTGTAGTATAGTAGAGTGTTTTAGCCTGTGTAGTATAGTATGGTGTTTTAGCCTGTGTAGTATAGTGTTTTAGCCTGTGTAGTATAGTATAGTGTTTTAGCCTGTGTAGTATAGTAGAGTGTTTTAGCCTGTGTAGTATAGTATAGTGTTTTAGCCTGTGTAGTATAGTAGAGTGTTTTAGCCTGTGTAGTATAGTATGGTGTTTTAGCCTGTGTAGTATAGTGTTTTAGCCTGTGTAGTATAGTATAGTGTTTTAGCCTGTGTAGTATAGTAGAGTGTTTTAGCCTGTGTAGTATAGTATAGTGTTTTAGCCTGTGTAGTATAGTGTTTTAGCCTGTGTAGTATAGTGTTTTAGCCTGTGTAGTTTAGTATGGTGTTTTAGCCTGTGTAGTATAGTATGGTGTTTTAGCCTGTGTAGTATAGTGTTTTAGCCTGTAGTATAGTATAGTGTTTTAGCCTGTGTAGTATAGTGTTTTAGCCTGTGTAGTATAGTATAGTGTTTTAGCCTGTGTATTATAGTGTTTTAGCCTGTGTAGTATAGTGTTTTAGCCTGTGTAGTATAGTGTTTTAGCCTGTGTAGTATAGTGTTTTAGCCTGTGTAGTATAGTAGAGTGTTTTAGCCTGTGTAGTATAGTAGAGTGTTTTAGCCTGTGTAGTATAGTATGGTGTTTTAGCCTGTGTAGTATAGTATAGTGTTTTAGCCTGTGTAGTATAGTAGAGTGTTTTAGCCTGTGTAGTATAGTATGGTGTTTTAGCCTGTGTAGTATAGTGTTTTAGCCTGTGTAGTATAGTGTTTTAGCCTGTGTAGTATAGTGTTTTAGCCTGTGTAGTATAGTGTTTTAGCCTGTGTAGTATAGTGTTTTAGCCTGTGTAGTATAGTGTTTTAGCCTGTGTAGTATAGTGTTTTAGCCTGTGTAGTATAGTGTTTTAGCCTGTGTAGTATAGTGTTTTAGCCTGTGTAGTATAGTGTTTTAGCCCGTGTAGTATAGTGTTTTAGCCTGTGTAGTATAGTGTTTTAGCCTGTGTAGTATAGTGTTTTAGCCTGTGTAGTATAGTGTTTTAGCCTGTGTAGTATAGTATAGTGTTTTAGCCTGTGTAGTATAGTGTTTTAGCCTGTGTAGTATAGTATAGTGTTTTAGCCTGTGTAGTATAGTGTTTTAGCCCGTGTAGTATAGTGTTTTAGCCTGTGTAGTATAGTGTTTTAGCCTGTGTAGTATAGTGTTTTAGCCTGTGTAGTATAGTGTTTTAGCCTGTGTAGTATAGTATAGTGTTTTAGCCTGTGTAGTATAGTATGGTGTTTTAGCCTGTGTAGTATAGTATAGTGTTTTAGCCTGTGTAGTATAGTAGAGTGTTTTAGCCTGTGTAGTATAGTATGGTGTTTTAGCCTGTGTAGTATAGTGTTTTAGCCTGTGTAGTATAGTGTTTTAGCCTGTGTAGTATAGTGTTTTAGCCTGTGTAGTATAGTGTTTTAGCCTGTGTAGTATAGTGTTTTAGCCTGTATAGTATAGTGTTTTAGCCTGTGTAGTATAGTGTTTTAGCCTTTGTAGTATAGTGTTTTAGCCTGTGTAGTATAGTGTTTTAGCCTGTGTAGTATAGTGTTTTAGCCTGTGTAGTATAGTGTTTTAGCCTGTATAGTATAGTGTTTTAGCCTGTGTAGTATAGTGTTTTAGCCTTTGTAGTATAGTGTTTTAGCCTGTGTAGTATAGTGTTTTAGCCTGTGTAGTATAGTATAGTGTTTTAGCCTGTGTAGTATAGTGTTTTAGCCTTTGTAGTATAGTGTTTTAGCCTGTGTAGTATAGTGTTTTAGCCTGTGTAGTATAGTGTTTTAGCCTGTGTAGTATAGTGTTTTAGCCTGTGTAGTATAGTGTTTTAGCCTGTGTAGTATAGTGTTTTAGCCTGTGTAGTATAGTGTTTTAGCCTGTGTAGTATAGTATAGTGTTTTAACCTGTGTAGTATAGTATAGTGTTTTAGCCTGTGTAGTATAGTATAGTGTTTTAGCCTGTGTAGTATAGTATAGTGTTTTAGCCTGTGTAGTATAGTATAGTGTTTTAGCCTGTGTAGTATAGTATAGTGTTTTAGCCTGTGTAGTATAGTGTTTTAGCCTGTGTAGTATAGTATAGTGTTTTAGCCTGTGTAGTATAGTGTTTTAGCCTGTGTAGTATAGTATAGTGTTTTAGCCTGTGTAGTATAGTAGAGTGTTTTAGCCTGTGTAGTATAGTGTTTTAGCCTGTGTAGTATAGTGTTTTAGCCTGTGTAGTATAGTGTTTTAGCCTGTGTAGTATAGTATAGTGTTTTAGCCTGTGTAGTATAGTATAGTGTTTTAGCCTGTGTAGTATAGTAGAGTGTTTTAGCCTGTGTAGTATAGTATGGTGTTTTAGCCTGTGTAGTATAGTGTTTTAGCCTGTGTAGTATACTATACTACACAGGCTAAAACACTATACTATACTACACAGGCTAAAACACTATACTACACAGGCTAAAACACCATACTATACTACACAGGCTAAAACACTCTACTATACTACACAGGCTAAAACACTATACTATACTACACAGGCTAAAACACTATACTATACTACACAGGCTAAAACACTATACTACACAGGCTAAAACACTATACTATACTACACAGGCTAAAACACTCTACTATACTACACAGGCTAAAACACTATACTAGAGTGTTTTAGCCTGTGTAGTATAGTAGAGTGTTTTAGCCTGTGTAGTATAGTAGAGTGTTTTAGCCTGTGTAGTATAGTATAGTGTTTTAGCCTGTGTAGTATAGTATAGTGTTTTAGCCTGTGTAGTATAGTATGGTGTTTTAGCCTGTGTAGTATAGTAGAGTGTTTTAGCCTGTGTAGTATAGTGTTTTAGCCTGTGTAGTATAGTGTTTTAGCCTGTGTAGTATAGTGTTTTAGCCTGTGTAGTATAGTAGAGTGTTTTAGCCTGTGTAGTATAGTGTTTTAGCCTGTGTAGTATAGTGTTTTAGCCTGTGTAGTATAGTAGAGTGTTTTAGCCTGTGTAGTAGAGTAGAGTTTTTTAGCCTGTGTAGTAGAGTATAGTGTTTTAGCCTGTGTAGTATAGTATAGTGTTTTAGCCTGTGTAGTATAGTGTTTTAGCCTGTGTAGTATAGTGTAGTGTTTTAGCCTGTGTAGTATAGTATAGTGTTTTAGCCTGTGTAGTATAGTGTTTTAACCTGTGTAGTATAGTGTTTTAGCCTGTGTAGTATAGTGTTTTAGCCTGTGTAGTATAGTGTTTTAGCCTGTGTAGTATAGTGTTTTAGCCTGTGTAGTATAGTGTTTTAGCCTGTGTAGTATAGTGTTTTAGGCTGTGTAGTATAGTGTTTTAGCCTGTGTAGTATAGTGTTTTAGCCTGTGTAGTATAGTGTTTTAGCCTGTGTAGTATAGTGTTTTAGCCTGTGTAGTATAGTGTTTTAGCCTGTGTAGTATAGTGTTTTAGCCTGTGTAGTATAGTGTTTTAGCCTGTGCAGTATAGTGTTTTAGCCTGTGTAGTATAGTGTTTTAGCCTGTGTAGTATAGTATAGTGTTTTAGCCTGTGTAGTATAGTGTTTTAGCCCGTGTATTATAGTGTTTTAACCTGTGTAGTATAGTGTTTTAGCCTGTGTAGTATAGTGTTTTAGCCTGTGTAGTATAGTGTTTTAGCCTGTGTAGTATAGTGTTTTAGCCTGTGCAGTATAGTGTTTTAGCCTGTGTAGTATAGTATAGTGTTTTAGCCTGTGTAGTATAGTGTTTTAGCCCGTGTAGTATAGTGTTTTAGCCCGTGTAGTATAGTGTTTTAGCCTGTGTAGTATAGTGTTTTAGCCTGTGTAGTATAGTGTTTTAACCTGTGTAGTATAGTGTTTTAGCCTGTGTAGTATAGCGTTTTAGCCTGTGTAGTATAGTGTTTTAGCCTGTGTAGTATAGTAGAGTGTTTTAGCCTGTGTAGTATAGTGTTTTAACCTGTGTAGTATAGTGTTTTAGCCTGTGTAGTATAGTGTTTTAGCCTGTGTAGTATAGTGTTTTAGCCTGTGCAGTATAGTATAGTGTTTTAGCCTGTGTAGTATAGTGTTTTAGCCCGTGTAGTATAGTGTTTTAGCCTGTGTAGTATAGTGTTTTAGCCTGTGTAGTATAGTGTTTTAACCTGTGTAGTATAGTGTTTTAGCCTGTGTAGTATAGCGTTTTAGCCTGTGTAGTATAGTGTTTTAGCCTGTGTAGTATAGTGTTTTAGCCTGTGTAGTATAGTGTTTTAGCCTGTGTAGTATAGTGTTTTAGCCTGTGTAGTATAGTGTTTTAGCCTGTGTAGTATAGTATAGTGTTTTAGCCTGTGTAGTATAGTATAGTGTTTTAGCCTGTGTAGTATAGTGTTTTAGCCTGTGTAGTATAGTAGAGTGTTTTAGCCTGTGTAGTATAGTATGGTGTTTTAGCCTGTGTAGTATAGTGTTTTAGCCTGTGTAGTATAGTGTTTTAGCCTGTGTAGTATAGTGTTTTAGCCTGTGTAGTATAGTGTTTTAGCCTGTGTAGTATAGTGTTTTAGCCTGTGTAGTATAGTGTTTTAGCCTGTGTAGTATAGTGTTTTAGCCTGTGTAGTATAGTGTTTTAGCCTGTGTAGTATAGTGTTTTAGCCTGTGTAGTATAGTGTTTTAGCCTGTGTAGTATAGTGTTTTAACCTGTGTAGTATAGTGTTTTAGCCTGTGTAGTATAGCGTTTTAGCCTGTGTAGTATAGTGTTTTAGCCTGTGTAGTATAGTGTTTTAGCCTGTGTAGTATAGTGTTTTAGCCTGTGTAGTATAGTGTTTTAGCCTGTGTAGTATAGTGTTTTAGCCTGTGTAGTATAGTATAGTGTTTTAGCCTGTGTAGTATAGTATAGTGTTTTAGCCTGTGTAGTATAGTGTTTTAGCCTGTGTAGTATAGTAGAGTGTTTTAGCCTGTGTAGTATAGTATGGTGTTTTAGCCTGTGTAGTATAGTGTTTTAGCCTGTGTAGTATAGTGTTTTAGCCTGTGTAGTATAGTGTTTTAGCCTGTGTAGTATAGTGTTTTAGCCTGTGTAGTATAGTGTTTTAGCCTGTGCAGTATAGTGTTTTAGCCTGTGTAGTATAGTGTTTTAGCCTGTGTAGTATAGTGTTTTAGCCTGTGTAGTATAGTGTTTTAGCCTGTGTAGTATAGTGTTTTAGCCCGTGTATTATAGTGTTTTAACCTGTGTAGTATAGTGTTTTAGCCTGTGTAGTATAGTGTTTTAGCCTGTGTAGTATAGTGTTTTAGCCTGTGCAGTATAGTGTTTTAGCCTGTGTAGTATAGTATAGTGTTTTAGCCTGTGTAGTATAGTGTTTTAGCCCGTGTAGTATAGTGTTTTAGCCTGTGTAGTATAGTGTTTTAGCCTGTGTAGTATAGTGTTTTAACCTGTGTAGTATAGTGTTTTAGCCTGTGTAGTATAGTGTTTTAGCCTGTGTAGTATAGTGTTTTAGCCTGTGTAGTATAGTGTTTTAGCCTGTGTAGTATAGTGTTTTAGCCTGTGTAGTATAGTGTTTTAGCCTGTGTAGTATAGTGTTTTAGCCTGTGTAGTATAGTATAGTGTTTTAGCCTGTGTAGTATAGTATAGTGTTTTAGCCTGTGTAGTATAGTATAGTGTTTTAGCCTGTGTAGTATAGTAGAGTGTTTTAGCCTGTGTGGTATAGTATGGTGTTTTAGCCTGTGTAGTATAGTGTTTTAGCCTGTGTAGTATAGTGTTTTAGCCTGTGTAGTATAGTGTTTTAGCCTGTGTAGTATAGTGTTTTAGCCTGTGTAATATAGTGTTTTAGCCTGTGTAGTATAGTATAGTGTTTTAGCCTGTGTAGTATAGTAGAGTGTTTTAGCCTGTGTAGTATAGTATAGTGTTTTAGCCTGTGTAGTATAGTGTTTTAGCCTGTGTAGTATAGTATAGTGTTTTAGCCTGTGTAGTATAGTATAGTGTTTTAGCCTGTGTAGTATAGTATAGTGTTTTAGCCTGTGTAGTATAGTATAGTGTTTTAGCCTGTGTAGTATAGTGTTTTAGCCTGTGTAGTATAGTATAGTGTTTTAGCCTGTGTAGTATAGTATAGTGTTTTAGCCTGTGTAGTATAGTATAGTGTTTTAGCCTGTGTAGTATAGTATAGTGTTTTAGCCTGTGTAGTATAGTATAGTGTTTTAGCCTGTGTAGTATAGTATTTTAGCCTGTGTAATATAGTGTTTTAGCCTGTGTAGTATAGTATAGTGTTTTAGCCTGTGTAGTATAGTAGAGTGTTTTAGCCTGTGTAGTATAGTAGAGTGTTTTAGCCTGTGTAGTATAGTAGAGTGTTTTAGCCTGTATAGTATAGTATTTTAGCCTGTGTAGTATAGTATAGTGTTTTAGCCTGTGTAGTATAGTATAGTGTTTTAGCCTGTGTAGTATAGTATAGTGTTTTAGCCTGTGTAATATAGTAGAGTGTTTTAGCCTGTATAGTATAGTATTTTAGCCTGTGTAGTATAGTATAGTGTTTTAGCCTGTGTAGTATAGTATAGTGTTTTAGCCTGTGTAGTATAGTATAGTGTTTTAGCCTGTGTAGTATAGTATAGTGTTTTAGCCTGTGTAGTATAGTGTTTTAGCCTGTGTAATATAGTAGAGTGTTTTAGCCTGTATAGTATAGTATTTTAGCATGTGCAGTATAGTATAGTATAGTGTTTTAGACTACAGCCTAGCAAGGTAAAAGAATACAAGTAAAGAAGGAAAAGGTGGATAAAAAAGAAAAAAAAAACAAGAAAATGTAATCCGAAGAAAGGGGGAGGAAGGTAAAAGGAAATTAAACGGAGGGGGAAGAAGAGATTGGCAGGAAAAATAAATACAGTCAGGTAGGTTTAGAGAGAAAATACAACAAAAAAGGATGGAAGGAATAAAAAGAAAAGAAAAGCAAAAGGAGGGATGAAATCATTCCATGGCACCATATAGTAAGAAATCAATCTCCTGCCTAGGAATGTGATTTTCCAGCATTGGTTTAGGTGCTGTGCTATTTATAGTAAACCTTTTTCCGGCACCTCTCTAGTGACCCCCCCCCCCTCCTCCCTGAGGGATTAGGAAAGATGCAGCGTACAGGCAAACACCAATCGGGAGGCCTGGCCTGAATCCCCCTGTAGTGGTACCCGTTACCATGGTAACCATAAAAAAATCCCTCCACAGCAGCAGCTTTTCCATGTAATGAGCAGCAGGCGAGAGGAATAGACTGAATGCTGGGGGGACCCTTTAACCCTGATGATGCTGGAATGCCTTTGTGTAATCCCCTCATTCTGTACACACAGTGTCATTCCAAATTCTCTGTAAGGGGGCGCCAGGGGGACGTCATTTACATACCCGTAAAAGAGAGAAAGGCTCTTAGCTGGCTCAGCAGATCTATTTTTCCATCTTCAATTTACTCTCTCACCTTGCTTTTTCCTGTATTTGTCTTTTTCTCTTGTATACCTTCATCTTTATTTAATTTTTTATCCATCCCTTTCTTTTCTCTCATTTTTACATTCTCTTCCACTCTTGTGTTCAAATTTGTTTTTTTTACATCCTCTTTTCTTTCTTTTATATCCCCCTTTATTTTATACATTTCATCTACCTATTGTTCATTCCCACCATCTCCTTTTCATTTCCTACCCTCTCTACATCCCCTCCTTCTCTTTCTTTTACACATTCTTTCCCTCTTTCAGTTTGCCACATTATCTTTTTCTCGCTCTCTATCTTTTCCACATTTTCTCCTTCATTCTCTCTTTTTCGCATGCCTTCCCTTCTGCTTTCCATATTCTCTTCCTAACTCTTTTGTTTGCATTCTCTCTTTACTGTATTTTTTTTTCCACGTTTTCTTTTTCCCTTTATATTTTTGGCTCTCACATTATCGCCTTTCGGCGTTCTCGTCCTTTTCCACATTCTCTCTTTCGCTCTCCCCTTTTCTGTCTTTCCACATTTTCTCCTCCATGCACTCTTTTCCACAATCTTTACCTCTTTCATTTCCACATTCTATTTCTCTCTCTTTCCCACAATTTCTTCCTTCATGCTCTCTTTTCCACATTCTCTTATTCCCACATTCTCTCCTTCAAGCTCGCTTTTCCACATTCTCTTTCATCCTCACTCTCTTATCCAAATTCTTTCTCTGTCATGCACATTATTTCCCTCTTTTCCACATTCTCACTCTCTTTTTTCCATATTCTATCTTTCCCACATTCTCTCTTTTATGCTTGCTCTCCATTTCCCACATTTTCTCCTTTATTCTCCTTTTCACATTCTTTCCCCCTCTTTTCCACAAGCTTTATTTTCCACATTCTCTCCTTCAAGCTTTATTTTCCACATTCTCTCTTTCCCACATTCTCTCCTTCAAGCTTTCTTTTCCACATTTTTTCTCTCATTTCCATATTCTCTCAACCTTTTCCACAAACAGTTTCTCTCTCTTTTTTCCCATTTCATCACCTTTATCTTTTTGTGTTTTACTCTTTAGTCTCTCTTTTCTGCACGTCCTCCCTTTTGATATTTATTTTCACCTTTTTTCTCCCCCTCTTTACTGTGCTGTGCCCCTGACATCGTTCTCTTTTTCTTGCAATCCCCCCCTCTCTCTCCGTTTTCCATATCTCACCTCTCTCTTTCACATTTTCTTCATCTCTATTTTCCTTTCTCTTTTTTCACATTCCCTTTATCTGTCTTTATGGTTGCATGCAGGGCCTCCATCAGGAATTTTTGAGGCTCCTAGTTTAAATAGGGCCCAGTTGCGTCTGGGCCTCCCCTAATCCATAAAGTGATAGCTGGGCCCCTAATACAGTCCTCAGTATCTTTTATAGTTTGGATACTGAGATGGGTCTGGTTGCCTTGTGCCAAGTTGAAAATAGGGGCCCAGCCATCACATAGAGGTTATACTGAGGCCCAAACTCTATACAGCCTATATAGTGCCTGGGCCCCCCTTAACCTAATAATGTAATGGATGGGCCCCTAATTTGAACTTCAGTTTTCTAGATCTGAAGGAGGCTCAGAGTCTGAGGCCCGGTTATGAAACCTTGCCCAGGGTGGCACGGGCAGGCTGATTCATTACTAGCGCCAGGTAGCGACAGATGAGCGTCTGTAGAGCGGATTTCAGAGCGACCGCTAGTAGTCGCTGTGCTCGGCCATGGATCATTGTTTCAGAGCGCCTCAGTCGCTGTCCGGCATTGATGAATATGATGTGTGAGTCGCAGTACTACGCTGTATGGGAGCGAATGTTAGCACCAGCTCAGTGCGACTGACTCACACCACATATATAAAAAAAACAGCCTCACACAGTGCCGGCGCTCAAAATCGGGTCGATGTAGCCCAGAGTGCCAGAGGCTGTGTGATTTAAGTCTGATTTTGAACATGTATCCACTAGTAACAAAGTGAAAACGTATGGAATTAAATTGTTATTACATTGTGACATTAGCACTAGGGATGAGCGAACTTTTGAAAAATTCGATTCGGCTTATTCACCGAATTTTCCGACAAAATTCGTTTCGGTCCGAATTTATTAGCGACGAATCGCTATTAAAAACGACTATTTCTGAGCTTCCTAGAGCCTCTATAGGGTTGTAAACCATTCTGCTTTGCTGTTACACGCATAGGATGCGTGCTGGGTTAGTGAAATAATACTGTAAATAATTATGACATGCAGATCAGAGGCATCGCTATTAGAATCGCAGAGCTTCACAATTGCAGAGAGTTGAGGTGGTATCACTATGAGGGGCCCCTATATTGCCTGGAAAACACACCTGGAGCTGGCAGCAGCAGGAGCCCAAATATTGGCTGAAAGACATCCTGGAGTTGGCAGCAGCAGCCCAAAAATTGGCTGAATGACACCCTGGAGTTGCAAGCAGCAGTAGCCCAAATATAGCTTGAAAGAGACACTGGAGTTGGCAGCAGGAGCCCAAAAATTGTCTGAATGACACCTTGGAGTAGCAAGCAGCAGCAGCAGCCCAAACCTAGCTTGAAAGACACACTGGAGTTGGCAGCAGGAGCCCAAAAATTGGCTGAATGACACCCTGGAGTTGCAAGCAGCAGCAGGAGCCCAAACATTGGCTGAAAGAGACACTGGAGTTGGCAGCAGGAGCCCAACAATTGGCTGAATGACACCCTGGAGTTGCAAGCAGCAGCAGCAGGACCCCAAACATAGCTTGAAAGAGACACTGGAGTTGGCAGCAGGAGCCCAAAAATTGGCTGAATGACACCCTGGAGTTGCAAGCAGCAGCAGCAGCTGCCCAAGCATAGCATGAAAGAGACACTGGAGTTGGCAGCAGGAGCCCAAAAATTGGCTGAATGACACCCTGGAGTTGCAAGCAGCAGCAGCTGGAGCCCAAACATAGCTTGAAAGAGACACTGGAGTTGGCAGCAGGAACCCAAAAATTGGCTTAAAGACACACTGCAGTTGGCAGCAGCAGGAGGCCAAAATTTGGCTGAAAGGCACACCCTGATGTTGGCATCAGCAGGAGCCCAAAAATTGGCTGAATGACACCCTGGAGTTGCAAGCAGCAGGAGCCCAAACATAGCTTGAAAGAGACACTGGAGTTGGCAGCAGGAACCCCAAAATTGGCCTAAAGACACACTGCAGTTGGCAGGAGCAGCGGCAGGAGGCCAAAATTTGGCTGAAAGGCGCACCCTGAAGTTGGCATCAGCAGGAGCCCAAAAATTGTCCTAAAGACATAAATATGTTTTGCACCATGCTGAATCTAGTCGCATGCATCAGCCATTGGTGGGTGGAAATCCTGGCTGATCCATCCCTGATTCATTTTGACAAAGGTGAGTCTCTCCACATTTTTAGTTGACAGAAGAGTTCTCCTCGCCGTAACTATGGCCCCCGCCGCACTAAACACCCGCTCAGATGGCACGCTACTTGCCGGGCAGGACAGCTTTTCCAGGGCAAACTCAGCTAGCTGCGGCCACAAGTTTGGCTGCCCAGAAGTCCAGCGGATCCTCAAGGTGTGTTGGCATGGTCATGCCAAGGTATGACATGACCTGCTTGTTCAGGTCCTGCTCCAGGTCTTCCTGCTGCTCATGAGTAGACTCACTATGCGGGTGTAGAAAGCTACTCATTAGCGACTGAAGACTGAGGCTGCTGCTGATGGAGCTGCTGCTGCTGCTCCTGCCAACCCCCCCAGCAGCCATGGCAGTGGAAGGTGAGCGCAGAGGTCCCCTCGAGTCAGACCTGCGAGAGTATGGACCATGGTGCAGATAGGCATCAGCCAACTGACTACGTAGAATGTCTTTGTAGTAGGTCAGTTTGTCCTCCCTCTTGGCGGGTTTAAAAAATGCCCCCATTTTGTGCCAGAAGTGAGGGTCCAATAAGGTGGAGAGCCAGAAGTCATCCCGCTGACAAATGGCAACAATTCTGGGGTCACTACGCAAGCACGTGAGCATGCTTCCTGCCATTTGCGCAAGTGACTCAGAGGGACTACCTGTCTCCAACTCCACTGCATACTGCCACGGTGTGTCTGGGTCCTCTGTCTCGCCTTCCTCACAACCCTCTAGCTCCTCTGGCTGCTCCTGCTCCTCCTCTCCTGTCCGCTGACTAGATAAGCCAGCCATTTCGCCAAGCCTAAACTGTGCACTGTGCTCCTCCTCTTCCTCCAGTTCAGCTCCAACGGGGTTCATGTGGCCGTAAGATGTAGACGCCATGTCTCCATTGCCCTGACCAGCCATGGTTTCCAACATGTGCTGTAGTACATGAAGCAGTGGAATCACGTCGTTCATCCCGTAATCCTGGTGACTCACAAATAAAGTGGCTTCCTCAAAGGGCCTGAGCAAACGGCAGGTGTCACGTATGAGCTGCCACTGGTTGACATTGAAGTTACACAGGGGAGTCCCCCTATCTGCTTGGATCATCAAGAAATCTGTGATGGCTTTTCTCTGTTCGTATAGTCTGTCCAACATATGCAGGGTGGAATTCCAACAGGTGGAAACATCGCAAATCAGACTATGTTGGGGGCTACCGTTCTGACGCTGTAGCTCAAGAAGGGTGTTCTTGGCGGTGTATGAGTGGCTGAAGTGCATGCAAAGTTTCCTTGAAGTTGTTAGGATGTCTTGCAGATGGGGGGAAGACTTCAGAAACCGCTTCACAACCAGATTGAAGACGTGAGCCATGCAGGGCGCATGGGTCAGCCTTCCTTGTCGCAGCGCAGACAAAATGTTCTTCCCATTGTCGGTAACCATGGTTCCCATTTTCAGTTTTCTTGGAGTAAGCCATGTTTGGATTTCTTGATGAATAAATTTAAGCAGTTCCTCCCCTGTGTGACTCCATTCGCCAAGACAAACCATGTGAAGCACAGCGTGACACCTCCGTGCCCTGCACACATGGTAGGCTGGAGGGGCACTGAGACTTGAGCCTACAGTGGAGGGTGAGGAGATGGCGGAGGATGAGGAGGCCGAGTCGCACGGTGTCACAGGCACAACGACCAGGTAGCGTGGAGGCCGAAGCGGCATGACCTGTCCAAGTTGCTGCTGCAAAGGGACCACATTCACCTAGTGGGCCGTAAACGACATGTACTGTCCCTGACCGTAGTTACAGCTCCAGACGTCGGCACTGCCATGCACTTTGCTACACACCGACAGGCTCAAAGACTGGCCCACCTTCTGTTCAACAAAAGTGTGCAGCGCTTGTACTGCCTTCTTGGCAAAGAAATGACGGCTTGGGACTCTCCACCTCGACTCGGCACAAGCCATCAGTTCTCTGAAGGGTGCAGAGTTCACCACCTGAAAAGGGAGCGACTGCAGCACCAGCAACTTGGACAGGACCACATTCAGCTTCTGCGCCGTAAGATGAGTGGGCACATACTGCTTTCTCTTGGACATGGCTTCGCTGATGGATTGCTGGCGGGATGCATGACTTGGAGGAGGAGGAGCAGGAGCATCAGGATGAGCGACAGAGGATGAGCGACAGCTGCCTTCGGCTGAGGTGCTGGAGCCATGGCTGGCAGAAATTGGGAGTGCCGTGCCACTTGGTGAGGAAGCAGCCTGGACCACCTCTTCGGAGCCTCGGTTCTCCCAGGCCGCTTTATGGTGATGCATCATATGTTGACGCAGGGCCGTGGTGCCAACATTTGGGCCCTGGCCATGCTTCACCTTCTGCCTACATATCTTGCATGTGGCCATGTTACCCTCCTGCGGATGCTTGAGGAAAAACTGCCACACTGCCGAGTAGCTACTTTTCCCACCAACAGCCCGCACTGATTCACTGCTACTGTCGCCAACTCCAGGAACCCCTGCTCCACTACCTCCAGATAAGGTATCCTGCCGCGCAGCAGGTGCTCTACCCCGGGCCCGGCCCCGTTTGGCTCCAGGCTTTACAATTCTGCCCCCATGCTGACTGCCAACCATGCTGCTAACACCTTGCTGCCTCAGCTGCTGACTCCGGGGCAACCTGCGCCCCTCTTCTCCTGATGATGAGGATGAAGCCCCTTCTGCACCCAGCTCCCAAGTGCAATCGGCTTCATCATCATCATCATCATCACTGAGTTGTGGCTGCACGTCACTGATGTTCTCGGTTTCCTCAACAGTGTCTGGCACAGGAACTGGAACGCTCGCAACAACACCATCGCCACTCTCCACATCACTATTTGTCTGCCTAGCGAAGGAAGCCACCTCCATTTCTTGGCTGGGCAGTAGCTGCTGACTGTCCTCTATCTGATCGTTCTCCTCACTAAAGAGTGGAGCTGAACCCAAAGCATAGGATACGTCGCTTGGGGAGGGAACGGCATAGGACAGAGGCAATGGGAGGACAGGGACTGCTCTCGGGCCATGCCAACTCAGGGTTGTGTCAGAGGAACCTACCGACCCTAGACTGGGGGTGTCAGGTGTAACTTGTGATGATGTGGGTGACCGTGTTAACCAATCTACCACGGCAGATGCGTTACTGGTGGAGACACGACCGCTAGCAGATACTGGCAGATCAGGTCTTTCACCGCAACTCCTGCTGCCACTCGCCCCTAGTCTGCTGCGACCTCTGCCTGCAGAATCTTGGCCTCTGCCACTTCTCTTTGAACATCCTGGCACTTGTCTGCCTGCTATTTTTAAGTATTTGAAATGCGCAATAGGCACTTAAAAAAATGTGTTTACTTTAAAAAGCAGAAGCTAAATAAAGTGAGATACTGCTTCTCTGCACCAGATACTATGAAAATTGGCAATATGGGATACCCTGTGGGCTGGTGTTTTTACAAGACGTAAAAAACCAATTCAAAATGCAATATATTAATAAAACAGAGCCTGTAGAAGCTGCTTTAGTATAACAGATAGGGTGAAATGTGCCAGTTTGGGATACCCTGCAGCCTGGTGTTTTTACAGGACGCACAAAACCAATTCAAAATGCAATATATTAATAAAACAGAGCCTGTAGAAGCTGATTTAGTATAACAGATAGGGTGAAATGTGCCGGTTTGGGATACCCTGCGGCCTGGTGTTTTTACAGAATGCACAAAACCAATTCAAAATGCAATATATTAATAAGACAGAGCCTTTAGAAGCGGATTTAGTATAACAGGGTGAAACGTGCCGGTTTGGGATACCCTACGGCCTGGTGTTTTTACAGGATGCACAAAACCAATTCAAATGCAATATATTAATAAAACAGAGCCTGTAGAAGCTGATTTAGTGTAACAGATAGGGTGAAATGTGCTGGTTTGGGATGCCCACGCGGCCTGGTGTTTTTACGGGATGCGCAATACCAATTCAAAATGCAATATATTAATAAAACAGAGCCTTTAGAAGCTGATTTAGTATAACAGATAGGGTGAAATGTGCTGGTTTGGGATACCCTGCGGCCTGGTGTTTTTACAGGATGCACAAAACCAATTCAAAATGCAATATATTAATAAAACAGAGCCTTTAGAAGCTGATTTAGTATAGAAGGTGAAATGTGTTGAAATAGTATGCCCATGTGGGCTGGAGTTTTTACAGCATACAAAAAAAGTTAAAACTAATCGAGTTATAAGAAATGCTTTTGTGTAACAGATAGGGTTAAATATGCCACTGCCAAGATGGGATGCATAGTGGCCAGGAATATATACATCACAAAAAAAGCAATTTAAAACTGACCTGGCAAATGAAGTGAAGTGAAAATAAAAAATAAAAAATTTCCCTGTCACTTTCTCTGCTGTCCCTGCCTGGATCGTTCCCGATTTTTCCCTATCTTTCCCTGGCTCTCCCTGACACTGTGTGGGTCTCTGTGGGTCTCCCTGACTCTCCCTGCCTGTCTGTTAGTCTCTCCCTGTCTGCAGCAACCTCCGTTCTGTCTGCAATGCAAGGCTGAAATGCGCACAAGGAAGATGGCCGCCGTTTATATAGCTCTGTGAGGTCACCAGGCTTCCTGGCTGCATGTGACCTTCCCATGATAACTTGCCCCAGGAGACATGTCCGGACATGTCCATCCACCATTTTACAATGGCTGTAATTGAAATAAATGGAGTTTAAAGGAAAACTTCGATCAATCGAATCGCGGGGAAATTCTGATTCGTTCAGAATCAAATTTTTCCTGAAATTCGGAACGAATTCGGGTTCGTCTGGATCGATTCGCTCATCCCTAATTAGCACTTTAATACCAGACCTGTAAGGACAATTCTGCATAAAAATATAAATGCAAAAAGTTTTCAAAAATGTCATTTTCTTGGCTAGGATACATGTCAGAAGTTTTGATATTTTTTTTAAGAAAAAAAAAATTGACATCAGGAAAGGGATTTAAGGATCGTCCATAGAAATATATGGGAGAGCGCCAGGTAACGCCGGCTGAACGCCGGCGCTGTACGCTGAGCCTGGGATAATGATGAATCGGAAGCTACATGGCATTGTTCTAGTCGCTCACCAGAATTGGCTTCATAAATGTGGAATTGCTGCCGCTACCTGGCGCTGTACAGGCACTACCTGGCGCTATCCCTTCATGAATAAGGCCCTTAGCCGTAAGCTGGGTAGGCATTGGGGGCACACTGGCCATAGGGGGCACAGAAGGAATTCCCAGTAGGCCACAATGCTTTAGGGCTACTTGGGCTCCTCACCAGTCTATACACTCAATCTTCTAATACCCCATCCCCTTTCCAGGGCTGCCCCCAACCTGGCCGCATTGTAACACCACCCCAAGCCAGGGCACTCCAGCCCCTGGCTGTGGGGGCCACCACCACCCCTGTCACAGTACTGCCCCTAAAATACTTAAACCGGACCTGCAGCATCATTTAATGAAAAGCCCAAACCCTTAAAAAAACTATTCTCCAGAATCTAAAATTGATATATTTAAAGTTTTTAGTCACTTTTTATTTTTTCCCTCACTGGCCTGCAACTCTGTTCAGGACTCTAGGATATGGACACCACCATCTTGCTTTAGTAGCATCACATATTGAGGAGAGGAGAGGGGTAAAAAGCACAGGGGGTGGTGTTATAGCTGTGCTTTGCACAGACAGAGCAGAGCTGGGGTCAGGTAAAGGACAGCAATCCCAGAATGCAGAGCAACACAGTCAGAAGACACTTCCTGTCTGCAGGCAGCCCGAGACTCCACAGTCTTGGATGTTAAAAGGCTGAAAAAATGCAATAGGTGCAGGTAGGGTGGGTTTTAATGTGGGCAATCTGTATGTACAGGGTGGGGGAAACATATAAGATAGGCTCTTATTCAGGGTGAAGGTCCGGATTAATGTGGGCAATCTGTATGTACAGGGTGTGGGAAACATATAAGATAGGCTCTTATTCAGGGTGAAGGTCTGGATTAATGTGAGCAATCTGTATGTACAGGGAGTGGGAAACATATAAGATAGGCTCTTATTCAGGGTGAAGGTCTGGATTAATGTGGGCAATCTGTATGTACAGGGTGGGGGAAACATACAGGATAGGCTCTTATTCAGAGTGAAGGTCCGGATTAATGTGAGCAATCTGTATGTACAGGGTAAGGGGAAACAATCAAGATAAACTCTTATTCAGGGTGAAGGTCCGGATGAATGTGAGCAATCTGTATGTACAGGGTGGGTGAAACACTCAAGATAGACTCTTATTCAGAGTGAAGGTCTGGTTTCAGCTTCCTTAATCACTTATCACATACCCCCCTCGTATAATCTGTTACTGTGTTCAACGCACTCATTGATCAGTTACAGTGCTCCTCGGGGGCGTGGTTAAGGAGCTCATGGGCTGGTCAGAGACCACCAAATTCCGTCAGTCCGTCCCTGGTAGGTCTATAGTCATGGCATAGCATTAGAACCTATTTGCTTGCTCTGTTTCACCATAGGATGCGGAGAGGTCATCCAAGCGGGCCACGGTGAGATCATGTTGGAGGGCTACCCGTTCAATGCTCACTGTGAATGGAGCATCCAAGTCACTCCTGGATATACAGTAGAGCTTAAGTAAGTACTGAACATTGTGCTTTACTATATATTACATTGTTTTTGTTTTTTTCCATGATAATCTTGGTTAATGTAGGCTTGTGCTCCCCCTAGTGGCTAGGCCACAGTTTACAGCTCTCCGCTGCAGAGTGACCTTGATTCGCCTCCAATGTTTGCTCCTCACAGCACAGCATCTTCGTAGCTACTTAATTATTAGTATGGACAGGTGGCTGCGGGGCTCCCCTTACCTTGAACCAGCCTAAAATACATTATATCATGTAAAAGTCTGATGTGAGGGTCTTATAAAAACACATACACTTAATACAAGCCTGATCACTAGATATTTGTGTGTGTTCTGTATTAATGAAATTAGTACCTTTATGTTGAAGAGAGATTTCTTTGTTGCTAAATATTCCCAACGCATTTCGCCCCAATCTCACATCTGTCTATATCAGGGGAATTTTTGTATATATCGTCATATTATACCTAGAGCTTAATGAAAAATGTTCAACATAAGGAAAAACTATTCTCATATTTACCCAAAAAAAGTTTATATATTCTTTATCATCTTAAATACATTATCTGGTATTTAAATAGATTCAATTATTTTAATAAATTATTTTTTGGTTGATAGTGATTAGACTACAGGCAGGCTGATTCATTACTAACGGCAGGTACCGGCAGATGAGTGTCTCTACAGTGGCCCTAAGAGCGACCGCTAGTGGTTGCTCTGATTGGCCGTGAGTCGCTATTACAGAGCACCTCGGTTGCTGTAGCAACATTGCCGGCAATGATGAATTTGATATGTGAGCTGCTATAACACCAGTACAGAGCTATATGGGAGTGAACAGTAGCGACTGGTCAGTGTGAGCGACTCAAACCATATTCATCAAAAAAACAGCCTCACACACAGCGCCGGCGCTCAAACTTGTGTCACTGTAGCCCAGAGCACCAGAATCTGTGAGATTAAAGTCTGTTTTTGAACAAGATAGGCTCTTATTCAGGGTGAAGGTCCGGATTAATGGGGGCAATCTGTATGTACAGGGTGTGGGTAACATATAAGATAGGCTCTTATTCAGGGTGAAGGTCTGGATTAATGTGGGCAATCTGTATGTACAGGGTGGGGGAAACATATAAGATAGGCTCTTATTCAGGGTGAAGGTCCGGTTTGAAGGGTTAAACACCTGAATTGGGTAAGGAATAGATAGTAGGCGGTGTAATAGGTATTTTAATGATCCTGGTGAATGGTGCCTGGCTGTGACGCTGCCGCCATCTTGGTTGAGGGCCCAGAAGCAGTATCTTATTGGGTCCCATGAGGTTGCCCGATGCTCAAGTGAAGAGAAAGGGACGAGGACCTTATTTAAAGTGGGCCAAAACCCACATTTTTAACTAACACCCACTTCATTACTGAAGAGCTCCTTTTGCCAATTTTTAGTGCTCCTGCTTCACTCTAATCCCAAATAATGGCGCCTGTTTTAGCTGTAAAGCTCCGCCTCCTCCAGTCATTGCCGCTGCTGTGTGTGGCAATGATGTCATTGCCACGCCTATGCAATGACTGGGTCACCTGCTAACTCACACCCAGGGACAGTAAAGAAATCAGTGTTCCAGGAAAATACCCATCTCTAGTTCTATACCCTAAGGAGGAAGTATCAGCAGGGGCTTTGGCCAAATGTATTACACAAGTTCCGTGGCTTTTGGTTCGATTTAAGCTCGAGAGGACCCCCTGAAAATATTGGAAGGAACAAGGCTGATTCCCGGTCATAGGAAGTAGGACCAGCTCGCGTGTACCTGAGGAAGAGCTTACTGGGCCGCTTAGTGTACAAGAGGCCTAGAGTGCGGAGGCACAAGGAGTGGGACAATCGCAGCCCATGGCATGGGTCCCTGTCCTAAGGAGCACTCAAGCAGTAGGGACTTTGCAGTGGGGTGGTCTTGAGGCTGGCAGGTACCCTGAGAAGCCTAGGCACCACCGGGCATGATCCAGGTTGGGGAGCGAGACCTCCCAGGGTAGTGTCTGCCAGGTGGAGTGGCCACATCTTGCCAGCCCTCTCATAAGGAGTCATTGTTCAGCCTCCAGCCCGGAGCAGGGGGCACCTGATAACAGTTAAAGTACTGGCTGTGTATTACAATCTTGATTTCTTTGAGAACTGTTCCTCAATAAAGGGATCTGTTGTTTGGAATAACCCCGGTGTGGGCATGCCTTCTCTACCACCCCTCTGTCTTAAAAAGTAAGGAGCCGGTGTGCTGTGACGGAGAGTTTCTGGTCCCCCATTGGGGACACGTGGATTACAGTGGGTATTCTGATAAAGCATAAGTGTGGGATATCTGCAGAGATGATTTAATGGAAGTTTCTGAAATCAAGATATTGGGGAAATTGAGATCTTCAGGATTAGAAAACACAGTCTGTAACTGTTATGAAAACTGGCTGAAGGATCGTATGCAGAGAGTTGTGGTTAATGATACCTAATCTGAATGGTTACCGGTTGTAAGGCGTGTACCCCAGGGTTCAGTGCTGGGCCCACTATTATTCAACTTGTTTATAAACGACATAGAAGATGGACTTAAAAGCACTGTCTCAATTTTTGTAGATGACACAAAGATATGTAGCACAGTGCAGTCTATGGAAGATGTTCACAAGCTTCAGGCTGACTTGGACACTTTGAGTGTCTGGGCATCCACTTGGCAAATTAAGTTCAATGTGGAAAAATGTAAAGTCCTGCACTTGGGGTCTAACAACCTGAAGGCCACATATGTCCTCGGGGAAGTAAAACTGGGAGAGTCACTTGCTGAGAAGGATCTGGGGGTACTGGTAGATCACAGGCTAAATAACAGCATGCAATGCCAAGCAGCTGCTTCCAAGCCCACCAAGATACTATCATGCATTAATAGAGGCCTGGAATCACGGGATAGGTGAGTAATTTTGCCTCTTTACAAGGCACCTGGAATATTCCGTCCAGTTCTGGGCACCCATTCATAGAAAGGATGCCCTGACTATGGAAAGGGTGCAGAGGAGAGCCACCAAACTAATAAAGGGAATAAAAGTTATGAGGAAAGATTAAATGTGTTTAGTCTTGAGAGGAAACGACTGAGGGGGAACATGATTAACTTGTATAAATATATAATTGGGCCATACAAAAAATATGGGGAAACACAATTTCAGGTAAAATCCTCTCTAAAGAAAAGGGGCACACTCCCTTCACCTGAAAAAACAAAGATTCAATCTCTGGAGGGCAACAATCATTTTTTACCATAAGAACTATAAATCTGTGGAATAGCCTCACACAGAAGCTTGTTACAGCATCAACTGCTTAGGATGAGATGCTTATTTAGAAAAAAATTACATTAACAGTTACTATTAGCTGTATCAGTAAAAACAAAATAAATAAATAAAAAATAAATTCCCCACCCCAACACCCTTAGATGAAATTGACGGACATTTGTCTTATTTCAACCGTATTAACTATGTAACTATGTAAGGGTCCTATCCCAAGGAAGATCCCGGATAATGCATTCAATTATATTATAAAATAACTATTTCATACCTACCAACTTTTCAGGGTGGGAAATAGGGACAGTTGTTAAATTAGGCCACGTCCCCTCATTGAGGGATGGATAGGAGAGAAGTTACAATAGAAATACTTTTAATAGGCAAATGAATCATTTATTGCTGCAGATCTGCATGTTACACCTCAAAGAGGGACAAAGGAGAACAACAAGGGACAGGGGGACATGGACTCAAAAGAAGGGACAGTCCCTCCAAATTAGGGACACTTGGGAGGTATGCTATTTCCCTGTTACAGAAAGGGAGCAAGTGCTTCAGGTTTCCTCCCAGCAGGATGAATGGTGGGGCCTAGGTGTCGCCATCGCCTCTCTTCCAGGGAATGGAGAGGAGTTACTGGCTGGACAGGGATGGAGACAGGGATGGAGACAGCTCTCCAAGGGACAATCATCTCATGAAGTCGTGACTGTTGCTCTCCATGGAGGGAGCTCTTCATTCCGATGCTTACTAATGCCCGACAGCTCCCCCGGATTTATTCAGTCTGTGATTTCTCTAAGCACACAAGAGTGCTCTTCATTACTCCCGTATAACAGGCAGCCTTATAAATAACACAGATACATCTCTCCTGGCTGAACAGTGTGTAATTAAAGGACACCTGCAGCCAACATTAATAATCCTTCATTCTAATAAGCCCCTTCAATCTCCAAAAAGTGCCAAAATGTCATTTTGTTTCATTGAAGTGGAACAAAACTCATCTCAACCAGCCCTGGAGTGTGGGGATGGGATGCCCTGCTGGGTGAAATCCTAGAGATCACCGAAATCAGTGGCGACCACGCAACTGCCGGTTAGGTGGAACGAGGAGCATTGGCCCACACCACTTTACTTCCAAACCATGTGACCACCTGTGGTTAAAGTGGACCAACACCCAGGATTTTGACTATCCTGGGTGTTGGTCCACTTAGGTGGGGCACCCCGATCGGGGGTGCCCCGCTGTCTGAAACCCCCCCGATCGCCGCAAAAACTCACCTCTCCCACGTGACCTCGTCCGGCCAATGACAGCGCTCAGAGCAGCTCTGGTATGCGCGTCCAAAGCCGCTTGGACGCGCATACCAGAGCGCTGTCATTGGCTGCGTCTCTCGCTTCCCTCTAACAGGGAGCGCTCCTGCGCCGGCCATTCACAAAACGGCCGGCGCGGGAGCGCGCCCTGCTAGAGGGAAGCGAGAGACGCGGCCGCGTCTCGCGCATGCGCCGTTGGATCGCAGGTAAGGTGAGGATTGTGGGCCTCCTGGGGGGTTCCTCCCCGCGGGACATCCCGATTTCGGATGCCCCGCGGGGAGGGATCTGATCGGTCCGGGAATCTTATAGATTTCCGGGCCGATCCCCCCTGGGTGTTGGTCCACTTTAATCACAGGGCTCCATTTCTCCCATGTAGCGAGGAGCAGGTAAGAATAGGGTGGTGGTATATCACCATTCGGGATGCGTCTTTTTTTTCTAAAACGCCTCCTTCTGCGGGTCCCGCTGCCACCTCCCTCTCCGGGTCCCGCTGCCTCCTCCCTCTCCGGGTCCCGCTGCCGCCTCCCTCTCCGGGTCCCGCTGCCGCCTCCCTCTCCGGGTCCTGCCTCCCTCTCCGGGTCCTGCCTCCCTCTCCGGGTACCGCTGCCGCCTCCTTCTCCGGGTCCCCCTGCCGCCTCCTTCTCCGGGTCCCCCTGCCGCCTCCTTCTCCGGGTCCCCCTGCCGCCTCCTTCTCCGGGTCCCCCGGCCGCCTCCTTCTCCGGGTCCCCCGGCCGCCTCCCTCTCAGGGTCCCGCGGCCGCCTCCCTCTCAGGGTCCCGCGGCCGCCTCCCTCTCAGGGTCCCGCGGCCGACTCCTTCTCAGGGTCCCGCGGCCGCCTCCTTCTCAGGGTCCCGTGGCCGCCTCCCTCTCAGGGTCCCGCTGCCGCCTCCTTCGCAGGGTCCCGCTGCCGCCTCCTTCGCAGGGTCCCGCTGCCGCCTCCTTCGCAGGGTCCCGCTGCCGCCTCCTTCGCAGGGTCCAGCTGCCGCCTCCTTCGCAGGGCCCCGCTGCCGCCTCCTTCGCAGGGTCCCGCTGCCGCATCCTTCGCAGGGTCCCGCTGCCGCATCCTTCGCAGGGTCCCGCTGCCGCATCCTTCGCAGGGTCCCGCTGCCGCATCCTTCGCAGGGTCCCGCTGCCGCCTCCTTCTCAGGGTCCCGCTGCTGCAACCTTCTCAGGGTCCTGCATCTGCATTCTTCTCAGGGTCCTGCATCTGCATTCTTCTCTGGGTCTTGACACCATCATCTTTGTCGAGTTCAGCTACTCCCTCCATCTCCGAAACCTCCAAACAGTAGGCATGACCACTGCAGTGTGGCTTATGGCACGCTGCCTATAGTGTGCTGCACTAGTGGGTTTTCACTGCGATGACTTGGAAACGCACAATAGGATTGATTCATGGTCAGTGAGGGTGCATTTTTAACTAGCATCACCTGAATTACTCCCCCTATGAAGACCTTTTGCCAATTTTCTCTGCTCCTGCTTCACTGTAATCCCAGATAATGGCACCTGATTTAGCTGTACAGCTCTGCCCCCTTCATTCATTGCCACCTTTGTGTGTGGCAATGATGTCAGGATGCAATGATTGATCCCATGCCATCTCACACTGAGGGACAGCAAAAAAAATCCATGTTCCAGGACAATTCGAAAAGGAAATGGAAAAAGGAAGGATCAAAGGCTGACATAGTTGCATAGGGGAGTGTAGGTCTTCTTTAAGATGAACCCTGGTCCAGCAGGCTTTGGCTATGGAGAATGTTTTCCAATTGGGAATAATTAGGACAGGAAAGTGGCAGGCGGGAGGAGCAGGATCACAAGCCACTGGAGGTGAGTGTGAGAAATAGTCCTGGTTGGTACAATTTATTATTCAGGGTGGGAATTTGTTTCAAATGTAGGAACAAGCAGCTTCTTTCCCCATAACCAGCCATTACTGCCGCTCAGAGAGAGCCATGATTAATGCGGATGACTGTTATTATCTACAAAGAAGCACTCTGGGGAAATTTAAGGGGCAGTGCCAGTGTTTTAGTAGTAATGTAGGACCGTAATAATGAGTTTAAGCAATACTATTTTCTAGATAAAATTATATATATTATAAATATATAAATATATATATATTTTTTTTTTTAACGGGAAATGTGAAAAGAATGAAGGATGATTTTAAACCCTCCCTTTTCCTATTGCATGTGGACCAAGTATTGGCTAGAACTAAAGAAATGCAGGGTACCAGGGTGATACACTTCCGAGTGCCGGATATCCGAACTTAGGGGGACTAGCTCACTGGAGGTGTCCTTGGAAAGGGGATAACCTCAGGTGTACACCCCTACAAGGGGCATGTGGATTGGAGCCGACAGGACCTAGCAGCAGTACCGCAAAGTCCCAGTACCATTGCTCCCTGGCGCCGGGGTTGTACTATTCCGAGCTCCGGACCTAGGGGGGACTAACGATCCACTGGAGGTGCCGCTGGAAAGAGGAGAACCTCAGGTCTACAGCCCTGTGAGGGCAAATGGAACGATGGAAGACTGGACCAAACAGTGGTACCACAAATTCCTGGTCTTTGCATCTCTTTCACAGAGATTAATTAATAAATCCCCTAACATTAAAATATACACAAAAGACGATTAAAAACAAATAGAGCCAGCCCACCTGCTCACTGGACTGGGAAGAAAGGTAAGTGAACGGGGCAACCTGGGGGGGTATCTCACAGCGGGACATCCCGATTTTGGATGCCCCGGGGGGAGAGAGAATCGAGGTTTTGGTCCACTTTAAAGTGGAACACCACCCCCATGATACCCAGTTGCCCCATGTGAGCCTTTAAAAGGAAAGTTGGGGACTAGCCAGTCATCCTGAACCAGGATGCCCCAAGGACAGGGAACTAAACCTGGGATAGTCAAAATCCTGGGTTTCGTTCTATTTTAAAGAGGATCAACACTTAACACTATAAGACTCTAAGGGGGTTGCCCTACCTCTTTATGGGCGATGCCCATTAGAGAACAGCACCCAAGAAAGCCGTGGGGGTTGTTCCTCTTTAAAGGGTAACCCCATATCTCTAGCAAAACAAAACTCTAAATGCCCCCCCCCACATGCCCTCCTCTCCCAATTACCTTGGGTGATGATGCCTGCTAAACAGTGGCTCAGTCTTAAAAGGTTAAAAGGCAGAGTTTTTTCTCCCCAGGCATGCTGCAACCTGAATTATTGAAATTGCCGAGTGGCTGATTTAAAAAATGCCAGATGACATGACCTGCCCGCTGGCTGCATCCCCGCCTTAGTGCTCCCACCCCCAGCCTATCTGAATGACTGAGCACTGGAGTGCACCTCAGCTAAAGGGAAGCTGGGGATATAGCCCAGAACAGCGACAGTCTTGGTAAAGGATGACCAGGGGGATTTCACAGAGCAGGGCATCACAATTTTGGATGCCCCAGGGGAAAGATGGCGGCCGGCTTTTGTACCTCTTTAACCTACAAGCTTGGCATATGTTTAAGTTCCCAACCAGTGGTTCCAGTGTAATAAGGTAGCCCAAAATAGTTACCATGAGTTTAGTTCTGCTTTAAAATTAGAAAATGTATATAGATTTCAGATAATATCAGATGTGTAGTTCCGTGTTTGGCCACCTGGGACAGAATAGGATAAGAAATTAACAGTTATTTTCAGAAAAAAAGGGAAAAAGGATTGCAAGAAATATGGCCAATGAAATGGAGGCAAAATGGGAATGACCAAGTTGTTTTCCCGGACCAATAAATAGACCAGGGCTGGCTGTAAGACAGAGAGAGAGTCTGAGGGAGAGAGAGGAACCTGGAGAAAAGAAGCAAGGCAAAGAGTGACATCAGGGTATGCCATCGGAGGCATACCAGCCAGCTCATCCTGGGAGGAGCCCTGGATGCCCAGAGGGAGAAGTACCCCCTTAGGAATGCCATTAGGGGACTAAAGCCATGCTGGAACAGGACCCTGGAGGGCAAGACTGGTGAGGTACAACCTTAAGAGTCGGGTCATGTAGGCTACTTTGTGCTGGGGGCCTGGGAAAGTCTGCTTTGCCTGCGTAAGTAAAGAGTCACCTTCAAGCGAACCTGGATTTATTGACCTACAGGGGGGTTTGAGTGAGTATCTTCACATCCCCTGCTCCCAGACCCAGGAAGAACCCCTTTTACAGTGTGACCCCGTCTCGGGGTTACTTTACGCACAAAAAACTCCCTGGTTACACTAGTACCACTGATGGTACTCAAGCTTCCATCTGGTGGTAGTAAAGGCCACTGGGGGTGAAAGTGGGGACATGAACCATTGCCGACAATATACTGCAGCAGAATGTTCCAGGTGGGCAAGTCAACAAGCTTCAGGAGTGGAGCATCTTGCTGGCAGAAGACCTTGAATTCTTAAGCCAGTATAGAACATCAATTCTCATAAACTAGTATGTATTAAAGCAGACCAACTTCTCTCCCCCAACCTCCCCTCTGCTATTCCACAACAGAGTAAGACATAAGACCTATTGAATATCTTACATTGCCAGACAGATTCTATGCTCCTGAACTGCATGGGGTAAGCCATCTTGCAGCAATTCTGACAGACAGCCTGCCCGGTGTGGAGAAACAATATCACACAGGCACACTGCAGCAATGCTGATCTTTACACTAATGCAGCCAGCTAGAGAAGGATTTTTATCCCCACTTAACATTCTGTGCAGAAATCAGAGGGGGGCTTTAAGAGCAAAATTATCAAACTTTATTTTCTTGACTGGAGATCTGCTTTAGTGGCAGCGTGGGTGGTACTCGAGATAATTGCAAAACTGCTCCATATCATTCCTTCTCCTGGACAGCAGTGAAACCCATGTCTGATCATAAGAAATTGAAGGCCGACCTCAGCTTGCCTTGTTTTTTTAGGTTGTTAGGAAAGGGTTTATCTTCTCTCCGTCAGAGGCAAGCCATCATAATGACTGCAGGGTCTCATTACCGTACTCACCTCGCCCGTGTCGTGTGCTGGTAATAGACGCCTCCCGAGCGGCGCTGCTGATGACCGCCATGAATTATTGAGCGTGCCTGTCGCACTCATTTCCTTAATGTAGAGCGAGATAAATAAAGTGCCTGCAGCTCCCGGAAAGGAAACGAGAGAGCGAGACAGGAGACGCTTCCCTTGGCCGATCCACTCTCTGACTCCCCCCTCGCCTTTATTAAAGTGGACCAAAACCCAGGATCCTGGGTTTTAGTCCTTCCTCCCAGGGGGAACCCTGATCGGGGATGCCCCACTGTGTGAAACCCCTGAGGTGGTCCGAACAAAGTCACCTCTTCCTGGTCCTAGGATGCATGCATGGCCGCTCATCCAATCAGCAGATCCGCTCAAGCCGCCTGCATCCAGGAGCTCGTCTAATACGAGCAGATCCGAGCGTGCTTGTGGCTTCATCCTCAGCTACCCTCTAAGAGGGAGCGTGCCCATGCCGGCCATTCACAAATGCCTGGTGCAGGCACGTTCCCTCCTAGGAATAGTGGGGATGCGTCCGCTGCTCGCGCATGTACCATTGGACCAGGAAAGAAGGTGAGTTCATGGGCATCCTGGGGGGTTTCACACAGTGGGGCATCCTGATTTTGGATGCCCCGGGGGGAGGCAGTCAATCTATAAGATTCCCAGGTCGATCTCCATGGGTTTTGGTCCACTAACCTAATCTGTATTTAAATGAATTGACTACTTATTGAAAAGATGCTGGAGGTCTGCCATATAACGTAGCGACCCTACAACCCCATTGTAGGGTAATACTTTAAAACAGCAATGGGACCAATTTGGGATGCCCCTCTAAGACCAACATCTTAGAAAACGTATAAGTCAGGCATAATATTACTAACCTTTCTATATTGCTATCAGATTAGATACAAGCCACTAGATACAAAACATGGACCAATCACCAGGATTTTGACTATCCTGATGATTGTTCTTTGGTCACTGGGGCATCCCTATTTGGTATACCGCTATGTGGGAAAGCGCCCAGATTGCCCACTCTCATGCAATCAGCACTTTATGCCATACATACTAATGCATGCCTTAAAGCAGCTTTAGACTGAGCTCCGGCCACATCCCTGGTTTCCCTGTGGAGTGCGCATGTGAGTGATATCGGGCGATCTGGGAGGTTTCACATCCCGGGCTGGGCCCGTGAGCATGTCTTAGCTGCAGAAATGCCGGGCCTGCGGCATCAGCCCGGGTTCACAGCCAGGGACCAGCTGAAGGGTAAGGGGTTTGCGGGCCACTTCGAGGAGTTCACAGAGAGGGGCATCCCTAGTTGGCTGGCCCTGGGGTATTTTAGACCGCAGAGCCACTGATTGACCCACTTTAAATTTAGGAATATACTGTATATCTATATAATTATATAAAAAATATATTATATATATTTTATGTTCTAATTGTTACAAAATGCAATTCACCTGATTGATCACCAAATTAAAGGGATTGTCCAGCCAAGAATATAAGATTGGCACTACTCACCTATTGTTTAATGCTGCCCCACCCCCTGTACAACTCATCGAGATGGAAGCGTGCGCGCTGGTAGGTAAGTGTCCTTCCTTTTTTTTTTTCACCTTGCCAGGGGACTTTAATTAGTTAATTATATTATTTATAACAATTCTCCAGCCCAAAATGAAAGAAAATATGGTGCTACTCACCTTTTGTCCAGTCTGGTCCCGCTAATGTACACTTCACTGAGATCGGGGCATAAACCCAAGGCGTTCCTGGCCACCATCTTGGACCAGAGAGGACTGCTGGGGTGATCTCAGTAAGTTCACACCCACTCCAGTCATTGCAATGGGGGGGGGGGGGCCGAAATCTCTGTGAGTTGTCCCTTAGCAGGTCCGGGTGGTGGAGCATCGCTGGACAAAAGGTGAGTAGAGCTTTTATTTTTGGATTTTTGGTTGGACAATATCATTAAAGTGGGCCAAAACTTACGCCGATCTATAAGATTCGGCGCATGAGTGAGCTGCAGCAGCAGCTCCGCTATCCCTCTAGCAGGGCGCGTGCCCGCGCCAGGCATTTGTGAATGGCCGGTGCAGGCACGCTTCCTGTTAGAGAGAATCAGGGATGTGGCTGCCAGTTCCCTAGGAGCCACTGGTTGGACGAGCGGACGCGCATGCGCTGTAGGACCGGGAAGAGGTGAGTTGGGCTTGGCAATCTGAGGAGTTTCACATAGCGGGGCACCCTCCGATCAGGGTGTCCTGGGGTGAAAGGACCAAAACCCAGGATAGTCAAAATCCTGGGTTTTGGTCCACTTAAAGTAACCTAATTAACCAATTTACGTCCCCGTCCAGGCAGAAAAAAAAAATGAAGGGTAGTTACATTTTATATGTTTCATTAGCTTTAAATTTATGAGCAGATGTGCTTTTTTTAAATGTTCATTTTACGAGGACGTCAAGGGTTAAAGTGGACCAAAAACAGATCTAGCATCTATAAGATGCTAGGTCCGGTTTGCATTCCACCCCCTGGGGCATCCAGACTTGGGATGTCCCGCTGTGTGAACCCCCCCCCCCAGTTGCCAATGAGCCCACAGTGCATGTGCGGCCGGCAGCAGCATCACTCGCATCCTTCTCACTCTCCACCATAACTGAATGGCTGACGTGGTTGTGCACAGCCTAAGAATGCGGGGGGCGTTGCGTGCTGATCCCAAGTGCGGCTAGGATTCCATTCAGCTTCTCCAGTTGCACTAGAATATGTGTGGTCAGAGAAGCTGATTTGAGGAGAGCTGTGTCTGCGCTGTGGGCTTGTGGGACACTGGCAGGGTTTCATTCAGCAGGGAACCCAATTTGGGGGACAGACAAAAGCCGAGAGTGCAAATCCCTGGTTTTGGTCCACTTTAACCTCTGTCTTCTTGGTGGTGAGGTCACTAGCGATAGAAGATGACATCATGGTCTCTGTCTCGCCGCAGGTTTGCCATGCTCAGCGTGGAGTTTGATTATATGTGCCAATACGACTTCCTGGAAGTGCGCGACGGGGACAACGTGGACGCCAAAATCATCAAGCGCTTCTGCGGCAACGAGCGGCCACTGCCCATCCGCAGCTCGGGGAACTCTCTGCATCTCCTCTTCAGGTCAGACGGCTCCAAAAACTTTGATGGCTTTTACGCTACGTTCCGGGAGATGACAGGTAACTCTATACTGACCTCAGGGTGGACACCACCGGCCAATCACGTTCCTCCTTTTTATTCCTTGCTTCACTTCTTTTCAGGGCCGTATTTGGTGTTCATGCTGCCTTAGGCACTTTAAAAGCTAGCGTCCCCTTTTGTTAAGTAACGTTGAGCAGGGCTGGCTCCAGGTTTATGTGGGCCCTTGGGCGATAGAATATCAGTGGGCCCTTTGCGGTGTGCTATAACTCCATACATGGTGATAAAATTACCTGAATGGTAAATACTGCTAAAGAATAAAAAGAAAAAAATAATAGAATGAATGAAAGAAGGAAAGAGAAATAAGGAAGATAAGAATAGAAGGGATGAGAGAAAGAACGAGAAATAAGGACGATAAGAATAGAAGGGATGAGAGAAAGAACGAGAAATAAGGACGATAAGAATAGAAGGGATGAGAGAAAGAACGAGAAATAAGGACGATAAGAATAGAAGGAATGAGAGAAAGAACGAGAAATAAGGACGATAAGAATAGAAGGGATGAGAGAAAGAACGAGAAATAAGGGCGATAAGAATAGAAGGAATGAGAGAAAGAACAAGAAATAAGGACAATAAGAATAGAAGGGATGAGAGAAAGAACGAGAAATAAGGACGATAAGAATAGAAGGGATGAGAGAAAGAACGAGAAATAAGGACGATAAGAATAGAAGGGATGAGAGAGAGAGAACGAGAAATAAGGACGATAAGAATAGAAGGGATGAGAGAAAGAACGAGAAATAAGGACGATAAGAATTGAAGGAATGAGAGAAAGAAAGAGAAATAAGGAACTCAAGAATAGAAGGGATGAGAGAAAGAACGAGAAATAAGGATGATAAGAATAGAAGGGATGAGAGAAAGAAAGAGAAATAAGGAACTCAAGAATAGAAGGGATGAGAGAAAGAACGAGAAATAAGGATGATAAGAATAGAAGGGATGAGAGAAAGAAAGAGAAATAAGGAACTCAAGAATAGAAGGGATGAGAGAGAGAACGAGAAATAAGGACGATAAGAATAGAAGGAATGAGAGAAAGAAAGAGAAATAAGGACGATAAGAATAGAAGGGATGAGAGAAAGAACGAGAAATAAGGACGATAAGAATAGAAGGGATGAGAGAAAGAACGAGAAATAAGGATGATAAGAATAGAAGGGATGAGAGAAAGAACGAGAAATAAGGACGATAAGAATAGAAGGAATAACAGAAAAAAAGATAGAACAAAATAAAAAATAAATGCAAAGAAACAAAGAACGAAAGCAGAAAATGAATGACAGAAACAGAGAAAGAGAATGAATGCATGACAGAAACAAAGAAAGAATAAACAAAGATAGGGAAAAAAACATGTAAGACAAAGAGAAGGGATGGAAGAAAAAAAAGACCTGAAGAAGAGAAAGAATAGAAGAACTGACAGAAAAAAAGAGAAGAAAGGACAGAATGAATAGAAGGAATGCCAGAAAACGTCATAGAAGGAATGACAGTAACGTATACGCTTTAAACACCGTTGTGTTTCTGAACGATTGGGATAACTGTGAGACAAAAATAGATGATTTGCATGGCTCCACCCACTCACTAGGAATGCTGGGGGAAATCCTGTAATGCTTTATTTATAAATAAACAATAATAATAATATTAATAGGACTCTGTCATGGTGATACATTCTGTTTTACAAAGCTCTCTTTACCTTGTATCCCCCTGTTAGGCTTAAAAAGGAAAAAACAAAGACAAGATTTGGGATGCCCTGCTGTGTGTATCCCCCAGGCACTACCCAGAAACTTACCTTTTCCCCCATCCCACGCCACACACTCATCCAACCAGTGGCACTAATTCCATTCAGTGCGGCAAAGTAAATCTGATTGGAGTGAGTGCTGCCAGCCGCCTCTAGCTGTGCACATGTCTGCACCGGTCCAAAACCCACCCTGGAGTCTATGAGACTCCAGGGTGGGCATACTCGCTCCCCCCAACGCATCCAGATTTGGGATGCCCTGCTGTGTAAAACCCCCCAGATCACCTGGAAGCGGATCCAAGCGCACTGACTGGGCAAGAGGCTGTGCATGCGCCGTAGGACTAAGGAAGGGTGAGTGAGATCGGGTGATCTGGGGGGTTTCACATAGCGGGCATCCTCAGGGGGGGGCAAAGACCAGGATAATCAAAATCCTGGGTTTTGGTTCTCTTTAAAAAGGAAAACAAACTCAATATTTTCACTATCTTTCGATTTTTATTTGTCCTGATTGGGGCAACTCGATTTGGGATGCCCTGCTGTGTGTATCCCCCAGGCATCACCCATAAAACTTACCTTTTCCTCCTGGCCACGGCACATGCTCATCCAACCAGTGGAGCTCGGCAAAAGTAATCTGATTGGAACGAGTACTGCCGGCTGCCTCTAGCTGTGGAAGTGTCTGCAAAAGTCCATTAAATTGGAAACAAAACCCATTGAGGCCGGCCCTGAAATCTTTTAGGTAAGCCTTTCCCCTGGGGCATCCCAAATCAGGATGTTCCGTTGCGTGTACTAGGTTGCCTAATGGGAAATAGGGCCCTGCACCACCCTTCTCTTCCTCCTCATCTTATGTCTTTTCTCCCTTTCTTGGCTTGGCCTAATCTTCCCTTTACCTTAAAAAACTGTAACTTCTTTATACCAACTTGTACTTTAAAGTAGACCAAAACCCAGACTTGACTATGACTTATCTTTTGCCTATACCGGGTTTTGGTCCATGCCCCCAGGGCACTCCAATGCGGGATGCCCTGCTGTGTGGAACCCCCCAGGTCACCCACTCCTAATCACCTTTCCCAGTTCTATACATGTGCAGCCTCTCGTCCAATCAGTGTGCTCGGATCTGCTCCCACCCACTCGTCTAAGCCGAGTCTAGACGAGCGGACCTAAACGCAGCCAGAGGCATCCCTGCTACCTTTTAACAGAAAGTGTGCCCGCACCAGCCAATTACAGATGCCCGCTGCAGCCACACGCACTGCTAAAGGTATAGCAGGGAGCAACGCCATTCACACATGTGCCGTTGGATTGGGGAGAATGTGAGTTTACTGAGTGACTTGGGGGGTTTTATACTGTGGGACTTTCCAAAACTGGATGCCCCGGGGGGGAGGGAGTATGCCTGACCTGGAGTCTTAGACTCTAGGGTGGGTTTTGATCCATTTTAATAGATTAATAATTAGTTTAATTAGATTTAATAGATTGCAATTTTCCCACTCTCTGTAAGCCCTTTAAAAAGGGACAGTCCACTCTAAATAACAAGGGCAGCATCCGCATGTAATCCCATCATGGCTGCTCCCATGAACCACATGAGTTATTTAGACTGGACTGTCCCTTTAAAACCTCAAACCGGACCTTCAGCATCATTTAATGAAAAGCTCAAACCCTAAAAGATCTATTCCCCAGCATCCAAAATGAATATATATTTTTTTTAATCACTTATTATTCTTTCCCCCCTTTGGGCTGCAACTTTGTTCAGGGCTCTAGGATACGGGCACCACCATCTTGCCTCAGAAGCATCACATACTGAGGAGATGAGAGGGTGGAAAAGTGCAGGAGGCGGGGGAAAAGCTGTGCAGAGCTACAGAGCAGAGCTGGGGTCAGGAAAAGGACAGCCACCCCAGAATGCAGAGCGGCACAGTCAGAAGACACTTCCTGTCTGCAGGCAGCCTGAGACTCCATGGGCCACCATCTTAGATGCTTAAAGGCTCATAACATGCAGTAGATGCAGGTAGGATGAGTTTTAATGTGGTCAATCTGTATGTACAGGGTGTGGGAAACATATAAGATAGACTCTTATTCAGGGTGAAGGTCCGGATTAATGTGGGCAATCTGTATGTACAGGGTGTGGGAAACATATAAGATAGGCTCTTATTCAGGGTGAAGGTCTGGATTAATGTGGGCAATCTGTAAGTACAGGGTGTGGGAAACATATAAGATAGGCTCTTATTCAGGGTGAAGGTCTGGATTAATGTGGGCAATCTGTATGTACAGGGTGTGGGAAACATATAAGATAGGCTCTTATTCAGGGTGAAGGTCTGGATTAATGTGAGCAATCTGTATGTACAGGGTGGGGGAAACATATATGATAGGCTCTTATTCAGGGTGAGGGTCCGCTTTAATATCTCACCACATTTTAGGGACTTTAATATTAGGAATAAAGTCAAGGTGTATTTATGATGTATTGTTTGTATCCTCCAGTGTGTTCCCCCTCCCCG
The DNA here is from genome assembly GCA_027917425.1 of Gastrophryne carolinensis. Classification (NCBI taxonomy): domain Eukaryota; kingdom Metazoa; phylum Chordata; class Amphibia; order Anura; family Microhylidae; genus Gastrophryne; species Gastrophryne carolinensis. The sequence continues at coordinate 100,165,531 of CM051241.1, forward strand.
TGCTTTCACGATGGCACCTGCATTGTAGAGAAAAGTGGCTCCTATCAATGTGCCTGCTTGGCTGGCTATACGGGAAGGAACTGTGAAAATGGTAAGTGCTCCCCCTAGTGGCTTCTTGTGGATTAAGATGAACTTACTCAGTAAAGTCATATTGTAGGCAACATTTATTGTAATAGTATTTAAAGTGGCCCAAAACCCAGGATTTTGACCATCCTGGGTTTTGGTCCTTGCCCCCGGGGCACTCCAAACGGGGATGTATTACTGTGTGTAACGCCCAAGGTCGCCTGAACAAACTCACCTCTTCCCGGTCCTATGGTGCATGTGTGGCTGCTTGACCAATCAGCGCCTTCAGATCCACTCCCGTCCCTTCATCTAAGCCTTTGTCTAAGGCGTGTGAATCCCAGCACACTGGCAGCCGCATCCCCCACTTCCCTCTAACATGGAGCATGCCTGCGCCGTCCATACACAAATGCTTGGCGTGGGCACGCGCCCATGTGCCGTTGAACCGGGAGAGGTTGTGGCACCCTGGGGAGTTTCACACAGCATCCTGATTTTGGATGTCCCGGGGGGGGGGGGGGGGGGGGAATTAAGCGGCCATGGAATCTTATAAATACCCGGGCCGATCTCCATGGGTTTTGGTCCACTTTAAAGCGAACCTCCAGTCTAAGAAAGAAAGTTTAGTAAATAGCTTTAAAAACAATGCAAATGTTGTGGAATAAAGATTAATCACTCTTGAATTACATAGGGGCGGCCATCTTGCCACAAACCTGATAGTCCTGCTTATGCATGAGAATTGGGGGGGATGCTGTGCCAGCAGCAATTCACACTAAATTGTGAGAGATATATGCCTCAGAAACAAGGGGAAGCTTGCCTGTCATTTCCTACACGCAAACGCTGAATAAACAGCTAATGTAACAAACGAAATCTGTGTGAGGGAGAAGCTGTTACAATGTATCTCTACATATTTAGAAGATTTCAGCTGTAGCAAAGAAATGATGAGACATTACAGCTAAAGGCTTACTTCCTTCTGGCTAGAAATAAGAGATTATTACAGAGCTATGAGGCAATTTGTGTGAGGGACTCTGTTTTTCAAAAGCAGGTCTCCCGTGTGTGTGGCAAGACGGCCGCTGCCATGCACGTTTAAGAGTGCAGAATCTGCCTGCTATTCCTGCATGGTGTTAATCCCTTTCGGTAAGCTTATGTCACGGATTGCCAGAGAAGGGCTTTAGGGGAGCAATTTACGAAGCTTTGATTTTTTTTGACTGGAGGTCCACTTTAACTACACAAAATACATTAGCTCTGGATGCTGTGTGGTGTGTAGCAAACAGATGCTTTTGAATGTGACATTTTCTTTTGTATCTCCTCCCAGGGGCATAACTTTGGGAGGTGCAACCGCACCGGGGCCCAGGAGGTCCACATCATGGTTGCTCTTCTATTTTATTTATCATATATGCGCTCATTTGGCAACATTTAGAGAAAGGAAGCAGCATGCGTCTCTGCTGTTTCCATCTTTAGTTATCTAGCTGCAACTAACGGAGTTAAAAGACAGAAAAGAGTTTACTGTATGAGCCTTGAAAGGGCCCCAATTTGATAGTCGCACCAGGGCCCCGTCATAGATACACCACTGCTCTCCTCCTTTCATTTCAAAGCCAGGATGGAGCTTTACTCTTGCAGTCCTAGAAAAAGGCAAAACGTGGGCTATTTAGTTAAACCGGACCTTCAGCATGATTTAATTAAAAGTCCCAAACCCTTAGAAAACTATTCCCCAGCATCTAAAATTAATATATTTTAAGATTTTAGTCACTTCTTATTCTTTCTCCCACTGGGCTGCAACTCTGTTCAGGACTCTAGCATACGGGCGCCGCCATCTTGCCTCAGAAGCATCACATACTGAGGAGAACAGAGGGGGGGCAGGTTATAGCTGTGCTTTGCACAGACAGAGCAGAGCCGGGGTCAGCGAAAGGTCAGCAATCCCAGGATGCACAGCGATACAGTCAGAAGGCACTTCCTGTTTGCAGGTTGCCTGATGATCCATGGGCCGCCATCTTGGATGTTTAAAGGCTCATAACATGCAGTAGATTCAGGTAGGATGATTTTAAATGTGGGCAATCTGTATGTACAGGGTGGGGGAAACCTAAGATAGTCTCTTATTCAGGGTGAAGGACCGGATTAATGTGGGCAATCTGTATGTACAGGGTGGGGGGAAACATATAACATAGGCTCTTTTTCAGGGTGAGGGTCCGGATTAATGTGAGCAATCTGTATGTACAGGGTGGGGGAAACATAAGATAGGCTCTTATTCAGGGTGAAGGTCCGGATTAATGTAAGCAATCTGTATGTACAGGGTGGGGGAAACATATAAGATAGGCTCTTATTCAGGGTGAGGGTCTGGATTAATGTGAGTAATCTGTATGTACAGGGTGGGGGAAACATATAAGATAGGCTCTTATTCGGGGTGAATGTCTGGATTACTGTGGGCAATCTGTATGCACAGGTTGGGGGAAACATATAAGATAGGCTCTTATTCAGGGTGAAGGTCCGCTTTAAGTGGACCAAAACCAAGGATTTTCCCAGGTTTTTGTCCCTACCCCCGGGTAATTTGGGATTCCCTGCTGTGCGACTCCCCCAGTTCACCTCAAAAACTCACCTTTCCCCATTCCCATGGTGCATGCACGTCCAATCAAGTCATATTCATGCACAGCATACAGCCCTGTTCAGCATCCCTGATCTCTTTGTGGTTTCCTGTCCCCAAACTATCTATGTAGCTGGGTGCAGGTCCGCACCTCAGCTACAGGGAGCCCAGGGATGCAGCCATCTTGAATTAAGATGCCCTAAGGTTACTACATCAGCCACCCCTAGAGCCTTCAGACTCCAGGGTGGCCACAATGGGTGGTTGGTCCACTAACAGTTCTGGAATGTTCAAAGGCCACAGGAGGGGTTATAAATTCCTTGCTCATATGAGTCAATGTTTATGGCTGAATAACATTCGAATTGTAGGCTAGAATTATAATGATTATTCCTCCTATCTTCAGTTATGATAGAGCCCCACCGACCTATTCATTTTGAGGTTTCAGCTTGTGCTCTATGTATTGATTAAAATTAAAGCTGCTATTAGTAGGGAAAGCTATTACAGTTTAACAAATACTAAACCATTTCCCAATAATAAATAAAGTAAACATAATTCTAGCTTCCAAAATGCTGTGTGGTCTGGAGCGATCAGAGACTCTTCTGAACTATTAGCCGTCATATTTAGGCTACATTGCAGCAGATTGCAAGACTCAATATTGCACAATTCCCTCACGGTTGCATGAATCCCAAAATTGCAATTTCCACACACTGTAGAGTGCCTGTGCCTACCAAAAGAGGAATAAGCAGAAAGGAGATATCCCCCTAATCCGTGTAAAGTGCCCTGTGCTAGGTGATAAAACCTCTTTCAGTTCAATCAACACAAAGTGACAATTATTAACTAGGTACCCAAAGGGATAATAATCAACTTAATACAATCCTAAATAGTACTCAGCAACCCTCGAATTAGTGATAGGTAATGAAAGTCTTAATAAGTCATATCACCATATAAATGCAGGCCATTTATATGGTGCGTGGCAGTAGATCCCACCACTTCATCATCACTTAAACATTCTGATGAAGTGGTGGGATCTACTGCCACGCAATGCGCCGGTGTGTCCTTAGCCTGCTTTGACGTCTAGACGAGATTATCTTATTGAAGGTAAGGTAAGGGCGCTGCCCTTTTGCTGGCCAGGCAACTTACAATCCCTATGCCATTGTATCAAACAAACAAAAAACTCAACAACTTTAATAGAGTGCAAGCCTTAGTCAGATTGTATGATGAGTGTACAGATTGTTTGTGCAATAACATTTAGAGCGAGAGGAGATTTCCAGTTAATTTGTCAGTCGTGATTTGCAGGAAGAGAGAGTTCTGTGGATCATCCAACATGTTCACATCAAATATTCTATTATAATGAGGTGGGAGAGGAGTGATGGAGTCCACCTGTACAGCGGGATTAATGAATAGATTGTCCTCGAAGTGTTCCTCTGCTCCGATCACTCACAGCCAGACACGTTCCCTCCTTGTCTCAGCCGATCGTGCCAGGAGTCAATCATTGGTGCAGTGGCTAAAATAGACCCAGAGACTGAGCAGTGATGAAAATCTCTACATTGCTCCTCTGGGGCCACGTCCAGATCATTTAAATGGATTTGTGATCGAATTAAATAAATAGCTTTTATTCTCTTTTCATTTTCAATTCCTTTCCATTGCAATGCAGTGGAAATGCTCAGTGTGAAACACAAAAGCGCACTGAGGCCAGTGGCTTAAACCATGAGGAGAAAGGCAGTGGCAGCCTGGCAACAGCATCAGGAAGAAGAAGAATGGGATGTTGGCCTTGAGAAGATGACAAAGTTGACCCAGTATTTAGAAGAATAAGACAATGTAGACCAGTCATGAGCCTAACATTAAGGAGAAGAAGCCGACAATGGCCTGGCATTGAGGAGAAGGCAATCTTGGCCTGGCATTGAGGAGAAGAATACATCGACAGCGTGGTATTGAGGAGAAGGCAAAGTTGGCCCGCTGTTGAGAAGAAGGCAACAATGGCCCAACATTGTGGAGAAAAAGGAGACAGCTGCGGCAGCGGTCCAGTGTTGAGGAGGAGATGGCACTCAGGCATTGAGTAGAAGAATGCGTCAATGGCCTGACATTGAGGAAAAGGCAACGTTGGCCTGCTATGGAGGAGAAGAAGGTAACATTGGCCCAGGACTGAGGAAAAGGCAATGTTGGCCTGGCATTGAGGAGAAAGCGACAACAGTGGCCTGGTATTAAGGGGAAGAAGATGATGGTGGCCTGGCATTGAGGAGAAAAAGGTGATTCCAGCACAGCATTGAGGAGAAGAAGGCGATGTTGGTCCAGCATTGAGAAGAAGAAGGTGACGAAGACCTGGCATTGAGAAGCAGAAGGCGACGGAGACCTGGCATTGAGAAGCAGAAGGTGACAGAGACCTGGCATTGAGTAGCAGAATGCGACGAGACCTGGCATTGAGAAGCAGAAGGCTACGTCAACCTGGGATTGAGGAGAAGAAGATGACGTTGTATACCACATTTGATCTACATTCTTCAGCTAGTAGGAATTGTATACCATATTCGATCTACATTCTTCAGTTAGTGGGAATTGTATATCACATTTGATCTATATTGTACAACCAGGGGTAATTGTATACCACATTTGATCTGCATTCTTCAGTTAGTAGGAATTGTATACCACATTTGATCTACATTTTCCAGTTAGTGGGAATTCTATACCACATTTGATCTATATTGTACAACCAGGGGGAATGATATATCACGTGATCTGCATTCTTCAGTTAGTGGGAATTGTATACCACATTTGATCTATATTGTACGGTAAGGGGGAATTGTATACCAAATTTGATCTACATTCTTCATTTAGTGTGCATTGTATATCACATTTGACCTACGTTCTTCAGTTAGTGGGAACTGTGTACCACATTTGATCTGCATCCTACCGTTTAGTGGCCAACATCATCTCCTTTTGGAGTTTCCTCAAGCAAAAGATATACAAGGGTGGGAGGCATTTCTGGGAGGCTTTTCTTACATCCTACAAAGAAACTCCCCCCAAAAATTCAAAAAATACAAGAATTGGGAATGCGATATCAAAGAAGCAGGCAAGCAAACTGCGCCAATCCGCTGTACTGCATTGCCTCCCCCGCAACGACTCCTCCCAATGCTGTGCACTGCCACCACCATTTTTCAGAGAAGGCCGTGCATCCTGCACACTGCCATCCTCCATTGCCACTACTCGGTCTCCACCGTGCAGCACCCATGGCCCCCCGGCTCTCCCCTCTGCTACCCGAGTGCTGGGCGGGAGGTGCTCTCGCCGCCCCCACTCATGCCGCTACTTAGTCTCCATGCAGTGTCCATCAGGGGGTGCTCTCCCCACCTCCTGGTTCACCCTGCCACCCACCGGCGCCACTACTCAGCCACCCAACTCCTCCATCGGGGGTGTGCTCGCTCACTGCTTCATGCTGCCTGCCACTGGCACCTCTACTCTGCCACGCATCCTCGCTGTCAGCACCTAAACATATACGCTGCACCTCATTGGCAGTAAAGAAATAAAATATGAACAATGTAGCACCCTCCTCCAGTAGGCACTGGGATTCAGTACAACAGTCTCTCCTACCTATTGTCTCTCCTCCCTATTGTCTCCTGTGCTCACAACACTTGGTTTTAACCTGTGGCATCTAATTTTGTATTGTTCTCTGTGCTATATGTTTTACCTTGTCTGTATTCTTAACTTGTAAAGCGCTACGGAAGTTGATGGCGATATATAAAAAAACAATAATAATAATAATAATACCTTGATGGCGTCCTTACGTGGCAAAGACACCGCACGCTCACATAGAAAGGAAAGGGGGAGAACATGGCTAATTATGCAAATGCCGTGGTCGACAACTTGACACCTCTGCGCCTTCCTATTGGGAGACAGCTTTAGAGAGGGAGGTAATCGGATAATCAGCACCAAGGAGAGCAGAACGGACTGTAACGTCATTACAGCTTTCATGTGGTAAGGTTTGTGTACATGCTTATCGTTATGGCAGCACAATCCCTTTAACCCAGACCTGGGCATTGTAAGGCCCCAGGGCCACATACAGCCCTTTGATTGGCTCTGACCGGCACGTGACCAGCGCCCCCGCCCCTCAGTCCCACCCACTGTCGGCGCAGTCTTGAACAGCACTTTTGCCCCTCTGTAGTGAGTGTAATGTAGCGGGGGCGTGTGTGGATTAGAGCCTGCTCTCCTATTGGACAGCTCCCATCTGCAGGTTTGGCTGTGGGCGGAGTTTCCCTGTACTGCGTGGCATGTGTCAGTCGCTGCGGAGCTGAAGCCGGAGATCGAGGTTCTCCAGCCACTTGTCTGTGCCTCACATCGCAGGCTGCTGGCACTTGTAGTCCACACCAGATGTGTTACATGCCGTACGCAGCGCCTGATGGCGCACTGGCTCTCGTAGTCCATTTCTGACCGGACCAATGCCTTTGGGAGGGCGGGGGGACCATGCTACAAGGTGGGAAGTGTTTCACACAGCCTGTTATCCAAGGCCCCCCCCGGGCATCCCAAATCGGGATGCTCCGCATTTTGAAACCCTTTTTACTCAGTAGCAACGTGAAAAAAGGCGACTCCTTCTCTGAAAGCAGAACAAAACCCAGAGCGGCCACTGGTCTTCCACCTGGGCTTCCCAGATCGGGGCTTTGTTCCTCTTTATGTGAGGGAGTCTGCCATTTTTCAAAAAGTGTGAGCAGCGCTGTGTTACTTTAATAATAATGTAAAGGAGGGGGTTATTCCATCCTAACCTGATTTGGTCATGATGTTTTAAAGCAGACCAAAACCCATGTAACCCAGCCCTTTGGAGTGTGAAGGAATCCAGGGCTGGGTTACAGGCACCATGCCTCTGGAGCATCCCAATTTGCTGCTGTGTCAGACCTCACTGGACACACACAATGTGGTTTAATTACATTTTTTGTAAGGCAACCTCACTTTTTTATTGTGTAACTATAACATATACTCGTACCAGCTTGTCACAACAATCTATTTACTGCTTTTTATAAAGAAATACAATCATATTATGCAGAATTGAGTTCAGTCTTTTGGCCCGGCCCGCCACAATATTTTTTGTTTCTCATGTGGCCCCATGGAAAAAATAATTGCCCACCCCTGGCCTGGAATGTCCCTTTAATAAATGTATCAGTTAAATAATAGGTTTGTAGAGTTTAGATTGAACTGATAATGTTTTTACAGGAAAGTGTGTGGCTCTTTTGCTTGATTCATTGTATTGGGGCTGCCAATCTAACCCAGCAACTCCCAGCAGGACAGGGTCTCTTTAGTATCTACAGATGTAAGGTTGGAGCCCCTCGGCAGATTTCTACTTGTCAGCTCTGTGCTCTGCTAGTGCAAATGGCATTTTCCTGCTGGGAATAGTGTGGAACATGTAAGTAACACTCATCCGTCTTCCATCTGCAGATAGCGGCTATTCCCACATGTCTTCTATCCTTGCAGCATGAAAACAAATCACACTAAACGCTCACCTAACCCCCCTCCGCCCCATGCTATGACAGTGTCAGTATATTATGGTGACACATCCATCCATCACCGGCATCGTGTAAACAAGTTACGAGGCAGCACTTGTCCTTCAGAATCCATAACTAGCTACAGTTTTTTTATGGAGCAACCTGAGATGTCCTAAAACTGGTCACTTACTTACCCGTCTGTGCTCCCATGGTACCCCACTCTGGTGCCAATGCTTCGGGACACAGATATGTACTGTACCAGCTAATTGGGTTTGCTGGCAAGACATGCACATGGTCAAACCTGGCTTGCTAACCCCAAGCAGGTAACATGGTGAGGGATGAGTATTGAACTGGGGGGAGGTTAAAGCAGATTTAAAGCCTCCCTAGAAAATCTGTGTCAGGTAGGTTCCAGGTCAGCAGCAAAGCTTAGAGATATCTTGGAGACCAGTTTACAGGGTGATGGGCTTGGTATGGGTGAGGGTAAGGCCCATGGCTTACTCCTGGGCTTTTGTGCACAAAAAGTCTGTGGCTATGTCCACCCTGCTGTGGCATGGCCCCTGATGTTCAAAAATATCTCGTCCCCCTATACCCCACCTACAGCTATAGTTACAGATTTACAAGTAAAAGACACAGGAACTTGACACACACACACACACACACACCTCCGATTGGTGGAGAATGTGTTGTGACATTTGTGATGCCATGTGCAGTGGCCTCCAGTGTCCAGCTTGCATAGATAGGTAAGTATAGCTGCTTTAGGAGGGGTATTCAGATAAGGGGCATCCCAAATCAGGACGGCTTAAAGAAAAATTATTTGGGATGCCCCGCTGTGTGTATCCCCACAGATGGCCCGAAAACTCACCTCTTCCTGGTTCCCGGGAGACAGCTAGTCCCACTGCAGGGTGACATGAACTGCTGGAAGGGTGACCGGGTGAGGGGGGGGGGGGGTCAAAACCGGGTGACTTAGCACGTCTGAACCCACCTTCTTCTGCTGCCTGGGAATCCCAAACTGCCCCTGAGCTGTTCCTTGCAGTGTTAGAAGAGAAAAGCTGCCCAGACCCTGGGTCCCCATTGAATGGTTACAGGAAGCTGTCAGGACAGGAGTCTTATTATTCAGGGATGGCGAAACTGGGTTTTGTACCTCTTTAAACCTTCAGCGTTATTTAATGAAAAGCCCCAACCCATAAAAAACGATTCCCCAGCATTTAAAATTAATATATTTTAAGTTTTAGTCACTTTTTATTCTCTCCCCCACTGAGTTGCAACTCTGTTCAGGACTCCAGGATACGGGCGCCCCAGAGGAAAGGGGGGGGGGGTACAGACAAAGCAAAGCTGGGGTCAGGAAAAGGACAGCAATCCCAGAAGGCAGAGTGGCACAGTCAGAAGACACTTCCTGTCTGCAGGCAGCCTGATACTCCACGGGCCATTATCTTGGATGTTTAAAGGCTCACAAAATGCAGTAGATGCAGGTAAGGTGATTCTGAGCAATCTGTATGTACAGGGTGGGGGAAATATACAAGAAAGGTTCTTATTCAGGGTGAAGGTCCGGATTAATGTGATCAATCTGTATGTACAGGGGAGGGGGAAACATATAATATATGCTCTTATTCAGGGTGAAGGTCCGGGTTAATGTGAGCAATCTGTATGTATAGGGTGGGGGAAACATTTAAGATAGGCTCTTATTCAGGGTGAATGTCCGGATTAATGTGGGCAATCTGTATGTACAGGGTGTGGGGGAAACATACAAGAAAGGTTCTTATTCAGGTGAAGGTCCGGATTAATGTGGGCAATCTGTATGTACAGGGTGGGGGAAACATATAAGATAGGCTCTTATTCAGGGTGAAGGTCCGGTTTAAATGAATGAATAAGCGTTTTCCTCATATACCCAAACATGGCAGCGTTCCTGTAATTATTCAAAATGATATGGAGATGTTTGGAAGGATACCCCCCTGAGCTTCCTGTGTTCCTTACAGTGTTGGAAGAGAAGAGCTGCCCGGACCCTGGGCCCCCATTGAATGGTTACAGGAAGCTGTCAGAACAGGAGAATTTTAGAATTGTGAATAAAGTGAAGATCGGCTCCACCGCTCATTACTTCTGTAACAACTCTCATGTCCTCAGCGGAAATCAGGAGAGAAAATGTCTGGAGACCGGGCAGTGGTCCGGGAAACAGCCTGTATGTATTAAAGGTAGGTGATAATATTCATTTACATCACATGATTCCTTACACCCCACTCATCCACATACCATCTACTGTATGCTAATAGTTGTTATGCTGTAACATGCCACTCTTTTGGAGGGACCGTCCCTCTTGAGTCTATGCCCCCCCCCCCCTGTTCTCCTTTGTCCCCTTTTTGAGGTATAACCTGCAGATCTGCATCAATAAATGATTCATTTGTTACATCCTATCTCCTATCCATCAATCAATGAGAGGGTGTGGCCTAACAATTGTCCCTCTTCCTCACCCTGAAAAGTTGGAAGGCATGCCTCTGTTCTGTTCAGAGGCAGTTTGGCAATTTTTCCAAATATTATGGATTTGGAAGAATTTAATTATGCTTTTATGCAAATAATATATTTTAGACATTGCTTAAAGTGGACCAAGACCCAGGATATGGACTATTCTGAGTTTGGGTTTTTGCCCCCGGGGTGCCCCGCTGTGTGAAACCCCCCAGATTGCCGAAACAAATTCACCTCTCCCCGGTTCTACGGCACATGAGTGGTTACTCATCCAATTAGCGTGCTCGGATCCACTGACGTCCCTTCGTCTAAGGCGTCTAGAGGTTCAGCTCATGATTTCTCTTCTGAAGAAAGAGGATGCGTCCTGTGATTTGTAAGATTTCTAGAACTTGCACAGGACACCCTGGCTGTGCTTCTCCCTTTGCCCCGTTAGGCGACCAGCTATCCCAGGCACACTTCCAAAAGCTAATGCGCACACTACCAGAGTGGCGATGCACTCTCGCAGCATTGGCCCGGGGTAGAGGGGAGGAGGTGGGGCGGCAGGCGCCATGCAGCTCTCCCCTGGCATTGGCCGGGGTAGAGAGGAGGAGATGGGGTGGCAGGGGCCATGTGGCTCTCTCCTGGCATCGGCCAGGGGAGAGAGGGAGAGGTGGGGCGGCAGTCACCGAGCTGCTCTCTCCTGGCATTGGCCATGGTAGGGAGGAGGAGGTGGGGCGGCAGGCACCATGCGGCTCTCCCCTGGCATTGGCCCAGGGTAGAGAGGAGGAGGTGGGGCGCCAGGTGGCTCTCTCCTGGCATCGGCCAGGGGAGAGAGGGAGAGGTGGGGCAGCAGTCACTGAGCTGCTCTCTCCCAGCATTGGCCAAGGGAGAGAGGAGGAGGTGCTGCTTCTTCTCACCCCGCTGCGTGTGCGAGCAAAGGGGGGAGGAACGGACCATGCCAAGTAGCGGTGTAGGTCTCCTCTCTGCTGGATGGCGGGGAGGGAAAGTGGCAGTGTGTTCCCTCTCGGCAGGGATGTCAGTGTCCGCCAGTGGCAGGATTCTTCTCCGCTCTGCCACTCTCACACGCAGCGGGGGGAGAAGAATCATGCCCCTGGCAGACGCTGACATCCCCACCGAGCGTGGCGTGGAGCAGCAGGGAGGCTGTGAAGCTGGAGAAGGCAGAGAGAAGGGTGGGAGGAGGGAGGGGACCCCCGCAATTCCATCCCGCTCTGCTGAGCTGATTGGAGGGACGGGATGTAAAGGGTGTGTCAGGAGGTGAAACTGTAAACCCTAATATCTTCTTCTTCAGTTTAGTCATGTAAAACAGTTTAGGACAGTGCCAAATATAGCCTGACGCAATGGTGTAACAATTACCTTTGCCTGCAGTAGCACTTTAATTATGAAATTGGAAGTTAAAGGAATATCTTTTATTATATAAATGTATTATATAAATTTCAGCTTTAATTGTAATTCAACATATGTCACGGTATCAACTTATCTCAGGCAATATCACAGTACACAGGTTTGGTAGCCGAGGGTAAGGGATAATGGGAGAGCAGCATGGGGAGATGGCAAGATGGTATCACAGCAGACAGACACTCAATGGCAAGCAGGATAAGTGAAAGCATCAGCTTGTTTTATTTTTGTAGGGTCATGAAAAGAAAGTTTTAAAGCGGAACAAAACCCTGCATTTTCACTTTCCCAGGTTTTGTTCCGTGCCCCCCGGGCATCCTGCATTGGGATGCCCCACTATGTGAAACCCCCGCCATTGCCTCATTCACCTCTTTCCCATCCAATGATGCCTGCGTGGGCTCCTGAAGTGACATAATTCAGTGAGCAGCTCTGATTAGAGTGAATGGGGATCAAGAGCAGCCACATCCTCTGCTGCCACGTGTTCGCACCCCAGCCTATCTGAATGGCTAGGGCGAGAGTGCGCGCCCGCTCTCGCTTCTCATAGTAATCAACTAGAGCTGCCTTGCTGAATTACATAATTTTAGCGGGCAACACTGATTGAACGGGAGCCCACACCATTGACCCAGGGAAAGGTGCGTGATTACCGGCACCCTGGGGTGTTTCACACAGCGGGGCATTCGGGATGCCAGGGGTGAAAGCCAGTGACTGGCCATGGAAGATTCCAGGCTGGCAGCTGAAATAGTGGCTCCTGGGCCAGGAGAGAGCACTCGACAACCCGGCGAACATTCAGAGACGATGCTGCCTGTAGCGGGGTGGGGACAGGTGAAGGAAGACAAAGCAGACCATTTTTTTTTACAGAGGGACAAATTTGGAATGTCTAAATTGTGACAGCTAAAAAAAAAAATTAATTGCTAGGGTAATTTTCGATAGCGAGATTTGTGTGATGTGTGCGATGTATTAAGGCTGTCCCAATTTAAGCTTCCCAAATTTGCCCCTCTGAAAAAAATGGGCAGCTTAAGAAAGACGCAGTGAGTTATTTTGTATTTAATTCTGTTTGTCAACTAGTAAGGGGTCTTGGGAACCTCTAACATGTTGCGGCGGCCAGATTGATTGTATTCAGCAATGGGGAGTACTGTATACAGGGGACTTCTCCAGCTGGAGGGCTTCTGAACAGAATGGTCCCAGCTTCGACTCATCACTACTCACAGCCTATAATAGTCTGTATGAGGCCCCAACCCAAAGATAGTGGGTTTAGGTGGGAAGACAATACCTATACACTGTGGGTTAGGGGGGGTCTCTGCCTCCAAATCCAGGCCCCCAGTGTGGACAAAATAAAATACACACACAAAGTAGTATCTGTACTATCCAGCTGGGGCCCACTGGAGGAACATTTGGTCCCTTTGTGGGCCAGTCCAACAGTAAGTATGTCCCCTGGGTAAGACCTAAGTTTGCTTAGTAAAAAATTTAGAAATATTAATACTTTTTATGACGAAGCAGCCATTTAGCTGTCTGTATAATCACAAGCCAAACAGCCATTAAAATGTCATTGTGTTTCAGCTTGCCGGGAGCCAAAGATCCCCGATCTGGTGCGTCAGAAGGTGCTATCCTCCCAGGTTCAGTCCCGGTGAGTCCTTTCTGTCCTGCTGTCTGTCAGTTATGGTCTGTCTGGATTAAGCTGCCTGACCGCTTTGCTAAACATTATTAGTTGTATCTTAATAAAAAGAGGATTATGTATGTGACAGATAATCTGACTTTATGTCATCCATGTTGTGCCATGTATCAGTATGTAATCCATCTTTACACCGGGAAATTACCTGTGAATTGCTGAGCCACCAATGATTGAATGTATGAAAAAAACACATGATGCTGTGCAGTGGTGCACTGCTCCTGGAGGAGGAGAATGAGAGCTGCCGCCAAAGGAGTCTCTTCATTGGCTGGCAACACTCAACTATGTAGAATATGCCATACAATGACCTGCCAACTAAATGACGTTTAACATTTAGGGTTAGGATGGTGGTTAGGAAAGTGGCCAGGTGGGATTTACCGGGCATTAGGAAAGTGGGTGGGTGGAATTTACTGGGCAGTAGGAAAGTGGCTGAGTGGGATTTACTTTGCAGTAGATAAGTGGCTGGGTGGGATTTACTGGGCAGTAGGTAAGTGGCTGGGTGGAATTTACTGGACAGTAGGAAAGTGGGTGGGTGGAATTTACTGGACAGTAGGAAAGTGGGTGGGTGGAATTTACTGGACAGTAGGAAAGTGGGTGGGTGGAATTTACTGGACAGTAGGAAAGTGGGTGGGTGGGATTTGCTGGGCAGTAAGAAAGTGGGTGGTGGGTGGTTGGGATTTCCTGGACAGTAAGAAAGTGGGTGGGTGAGTGGGATTTCCTGGGCAGTAGGAAAGTGGATGGGTGAGTGGGATTTCCTGGGCAGTAGGAAAGTGGGTTTTGGTGGGAAGACAATACCTATACACTGTGGGTTAGGGGGGTCTCTGCCTCCAAATCCAGGCACCCCAGTGTGGACAAAATAAAATACACACACAAAGTAGTATCTGACCAATCCAGCTGGGGCCCACTGGAGGAACATTTGGTCCCTTTGTGGGCCAGTCCAACAGTAAGTATGTCCCCTGGGTAAGACCTAAGTTTGTCTAGTAAAAAATGTAAATCTGGGTGCGATTTACTGGTCAGTAGGTAAGTAACTGGGTAAGTTTTCGGGGCAGTAGGAAAGTGGGTGGGTGGGATTTACTGGGAAGTAGGTAAGTGGCTGGGTGGGATTTACGGGGCAGTAGGCAAGTGGCTGGGTAGAAACCTGGATATTTCTAATATATTCTTTGTGTTTCATCCAGAGAGACTCCAATCCATAAGCTATACTCTTCTTCGTTCACCAAGGAGAAGACTGATGTCTACCCAACCAAGAAGCCTTCCCTGCCCCCTGGAGAACTCCCCAAGGGCTTTCACCATCTTCACACCCAGCTTCAGTATCAGTGCGCGTCTCAGTTTTACAAACGCACTGGAAGCAGCAGGAGAACCTGTTTGAAGACCGGCAAGTGGAGTGGGCGGGCGCCGACTTGTATTCCCGGTGAGTTTCCTAATTGGCCTCAGGGTATGGCTCTGGATTGACTTCTGTGGGTCCAGATACCTTACAGCATTTTTAGGAGATTCTGTTCTATGGTCTTGCCTTAAAGTGGAACAAAGCTCTGAGTCTCTGGCCCTGGAATCTAAAATATTGCAGGGTCAACCACTAGGGGCATGTGTTTTGATGCCCTGCTTTGTGATGTGAACCCCCCCCCCCAGATTGCCCACAATAACTCACCTCTTCCCAGTCCAACAGCTAATGTGCAGGCTCTTGTCCAATCAGAGCAGTTTGCCATGACTGTCAGGCGGCAAACGGATCTGGTTGTTCTCAATGGGGACAGGCTGGGGCGGGAGCATGCGGGCACTACCAGGGATGCGACCACTCTCGCCCTCTATTGAAGCACATCAGAGTTGTGGCATAGTCATGGCAAATGGCTCTGACTGGACAAGAGCCCAGGCATTTGCTGTTGGACTGTGAAGAGGTGAGTATTATGGGTGATCTGGGGGGGTTCACACAGTGGGGCATCGCAAGATGCTCCCGGGACTCAAAAGAAACCCGGAATAGTCAAAATCCTGGGTTTTATCCCGCCTTAAAGCTGACCAACACCCGTGCGGGCATGGGTACTAAGTATCTCATGGGCTGGTCAGGGCTAGTAAACTCCCATGTGGACTTCTGGCTCCAGTCCACCACTGAGTCCAGGTCTGTCAGTATCTACTCATTCGGTCCACAAGCCCCAAATGTAGAAGATACTCAATTTTTTGGGGCTGTGCGTGATGGGGACCAAAAATACAGATGCCTCTTTTGTGTGCATCTGTTTACTGTCCCCCAATTGGATGAAGCGCTGCTAGGAAAATATGAGTATCTTTCTAATGTATGTCTCAGTGGGCAACTCATATTAGTTTGCCATCTCTGTGGACTACAGAGTAGCAAAGGAGGTTTAGGTCCACTGTAATGTGAGGAGTGTTGCTATGTCCTAGTTCTCTAACTCATGGCTCTATTCTTTGACAGTGTGCGGGAAGCTGGGCAATTTCACCGTCTCCCGAATATCGGAAATGCGTTGGCCCTGGCAGGCGGCCCTCTACCGCCGCTCTAACGGGGTGAGAGACCCCAACCTGAGGAAGGGCGCCTGGGTCCTGGTGTGCAGCGGGGCCCTACTCAACGAGCGCACCGTGGTGATCTCGGCGCACTGCGTGACGGACCTGGGCAAGAGCACTATCATCAAGGTGGCGGACCTCAAAGTGGTGCTGGGAAAATTCCACAGGGACGACGAGCGCGACGAGAAGAGCCAGCAGCATCTCCACGTCAGTAACCATGGCAACTGGGAGCGGGGATGCCTGTAGGATGTGTGGTGCTTATCCCGGAGGAGGCGGGCTGTGATCGCACCTCTCTGTATGGAACAAGAGATGTGCCGCAGCTTTGTTAAAGGCTTGTTGCTCTGTATTCAGACAGGGGCTCTTCCCGGGGGGGTACAAATCTCTGTCATGGCATTAAAGTGGTACTCCGATAAAAGGAACTACCACATTATCCATAACGTCGCAACAGCTTCCCTGCCTTCCTGCTAATTTTTATTACACATTAGAATTTACATTTTAAAGCGGCACAAAACCCAGGAATTTGACTTTCCTGGGTTTCGTTCCGTGCCCCCGGGAGATGCCCTGCTGTGTTAACCCCCCAGTTCACCTAGTAAAACTCACCTCTCATTGGTCCAAAGGAGCATCCGCAGGCTCTCGTCCAATCAGAACCCTTTGCCGTGGTCACATCCTTCAGCAAAGGGTTCGGATTGCCTATCTGAATGGCTGGGTCTGAAGCCAGCGCACAATCTCCCCATTGAAAACAATCAGAGCCGTTTGCCTTGTCTGATTGGACGAGAGTCCATGCATGCGTGTTGGACTGGGGAAAGGTGAGGATGTAGGGGCATCACACAGTGCAGCATCCTGAAAGCCAGCGGCCGGCCCTGGAATCTCTTCCAGGCCAGCCGCTGGTGGGTTTTGTTTTGCTTTAAGACCATAGAGGAGACCATGGGCGAAAGGGGCAGGAATAGTTGCGGTTGCTTGGTTGGGGTAGAAGAGGGATAATGTTGCTGGGTCGGGGAGGGAGATGGATAATTCATGTTGTTGGATGAAACAGACCAAGTGGGATACTGCAGGCTATATGTCCCCTAGTTAAGACAAAAGGAGAGGACAATGGGAGAATGGAAATTAATAATTGATATTGCCGGGCTAGGGAGGGAGAGGGATAATTAATATTGGTGGATGGAACAGACCAAGTGACATTGCAGGCTGTAGACTAGCCATTGCTTTAGTAATTTTAGATTGGTCATACCAGACCTATGTCCACTATTTAAAGACAGTTCAGTCGACAATGTTTGAAGGGAAAGGAATAGTTGATTTTGCAGGGTTGGGGAGAGAGAGGGATAATTTGTTGTTGGATGGAACAGACCAAGTGGGATACTGCAGGCTGTAGAAAAGCCAATCTGTAGTGAACCAGACCTATCTCCCATAGATAAGACAATGGAATATGGATAAAGAGAAAAGATTGCTGTTTGGAGGAGGGAGAGGGATAATGATTCCTGCTGGGAAATTAGATGGATAATGTTGCTGGGTGGAACAGACCAAGTGGGCAAGGCTGGCCTTAGGACGGCAGGCACCCTGTGCGAGACTACAGGATGGTGCCCTCCCAATACACTTCTGTGCTTCCTCACTATTGGCCTACTGTCCCACTGGGTAGCTGACCGGGGTTCACTGTAAGTCCCCTGCACATAACTTAGTATCAAGCCAGGCAAAGGTATCCACTCACAGAAGCGTTCCCTAACCATTGGCTGCTGGTTCACTGCCCAATGTGACCAACCTGGCAGCCAGTGGGGAGGCAATGCAGAAGTGGAGAAGTTCCTCCGGTAAAAGCATGGTGCTAGGGGCGAGTGGATCAGTATCTTTGATTAAATCTGTATGTGTCACCCCTAAAGTGAAAAAAAAACTCTGGAGCCGGGTGAAACCACCTGGGATCATTGGCATACTTACTTCACAAGCCATTCCATGACGCATACACAAAGCCTGCTGCTCTGTTTCTATTCCCTGAATTAATATATACAGCATAGTGGGCGGGCACAGCTGCTCGACGTCCCCCTGATCATGGTGCCTTCGCACACCCCTGACCCTGCAAGTGGGATACTGGAGGCTGTAGAATAAAATAACTTAAAGTGGTTCAAAACCCACATGGCTGGGCCCTGGAATCTAAAAGATTCCGGGCCAGACTGCTAGCCTGCCCCCTACACCGGATGCCCCACTGTGTGAAACTGCCCAGTCCTGACGGTTCCCAAGACTCGATCTCTGCTGGGGGCTGCATCCCCGGCTTCCCTGTGGTTATGACAGCTTCCACGCCCAGCCTTTTTGAACAGTGCACGAACAGTGTGCAGGGGATGCAGCCAGACAGCTCTGCACCTCATCTCTGTGGCACCTTTGAGATCAACCAATCGGTGATCTCAAAGGTTCCACTGGCCGTGGCTTTGGAAAAACTCAGTTTTCTTTGAAACCACCGAGCCAACAACAGCGGCCGGGTTGCTCGGACGAACGCGGGGGGGCGCCCAAAGGATGAGCTGTGGACCCAGAAATGAGTTTCCATCCGCTTTGAATAGCTGTAGTGAACCTAGATTGGCCAGACTGGCCCTTCTCCCCTAGTTAGGGCTATGGAGACCTTCTAAGGAGCCAACTGGTTGACACATTTGTTCTTGTATTTTCTCAGATCTCGGCTGTTATTGTCCACCCAAATTATGACCCCATCCTCCTGGACTCCGACATAGCGGTCATCAAACTCCTAGACAAAGCCCGCGTCAGCGACTTCGTTCAGCCGGTGTGTCTCACCTCCTCTTCGGAGCTCGATGTTTCCACTCTGGACTCCAGGATAGTCATCAGTGGCTGGAGGATCCTCTCCGACCCCAAAGTTCCAGCATACAAGAACGAGACAATTCACGCCGGTCTCATCTTGCCCGTGGACTCGCTTCTGTGCGAGCAGCAGTACGAGGAGAACGGCATCTCTGTAAGTGTGACCGAGACCATGTTCTGCGCTAGGCAGGTGCCAGCAGCTCCCACTCATATATGTCCTTCAGAAACAGGAGGGATTGCCACAGTGCTTCTCCCAGGAGCCGCCTCCTCTGAAAGCAGCTGGCACCTTATGGGACTGGTCAGCTGGGGCTATGATAAAACCTGTCACCGGGACCTATTTACCGGCTACACCAAAGTCAGCGTCTTCAAAGACTGGCTAGAAAAGAATATGAAATAAACTGAAAACCGAATGTTAAACTGGATCAAGGTCAAATGACCACCATGAGGACTTTTCTTTTATATTTATATATTTATATCCACATTACAATAACCCAACTTCAGAACTTTTTTTTTTTTTACCTACAAGTTAAGACACAGTGAATTAAGTCGTATACCGTGGGTCGTATTCATGAATGATTTCAGGCCTGGAGACCTAGAACTATAATGGCTACAGATCAAGAGAAGTCTTCTAACAATATCTTTTGCCCTGGGGTTATTGACACCATATTGGCATCATCTTTACTATGGACAAAATAATACTGGTAGCCAGGGTCGGATTAAGTGTGGTGGAGGCCACTGGGCAGAAAGTCTGGTGGGCCCCCCATCTTGCCGTAACCCATTAATATTAACAGTCTCGCCCAGAACCTTGTGTAAACGCTGCCACCGAAAGTATTCCCTAAATTTAAGGTACTAGTGGTGGAGGCTATATCAGGTGGTGGAGGTCCTTCAGGCCCTGCAGCTAGCACTATCTCACTACAGTACTATAGTTACCATTGGTTCAAAGAAACTGTAGACACAACTAGGAAACCTTAGTTCTAAAAAGTCCCTGTTAACTTTCCATTTTGTGCCAATAAAGAAATGTCATGTAAGATCTTTCCTGATAATAAAAGAATAATCTCATCTAATTGCAAATGAAAGCATACATGGGATACGCTAAGGGGGGGTAAAAACACTTTAACCCTCCGCACACTCACAAATTCTGATAAGAAACTCACTAACACTTGTTAAAGTGGATCTATCACTGGAGTCTAAGACACTCCAGAACCAGCCAATTAACCACCCCTGGTTGATTTGTGAAACCCTCTTTTGAGTACATGTCCCTTTGTCCCCCGTTGTTCTCATTTGTCCCTCTTTGAGGTGTAACATGCAGATCTGCATCAATAAATGATGCTTTTGTCTATTCAAAGTGTTTCTATTGTTGCAACTGGCTTCATTTAAAAATTGTCCCTCTTTCCCAACCTGAAAAGTTGGAAGGTATGGCAGCAGCGTAACTAAAGGTGGTGGGGCCCTGATGGGAACATTAAAAGGGGCTTTGTCATGACTCATACAGTAACCTTTCCCGTCATTTTAGAGAGAAAGCCCAAACTTTTTTGTACCCCCCTCCAACATTCCCTCCCACTGTACCAAGCCTGATTTGAGCTTTAAAATAATAAAACAACTCACCTGATCACTAAAGTCTCCCCTTTTGCGTTGTGGCGCTCTGGATGCCAGTTGTGGGCTTGAGCAGGGGCGTAGCTAGGGGAAGCAGGGGGGCACTTGCCCCGGGTGCAACAAACAGGGGGGCGCCAAAGGGGGGCCTGAACACAGGTGGGGACACCATTTCGAATCTTTTTCCCGGGTGCCAGAAAGCATAACTACTCCTTTGGGCTTGAGTGACAAACCAGTACAGTCACACGGCTCCATGCACTCGTGAGTTGTCTTTATGCTAGTGCCAAAATTGGGCTTAGCACAAGGGGAAGGAAATGGTGGATGGAGTGTTATAAATGCATGGACTTCCTCTTACTATAGCTAGGCCAGTGGTGGCGAACCTATGGCACCAACAGCACTCAGAACTCTCTTTGTGGGCAGTGGCGGACTGGGGCCAAAATCAGCCTGGAATATTAACAGCACCTGGCCGGCCCATGATCAGCCAGTGGCATCTCTGCTGCTTCCTGGCCAGTTGGCCATTGTGCTCCAAGGCTGAGGCTATATCATTAGGGGGAGGACATGGGCTGGTTTTGCTTGGCTCCAAGACTTGAGCCTATATCATTAGGGTGAGGACATGGGCTGGGGTTGCTTGGATGATGGATAGAGTGGGGAAGGGTAGGGGGGGGAGCAGGAATCTGATAGGAAGGTTAGTAAAGGTCTCCCTATGGCCAATCTGCCCCTGTCTGTGGGCACCCGTCATCTTTCCAGTACACACATTTGGGTTTATTCTTAGTATACAGTACGTCCTGCTCCAGATATAATACTTACACTTGGGTTATCCTCCGCCAGATGGCGCTGCACTGCAGAGACATGCAAAACAGGCTCCTCCCGGCCCCTCAAATACCCAGGGACCTCCCACAAATCCCCAAATTTCTCTGCAGTGCTGACTGCGAAGACATGACGTATCACTCTCTCGCAGGTGAGCGTGGCTATTAAAAAGCCTGCGGCCCTGTTGGACTATTCCCACCCGTTCTCCTTGGAATGTGCCTCCCAGCCTGGGCTGCGCTGGTCGGGTGAAGGTAGGCAGCACCATGCGTGCTTATGGAGCCATGCTCCACCGCAGTCCCCCACCAAAGGGTAGGCGGTTTAGGCTGATGGTGAGCCTCTAGGGGATGCCCCTCCCGCATTATTGCCCATGCTCAGTGTAGCGGTGGGCCCTGTACAAAGGGTCGCCATCCTCCCTCGTTCCCCCCGTAGCCCGGGGGGAAAGAAAGGGGGGGGTGTAGGTGGTCTCAGTGTATTGGATTACACGCTAGTGGCCTTTAGTAATGTAATTTGACTTGTATACTCGGTGTCAGATGGGCTGATTCGCAGCCTTATGTGTGTATCTGCCGCCGCCGCGCACCTCTTTGCTTCACTGGCTGTGCTGCGTCGGGCGGCGGCGTCGCCTCAGACGCCGCAGCGTCATCATTGGCAAAATCATCTGAGTGTGTCATACACCTCGCTCCTCATGACAACCCTGTCTACTGTCTTAGAGCTTCACGCTCTTCGGGGGGGCGGGGACCTGGCTTGGCACGCTCCACGTCACGGGCCGCTCTGGCCCACCCTTCGAGGTTCGCTTGGCGCCATTTTGATGGTAGTCGCTTGCGCGTGTGGTATCGGTCCCCCTCCTTCCGCGGTCTGTAAGTGCCCTCACGGGCGATTTTTCATGCTCCTTGCTTACTGTGCATGATTCTGACACCCTTTATTCCCCTTATGTCTTTCAGACGATTGAATCCAGTGGCTTCTCCCGGCCCAGCGTAATTGCTAGTTAGGCCTAGTATAATTACTCCCACTTCCCTGCAGGTCATTGGGGCATCCAGGGTAGCTTCAGCTTCAATCCCTACTGGCCTATTGGGCCTATTAATCACCATATGGGGCATCCCAGGATATTGTGACCGGGGTTCCTTCGGGACAAGCCCGGCTGTGTGTAGCTTGTGGGGTCTCACCTATCAGCGGTGACAATGCACGGGTCTGCGTCCCTTGTGGCTGGGCCTGCACCTCGCCTCACTTCAGCTACCCCCCCAAGCCTGAGTCTAACCCCCAATACAAGCAGGGATTCTCATCCTGATGTGGCTGCTAGACTGGCCAGTGTTGAAAAATTGCTTGCTATTACCTTAGCGCATAAGGCCACCGCAAAAAAGCAGCACTTAGCTCCTGATACCGCTCTTTTCCCTACGGAGTCTGATGAGTTCCTGCATCTATATGGCCATACCTCCTTGGACGAAGGGGAGCTCTTCTCCGACTCAGAGTCATCTGACGAGAAGTCAAGGAGTCATGATGATTCTGGCCCTGATCACTGGACCCCGGATGATACTGACAAACTGCTGGTTCAGATATTTGAGGTTTTGTCCATCTCTCCCCCTGTTGCAGCTCCCAGGCAAAGGGGTGAGCTATTTCATACTGCTAAGGCTCGATTGGAATTTCCTGAGCAAACCCATTTCAATAACCTCGTGCTTAAGGAGTGGGAACATCCCAGTAGACTTCCCGGGATTCCTAAGAGTTTGGACAGGAAGTATCCTTTTCCTGCCGATATGGTCAAGTGCTGGTCATCGCCCCCCGAGGTCGATGCTCCTATTCTAGGGCTGTATAACACCTCCATTATGCACTCCCCTGACACTACTACGCTGCGGGATTCTGAGGACCGGCACATTGACCAATTGGCATGCCATGCCTTTGCATTTGGGGGGGCGGCGCTGCGCCCGGTTTGCGCTTTGGCTATTACTGCGGTGGCACTCAGGGCCATGGTCAGGAATGCACTAGATGGTCCAGACGATTTGCCACCTGATACTATTAATGCACTGTCTACCTATGATGTTTTTGTTAACTTTATCCTGTCTGCATCGAATGATGCTATTAGGATGTGTGCCAGGTCTTCCGCCTTGGCGGTAGCTATACGCCGCGCGGTATGGCTGCGCCAGTGGGCTGCTGACAATGCTGCTAAGAAAGTCCTTACTAGACTTCCATTTAAGGGGCTACGCCCGTTTGGGGACCGCCTAAACCTCTTTGCTAAAGGAGGTAAGTTACCCCAGCGCAGGCGGCAGCCTCGGCCCTTTCGGAGCCAGGGCCCCCCTTCAGTCCCCTACCGAGGAGCTAAGCAGGGGAAGGGGGTGTCCTTCGCGGGGGCTCGCGCAGATTCCTGGCATAGGAGCAGAGGACGACGTCCGGGCTCCTCCTGGGGGCCCAAACCCAAAGCCCCTCCCAAGACCCCTCAGGCATGATGGGGTGCCCTCGCCCGCCAGGGTGGGGGGACAGCTACAGCACTTTGCGCACGTCTGGAGGCGCCAAGTCTAAGACCGGTGGATTCAGGAGGTAGTGTCCTCTGGTTACAAGATAGAATTTGCTGTGCGGCCCCCCACAAGATTCATCAGGTCCCGGATCCCCCAGGATCCTGTATCAGCTCAGGTCTTGCTACAGGCCGTGCAAGGTCTTCTGGATCTGGGGGTCATTTGCAGGGTCCCCTTAAGAGAATTGGGCAAGGGGTTCTATTCCAACCTTTTCACAGTGCCCAAAAAAGATGGATCAGTCAGGCCCATTCTGGATTTAAAAATCTTCAACAGATTTGTCAAGAACAGAAGCTTTCGCATGGAAACCCTGCGCTCGGCCATTGGCTCCCTGCGCCCAGGGGATTTTATGACGTCTGTGGACATCAAAGATGCTTACCTTCACATCCCTGTGTTCCTGGGACATCAAAGGTTTCTCAGATTCGCGTTGAAAGATCAACATTACCAGTTTGTGGCCCCTGGTGGCTGGACCACAGGAACCTGCTACAGGGCAGGTCCTTCCTGATCCCCTCCTGGGAGACGGTCACCACGGGTGCCAGTCTGTCAGGTTGGGGGGGATTCTGGAAGTCCCTGCGTTTCCAGGGGAGGTGGGGCCCTCAGGAGGCCCACCCGCCCATCAACATTCTGGAACTACAGGCGATCAGGTTGGTACTGGAGCAGTTGACCAATCACCTGAAGGGTCTGGCTGTGCAGGTACGCTCAGACAACAGGGCGGCGGTTGCCTACATCAACCATCAGGGAGGGACCCGGAGCAGAGGTGCCCTCCAGGAGGTGTCGCTGATTATGACATGGGCGGAGGCCAATGTTCAATGCATTTCGGCTGTGTATATCCCCGGGGTAGAGAATCTACTGGCAGACTCTCTGAGCAGGGGGACTTCCCGTCAGGGGGAGTGGTCCCTCTGCAACAGGGTATTCCAGTCCCTGTGTCTCCGTTGGGGGTCTACCGGATGTGGATCTGTTTGCATCCCGTCACATCCCATCACAAGCTCCCGGTCTTTGTCTCCCTGTCTCAGTATCCTCTGGCCTTGGCCACGGATGCTCTGTCAAATGTCATGGAAGGAATTTCGGCTCCTGTATGTCTTTCCTCCGTTTCCCCTGCTGGGCAGGGTTCTGCGCAAGATTGTTCTGGAAAGGGTGCCAGTGATTCTGGTGGCCCCCAGGTGGCCAAGAAGAGTGTGGTTCGCAGACGTGGTACAAATGGCAGTAGATCAGTATCTGCTCACTCAGCTGCTCACTCAGGGCTCACTACGCCATCCCAATTTACAAACTCTGGCTTTGACGGCCTGGCTGCTGACACCTCCATCTTGATGGAGAAAGGCTTGTCTGCCTCGGTGGTGGATACCATGGTGCAGGCTAGGAAGAAAACTTCTTCTTCCATCTATTATAGGGTATGGAATACCTACATTGATTGGTGTGAGTCTAGGTCTCTTCCCTGTAGGGAGTTCTTAGTCCCCAGGGTTCTGGAGTTTTTACAGCATGGATTGGAGTTGGGTCTAAAACTCAGTACTCTGAAGGGTCAGATTTCTGCCCTGTCTGTATTCTTTCAGAAGTCTTTTGCTCAGCATCCCTTGGTTAAGACCTTCTTTCAGGGGGTCACTCATGTGGTTCCCCCACGTAAGCCTATGGTCCCTGTTTGGGATTTGAACTTGGTTTTGTCTGCCTTGCAGGGTGCTCCCTTTGAGCCTATTCAGGATGCTGCTCTGGCTGTGCTTACCCTCAAGGTTGTCTTTCTGGTGGCTATTACTTCGGTCAGGCGTGTGTCTGAGTTGGCGGCTCTGTCTATTCAGCCCCCATATTATGAGAGACACCAGGACAAGGTGGTGTTTCGCTTTAAGCCAGACTTTCTGCCTAAGGTGGTGTCTGCTTTTCATTTGAATCAAGATATTGTTCTTCCTTCTCTGTGTCCTATTCCTAGCAACGCTAAGGAAAGGGTTCTGCATTCCTTGGATGTGGTCAGGTGTCTGAAGTATTACCTGGTAGTCACTGCGGCTTTCAGGAAGACTCTGAAAGATGCTCTTTTTGTGGTCCCTTCTGGTCCTAGGAAAGGTTTGGCTCCTGCCAAGTCTACTATTAGCAAATGGATTTGTCAGGCTGTGATTCAGGCCTATTCTGCTAAGGGGAAGAATCCTCCCTTCCGCCTTACTGCTCATTCCACTCGTGCTATTGGTGCCTCTTGGGCCTTCCAGCACCAGGCTTCTGTTGAACAAGTTTGCAAGGCCGCTACTTGGTCTTCTGTTCATACCTTTTCAAAGTGTTACAAGGTTGATGTTAGGGCCTCAGCTGATGCTGTGTTTGGCCGCAAGGTTTTGCAGGCGGCAGTGGTCTAAACTGTCTGCTGTCACCTTTTTGTTGGGGATCCCACCCTACTTACGGACACTGCTATGGGATGTCCCAAGTGTAAGTACTATATCTGGAGCAGGACGTACTGTATACTAAGAATAATACAATTCTGTGAAATACTCACCTGTAGAATTGGTATTATTTGTATACAGTACATCCTGCTCCACCCCACCCTGGTTTTTTGCATTATTCTGGATCCCCTGTATGGTGATTGTTATCTTTGTTATAGTTACCAGTTGTTTTGGGTGGTTAAATTCTCCCGGCTTCTTGTTCACAGCTTTTCAATGCTGGGGAGGTCCCTGGGTATTTGAGGGGCCGGGAGGAGCCTGTTTTGCATGTCTCTGCAGTGCAGCGCCATCTGGCGGAGGATAACCCAAGTGTAAGTACTATATCTGGAGCAGGACGTACTGTATACAAATAATATCAACTCTACAGGTGAGTACTTCACAGAATTGTATTTTTCTTCATCTCCCTGTGGCACCAGAGCCATCAGTTTGGCACCTAAAGTTTTGGGTTGCAGTTTCGGCACTAAATGGTTTGCCATCACTGAACTAGGGCAACAACAGCACATGGTGCTTCCTGATTCTACCCATGAAAGAACAAATCTGATTATTAAAGGGTTTTTTCAGCTAAGTAAAAATGCGAGAGAGGCTGCATACCTCTGCTTGCTGCCTCTCAGCTGTGTTGTAGCTGTCTGGGGTCGGGGAGGAAGAGGAAACCTTATATAATTCTCCCACCGCCCCTTCATACACGTGGTGCAATCACAGCTCAAGCTTCTTGATGCATATATGCCCCCTACTAATACAACTTATGCCCACCCCCACCCCTGTGTGTAGCCCTCCTCCTTCATTGTATCCATCCTGCCCCCCCCCGTGCGCAGCCCACCCCCTTCACTGTATCGATCCTGCCCCTCCCCCCTGTGTGCAGCCCACCCCCTTCACTGTATCGATCCTGCCCCTCCCCCCTGTGTGCAGCCCACCCCCTTCACTGTATCGATCCTGCCCCTCCCCCGTGTGCAGCCCACCCACTTCATTGAATCTATCCTACCCCCCCCCGTGCGCAGCCCACCCCCTTCACTGTATCGATCCTGCCCCTGCGTGCAGCCCACCCCCTTCATTGTATCGATTCTGCCCCTCCCCCCGTGTGCAGCCCACCCCCTTCACTGTATCGATCCTGCCCCTCCCCCCTGTGTGCAGCCCACCCCCTTCACTGTATCCATCCTGCCCCTCTCCCTTGTGTGCAGCCCACCCCCTTCACTGTATCCATCCTGCCCCTCCCCCGTGTGCAGCCCACCCACTTCATTGTATCTATCCTACCCCCCCGTGCGCAGCCCACCCCCTTCACTGTATCGATCCTGCCCCTCCCCCCTGTGTGCAGCCCACCCCCTTCACTGTATCCATCCTGCCCCTCTCCCCTGTGTGCAGCCCACCCCCTTCACTGTATCCATCCTGCCCCTCCCCCGTGTGCAGCCCACCCACTTCATTGTATCTATCCTACCCCCCCGTGCGCAGCCCACCCCCTTCACTGTATCGATCCTGCCCCTCCCCCCTGTGTGCAGCCCACCCCCTTCACTGTATCCATCCTGCCCCTCTCCCCTGTGTGCAGCCCACCCCCTTCATTGTATCTATCCTGCCCCTCTCCCCTGTGTGCAGCCCACCCCCTTCATTGCATCTATCCTGCCCCTCCCCCCTGTGTGCAGCCCACCCCCTTCATTGTATCCATTCTGCCCCTCTCCCCTGTGTGCAGACCACCCACTTCATTGCATCTATCCTGCCACCCCCCCCCCGTGTGCAGCCCACCCCCTTCATTCTATCCATCCTGCCCCTCCCCCCTGTGTGCAGCCCACCCCCTTCACTGTATCCTGCCACCCCTCATGTGTAGCCCATCCTTTTCACTGTATCTATCCTGCCCCTCCCCTATGTGTGCAGGCCACCCCCTTCACTGTATCCATCCTGCCCCTCTCCCCTGTGTGCAGCCCACCCCCTTCATTGTATCTATCCTGCCCCCCCCCCCCTGTGTGCAGACCACCCCCTTCACTGTATCTATCCTGCCCCTCTCCCCTGTGTGCAGCCCACCCCTTCATTGTATCCATCCTGCCCCCCCCTGTGTGCAGGCCACCCCCTTCACTGTATCCATCCTGCCCCTCCCTCCTGTGTGCAGCCCACCCCTTCATTGTATCTATCCTGCCCCCCCCTGTGTGCAGCCCACCCCTTCACTGTATCCTGCCACCCCCCCTCTGTGCAGCCCACCCCCATCATTGTATACAACCTGCCCCACCCCCATGTGTAGCCCATCCTCTTCACTGTAGCTATCCTGCCCCTCCCCTATGTGTGCAGGCCACCCCCTTCACTGTATCCATCCTGCCCCTCCCCCCTGTGTGTAGCCCACCCCCTTCACTGTATCCATCCTGCCCCTCCCCCCTGTGTGCAGCCCACCCCCTTCACTGTATCTATCCTGCCACTCCCCCTGTGTGCAGCCCACCCCCTTCACTGTATCCATCCCGCCCCTCCCCCGTGTGCAGCCCACCCACTTCATTGTATCTATCCTACCCCCCGTGCGCAGCCCACCCCCTTCACTGTATCGATCCTGCCCCTGCCCCCTGCGTGCAGCCCACCCCCTTCATTGTATCTATCCTGCCCCTTCCCCCGTGCGCAGCCCACCCCCTTCACTGTATCGATCCTGCCCCTCCTCCCTGTTTGCAGCCCACCCCCTTCATTGTATCTATCCTGCCCCTCTCCCCTGTGTGCAGCCCACCCCCTTCATTGCATCTATCCTGCCCCTCCCCCCTGTGTGCAGCCCACCCCCTTCACTGTATCCATCCTGCCCCTCTCCCCTGTGTGCAGCCCACCCCCTTCATTGTATCTATCCTGCCCCTCTCCCCTGTGTGCAGCCCACCCCCTTCACTGTATCCATCCTGCCCCTCCCCCGTGTGCAGCCCACCCACTTCATTGTATCTATCCTACCCCCCCGTGCGCAGCCCACCCCCTTCACTGTATCGATCCTGCCCCTCCCCCCTGTGTGCAGCCCACCCCCTTCATTGTATCTATCCTGCCCCTCCCCCCGTGCGCAGCCCACCCCTTTCACTGTATCGATCCTGCCCCTCCTCCCTGTTTGCAGCCCACCCCCTTCATTGTATCTATCCTGCCACTCCCCCTGTGTGCAGCCCACCCCCTTCATTGTATCTATCCTGCCCCTCTCCCCTGTGTGCAGCCCACCCCCTTCACTGTATCCATCCTGCCCCTCCCCCGTGTGCAGCCCACCCACTTCATTGTATCTATCCTACCCCCCCGTGCGCAGCCCACCCCCTTCACTGTATCAATCCTGCCCCTCCCCCCTGTGCGCAGCCCACCCCCTTCATTGTATCTATCCTGCCCCTCCCCCCGTGCGCAGCCCACCCCCTTCACTGTATCGATCCTGCCCCTCCTCCCTGTTTGCAGCCCACCCCCTTCATTGTATCTATCCTGCCCCTCTCCCCTGTGTGCAGCCCACCCCCTTCATTGTATCCATTCTGCCCCTCTCCCCTGTGTGCAGCCCACCCACTTCATTGCATCTATCCTGCCACCCCCCCTGTGTGCAGCCCACCCCTTCACTGTATCCTGCCACCCCCCCATGTGTAGCCCATCCTTTTCACTGTATCTATCCTGCCCCTCCCCTATGTGTGCCGGCCACCCCCTTCACTGTATCCATCCTGCCCCTCTCCCCTGTGTGCAGCCCACCCCCTTCACTGTATCTATCCTGCCCCTCCCCCCTGTGTGCAGGCCACCCCCTTCACTGTATCCATCCTGCCCCTCTCCCCTGTGTGCAGCCCACCCCCTTCATTGTATCTATCCTGCCCCCCCCCGTGTGCAGGCCACCCCCTTCACTGTATCCATCCTGCCTCTCCCCCCTGTGTGCAGCTCACCCCCTTCATTGTATCTATCCTGCCCCCCCCCCTGTGTGCAGGCCACCCCCTTCACTGTATCCATCCTGCCCCTCTCCCCTGTGTGCAGCCCACCCCCTTCATTGTATCTATCCTGCCCCTCTCCCCTGTGTGCAGCCCACCCCCTTCATTGTATCTATCCTGCCCCTCTCCCCTGTGTGCAGCCCACCCCCTTCACTGTATCCATCCTGCCCCTCCCCCCTGTGTGCAGCCCACCCCTTCATTGTATCTATCCTGCCCCCCCCGTGTGCAGCCCACCCCTTCACTGTATCCTGCCACCCCCCCCCCTGTGTGCAGCCCACCCCCATCATTGTATACAACCTGCCCCACCCCCATGTGTAGCCCATCCTCTTCACTGTAGCTATCCTGCCCCTCCCCTATGTGTGCAGGCCACCCCCTTCACTGTATCCATCCTGCCCCTCCCCCCTGTGTGTAGCCCTCCTCCTTCACTGTGTCCACCCTGCCCCTCCCCCCTGTGTGCAGCCCACCCCCTTCACTGTATCCATCCTGCCCCTCCCCCCTGTGTGCAGCCCACCCCCTTCATTGTATACAACCTGCCCCTCCCCCCTGTGTGCAGCCCACCCCCTTCATTGTATACAACCTGCCCCTCCCCCATGTGTAGCCCACCCCTTTCATTGTATCTATCCTGCCCCTCCCCCATTTGTGCAGCCCACCCCCTTCATTGTATCTATCCTGCCCCTCCCCCATGTGTAGCCCACCCCCTTCACTGTATCCATCCTGCCCCTCTCCCCTGTGTGCAGCCCACCCCCTTCACTGTATCCATCCTGCCCCTCTCCCCTGTGTGCAGCCCACCCCCTTCACTGTATCTATCCTGCCCCTCTCCCCTGTGTGCAGCCCACCCCCTTCACTGTATCCATCCTGCCCCTCTCCCCTGTGTGCAGCCCACCCCCTTCACTGTATCCATCCTGCCCCTCCCCCCTGTGTGCAGCCCACCCCTTCACTGTATCCATCCTGCCCCTCTCCCCTGTGTGCAGCCCACCCCCTTCACTGTATCCATCCTGCCCCTCTCCCCTGTGTGCAGCCCACCCCTTTCATTGTATCCATCCTGCCCCTCCCCCCTGTGTACAGCCCACCCCCTTCACTGTATCCATCCTGCCCCTCTCCCCTGTGTGCAGCCCAACCCCTTCATTGTATCTATCTCGCCCCTCCCCCATGTGTGTAGCCCATCCCCTTCACTGTATTCATCCTGCCCCTCTCCCCATGTGTGCAGCCCACCCCCTTCATTGTATCCATCCTGCCCTCTCCCCTGTGTGCAGCCCACCCCCTTCACTGTATCCATGCTGCCCCTCTCCCCTGTGTGCAGCCCACCCCCTTCATTGTATCCATCCTGCCCCTCCCCCCTGTGTGCAGCCCACCCCCTTCACTGTATCCATTCTGCCCCTCCCCCATGTGCAGACCACCCCCTTCATTGTATTCATCCTGCCCCTCCCCCCTGTGTGCAGCCCATCCCCTTCACTGTATCCTTCCTGCCCCTCCCCCATGTGTGCAGACCACCCCCTTCACTGTATTCATCCTGCCTCTCCCCCCTGTGTGCAGCCCACCCCCTTCATTCTATCCATCCTGCCCCTCCCCCCTGTGTGCAGCCCACCCCCTTCACTGTATCCATCCTGCCCCTCCCCCCTGCGTGCAGCCCAACCCCTTCATTGTATCCATCCTGCCCCTCCCCCATGTGTGCAGCCCACCCCTTCACTGTATCCATTCTGCCCCTCCCCCCTGTGTGCAGCCCACCCCCTTCACTGTATCCATCCTGCCCCTCTCCCCTGTGTGCAGCCCAACCCCTTCATTGTATCTATCTCGCCCCTCCCCCATGTGTGTAGCCCATCCCCTTCACTGTATTCATCCTCCCCTGTGTGCAGCCCACCTCCTTCATTGTATACAACCTGCCCTAACCCCATGTGTGCAGCCCACCCCCTTCATTGTATTCATCCTGCCCCTCTCCCCTGTGTGCAGCCCACCCCCTTCATTGTATCCATCCTGCCCCTCTCCCCTGTGTGCAGCCCACCCCCTTCATTGTATCCATCCTGCCCTCTCCCCTGTGTGCAGCCCACCCCCTTCATTGTATCCATCCTGCCCTAACCCCATGTGTGCAGCCCACCCCCTTCATTGTATCCATCCTGCCCCTCCTCCCTGTTTGCAGCCCACCCCCTTCATTGTATCCATCCTGCCCCTCTCCCCTGTGTGCAGCCCACCCCCTTCATTGTATCCATCCTGCCCCTCCCCCATGTGTGCAGCCCACCCCTTCACTGTATCCATTCTGCCCCTCCCCCCTGTGTGCAGCCCACCCCCTTCACTGTATCCATCCTGCCCCTCCCCCCTGTGTGCAGCCCACCCCCTTCACTGTATCCATCCTGCCCCTCTCCCCTGTGTGCAGCCCACCCCTTTCATTGTATCCATCCTGCCCCTCCTCCCTGTGTACAGCCCACCCCCTTCACTGTATCCATCCTGCCCCTCTCCCCTGTGTGCAGCCCAACCCCTTCATTGTATCTATCTCGCCCCTCCCCCATGTGTGTAGCCCATCCCCTTCACTGTATTCATCCTGCCCCTCTCCCCATGTGTGCAGCCCACCCCCTTCATTGTATCTATCCTGCCCCTCTCCCCTGTGTGCAGCCCACCCCCTTCATTGTAGCCATCCTGCCCCTCCCCCATGTGTGCAGCCCACCCCTTCACTGTATCCATTCTGCCCCTCCCCCCTGTGTGCAGCCCACCCCCTTCACTGCATCCATCCTGCCCCTCCCCCCTGTGTGCAGCCCACCCCCTTCACTGTATCCATCCTGCCCCTCTCCCCTGTGTGCAGCCCACCCCCTTCACTGTATCCATCCTGCCCCTCTCCCCTGTGTGCAGCCCACCCCTTTCATTGTATCCATCCTGCCCCTCCTCCCTGTGTACAGCCCACCCCCTTCACTGTATCCATCCTGCCCCTCTCCCCTGTGTGCAGCCCAACCCCTTCATTGTATCTATCTCGCCCCTCCCACATGTGTGTAGCCCATCCCCTTCACTGTATTCATCCTGCCCCTCTCCCCTGTGTGCAGCCCACCTCCTTCATTGTATACAACCTGCCCTAACCCCATGTGTGCAGCCCACCCCCTTCATTGTATCCATCCTGCCCCTCTCCCCTGTGTGCAGCCCACCCCCTTCATTGTATCCATCCTGCCCCTCTCCCCTGTGTGCAGCCCACCCCCTTCATTGTATCCATCCTGCCCTAACCCCATGTGTGCAGCCCACCCCCTTCATTGTATCCATCCTGCCCCTCCTCCCTGTTTGCAGCCCACCCCCTTCATTGTATCCATCCTGCCCCTCTCCCCCGTGCGCAGCCCACCCCCTTCATTGTATCTATCCTGCCCCTCTCCCCTGTGTGCAACCCACCCCCTTCACTGTATCCATCCTGCCCCTCCCCCCTGTGTGCAGCCCACCCCCTTCATTGTATCTATCCTGCCCCTCTCCCCTGTGTGCAACCCACCCCCTTCATTGAGTCTATCCTGCCCCTCCCCTTGTGTGTAGCCTGTCCTTCTCCTACCCAGCTCTGCTAGCCCCCCCCCCCATAGTCATCAGGAGCGGGGGCAGCAAGAGCACCCATGGCAGCCGCTGTAATCTGGGGTGGGGTGAGAGCATACCCCCCTGCGAGCCCCCACATAGCTCACTGTTATCGGGAGCAGCAAGAACACCCCCTCCAGGCGTAGTTATCAGGAGTGGTGCACCCCCCACCGCCTGCTGTTAGCGGGAGCAGGAGGCGGCAATAAGGAATGTATATGTGTGGAGGGGTGTACATGCGGGAGTGAGTGAGTGCAAGTGGGGGAGTCAATGCCCCTGGGGCAATCCTGCCGATAGGTCCAATTTAACAGGGACTCTTAGTTACCATAATAATAACAACATAATACATATAGGCTGGGCAACCACACTAAGGGAGTGCCATCTATGCCCAGTCCCCATGCCAGTGCTTGCCTGTACAGTGACTTTTTTTTACTTACCTGTATACAAACATTGCTACATTTTTTACATGCCGATACAAAGGCAGTGCCAATTTTATACTTGCTTGTATACATCTGGAGGGGAGGGACATGGGGGGAGATTCCATGGGAACCCATTGGGGGCGGGGGATGATTCCACAGAGGCTCCTCCTCTGTGGCAGAAAAGCCTCCCTGCCCCCGCAGGCCAGTGCCAGCATTAGCTAGACAGGATGCCAGGGAAGGGGGAGCCCAGTGTCCCCACCTCACAACAGATGCCCAGGACCAGGAGGGAGCCCCCTAATCTGGCAGACCTAAAGAGAGTTTTTTAAAATGTTTTTTTATGTGCTGTCAGTGATCAGTTTCATAAAATCTCTCTCTTTCAAAGTCCTGGCTAAAATAATACTGACCATACTGTCCAAGCTAGGAGATTGGCTGAAAAGTTTTATTATCTCCTGTTCTAAGCAATGCCTTCTAGTTTTTTCTAAAGGCCTTTTTTTTTTTTTTTTTACAGTACATTCAGTCTGTGGATAAGGGGGGGGGGGCAGTATCTGGGTATCTGTCTGCCTGTTATCTCCAGTCTCTTGCCCACTATTTTTCTCTTCTTCTGTTGTTGCAAGGGCATCACGTAGTATGCAGGGATGCAAGTCTATGTTTCTTTCTTTCTATTATTTCCTTGCCATTCCTTCTCTTTTATCTGTCTGTGCTATTGTTTCTTTCCATCCATATTTTTCTCCCATTCTCTCTCGCTCCTGCTTTTTTCAGCCATTCAGTCTATGATTTGTTTTTAGTTTCTTTCCATCTATTCTTTTTTTGTCATTCCTTTTCTTTTTTTTTTTGTTTCCGCCTTTCTTTTTTCCCCTGTAATTCCTTCTATTCTTTTGTTCTTTATTTCTTTCTGTTTTTCCTTCTATACCTTGTGATTCCACTTTCCGACTTTCTTTTGTTACCTGTAATTCCTTCTATTATTTTCTTATTTATTTCTCTGTTATTCCTTTTATACTTTATCATTTCATCTATTCGTTTTTCCTTTCTATTCATTATCATTACATCTTATTAGTTTTTCCTTTCTATTCTTTATCATTACATCTATTAGTTTTTCCTATTCTTTGTCAGTATTCACTATACATGAAATGTTATCACCATGTGCGGAGTATCATACCACACCGCAAGGGGCCCATTGAAGCTCTATCGCCCAAGGACCCGCATAAACCTGGCCCTGCATGGAGATCCTGAACCGAGCAGGGTGGTGGCCTATTGGAGCCAAGGGCAAATATCCAGGCCATCCAAAACCATGTACAATTGACATTTCAGGGTAATCCGAAAAAGGGAGATCTTTAAAGAGAGCCCACTCATCTGTATTTGGTCCACTTCAAATCCATGCAGTGCAGTAATGATATACACCACTAGGGAGCAGTAGAAGCACACAAAGCAGCTTCTGTTGGCACTCTTCATTTCAAGGGAACACTGCGTGTCAGCTTAATTAAAAGGCTTACCTGGTCCAGGAGCACCTCCTACAAACCACATCTCATCTCTTGCATGGCGTCCCATTTCCTCCTCCAGCATGACAGCACCTGACATGGGGACGGGGCGTGTTCTCAACATTCAACAAAACTCAATACTAACTGTCACCATCTCATAACGGCAAACGAGGAGCCCCAAAAAGTACTGGGGAATACTGCAGTGGAAGAGCTTACAATCTATTAGGGTATAATGGAGGATACAGAAGGAGAAGAGCTTACAATCTATTAGGATATAAGGGAGAATATAGAAGGAGAAGAGCTTACAATCTATTAGGGTATAATGGAGGATATAGAAGGAGAAGAGCTTACAATCTATTAGGGTATAGGGAGGATAAAGAAGGAGAAGAGCTTACAATCTATTAGGGTATAAGAGAGGATACAGAAGGGGACGAGCTTACAATCTATAAGGATATAAGGGAGGATACAGAAGGAGAAGAGCTTACAATCTATTATGGTATAATGGAGGATACAGAAGGAGAAGAGATTACAATCTATTAGGGTATAAGAGGATACAGAAGGGGAAGAGCTTACAAATTCAATCTATTAGGGTATAAGGGAGAATACAGACGGAGAAGACCTTACACTCTATTAGTGTATAAGGAAGGATACAGAAGGAGAAGAGCTTACAATCTATTAGGGTATAATGGAGGATATAGAAGGAGAAGAGCTTACAATCTATTAGGGTATAGGGAGGATAAAGAAGGAGAAGAGCTTACAATCTATTAGGGTATAAGGGAGGATACAGAAGGAGAAGAGCTTACAATCTGTTAGGGTCAGGATCATGGCATCCATCCCATTTCCATCATATAATTTATGCAAGACCCAGCACCATCTGATTATCTGATAAATCCATATCTGCCTAATTTGCTTTAATCCCAATCTCAAATGCTGGTTTAGGGTGATCCATTATGTTCTTTTGATGAATGAACCTGTGAGATCATCTTGTAAGGCGTTAAATAGAACCATTCATCCAAGAGGTCCTACAACCCAGGTCCCCGATCTCACTCACCCTTTCCCGGTCCTGTGGCGCATGCAAGCACGTTCATCTAAGGTGAGCGGATCCGAGCGTGCTGGCAGCTGCACCCCCCACTACCCTCTAAATGGGAGCGTACCCTCGCCGGCCATTCACAAATGGGGCGTGGATTATTAGCTCAGGATCTCCAGTTCTGGTAATGATGACGTCCAACAGCTATTATCTATAGCTTATCTATTGATTATTTATAGATTCTAATAATAGGAGAAGGTGAAAACCTTGCAGCTGCCCCTAAAAACGGGAGCACCATAAAACCAATAACTCGATTATAGTAAATCATTTTGTGTGCCGGGACAAAAAATATATTTTACTATACATACATACATCAGGGACATAGTATCCCTGATTTGGAGGGACTATCCCTCTTTTGAGTCCATGTCCCCCTGTGCCTTGTTCCCATTTGTCCCTCTTTGAGGTGTAACATGCACAACAGCAGCAATAAATGATTCATTTGCCTATTTGAAGTGTTTATATTGTTGTAACTGTTGCATCCTATCTTATATCCATCCCTCAATGAGGGGGCGTGGCCTAATTTAACAATTTCCCACCCTAAAAATTTGGAAGGTATGACTATAAACGTGTTGTATGCAGAATTTGCATTTGTCCACTTAAATTTCCGCTAATATATGTCTGTTTTTTTTAGCTGTCTCTGAGCCTGTTTATGTGTTTTAATAGTTTACCTTTGATTCAATAAAATTGATTAAATTAGAGTTACTGGTTTTGTGGTGCTCCCATTTTCAGGAGCAGGTGAAAGGTTTTCACCTTCTCCTATTATTACTTTCATTAGCTTTTTGGGTGGAGCACACTTATTTGTTTAGGTGGTACAATTACTTGGTATGATTATCTATAGGTATAATATATATTTGGTATAATATAATAGGTATAATTAGGGTACATTTTCTGTTTTCATATTGAGAACTGGCTGTGACATTTGTGCCAAATTGTGTTCCGATTTCCTTTGATCCAGAGTGTTCAGCATTTTATAATTTTTACATTAATATTCTTGGAATTCTATTTTTATATCAGTTTAATTTTTTTTACTTTCAGTTCAATTATCATTTTATTCATCATTTTCATTGTGTCTCTTTTTTGTAACAACATTTTAAAAATTAAAATTTTATTTTCATCATTCTGTTTCTTTAGAATTGCGGTGTTATCACCAGGCAGAGCAGCGAAGGTTCGGCGACGCGCTATGTGTATGCTCTTAGGGAAGGCTGAGGATTTAAGAGTAACAACAGCTCGTGATGTCAGCTCTTCCGAAAATAGAGAGGGATAGACTGCAAATCCACAGCTAGGGGACTAAAACCTTTCAATCCCGCTGTAGTAAGCAGCAGGTCAATGCGCACGGCTCCTCGAAGAGGAGAAAGCAAAAGATCAAAGCTAGCCTACAAGTCGATCTCCTCCCCCCCCCCCCCCTTCCTTGGCAGCTCATGCTCACTTCTCCACCAGGGGTGGCAGTGCAAGCCCTTAAGTCATTTCAGGTCTAGAAGCTGGAGAGCCATTGAACTAGACACAGGTGCTCCTCTTCGTCGGTTCCTCTTCTCTTCCCGTTGCTTGCTTCTTTTTTTTTACATTGAAACTCTGAGGAATAATCCAAGTATCTTATGTCACCGGTGAAGGACTTTCCAGAGATCCTCTAAAGTGACCCAGTTCTTCCGGCTTGCTGGAGAAGACAGGACCTGAAACACCATGACGAGCAACGAGCAAAGGTGAGTTTCCTTGGCTCCATATTGTCATGTTTAAGTGTTTTGGGTTGGCGTATGTTGGCACATCGTAGTGAAATCCTTATTTTTGTATGACCACGGTGTGAGGATCGGAGATTGCTGGGGGTTCCCGCAGCAAATTAAGGAGCTTTTGTTGTCAACAGCTGTTCCTATTCATTATGCATCAGCTAGACAAAAGATCCTAGGATTGTAGCACGGGGGGGGGGGGGGGGGGGGCTGGAATCAGTCACTGGTCCCCTCCAGCCGGAGCTTCATCCCGGCTCCACAGGGGGCCGAGGAGCAGCCTGACTTGATATCGTTTTTGTACTTGCTCAAGGAGCGCTCGCTTGACTTCATTCATTCATTGTTCTCGCTCCATGGAAAGAAATCAGAGCTATCTGGCCACAATGGCAAACTGTCTTCTGCTGCCTATTCAAAGTGACCCATAGATGTGAGATAGGTCATTAGCGACCCAATTAGATCATTTATTATGTGTCGATGTGGAGGATGGAGAACCATTGAGCGGAACGCTACTGAACGTTTTTTTTTTTCCAGCGGTTTACACATTTTGCCACTGTGCGACCACAAATAGGAACGCTTGCCAAGGAATGACTGAATGCTGTTTTTTTTTTAGGTAGCAATAGAAAACACACGGAAACCTGACTGTGCATTGTTACTCTTCCACGGCCCAGGACATTTTTTTGCCTAGCTATGGCCATAGGAGGTCTTTGTGGCAACTTTCTAATAAGCGCTGGATAGAATAAGAGGACAGGATAAAGTGGAGCAAAAATTAGTGTAATTCTCTGGCTCAACCACTTAGATTCCTTGTTTGGACCATGGGGCAATTTTATCCCCCACCCCCCAAATCATAAGCCTATACACACCCACATTCCTGGCTGCTCAGCAGGTATACCTTTAGGGTTTACAGTGCAGGCAAGCATGCCCCAGCAGTCACATGCAGTGGTGGATTGGGGCCAAATATCATCCCGGGATTTTACCAGCACCTGACCTGCCCATGACCAGTCAGTGGCATCTCTGCTGCTTCCTGGCCAATTATCCAGTGTGCTCCAATACTAGGGGGAGGACATGGGCTGGGGTTGCTTGGGTGAGGGTATAGAGTGGTGAAGGGGATGGGGGGCCGGGATTGAATGGGAGTGTTAGTAAAGGAGCAGCTCAAACTACCCCAAAGCCACCGGGCATTTGCCTGGGTCTCCCTATGGCCATGGATGGATAATGCCAGGATGCCCCTGGTCACATGGGAACAGTACACTACACTGCACTGGAGTGTAGACTGGATGAGTATTATTCCTGTATTCCTGCTATTTTTTAGGGTCTGCAGTAGATGCTCAACCAAAATTTAGCTGTCTGGGAAATGGGGGAGCCAATGGCCCAGGATAAGTCAGGTTTAATCAAGCATACTCATGTACAAAGCAGTATCAAAAAGGACCTCATACGGAGTACAGAAATACGATTGGTTGATAGGCGATTCCCCAGAATACCCACCCTCCCCCACAACATCATAGTCATACGTGTACATTGTATTTTATAAATATGGCCTGGCATCTAGATCTATTTTCAATGGCCTACATGTCTGATTATTCCTCTTATCTAATGAGGGGTGATCAAGGGGCGCTTAGGGGGACAGTTCCAATTCACCTGATGAGGATGAGGATGAGTGGTTTGTAAGCTACCTGCCTGTTAAAATTGACATCTTTCGGACAAGTTGTATTGTCCTAGAAAATCATTAGGAGGTCTTATACATTGAATGCTTTGGAGTCAGCAGGGGAGCTGGAGATGTTATAGATGTTTGTTGCCAGAGCGAGCAAGAGCTGGACAAGGTTCCCCCCCCCCCCAGTTTTGTTTATTCGACAGAAGATGTCAAATTGTCAACCAGTGCAACCATTTATAGCCATCAAGGGTGGTCATTTTGTGTTGTGTCTAAGGAACCAGAGATCAAGTTGCCACTTGTGTTGGAAGATACATTTTTTGCGAGCATCTTAAACGTGAAAGGGTTACATAGTTAATACGGTTGAAAAAAGACATATGTTCATCAAGTTCAACCAAGGGTGTTGGGTAGGGAAGTTATTTTTTATTTTATTTTTTGTTTTTACTGATAACAGCTAACAGTAACCATTAATGTTATTTTCTTCTAAATAAGCATCTAATCCTAAGCAGGTGATGCTGTAACAAGCTTCTGTGGGAACCCATTCCACAGATTTATAGTTCTTAGTAAAAAATTATTGTCGCCTCTGGAGATTGAATTTCTTTTTTTCTTTTTTTTTGTCTGTAGAGAGGATTTTACCTGAAGTAGTGTAATCAGGTTAGTCTGGCAGCTTCTGCCCTTAGTAAAACAACGCTGGTTGTGCATAGTTACATAGCCGTGTATGTAGTGCCTTAATAATCGCTACCAGAGCCTCAAGCTCCCACACTTTACTTGCCAGACTTCTGGCATTTGTGAACATACACTTTAAGTTCCTATCTAGTTTGACACATTGAGCTTTAGTATTAGCTTCTGCAGTAATACATCCGCCTAATATTTCACTGTTGGTTTGCAACACATGGATCTGCTTATCCATCATAGCAGTCCTCCCCCCTTCTAATTCTCCACCCAACATTAAATGCGGTCCCCTAAGTAACCTGTATTCCCCTTTGCTTTCTCGCTTATCCTCCCCCCTCATCTTTAGTCTTAACACCTGTCCATCCCTTCTAGTATCCTCTTACCCAGCACATCAGACCCCTTTCCATTCAGATGCAAATTATCTGTAAAATACATTTTGTACCCCAATGAAAAGTCAGCTCAGTGCTCTAGGAACCCAAATCCTTCTGCCCTGCAGCAGGACTTGAGCCATGCGTTTAACTCTTTAAGCTCCCGC
The DNA here is from genome assembly GCA_027917425.1 of Gastrophryne carolinensis. Classification (NCBI taxonomy): domain Eukaryota; kingdom Metazoa; phylum Chordata; class Amphibia; order Anura; family Microhylidae; genus Gastrophryne; species Gastrophryne carolinensis. Next base: position 100,206,656 of record CM051241.1, read on the forward strand.
TGTCGTTCATGCATAGCACATGACACAGGCAGGAATATAACCTTGGAGGTCCTTCTCTTCAACTTGGTGCCTAATTCCTAAAATGTATTCTTAAGGATCCTCCATCTACCATTAATTCTGTCATTGATCCCCACATGGACCACGACAGCTGGGTTATCCCCAGCCCCTCCCAGTAATTTCTCCACCCTTTCCACCACATGCTGAACCCTGGCACCAGGGAGACAGCAAATCATTTGGTTGAGACTACCTGATAATAGAATCCCCTATTACCACTAACTGTCTGATCCTACCTGCAGTTCCAACCACCCGCTCACTAGCTGGGCTGTCCTCCCGGCTGTTAGGGAGAGCAGTATCCGCTAGGGCTGCCATTTCAGAGACTGACATTCTTGCATCATTACCCAACTTGGCAATTTTGCTAGGATGCACAGACACAGGTATGGCCTTCCTTTACTGTGCACCCTTTCTACTCTATCTACATTGATGCAGCTACTTATCTGCTCCTCCTGACCCATTATCCCACGCTCTGTATCTACCCCATTTAATGCCTGCTCAGTGATCAGAATGCCCTTTTCCATATTGTCAATCTGTTGCATTTTGTGCCTCCAGATCACCAGAGCTTCCAGTGTTGCAATATGCTTACATTTATCACAGCGTATTCACCCTGGAACTGCTGCTGCTGAAGTGTATACAGTGTATACAGAAATGAAGTAGACCTCCAATGTTGCTAGCCATTGTCCCAGTTATAAAAACAGAAGTAAAACACAATTTTAGCAGCAACATTGGTTTTAAAGTGGACCAACACCCAGGATTTTGACTATCCTGGGTTTTGGTCCACTTCGGCGGGGCACCCCGATCGGGGGTGCCCCGCTGTGTGAAACCCCCCAGAAACCCCAAAAAACTCACCTCTCAACGCTCCCACGTGAACGCCGCAGCCAATCCCCGCCAACGTCCAGGCGGGGATCAGGAACGTCCAAGCCGCTTCCGCCGCCGCCGCCTCCCGCGCGTCACTCTCGGCGCGCGCACATCTGGAGGGGCGCGCGGGAGGCGGCGGCGGATCGGGTAAGATGTTTTTGGGGGGTTTCACCCCGCGGGACATCCCGATCTCGGATGTCCCGCGGGGTGGGAGGTGATCGGCCCGGGAATCTTATAGATTTCCGGGCCGATCACCCCTGGGTGTTGGTCCACTTTAAACTTCTTATTTTAGCTCTATAACACTTAAGCAATAAACACCTAAAGTCCCCCAATCTAAAGTCCCTTAATGAAAAGTCCCCTCACTTATAATCCAACCAGAGCTCCTAAACTCTTATTTTTAGCAAAGCAATACTTCTCTTCACCAGTGTCAAATAGGCTTCTAATTAGGCAGCAACAACCCCACCCAATTAACTCTGCTCTCTATCAAATGCAAAGGAACCAATGTATTTTAATGTAGGGCTAGAGAAAAAAAAAACACACTAACACAATGCGTCCCCTCACTTATAATATAACCTCACTTGAAAATACAACTAGAACTCGCAAAAGCTCCTAAACTCTCTTTAAAACAATCTTTTTTAAAGCAAAGCAATACTCCCCTTCACCAGTGTCAGTCTATGGCTCATCTGTCAAACAGGGTTTTTTTTTTTTTTTTTTTAATATCATCATAACTGACCCCTGCTGAATGCACCACAAACCTGTCCCAGACCCACCTCAAACAGCCAAAACACCTACATGGTAAAAGGCGCTTCAATTTCTAGTAGGGGCAATCGGAATGTAAACCCATTCTAAATATTGTAGGCAATGTTCCTCAACCTATGGAAACATGTACACTACCTTCCACCAAAATCAACTACAATAGATGCAAAGCTAGATAAAACCCATCACTGTAAAAGCTTATGAAACAACCAAAACCTAGTGGCCAACTGTAGTGGATGTCTGGAGCTCTGAGCATAAACATTTTTATCAAGACCAAAATCTAAAACGCAATAATTGTATCGGAATGAAGGGCCGTAAGCGATAGAAAAAAAAAACCTCTTGAATGTGCAATTCCAGCCAGCTCTCGTAGTCACCATGGTGATCTGCTGTCGATGGGTTGCTTATGAATGAGTTTCGGAATCATATTTATAATTGGAAAGACCTTAATGTCGATAATGGACATTCAACATCTTTTCATGTCGGAGGGTCAGGCCGGTCGATAGTCTCCTAATTGTAAAATAATGTCTTTGTTTGATGTCGGCAGCTGTTCATTCATCGAGCATTCTCTCCTTGCGGCAACGGCTGGATGTCTCTAGGGGGTTCTCTCTCCAAGATTGTTCTCAGATTAATACTTTTTACCACTGCAATCTCAGTGATTGAATTACTCTTTACCAACAGATTGAGGTGTCCCATGGGCTTAGTGGTGGCACAGGGCCAGAGATGATGTGCTGTTTAACATCGCTTCACTGCCTGGGGTGGCTGGCTTTTAGAATTTCAGTTCATTGTATGATTTTATTCTGTTGGGTAGTGTGAAAGAAGGTTCAGATTTGTATTTTTCCACATCTGGCTGCATTAGCAATGCAACCTAAATAGATACCTTCTCCGCTGAACACCTTTTCCAGTCTTATTGCACACTCAATCGTGATTTCCCTTAAATGATAAAAGTGTCCCTCAACCAAACGAATACCCTCTTAATCCAGCCACTCCTTTAACTTGCAAGAAATACTTCTTATTGAACTGAATATCCACAATCTGAAAAGAGACACTACTCAGCCTACTCATTAACTCACAGCCAAAAAGTAGACACTTAACCAATGGGTTCTTTTTAAAAATTAATTTCGATTTCTTGGTGAACTGCATACCCCACTCCCAATCCATAAAAGGCCCACCTCAATTTCTAAGTGTTCGTCAACCAAATAAATACCCTCTTAATCCAGCCAGTCAGTGGGCTATCTTCTAAATTAGAATACACCTTTAACTGGCAATAAATAGTGCTTATTGAACTGATTATCCGCAATCCAAAAATAGACCCTACTCAATGACACTCGACCAAAAAGTAGACACTTAGCAAATGTTTTTTTTTTTAATTTAATTTCAATCCATCTCTTGGTGAACTCAATACCCCCCCCCCCATCCTTAAAAGACCCACCTCAATTTCCAAGTGTCACTCAAACAAACAAATACCCTCTTAAGAATACCCCTTTATCTGCCAAGAAATACACCCTACTTGGCCTACTCAATAACTCTCGGCCAAACAGTAGACACTTAACCAATGGGTTCTTTTTTAAAATGTAATTTCGATCCATCTCTTGGTCAACTGAATACCCCCCCATCCATAAAAGACCCACCACAATATCTAAGTGTCCCTCAACAAAACCAAACCCTCTTAATCCCGCCAGTCAGTGGGCTATCCTCTAAGTTAGAATACCCTTTTTACTGGCAAGAAACACTTCTTATTGATCCTTGGTGAACTGAATACCCCCCTCCCCCCATCTATAAAAGACCCACCTCAATTTGTTTGATGCCCCTCAACCAAACGAATACCCTCTTAATCCAGCTAGTCAGTGGGCTATCCTCTAAATACCGAGAAATAAAACCAAAAAATACTTCTTATTGAACTGAATATCCACAATAAAAAAAAAAGACCCAACTCGGCCTACTTAATGACTCTCGGCCAAAAAGTAGACACTTAACCAATAGGTTCTTTTTCAAATTTAATTTTGATCCATCTCTTGGTGAACCGAATACCCCCCATCCATAAAAGACCCACCTCAATTTCTAAATTACACTTAGCCAAAGGAATACCCTCTTAACCAGTCAGCCAATGCATAGTTCCCCTAAATCGGATAATGGTTTCAACCAGTAAGAGACCCCTTAATAAACTAAATATCCCCATCAATCTATAAAACAAACGCCCCATTCTCTAATTGACCCTCAGTCACAACACAAGAGCAGTAACCCAAACTGGTCGGCCAAGAGATAACCATTTAGCCCATGGGTTACTTTCTAAATTTAAATACCCCTTCATTTAGTGAACTGGATACTCCCTTAAATCCATAAAAGACCCACCTTAGTTTGTAAATGACCCTCAGCCAAAAGAAACCCCTTATAATGCGATCGGCCACTGGATAGTCCCCTAAATTGGATTATGTTTTCAACTAGTAAGTCAACTAAATACACTCATCAATCTATAAAACTGCGTTATTTCTGTTGGAGATACAATACTTCGCTTACAGCTTGTATTTAAATGAGATTAGTGACTTTTGCGAGATTTATTGCAGTTTACAGCTATGACAAGTTATGACACTAGATGGAACTGTGACCGATACTTAACTGTAGAGTCTATGCATTTTGCTGCTGTGTTATTGCCTGCCCTTCCCATTGCTCTATGGTACTTCTTTTTTATCCTGTCTATGTTATGCATCATGTAAGGTGACATTCTCCTACTGCATTCATGTTCCAGTAAAGTCAGTTCCTGTTCCACCACAAATGTCTATCTGGCCACCACAAATGTCTATCTGGATTACAACTCCACTGGACCCGGAACACAAACACTCTGCAACGATTTCCTAAGTCACAAGAGTAGTAATTATCTTGGTGAATTTCAGTAAGTACACTTTAAATGACTAAAGGAGTCTTTCACCAATTGAATCCCCCCCCACCCGATCCATAAAGACTCACCTCTAAATGAAGCTTAGCCCAAAAAAAAAATCCCTTAACCAATGGGCCGATCAGCTCTCTCCCCGCGGGGCATCCGAAATCGGGATGCCTCGCTGTGTAAAACCCCCCAGAAAGCCCCTAAAAACTTACCTTATCGGTGACGGACAAGCGACGGCTTATCAGTCGCTTGTCCGTTGCCGATAAGGTAAGATTTTAGGGGCCCCGATCGGGGTGCCCCGCGGAAGTGGACCAACACCCAGGATAGTGAAAATCCTGGGTGTTGGTCCACTTTAAACTATTCCCCAGCATCTAAAATTAATAGGTTTTAGGTTTTTAGTCACTTAATTTTCTTTCCCCCATCGGGCTGCAACTCTGTTCAGGACTTTAGGATACGGGCGCTGTCATCTTGCCTCAGAAGCATCACATACTGAGGAGAGGCGAGCGGGATAAAGGGTTTGATTCGGAGCCCCTTTCTCAACACTTTTTGGGAGGTATTACTAGCAAACAAAAAAAATCACACAAAAAAGAAAAAACATTTCACATAAAAATTCTTGCAGAAAAAAAGGCTTTGCTGAATCAGATGAGGTGGAAAAATGGACGAGACCAGAAATTTTCACACCAAAAAAATGATGAGAAAGGGGCTCTGAATCAACCCTATAGTGCAGGGAGTGGGGTTATAGATGTGCTTTGCACAGACAGAGCAGAGTTGGGTTCACGTAAAGGACAGCAATCCCAGAATGCAGAGCGACACAGTCAGAAGACACTTCCTGTTTGCAGGCTGCCTGATGCTCCATGAGCTGCCATCATAGATATTTAAAGGCTCATAACATGCAGTAGATGCAGGTAGGATGATTTTTAATGTGATCAATCTATATGTACAGGGTGTGCGAAACATATAAGATATGTTTTTATTCAGGGTGAAGGTCCGCTTTAATACACCCTTTATAGGCCAATAGTCTATCCCCTACATTTCTCTTTCAATTGGCAACTGAGCCCTCTTAATCAACTAAATACCTAAGACAAATGACCAACCTCAATTTCTAAATGATACTAAGCCAAAAAGAATATCCTCTTAATATGATCAAGGAATGGGCCATCCCCTAAATTTGAACCACCCTTTATTTGCTAAGAGACTATTCGATTCGGACGTTTCACCAAATTTTTCCAAGAAATTTGGATTCGTTCAAATCTCTCAAAGAAAAGAAAATAAAAAAAGAAAGAAAGAAAAACTCTGGCGTTTCCCCCATTCAGTAGCTGGGCAGAGGACACAGATCCTCTGCCCTGCCAGCTCACCTTCCCCCTTGCAATTAGCCCCTTGTCTGCAGCGGGGAGCAAGGCGGTGGAAGCCCAGTGCCAGACAGAAGATCTGTGTGCTCCATGTGGCTGAAGAACAGCGTTAGACACCCGTGCTGAGGATCGCGTGTGAGTGAGGAGATGAGTAAGTCACTTACCTACATGCCGGCTCCTTTGTTGCTCTGGTCCGGCGGCAGGCGCTCTTAGTAGCACCAGAAGCCAGCTTGTGCAGGTGACAGTGGGGCCACCCTCCTCTGCTCCCCTCCTGCTGTAATGGACATCCTGTGCAGAGGCACATATGTGTGCTCCTCCATACAAGGCCGGATTAAGTGTGGTGGAGGCCCCTGGGCACAAAACCTGGTAGAGGCCCCAGATACAGTATGTTTTTCCTTTAAAATAATAGTCCAGCCAAGTAACTGATTGGTGGTTGTCTGGCACCCGCCTACTTACTGGAACGTCAGATTGAGTCCCTTGTGCGGGTGTGTGCTGCTTGGGAACTCCTGCTTTGCCATTCTGGGTGGGGGGGGAAGTAGTGTAGTCACCCAGCTGGTTCAGCAGAAAACAGTTCCCTGCATTGAGCTGCCAGCGGCTGTGCTTGGTGGCTTATGTGCAGTGACAGCTCTGTATCCATCACTGTAGCATTACTGATGGCGGCTTTGCTGCTCTAGACTCTCCATCCTGCCCTGTGGTGACTTTGGCTGCAGGTTTGGAAAAACAAAAAAAGGCTGGTCCAGGCAAGCGGGGGGCCCCCACTGCCGCAGATAGTTTTGTTGCCGGCCCCGTGGCATGAAAAGACTCCTAGACCAGACCATAACCTAAAGGTTGGTGGAGGCCCCCTTTGCAGGGGCTCTAGCCCCTTGCGCCCCCTCATAATCTGGCCCTGTCTGCATAGAATAGCAGGAGGGAAGCAGGCCAAGCTGTCACCTGAGCAAGATGGCTTCCAGAGCCCCCGCCGCTGGCCCGGACTGAGGGGGAAGATGGCATGTAGGTGACAGTGAGTTTTGAAGGATCCTGGAATTTGTAGTCAGCAGTTATACTAAGGGCTTCACTCAAGGTCTAGAAAGCTGCTCCCACTTAGCAACACAGAGCCATGGGAATATAGAACACTAGTATAGTATGTTGAATACAATCCAAAAAAACTGTCAGAACACTAATTGCCACGACAAAAGGAGTTTTCCATTAAAGTGGACCAAAACCCAAGATTTGGACTATCATGGGTTTTGGTCTTTGCACCCCCGGGCACCCCAATCGGGGGGGGGGGGGGCACTGTGTGAAACCCCACAGGTCACCTGATCTCACTTACCCTTCCACGGTCCTATGAGGCATGCACAGCCCTCTCATCCAATCATCACTTGGATCCGCTCCAGCCCCTTCGTTCGGGAGTTCGTCTAATGCGAGCGCACTGGCGGCCGCACCCCTGTTACCCTTTAACAGGAAGCGCGTCCGAGCCGGCCATTCACAAATGCCTGGCACAGGCACTTTCCCTGCTAAAGGGATAGCGGGTATGCAGCCACTGCTGGCACATGTGCCGTTGAACTGGGAATGAAAGTGAGTTTTCGTGCGACCTGGGGGTTTAACACAGCGGGGCATCCTGAATCTGGAAGCCCCCAGGGGGAGCGAGTATGTCTATGAGACTGCAGGGTGGGTTTTGGTCCACTTTGAGGGATAGGCCGCTTGTGACTAAGGGTCAGTCAGAAATTGAGGTGGGTCTTTTTAGGATTGTGAGGTATTCAGTTACGAATGGGAATTCGCTGAGTTTCAGGGGAAATTATTTCAGCACAGATTCATACTGTACTCCAGTTTGTGAGAGATGCCTCTTACCGGAATATTTCACCAATCCTTTCAAGACCAACCTATATTTCTAAATGAGACCCTGCCAAAGAATACCCTCTTAAAGCGGACCAAAACCCACTGAACTTGCGAAATACATTTGGCCCAAACCCCGGCCGATATTCCTTTCTTAGTGTGCTGAACTAGAAATGGATATTTTTGCTTTTTAAATCGTCCTGGAACACTGTTTTGCTGTCCCCCTCTGTAAGATGGCAGGCGATCAGTCATTGCATAGGTGTGGTAATGACATCATTGCCACACACAACGTCAATGAATGGAGGAGGCGGAGCTTTACAGCTAAAACAGGCGCCATTATCTGGAAATAGAAAGAAGCAGGAACATTACAAATTTGCAAAAGGTGCTCTTCATGGGGGGAGCAATTCAGGGGATGCTAGTTAAAAATGTTTTGGTCCGCTTTAATACGACCAGCTAATGGGCTATCACCCAAAATGTGAATATAGCTTTTATTTGTAAGAGACCCATTTTCATCATCAAAATATTTCTCAATCCATAACAGACCCCATTTCGTTTGTAAATGATGTTTCACCAAAGTTATAACTCTTCACCAGCCAATGAATTATCCCAATAATGCAGCCATAGAATGGGCTATCCATCAAATTTTAATATTGAGGGTACCACTCCTTTGGGGGAAAACACCTTGAGATCTCCGAGTATCGACCCTACATCTAATTACTAGGATGAACAGCAATGCTCATAGACAGCCTTAAACCGGACCTTCATCATCATTTAATGAAAAGCCCAAACCCTTTAAAAAACATTCTCCATCATCTAAAATCAATATATTTTAAGGTTTTAGTCGCTTACTTATTATTCTTTCACCTGCTGGGCTTCAACTCTGTTCAGGGCTCTAGGATACGCGCACCGCCATCTTGCCTCAGAAGCATTACATATTGAGGAGAGGGGAGGGGTGGGAAGTGCAGAGGGGCGGGGTTATAGCTGTGCTTTGCATAGACAGAGCTGGGGTCAGGAAAAGGACAGCAATCCCAGAATGCAAAGCAGCATTGAACCCCCCCCCCCCCCCCCCGGTTTGCTCGTTAACTGAAACTGTCGATCCCACAGTGTACTCACCAGTTCCAGGAAAGTAATGAACAAAGGGGAAGAGGGGGGTCACACACCATCCAAAATCAGGAGGATTTAGATTCGTTTAGACTTCAAAGTCAGACTTAAAGGGGTTCGGTGCTCTTCAAAGTAGACCAAAACTAGAGTTTTAGCCCAAATAACATGATCCTTAGGGGGCATCCAGATTTGGGACGTTCCTCGGTGATGTGACGCAACTCTTCACTACAAAGGGGCCCACTGAGACCATGCCGCCCAGGGGCCCACATAAACCTGGAGCCGGCCCTGAGGCCTGGCATCCAGCAAGGGGGAATCCAGGGGCTGCTGCAGAGACATGGGCACATAGAGGCCCCATAGACTCCACTCCATGTCAATGTGGAGCGGCATAAAGAGAAGACACCTGACCTGGGCTTAGGGAGGAGGTGAAGGTCATGCCTCCCAAGTGCCCCTGATTTGGAGGGACTGTCTCTCTTGAGTCCATGTCCCACTGTCCCTCGTTGTTCTCATTTGTCCCTCTTTGAGGTGTAACATGCAAATATGCAGCAATAAATGAGGCAGCCAATCAGGACGTCTGAGGAAGGAGTGGGGGGGTGTTTCTATTCTCAGTCCACTGAAGGTTGATTGAAGGATCAGGTCAGGGGGGTGGAGACTGAAAGCTGAATGAGGAAGTGATTTTCTCACTAAGTAGACAGACACAGCAGGAAGGAGAGCGCCGGAGGAACTCAAAGTAAGGTAAGCTACTGATTTTTATTTAACATTTGACTTGCCAATCACTTTAAAAGAGGAACATCGGAGGCAGTGGAGTCAAATATAATAAATATTATATATCATGGCAATAGGGCATTTTTCCAAACAAAGTTTTTTTTTTTTTTTTTTTTTTTAGAGAGTTTGGAAACCACACCCTATAGGCTATGCAGAAAAGGGCACTTTTTTTTAGCTTACCCCTTAGGGTGATGTTTCCGAATTAAGTTATCCTTACCTCATTGGAAAAATGATTTACCTCATCTTTAAAAATGTGATTTTTGGGAAAAATTTGCACTTTTTTGTTCGTTAAAGCGGATGTAAACTGAAACCTGACTTTTTTCTTACTATATAGCGAAACAAGAAACATGAGCCGTTTTCCGCGACAATGTCATTTGGCAAACGCCATGGGTAAGCTTTGATAGGGAGCGGAAGCAGCCGCATCCCTAGCAGCACACGCGCTCCCGTCCCAGCCTATCTGAATGGCCGGAGCGGGAGCGCACGCACAGTCCAAGGATGCAGGGGATGCATTCGCTCTCTCTTCCCATTGTAAACATTCATAGCTATTTGCTGGATTACATAGGCATGGCCCGCGGATGAGCTGTTGGACCGGGAAAGGTTAGTGAATTCTAGAGACCTTGGGGGGGGGGGTCACATAGTAGGAATCCCAATCTGGGATGCCCCGGGGGGGGGGGGGAAGGCCAGTGGCTAGCCTTGGAATCTGTTAGATTGCAGGGCTGGGCGCCTTGGGTTCTGGCAGTTAACATTTTTTAATTTTTCCCCAAAAATTGCACCTGCAATGGGGCATTTTATAGGTGAGGTCCATCATGTAGATGTTGGAACAACAGCGCCCAATGGGTTATGCAGAAAGAAAACAGTGATTTCTTGACATACCCCATAGGATGCTTTAAAAAAACTTTAAAAAATTATCCTTACCTCTTGGAAAATGATACCTCAGCGTTAAAAACTGCCCATCGCTGATGCGAGTGAATTTGTTCACTTGCAGGGAACTGGGCTCAGCAGAAGAAGTCATTCTTGGGGCCCAGTAACAGATCCTTGGGGTCCAACCTTCATATAAAAACAGGAGCCAAGTCGGTAGAGCCCATTGGGTGGAGCCATTGAAAGCTCAGATGTACCAATTCATGGAATCTACAGGATGCCCTAGTCTTCACCGAAGCCCTCAGCAAGAAAGGACAACCTGGGGTGCAGGACACCATGGGTAATCCATCTGGAGAAACTGGGCACCAGGGCCTCAGCCTGGCTGTGGGTAGATAGGAGGTAAGGTATTTAGGAAAAAGCAGGGTCAACATCCAGACCAGGGTCAAAGGGCAGGCAGCAGGAATTAGATACAAACGTTCAAGCAAGAGGTCGAGGCCGGCAACCAAGAAGTGTAGTCAAAATCCAGAGAAGCAGTCTTAGGGTGATCCAGAAAACGAAGTCCAAAGCCAAAGGTCAAAACAAGGAATTGTATAAAAGCAGGGGCACAAACTTGAGAAGGTGCGACCACTCCAGGGCCCAGAAGGTCAGGGGGCCCCATCATTCTTGCTCCTCCATTATCATATTTGTGCTGACTTGGCATCATTTAGGGTTAAGAAGCACCATTCATGCTCTTTCAGTCTTCAGTTGTCTATCTGCAACCAACTGAGTTAGAAGACAGAAAAAAGTATGAGCTGTGAAATGTAATTTTCGCACCAGGGCCCCGTCACATTTACTTGAAGCTGAACATAAACAAACACAACCCAGGGAAACAGGACACAAGGGGGCTTAGAAGATCCAAAGGCAATCCAGCAATTTCCTGGTGGCACAGCCCTTCCATTATAAAGCAGGTAGGAGCCAATCAGGAGGCGTGTATACATCATGTCTTCAGACTAATCACATGACAGCACTAATCATGTGAGCTGAACTGACTGCAAAAGACAGCAAGCTGATGGGAAAACCTGTACCCGGACTGCCTGCTGGAGCCAATACTTGGCAGGTGATCCAATGTGCGCATGTGCAGATGGGATCTGGAACGTTGCTCCTCCTATTATCCTTTTGGACTGCGCAAGTCAGTGATCGAGCATCCTGTGAGCCAGTGCGCGCACCCGTGATCTGGCAGGGACCTGACAAAAACACAGCTAAAGTAGAATGTAATAATATAAAGCCAGTCAGACGTCTGTGCTGAGGTTCAGGCCCAACACTAAAGTTAAAGCTGCTTGAGCAGCCCATCAACCAGCTTCTAGGCCAGGGGTACTCAACCACTTCTTGTAAAGGTCCATATACAGGCATCTGGTGAGAGGTGAAGGTCCGGGCAGGGGGTAGTCATGGGGGGGGGGGGTGGTTGGATAGTTAGACATCAGCGCACTGGGGGGGGGGGCTATAGATTACACAGGCAAAGCTAAAAAAAAGGTTGGGATGGATGGGGCAAAGCTGAGGCAGCAGGACAGGGATGGATGGGGCAAAGAGACTGATAAACAAAGTCTGTGTACCTTGCAATGCCACTTCCCACCCCCACAGTACTTGCAATGCTAGGTGCTAGGGAGCCATGACACGGCCATGGAAACTAAGCACATCACCAATCAAGTAAAGGGGGCAGTGCTAAACACCACAACACAGAAGCAACTGAATGCAGGACTGTCAGGATGGGGTCCGGAAATCTGGTGCTGAGGTCCGCATTTGGACCCTGGTCCGCCAGTTGAGTACCACTGTTCTAGCCCTTCCCACAGCTAATCAGGTCGCCCAGTAGGCCGACCATCTTGGTGCCCCCTGTCCCTGCCTACAACCCAACCAATCAGAAAGGGGAGTAGGCGGGGCCAGACTGTGACGGGGGACGGCCGCAAGCTGGGACACAGCGCCCAGCCAGCAAGCAAGCAAGCACACACACCGTTCAGCCTGCTATAGGGAAAGATGAGGGTCTCTGTCACACAGTCTGCTATGGAAGATGGGAGGCTCTGTCACACAGTCTGATATGGAAGATGGGAGGCTCTGTCACACAGTCTGATATGAGGGTGGTGGAGGGCTCTGTCACAGCCTGCTATAGGGAAAGATGGGGGGGGGGCTCTGTCACAGCCTGCTATAGGGAAAGATCGGGGGGCTCTGTCACAGCCTGCTATGGAAGATGGGGGGCTCTGTCACAGCCTGCTATAGGGAAAGATGGGGCGCTCTGTCATACAGTCTACTATGGAAGATGGGGGGCTCTGTCACAGCCTGTTATAGGGAAAGATGGGGGGCTCTGTCATACAGTCTGCTATGGAAGATGGGGGGCTCTGTCACAGCCTGCTATAGGGAAAGATGGGGGGGGGGGCTCTGTCACAGCCTGCTATAGGGAAAGATCGGGGGGCTCTGTCACAGCCTGCTATGGAAGATGGGGGGCTCTGTCACAGCCTGCTATAGGGAAAGATGGGGGGCTCTGTCATACAGTCTGCTATGGAAGATGGGGGGCTCTGTCACAGCCTGTTATAGGGAAAGATGGGGGGCTCTGTCATACAGTCTGCTATGGAAGATGGGGGGCTCTGTCACAGCCTGCTATAGGGAAAGATGGGGGGGGGCTCTGTCACAGCCTGCTATAGGGAAAGATCGGGGGGGGGGGTTCTGTCACAGCCTGCTATAGGGAAAGATTGGGGGGCTCTGTCACAGCCTGCTATGGAAGATGGGGGGCTCTGTCGCAGCCTGCTATAGGGAAAGATGGGGGGGGCTCTGTCACACAGTCTGCTATGGGGTTGTTGGGAATTCTGTCACTCTCTGCTATGGGGGATGGTGGGAATTCTGTCGCTCTCTGCTATGGGATGATGGGGGGATGTTCTGCCACACAATCTGCTATGGGGGATGATGGGATAATTATGTCACACAGCCTGTGATTATTTATACCAGAAAACAAAATAATTAAATAAATACATTTAAAAAGAAAAATCTTTTTTATGGGTGTCAGAGGCTAAATTGGGGGGGGGGGGGGGGGGGTAAGACCAGGGTGATTGTCCTGTAAAAAATAGGGTAGGCCAAGTATTCCTTCAGACAAGCATGAAACACTGCATGCCCTAATGTAGGTCCTGGGTCAGTACCTAGGGCCCACCAGAGGATCCAGATTTAAATTTCAGTTCGCACCCAAAAGCAAATCCAAAGTTAAACTTGCTCTTTTGAAGTTTGACCATTTTCCATCTCAGATGGTTGACCATTGATTGGCATCCTGATGCACACATTGTATTCAAGAGCTATGAGAACAAAGTGCTGAGGATGGCAATAGAAAAACATAAGCACATGTTTTTTGGGCTCCGTACTATACAGATGAGTGTTCCTGTGCCTCGAAGGCCTGTGAACCCCCAAATCTCTAACTTTAAAGCTTTGATGTGAAAGTGACACAAAAGTTCAGAACGTGTTGATAATTCATACAGATAATGAGCATTGTAGCACTTGTTATCCATAAGGGCATCCCGAATCTTTTGGGAGGGGTTTAAAGAACCTAAAGTCATTTTTACTTACTTCACTTTACTTACTTTAAATCTGTGAGAGGGGGATCAAGCTGGGTGATTTGATCTCTGGTTAGAAAATAAAGTACAAGAAAGAGATGCAAACACATACATTTTGAGTGTGGGGGGGGGGGGGGAGAGCCCTTCATCAATTGGTAAAGTGCATGTCACAATGCAGTACTGTTGGAAAAGCTTTAATGCAACAACAACATCCTGTATATGACTGTCTGATTGTTATGCTAATAATAAAGCTAGTTAAAGAAAAACAGGAAGTCTTAGGCAGACTGTGTGACTGTATGCATAGCGTGTTTAACCTGCTAACAGAAAGGAGCTGTTTGCTTTGCTTCATGTTGAGATATCTTGCTGATATATCAAGGTCATGTTCCTGATTGTTGCTGAATAAACAGCCGTAGGTTCTGCACTCTGGAAGAGTGTCGTGTACAATCTGCTGCCAACAATTACATATACAAAAAACGCCTGTTAAAGCGGACCCACAGTCAAAAATGACTTAAACTGAAAATGACGATTTCTCGCCAGCTGTTCCAATCTGCTGCATGCATTAGATAGCAGGGTGTTGGAGATGATGCAGGAGGCGCAAATTCCACGATGGATATAGGAGCAACCACACACAGTGAGGCATCCCAAATCAGGATGCCCCACAGAAAAGCTGCAGCTCGGCCCTGGAGTATAGACTCTAGAGCCAGGCCAGGTCTTGGTCTGCTTTCAGGTGGCTTCAGCCATATGGTCAGAGGTTTAGAAAAGCAACAAAAGCTTTACAGAAGATAAGATATTCTCCACATGGGTAGAATACATTGGAGATGAAAGAGATTATTTCAAACAAATGACCAACTAAAGCAAAAAGAAAAGACTATACTTACCTTACCTCCCACATGATAGATCCCTTGCAGCCCCGCCGCTTGATTCTCCATTGTTCTTCTGCTGTCAGCTTTGGTGCAGACAGGGCACTCCCCAGCCAGCTGCTGATTGGAAGAGAGGGAGCAACATAAATGGAGCCTATTGGTAGAATGCTGTTAGCATCGGAGCGGAATGCAGGGGAAAGGAGATTAGTTCTGTGGGTTTGCACCTGCGTGAGGTAAGGTGAGGATATTGCTTTTATCACCCTTTGCAAACCCTTTTACTAAATCACTTTAAAAGTTATATTTATGTGCAGCGCTTATGTACAATAATCTAAGAGATAATCTAAGAGATAAGAGGGGTGGAATGGCCGATTCCGAACAAATTTTTGTTATGAGAATCTCTAAAGCAATGAAAATTAAAGTACAAGATGGACCAATACCGAATCCCCCCAACAGAGGGCAGCACACACCAACCTATCGAGCAGAGGCAGATGAAAGTTATGCTAAATTATAAATATCTGGGTGCTCTTATACAAGTGAATGCATAAGTCATCACTGGGCTTTCCAGGGGCCCTGAACCTTCGGGGGGCCCACCTCATTCTCTCTACATTGTGCAGGACTGAGCAGGACTCAGGGCCGTGCAGTAACCAGGACTAAGACCTGTCAGCCAGGGGCAGATTTCTTTTTTTCTATCAGTCCTCATATTCTTTGGTTCTTTCCTTTTCTTTTTTTTTCTCACTTGCT
Source organism: Gastrophryne carolinensis (assembly GCA_027917425.1). Classification (NCBI taxonomy): domain Eukaryota; kingdom Metazoa; phylum Chordata; class Amphibia; order Anura; family Microhylidae; genus Gastrophryne; species Gastrophryne carolinensis. The sequence goes on from CM051241.1 coordinate 100,222,248, forward strand.
TTTTTTTCCTTTTCTTTCCGCTGCTGCTGATCATGCGTTGGTCCTCACCACTATCTAAGTAGTCCTAAATAGTGATGAGTGGACCCAAACTGCACTGTATGGGTCCATGATGATCATAGGTTGCCCTTTTCTGGGCAGTGTAAGTTACTGACGTGTAAGTGTATACAAATATTTAAAAATTATTTTGTTTTTTGTTAATATTTTTTTAATTAATGAATTTGTTTTTTTTTTGTTTTTTTAGGTAATTATTTTAGGTACTTTGCCTACCCTGTTTTTTCCAGGGCAATTGCCCTGTTATTTACCCCCATTTTGCAGCCCTCTATTCCTTACTACCCCTATATTACAGCCAGCAAGTTCGGGTTTCCTATTGATTTCAGTGAGGTTCGGGTCCTCGAACTGAGCTTTTGTTCAAAGACGAGAAGCAGATCACAAGGCTTTGTAAGTGGCTTTGGCTGCTGCACCCTTTAGGTGAAGTGGGTTGATGGGCTTCTGGCTGAAGTGCGTGTTCGGGTTTAGGAACTCAAATTCGGGTATGGTACAAACCCAAACTTTGCGGTATGGTACAAACCCAAACTTTGCGGTATGGTACAAACCCAAACTTTGCGGTATGGTACAAACCCAAACTTTGCGGTTCGGTACAAACCCAAACTTTGCGGTTCGGTACAACTCCAAACTTTGCGGTATGGTACAAACCCAAACTTTGCGGTTCAGTACAAACCCAAACTTTGCGGTATGGTACAACCCCAAACTTTGCGGTATGGTACAAACCCAAACTTTGCGGTATGGTACAAACCCAAACTTTGCGGTTCAGTACAAACCCGAACTTTGCGGTTCGGTACAACTCCAAAACTTCGCGGTATGGTACAAACCTGAACTTTGCAGTTCGGTACAAACTCAAACTTTGCAGTTCGGTACAAACCCGAACTTTGCGGTTCGGTACAAACCCGAACTTTGAAGTTCTGTATAAACCAGAATTTTGCAGTTCGATACAAACCTGAATTTTGCAGTTCGATACAAACCTGAACTTAGCAGTTCTGTACAAACTGGAACTTTGCAGTTCGGTACAAACCCAAACTTTGCGGTTCAGTACAAACCCGAACTTTGCGGTTCTGTATAAACCAGAATTTTGCGGTACGGTACAAACCTGAACTTTGCAGTTCTGTACAAAACGGAACTTTGCAGTTCAGTACAAACCCGAACTTTGCGACGCTACAAACCCGAACTTTGGGGCTCTGTACAAACCAGAACTTTGTGTTTCGGTACAAACCCGAACTTTGCAGTTTGGTACATACCCGAACTTTGCATTTAAATTTTGCGGCTCCGTACAAACCTGAACTTTGTGGTTCGTTATAAACCTTTACTTTGTGTTTCGGTACAAACCTGAACTTTGCAGTTTGGTACATACCCGAACTTTGCGTTTAAATTTTGCGGTTCGGTACAAACCCGAGCTTTGCAGTTTGATACATACCCGAACTTTGCGTTTAAACTTTGCTGTTTGGTACAAACCCGAATTTTGCGGTTCGGGTTTGCCCAACACTATCTATAAAGGCTGCAATTGTAATGTGTTGTGTAGAGAAATGTGTATTCCTAGTCTCTAATCCCACTCAATCCCCGGGCCTTCTCTTTGCTGGTGGATGAGCTTAGCCCGCTAGAAAAAAACATGACGTAGATCTCAATTAGGGAGCCCAACGCATCACGCACATGGCCGACACCACAGGGGACTCCTTTAAGTGGCAGCCATGATGAATGTGTTGTATGATTGTGCTGATCCTCACACATTCTCACAATGAGGACACAGCCTAGATTGTATAGATTAATGCTTTATCCTGTATAAAGTGAATGCTATATATCTCACAATAAGCCCTAATTGTGGGGGGGGGGGGGGGGGGGGGCTGGGGGTTGGATAATAGAAGAAGGCAGGATTTTCCTATTGCCTTTCCCCGGCTCAGCAGAATTTCACACCGTGTTGATCATCTAATTGAGTTCTTCAAGTGTAAAGCGGACCTAAAGGGCAATAGAGCCTTGAAACTATAGTCAAGTCAGACAATGCTTAACACTTCCTCAGTCATTGTATGCCTGACAATCACATGACTGCTAGTGACCAAATGGGTCTGCACATCAAACCTAAATAGTTGCTGGTGGCCACATGATAATGTTAATGCCATTTGCTGCTATGCAAGTGAATGAGGAGGTGATAATTGGACTTTCTATTTAAATATAGTTAAAGGAAAAGTCCCATTTCAGTTGGATTATTGCACATGCATAATTTGTTTGTAATAGGAAACATTGGGTGTTGACATGTGACTTCCTTCCTGTGATTTCTATTGGCAAAGTGAAAAATAAAGGTCTCGCGCCCAATATTAAAAGCCAGCAATACATTTTCTTTGCCTGGTGTGGCTTACTACATGCCACTGACAATGCGCTAGCATACCTTCCAACTCATTAAGGGTGTGAAAGAGGGACAATTGTTAAATTAGGCCACACCCCCTCAATGAGGGATGGATAGGGTGTAACAGTTACAACAATAGAAACACTTTAAATAGGCAAATGAATTATTTATTGCTGCAGATCCGCATATTACACCTCAAAGAGGAACAAATTAGAACAACGAGGGACATGGACTCAAAAGAAGGACAGTCCCTTCAAATCAGGGACACTTGGGATGTATGCAATAGGAAGGGAGAATGCAGCTCTGCTTTAAGGTTAGGACAATATTTATAGCAAATTGATTGACTCGAGGCTGTTAGATCCCCCCTTCCCCGGGGATAGGACCTTAGGCCATATATAATGAAGGCAGCAATAATAACCCGATGGGGATAGAACTGTGTTCTGATCTATGAGCTGCCAATTGCTTGTGTAACCTCCTGACCCGAGAGTCGGGGGCTTAGACTCAATAGAGCCGGGGCAAAACATGTGGGATATTGGGTGAGGGTGCTTTAAAGGGTCCAATAAAGATGTATCACTTTGAGAGATCAATAATGATGTACGATTGTTACATGTTTCTTATGACAACATACAGTAATTGCTTATAGGATTTGTTCGAAAGGCAGTTATAGAAGACCTCTAGCTATATATATATATATATATATATATATATATATATATATATATTATTTGAGCATTTGCACAGTACCCAACACAAGGTTGAATAGCATTACCCATAAATCCTTGCAGCAGGCAGAGCTATGCAAATCATCTCTTTATGTCTCTGAGCAATTCAAGGCCCTTAGAAACGCTAAGGGTGCAATGCCAAGGATTAGCTTTAAATTTACAGAGCCAGACACATCCAACTAGTGGACACGTGTTTCGAGCTTTAAGCTCTCATCAGCACTAGGGCGGATGTTTCTGGTGAGGGAGTGAGACTTTTCTAAGGGCCTTGGATTGCTCAGAGATATAAAGAGATGATTTGCATAACTCCGCCTGCTGCAAGGATTGATGGGTAATACTATTTTTCCTTGTGTTGGGTACTGTGCAAATGCTTTCCCTTTTAGGAAAGCACCTCTTTTGCTTTTTTCCTTTACCTTTGGGTAGAGGGTTTTTGCCTGACGAGGCTGGCTTGCGACTATGTATATATATAAGGAACTGTAAAATATATATATATATATATTACAGTACCTCCCACCTGTCCCTGATTTGGAGGGACTGTCCCTCATTTGAGTCCCTGTTTGAGGTGTAACATGGAAATCTGCAGCAATAAAATTCAATTGCTCTATTCAAAGTGTTTCTATTGTTGTAACGGTTACACCCTATCTCCTATCCATCGTTCAATGAGGGGGCGTGGACTTATTTAACAATTGTCCCTCTTTCCCACCATGAAAAGTCGGAATGCTATATGCTATATAGGAAATCTGTTTGGAAAGGCCATCAAGTTGAACCCAAAAAGGCCACCCATGAGAAAGCAAAATGAAAGCCTTTCAGATCAGGGCCATCATTAGAAATTTCTGGGCCCCATTAAATTGCTGAGCAGGGCCACCATCAAGATTCCTTGAGCCCCATACAGCCTCAATGTCTGAAAAGTTATTGAGGGACCAAGATCAAGTCCCACAGCATTAGTGATTACCGATGGCATATGGGTACAAAGCCCCTGTCCGTCAGTCAGACTCGAGTTTGCCAACTTCAGTAACTCCATTGGAGGTGACATGCAGAGGTCTGGCACACCCCCTCCTCATTGCATTGAATGGAGTGGACATGGCCTATCACCATACCTTCCAACTTTTCAGTGTGGGAAAGAGGGACAATTGTTAAATTAAGCCACGCCCCCTTATTGAGGGATGGATAGGAGATAGGATGTAACAGTTACAACAATAAAAACACATTGACTAGACAAATTAATCACTTATTGATGCAGATCCGCATGTTACACCTCAAAGAGGGACAAATGAGAACAATGAGGGACAGGTGGTCAGGGACTCAAAAGAGGGACATTCCCTCCAAATCAGGGACAGTTGGGAGCTATGTCTGAGCACAGGTGGGGGGCGCCATTTTGAATCTTTCCCCCGGTCGCCAGAAAGCCTAGCAATGTCTATTACATATTACACATTTCCCATAATATAAATACATGAATAATATCTGATATTCACCTTACTGGCAGTTTGTTGCACCACACCCCCCCTCCTAGTGACAGCGGAGATCAGCAGTGCTAGACACAGCATTGCATCAGATGCAGAGCCGCAGCTCCCACATCAGTACCAGCTGTATCATCTCTCATCTCACTGGAAATATACTGTCCTCTGATTGGCTGCATTGGGGTTTGTGCAGCTTGTGAGTGTTTCCAGGAACTTGTACCTGAGCCAGATGTTGACCGTAACCCTTGAAATGACCCATATCACCCAACCTATCCCCTATACCTGACCACAACGCCTAACTTAAACCTTAAGCCTAGCTGCTAAACTAATCCATACACCTGCCCCAAACACCTCTCCAAAACCCTAAAACTGACCCCAAAGCCTCACCTCTCCATCTGACCCCTAAAAGATACACCTTACCCACACTTCAACCATTCCCTTATACCAGCATCCCTGCTACCCTCTAACAGGGAGCGGGCGCACACCAGCCATTTACGTGCCCTGCTAAAGGTATAGCAGACAGCGGCTGCTGCTCGCGCATGCGTTGCGACCTGGGGGTTTTTACATAGTGGGGCATACTAAATCTGGGTGTAAGCCTGCCTCATAGGCTCCAGGGTGGGTTTTAGTCCACTTTAAACTATCCCATATCTATTTTTTTGCACTTTGCACTTTATTTGCTATAAAGTTGTCTATGATCTTTTTGATAACATACACTGTGATTGAATAGCTGCCGCTTTTCATCCTCGTTCTTGCAATGAATTGAGTAATACAGGGTTATTTCATTTTCGAGCTCTTGCACTGCACTTGTCCTTTTATTTATGTTTATTTTTGGGGAACTGTTTCCATCCCCTGCCTGGTGGTCTTGTGTTTTTAACATGTCTTGATGTATTGTCCATATGTTGAAGGATCAAATTTGGTAAAATGTGTACCTAATTAATTTTTACGTATTTAGTGCTGCAGCCATTTTTGCTCTGGTACTTGCCGGCCGTTACTGGTCTTGGCCGGGTCTTTTGGGGTTGTTCATTGCTGGCCAGAGCGGGCTTGCACAAATCTATTCTATTCTATATAGTATGATGTTTTGGGACAGAAGACATTTGTGTATTGCAGGTGGTATATAAGGTCTTTGGAAGGTATATAGGTATGAAGGCATATGGATAAGCCTCATGGTAATAAAAGGGGGTGATTCAGGGTTATCTAAAGGACAGTAAGCACAGGTCGGTCCCACCTAAGGAAGACTTTGGCTGTTATTTAGGAATTTGAATGGCATGGGGCACAATGGCGTACATGCCATAGAGCAGGGGTGTCAAACTAATTTTCTCAGAGGGCCAGCATTTTGGTTGCCTTCAAAGGACTTGTTTATAACAGACAAAAATCAAAATGCAAACACAACCATTCAAATGTAGGGTTACAGAAACAGAATAATTTTGCCCAGGGCAGATGCAGACAGGCACTGAAATATTTTGCCCAGGACATATGCAGAATTATTTTGCCCAGTATAGGCACAACAGAATTGTTTTGTTCAGGAAAGATGTAGATGTAGAATTATTTTGCCCAAGAAAGATGCAGACGTAGATTTATTTTGCCCAGGAAAGATGCAGGTTTAGAATTATTTTGCCCAAGCAAGATGCAGAAGTAGAATTGTGTCTAGGACAGATGCAGACACTGAATTATTTTGCCCAGGAAAATGCAGATATGGAATTATTTTGCCCAAAAAAGCTGTAGATGTAGAATGATTTTGTCTAGGACAGATGTAGAATTATTTTGCCCAGGAAAGATGCAGATGTTTCAGAATTATTTCACCCAGGAGAGATGCAGACACAGAATTTTTTTTCCAGGCCAGCACTACATTTTTTTCCCATCCCACCTGGCAGATGTATTACCCTCAACTGTGGCAGTTAGTTGGGTGGGTTAGGGCCCATCTTGTGTGGTGAATGCTGGTTGCAGAGCAGTTAAAGATGCTACTCTCTTCTCCACGCAAAACATTAAAAATGCACATACCAGTCACTTTGATAGGCACTGCACCTGGAATTAGAGACGGTAACCACAATGGAGTGCAGCGTACCAGTGCATCACTTATCAGCGCCTCACACAGGCGCGAGGTCATGCTGCCGGTGTCAGAAGCCATTGGAGTAACCAAGAACTGCCCGGTACCTGTCAGAGGGCCACATAAATAGGTCGGAGGGCCTCATCTGGCCTCTGGGCCTTGAGTTTGACATATGTTTCATAGAGGCATGGGAGGCAGCTGCCCTCAGGCTTGCGTCAGAAAAAGGGCCCAGTGCAAGCTGAAAATTTATGAAGGCCCAGCTAGTTCCACGGGCTAAAGTTCAAAAGGAAAAAATAAAACCAACAGGCTGATTCATTACTAGCAGCAGGTAGCGACAGATGAGCGTCTGTAGCAGGCATTTCAGAGCGCCCGCTAGTAGTCGCTGTGCTTGGCCATAGTTCGCTAGTTCAGAGCGCCTCAGTCGCTGTGCAGCATTGTTGAATACGTTGTGGGGAGTCGCTATATGAGCAGTACAGCGCTGTATGGGAGCGACTGGTCAGTGCGACCTACTCCCACCATATTCATCAAAAAAACAGCCTTACACACAGCGCTGGCGCTCAAAAATGCTTCGCTGTAGCCCAGAGTGCCGGAGGCTGTGTGATTAAAGGCTGTTTTTGAACATGTATCCTCCAGTAACAAAGTGAAAACATATGGAATGACGTTGTTATAACATTGTGACATGAACACATTAATGCCAGACCTGTAATGTCAATTCTGCATAAATATATAAAAATTGAAAACGTTTTCAAAAATGGCTTTTTCTAGGCCAGGAGAGGTCACAACATTATTTAAGAATAAAAAAAATAATAATAAAAACACCCTGTTTAAAGAGAAGTAAAAGAACTACCATTAAAAATGTATCGAGAGGGTTAAGGCGTGGCGCTCTGCAAGGCTGAACGCCGGCACTGTATGCTGAGGCTGGGATAATGATGAATTGGACGCTACATGGCGTTATCCCAGTCGCTTACCAGAATCCGCTTGATAAATGTGTAATTGCGTGCCGTGTCCGGCGTTCACCTGTTGCTACCTGTCGTTTACAAGGCCCTACCTGACGCTATCCCTTGATGAATAAGGGCCCAAGCTTTTACTGCATACAATTAAAACACATAGTTCTGGTCTAAAAAGTTTTGCAAGGTGAAGGCAACATGTTTGGGGGAGGGGACCCTTTAATCATGCTCATCATCAGAATGATTAAGAAGGTCCATCCCCCAAACCGCGTTGCTTTCACCTAGCACAACTTTTTAGACCAGAACTATTGATTTTAATCTAAGGCATTTTTTTTGACTTTTTACCATGAGGGGAGCTGCCATCTTTCCTTCCCTTGAATGGAGTCGAAGGCAGCAGAGCCGTGCCGTGGTCCAGTCAGGGGCGTAGCTAGGGGGGAGCAGGGCAGCACTTTCCCTGGGTGCAGGCAGGAGGTCAGGGGGGTGCCAAAGGGAGGCCTGAGAAGAGGTGGGGATTGAAATTTTGAATCATTGCCCCAGGTGCCAGAAAACCTAGCTACTCCTCTGGGTCCAGTGGTGCCTTGCTCGACACCTCTCTTCTCCCAGTGCTCTCTGGCCCGGCCGCGCATCGTGTGCTAGGTCTGCTCCCGCAACGGCGGACATAACAGGCCTCCATTGGGCTCTGCTGGCCCTCTGACCCTTCACCTTTCACCTGCCTAGCCAGGCCCCGCCTCTGAGGATTTTAGAATGTTTTTTTAATACTAAAGTAGCACATGTTGCACTTCACCCATAGCGCAGATTAAAGAGAGGGTTCTGACAACATATTATAGAGGGGTCATAGAGGAAAATCCCCTATCTACCTCTCTGAACTCATTAGTAGATTAACAACATTAACAGGAAGCCTTGTAAAAGTCTAAAATGCTGAAGCAGAATAGAATATAGACAATGCATGAAATCTCTTGGCAGTCCTACCCCAGAGGATGATGGGACATTGTGGCATGTCAGTCCATGGAGGGAATATGACAGCTGTCACACATGTACAGAGCGGGCTGTCAGCCCCCGGTCATGTCTGCAGATGAATGGAAGCGTAACTGCCATTTAGATTGACATTGCGTTCCTATCCCAGCACTACGTGACACTGCCGATTATCGGCTGCTCAGTGCCATCTGACAACCTATAAATGTAGCACAGTCCATGAATATAAACGCCCAGTAATCAAGTGTGTAGGATGCAGCGTATGGTTTCCATGGCGACCCCAGGACCCAACAATAGATGGAACTCCATATACATTAGCATAAACACTATATTCAGGAAGAGGGGGGAAGGGTACAGCCAAGAGTTTGCTACCTTAAGGTGGAACGCAAACAATAAGCCAAACACGGAGGACCCCCAGAAGTCAAACAATGCTATAAGAAATCTGTTATTGGCATACGGCGAGTTTCAGATTGTCTGCAATCTTCGGAGGTCAGTACATTCCAACAGATGAGGGATAAATTTCACCTGCCATCTAATGAGCTTTTTCGTTTTCTGCAAGTTCGCCATTTTGTGAGATCCATGGTGGGGAAGTGGCAGGAGTTTGAAAAACTAACTTTTTTTGAGACGCGCTGCTGTAGGGATCCCAGAGGCAGAGGAGCAATCTCAGAGATATATCATAACTTGGCCTCAAGGGGTACAGATACATGGCCATCCTATACCAAAAATTGACACCATGAACTGGGTAGAGAGATGGATCGAGAAAAATGGAGGAGGATGTGGAACGCTTCCTTTGGTTGCTCGGCATCTGTGACTTTAGTCGAGGCTAACGTAAAGCTAATGGCAAGATGGTATATGGTCCCAGAGAGAATGAAACACTTTTCCAGTGAGTTCCAGGGAAACTGCTTCCGGGGGTGCCTCTCTCCGGGGTCGTACCGGCATGTGTGGTGGGATTGCCCAGTAAGGGAATTTTGGTCAAGAATCTTTAGAGTTCTCAGCAAGGTATGTGGTAGATCTGTGGTCAGAGACCCTTGGGTAGCTCTCTTCAACACAGCGACTACTAGCGTTCGCTCTGATATCCTCGCTACAGACGCTCATCTGTCGCTACCTGCTGTTAGTAATGAATCAGCCTGCCCATTGAATCCAGGCAGCAACATGGCTGAGATGCTCCAAAATGACTGCTACCTTTCTTTTCCAACTGTGCCAGGCTGATGGTCCACTTTAACTTATTACTACAGTTATGCTTATACACTATACAGTATGGAATATGATACAAAGTTGGGTTGGATTGTAATTATTTTTTTTCAACCCATCATTGCTTTCGATTATATGTATGGCCATCATTATCTATGTAGGGGGGACAATAGCATGCAAAGCCATCACTACACAATTATGGGATACAATAATATATTTGGCTTGTAATACCAAGTTATGGGGGGCAATCATATGTATGGCTTGTAATAAGTATAGGAGACGATGTATGGCCATCACTACACAATAGTAAGTATGGCTATTAAGAGCTATGTATGGGAGACAATTTTATATATGGCCGTCATTAGCCATGTAACAGCATGTCTGACCATGCAATTATGGGACAAAGTAGTAAGGTTAATAATAGCTATATATGGGAAAAAATAGTATGTATGAGATCCTGGTTTAAGGGGAAAACTAGGGCTCCCATCCTGGGGCCTCGACCACTTGTTAACAAGGGCAGGGATTCATCTACCTTTTGGAACCTCCACTAGACTTTCTGTCCAGGGGCCTCCACTACACTACAAAGAGGAACAACATAATAGGGTCGATTCATGGTTGTGCGTCTGTAAATTAGACCAGTGGTCAGTAAATTAAAAAAAAAAAACGACCAGGTGGCAACCCTACCGGTGACTAGAGTCCGGGCCCAACTGGTTCAGGAGGTGATCCAGCATTTGGCTGAGTTGGTGATCGCCAAAGTAGGACCGAACAGCTACGGGGGACAAAAGGGAAAGTTTCCTTCTTTTTTATTTAAATGGTCACTCCCTTTAAAGTGGACCAAAACCCAGGATTTTGACTCACCTGGGATTAGGTCATTGCCCCTGGGGTGCCCCGCTGTGCGAAACCCCCCAGGTAGCCCGAATGAACTTACATGCCCTATGGCACGTGTGCGGCCGCTCGTCCAATCAGTGTGCTCGGATCCACTCAAGCCCCTTCGTCCAGGAGCTTGTCTAATATAAGCAGTTCCGAGAACGCTGGTGGCCGCATCCCCTGCGCCCTCTAACAGGGAGCGTGCCTGCGCCGGCCATTCACAAATGTCTAGTGCGGGCACGCGCCACACAAAAGGGATAGCGGGGATGTTAGACAGAGAACGAAGGTACGTTTCCGGGGGACCTGTGGGGGGTTTCACACAGCGGGGCATCCCGATTCTGGATGCCCCGAGGGTGGGAAACCAGCTGCCCTGGAATCCTATAGATTTCAGGGATGATGGGGCGTGGGTTTTGGTCCTCTTAAAGCTTTTTCCAAAGTTCAGTTACCAAAAATCGAAATTGATATACAGCAATCCCACTCGTGTTAGTAATTATTAATTCATTTTTAGCATTTTTTACCGGTGTATTAAAATACGCATAGAAGCTGTCCCCATGATCCTTGTCTCTTACGTGTACACACGTCATGTCTACCAACTTTTCAGGGTGGGAAAGAGGGACATTTGTTAAATTAGGCCACGCCCCCTCATAGAGGGGTGGATAGGAGATAAGGTGTAACAGCTACAACATAGAAACACTTTAAATAGGCAAATGAATCATTTATTGATGTGGTTCTGCATGTTAAACCACAAAGAGGGACAAATGAGAACAACGAGGGACAGGGGGACATGGACTCAAAAGAGGGACAGTCCTTCCAAATCAGGGCCACTTGGAAGGTATGGTACATGTTCCTTTGCTTTGGAGAACACCCTTCTGTCTCTTTGTTAAGTATTAGTTGCTGTCAGGAATCAGCCTCATTAACCAAATCACTCCCTAAGTAATGTCAGGCTGTTCTGGGCACAGGCCACAGGTTCCTCTGCACTGCCTATAAGCGCGGAATCTCTCCCAGGATGTAATTAGACTAGCAGAGTTGCAGGTTTTTTTTTCCAAGTACACTAAAATGGTCCCCAGGTGACAGAAAAAAATAAACTAGAAAACAAGTGCAGCTGTCATACGGTGCTGTGTGTGTTCAACGACACCAAAGACCAGAGGTGGAGAGACGGATTTTCAAAGGAGAGACACGTAGGAAGGCTTTACAAATAGAATCATAAGAGACCAAAGGCATCCCAATTCATGGAGCACAGACGAGGATAGCACTTATCAAAAACATCTTGGATAATGAGAGCGATCCAAATACGCTACCAAAGGTCAGTAAACTCCTGTAGACCTTATGCATGTGCCGACGTCTTGCATTCAAATGACATTAAAGGAGCACTATCGCGAAAAATGGCCCAATGATGGAAATCTAAAAAAATATGCTGGATGGCGGGAGCAGGGGTCACTTATACTCCCGGCTTCTAGAAATATCTAGCCAGGCTTGTTATTTTTATTATACTGGAACAGGCTCTGTCACCCATGATAGACTTAACCAGTCACCCCTTGATTTAATTTCTACCAAAAGAAAAAAACCAAAAGCTTGTGGGTTTATTCAGTTCGGGTGTATAAGTGACCCCTCCTCTCGTTAGCTGACGTGTTTATATAGATGTTTAATATTACACAACTTTGTGATAGTACTCCTTTAACCTTACATATTGCTACTGGTGAGTCCAGGCAGTTACTGTATATTATTCAAGACAATAATTGGACAATGGTCCAAAAAAAATGTGACTAATGTTCCTAATATTCCCAATTTTAGCGCAGTCTGAATTCCGAAAAATCAACCTATGCAGCTGCCAAGGGCAAAACACTGGGTTCTAGGGCCCTACTACTCCGATTCTTCCCTTGCCTTCAGAATTGGACCTGAGAGTGGCACAACAGAAAGCAATGGAGAACCGTGGTCATCTTCTGGTGAAGGAACTTAAGAGTTCTGGATTAATATTCTTGCCATCAATTAATCTGACCATAGTGTACTGCCAGGGCTGGATTATGAGGGGGGCACACCCCGGGGGCCTCCACCACTTGCCCTGCAAAGGGGGCCTCCACCAACCTTCGAGTTATGGTCTGGTCTAGGAGGCTTTTCAGTCTTTGGCCAGATGGGCTGCAGGGCCAACAACAAAGCTATCCGTGGCTGTGGGGGCCCCCCGTGACTGGGCAAGCCTGCAGCCAAAGCCACCGCAGGGCAGGAGGGAGAGTCTAGAGCAGCAAAGCCTCCATCAACGCTACAGTGATGGGTGCGTGCAGAGCTGTCACTGCACATAAGCCACCAAACACAGCCGCTGGCAGCTCAATGCAGGGAACTGTTTTCTGTTGGACCAGCCGGGTGACTACACTACCCCCCACCCAGAATGGCAAAGCAAGAGTTCCCGAGCAGCACACACCCGCACAAGGGACTCGATCTGACGTTCCAGTAAGTAGGTGGGTGCCAGACAACCACCAATCAGTTACTTGGCTGGACTATTATTTTAAAGGAAAAAATCTGGGGCCCGCACCAGATCTTGTGCACAGGAGCCTCCATCACATTTAATTTGGCCCTGTGTACTGCTGTATAGTTACTTTATTCTTGTGTTTTTATATGTAACTCTTTGGGAACTAGTAAAAGTCCCTTGAGGGTTAAACTGATATAGGGTCCCCTCTTCAGGAGTTTGATTCAGGCTCATATTATATTGTAACCGCCAGATGCAGATCTTGCATGAACTGGATGAAGAAAACCCTTCATAAATGTTCTGCTTTACTCAGAAATAAGAAAGTAGGGCAATTACAAAAATACATTTTAAGAGATAGGCAACCTGTTCAATAGAACCCCAAAAGCCAAGTACAGGGGGCTCCATGGGAGGTGCTTAAACCTGACCTTCACCCTGAATAGGAACATAGCTTATATATTTTCTCCACCCTGTACATACAGATTGTTCACATTAAAAATCATCCTACCTGCATCTATTGCATTGTCTGAGCATTTAAACATCCAAGATGGCGGCACATAGCATTTCGGGCTGCCTGCAGACAGGAAGTGTCTTCTGACTGTGCTGCTCTGTATTCTGTATTTGGGTCTTTCATTAAATGATGCTGAAGGTCCAGTTTAATGGCATTTGGGCTGCAAATCCCACCCTTTGCAGTTACTGTATGAGGTGGGCAGGCTGCTTCATGGAACACTGAGAAGCAAGTACAGTTGCTCCAGAGAAGGTGCGTAGGGATGATTCATCCGGAGTCAGTGTAAATCAACCAGATCTCTATGACTTTGTAAGCCAAAAAAGTTGGTTTCTAACTCCTACAGCTTAAAATGTAAACTTCACCCTGCTGTTCAGGGGACCTTAATGTAAAGCATTTGGGTAGCAAATCCCATCCTTTGGAATTTCAAGGTTGGCAGTCAGCTCCACTGAAACAAAATTCAATTAATCCATGTATGGTGGAAACTAATCTGTTGAATCCGGCAAGGCTCTACAGTATGAGTAAATGTGTGCTAAGGAAAAACACTTGTGACCAGAGACTAATGTGAAATGAATCAAGTAGTAAGTATTATAATAGAGCGAAGAAACACCCCAGCTTTCTTCTTCAAGCATAATACTCAGGTTTAATCAATAAGCAGGAGAGTAGGTTGTCAAGTGATGACAGGCCCCAGACACATCACCAGATAGGAAGACAATGAAAGTCAATGCCAGTTTTTTACTCCTGAAAAAAGTGTTGAACTTTTTACTCCTTGTAGTAAAAAGTGCCATTGACTTTCATTGTCTTCCGAACTAGTGAATCGTCAACAGTGACATTCTCAGGCTTTTTTCTCATTAAATTAACTTTTTACTACCATGAGAATTTTTTTCAACTCTTGATGAATCAAGGTCTAGATATGGGGAGGGTTGACTATTAGGTGGTTTAATGGCTTGTGTGGTTGTTGCATTGATTTTACATTTTATATTCCAGTGCCTGACTCAGTTACATTATAGTCAAGCCCATGCTTAGCCAAGAGACATGATACCTCCACCTCCTGGTTCCTCCAACCAGTTGAAGTGGATTTAACTAACTGAACAACCAACAAAAGAAATGCTGACAGAGCCAAGAGACAGGCAAATTATTTAACCAGTACAGAGGTCAATTTGACGATAATAACTCACCTCTTCCCGGTCCAATGGCACATGTCCCCTAGCGGTGTGTGTGTGGTCCCGCCCAGCGTATCTGAATGGCTGAGACTGGAGCAGAAGAACACAGAGGGGCATTGCTAATAAAAGTATGAAACAGTTACAGGTGGATTTGCGCTAAGAAATCCAAACACTAAATAGTACTATCTGTACTCTAGCACCAGATTGTAAAATAATGAATATAATTGAGGGCATTAATTCAACACACAAATCAAATTTGTTTCTAAATCCTTCAAATTTTGAAATGGCACCAAATGTGAAATGTGAACATATTTTAAAAGGTTTTGAAACTACTTGACAATTTTCAGTTCAAACGCATCATTTTTGGAGTGAAAATGATTCAACAATTATTTGAATAACAGACCAAAAACAAAACTATTTCATATTTGCTGCCTTGCATTTATACAGCTGTTTACTGCAATTTTCTTTTACATGTATCTTCCCAAAATTCAAAGACGTAACCTCAGTTACCCCAGGCCCTTATTGGATGTTGTGTTCATATTGCATATGATGGGCAGATGAATTTATTTTTAGAAAAAAGCAATTTGTTTCTCTCTAAACCTGTGCCAGCAGAGCTCTGTTAGATGGGTTGTTCTTCAGAGCTAAGACAGAAGTAATTGAAGTTGGATGTGTTTGTAGGAATGTGTAGCGATTGTGCCAACTGTGATCATGAACATATGGGTTTATGCTGGCGCAGGTGACATATGTTACACTCTGCAAGAGTGTTACACGCAATTAACTGGTGACCTAGCGCCCGAACTTTGCTCTTCTGAATGAACTGACCTTAACCTCAACCTTACCTAAGCTTGATGTAATGAAATCTAGATTTACACTGTATATATGTACAGTCCTCTGGGCCCCAGCTTGATTCTTTTGATCTCTGGCTTGTCTGACTGATCCATCACTTGGTCTTATCCTGTCCAGATACACCAGTGTACACTAGTTCCCAGTTCCACCAGTGTACACCAGTTCCCATTCCACCAGCATACACCAGTTTCCAGTTCCACCAGTGTACACCAGTTCCCAGTTCCACCAATGTACACCAGTTTCCAGTTCCACCAGTGTACACCAGTTCCCAGTTCCACTAATGTACACCAGTTCCCAGTTCCACCAATGCACACCAGTTTCCAGTTCCACCAGTGTTCCCCTAGTTCCCAGTTCCACAAGTGTACACCAGTTCCCAGTTTCACCAGTGTACACCGGTTCTCAGTTCTACCAGTGTACACCAGTTCCCAGTTCCACCAGTGTACACCAGTTCCCAGTCCCACCAGTGTATGCCAGTTCCCAGTTCCACCGGTGTACGCCAGTTCCCAGTACCACCAGTGGATGCCAGTTCCCAGTTCCATCAGTGTACACCAGTTCCCAGTTACACCAGAGTATGCCAGTTTCCAGTTCCACCAGTGTACACCAGTTCCCCCGATGTATGCCAGTTCCCAGTTCCACCAGTGTATGCCAGTTCCCAGTTCCACCAGTGTACACCAGTTCCCAGTTCCACCAGTGTACACCAGTTCCCATTCCACCAGCATACACCAGTTTCCAGTTCCACCAGTGTACACCAGTTCCCAGTTCCACCAATGTACACCAGTTTCCAGTTCCACCAGTGTACACCAGTTCCCAGTTCCACTAATGTACACCAGTTCCCAGTTCCACCAATGCACACCAGTTTCCAGTTCCACCAGTGTTCCCCTAGTTCCCAGTTCCACAAGTGTACACCAGTTCCCAGTTTCACCAGTGTACACCGGTTCTCAGTTCTACCAGTGTACACCAGTTCCCAGTTCCACCAGTGTACACCAGTTCCCAGTCCCACCAGTGTATGCCAGTTCCCAGTTCCACCGGTGTACGCCAGTTCCCAGTACCACCAGTGGATGCCAGTTCCCAGTTCCATCAGTGTACACCAGTTCCCAGTTACACCAGAGTATGCCAGTTTCCAGTTCCACCAGTGTACACCAGTTCCCCCGATGTATGCCAGTTCCCAGTTCCACCAGTGTATGCCAGTTCCCAGTTCCACCAGTGTACACCAGTTCCCAGTTCCACCAGTGTACACCAGTTCCCAGTTTCACCAGTGTACACCAGTTCCCAGTTCCACCAGTGAAACAAGTTTCCAGTTCCACCAGTGTACACCAGTTCCCAGTTCCACCAGTGTACACCAGTTCCCAGTTCCACCAGTGTACACCAGTTTCCAGTTCCCGGTTCCACCAGTGTACGCCAGTTCCCAGTTCCACCAGTGAAACAAGTTTCCAGTTCCACCAGTGTACACCAGTTCCCAGTTCCACCAGTGTACACCAGTTCCCAGTTCCACCAGTGTACACCAGTTTCCAGTTCCACCAGTGTACACCAGTTTCCAGTTCCACCAGTGTACACCAGTTCCCAGTTCCATCAGTGTACACCAGTTCCCAGTTCCATCAGTGTACACCAGTTCCCAGTTCCACCAGTGTACACCAGTTCCCAGTTCCCCCGGTGTACACCAGTTCCCAGTTCCCCCGGTGTATGCCAGTTCCAAGTTCCACCAGTGTACACCAGTTTCCAGTTCCCAGTTCCACCAGTGTACACCAGTTCCCAGTTCCCCCGGTGTACACCAGTTCCCAGTTCCACCAGTGTACACCAGTTCCCAGTTCCACTAGAGTACACCAGTTTCCAGTTCCAGCAGTGTACACCAGTTTCCAGTTCCACCAGTGTACACCAGTTTCCAGTTCCACCAGTGTACACCAGTTCCCAGTTCCACCAGTGTACACCAGTTTCCAGTTCCCAGTTCCACCAGTTCCCAGTTCCATCAGTGTACACCAGTTCCCAGTTCCACCAGTGTACACCAGTTCCCAGTTCCACTAGTGTACACCAGTTCCCAGTTCTACAAGTGTACACCAGTTTCCAGTTCCACCAGTGTACACCAGTTCCCAGTTCCACCAGTGTACACCAGCTCCCAGTTCCACCAGTGTACACCAGTTCCCAATTCCACCAGTGTACACCAGTTCCCAGTTCCACAAGTGTACACCAGTTTCCAGTTCCACCAGTGTACACCAGTTCCCATTTCCATCAGTGTACACCAGTTTCCAGTTCCACCAGTGTACACCAGTTCCCAGTTCCACCAGTGTACACCAGTTTGCAGTTCCCAGTTCCACCAGTTCCCAGTTCCATCGGTGTACACCAGTTCCAATTTCCACCAGTTCCCAGTTCCACAAGTGTACACCAGTTCCCAGTTCCACCAGTGTACACCATTTCCTAGTTGTACCAGTGTACTCCAGTTCCCAGTTCCACCAGTGTACACCATTTCCTAGTTGTACCAGTGTACACCAGTTTCCAGTTCCACCAGTGTACACCAGTTTCCAGTTCCACCAGTGTACACCAGTTCCCAGTTCCACCAGTGTACACCATTTCCTAGTTGTACCAGTGTACACCAGTTGCCAGTTCCACCAGTGTACACCATTTCTTAGTTGTACCAGTGTACACCAGTTCCCAGTTCCACCAGTGTACACCGTTTCCTAGTTGTACCAGTGTACACCAGTTGCCAGTTCCTCCAGTTCCCTCAGCAACCATATGTTATGATAGGCACATGATAACATGGGGCAATACATTTTAAATCTAGAGAGATTATTGCTATTATATCCTCTCTATGACACAACAAAGAATACAGAGATTCCTACATCTTCCAGGGGTTTGAAGAATGAGTGACCCAGACGGCTGGAGAGTAGAAATGAGTGAACCAGTTCCCTAGAACCAGAGTTTGCTCCGAACTTCAGGATAAGTTCGATTCATCGCAAACCCAAATTTTTATGGGTTTGTGCCTACCAAACTTTCACTGAAATTCTGACTCACCTGCTCTCTCGCTGCCCCGCCCCCATCTGTCCTGCGCCAGTCTATGCAGCATCCAGCAACCATCCAGTTCCACCAGTGTACACCAGTTCCCAGTTCCATCAGTGTACACCAGTTCCCAGTTCCACCAGTGTACACCAGTTCCCAGTTCCCCCGGTGTATGCCAGTTCCCAGTTCCACCAGTGTATGCCAGTTCCCAGTTCCACCAGTGTACACCAGTTTCCAGTTCCCAGTTCCACCAGTGTACACCAGTTCCCAGTTCCACCAGTGTACACCAGTTCCCAGTTCCACTAGTGTACACCAGTTTCCAGTTCCACCAGTGTACACCAGTTTCCAGTTCCACCAGTGTACACCAGTTTCCAGTTCCACCAATGTACACCAGTTCCCAGTTCCACCAGTGTACACCAGTTCCCAGTTCCACTAGTGTACACCAGTTCCCAGTTCTACAAGTGTACACCAGTTTCCAGTTCCACCAGTGTACACCAGTTCCCAGTTCCACCAGTGTACACCAGCTCCCAGTTCCACCAGTGTACACCAGTTCCCAATTCCACCAGTGTACACCAGTTCCCAGTTCCACCAGTGTACACCAGTTTCCAGTTCCACCAGTGTACACCAGTTCCCATTTCCATCAGTGTACACCAGTTTCCAGTTCCACCAGTGTACACCAGTTCCCAGTTCCACCAGTGTACACCAGTTTGCAGTTCCCAGTTCCACCAGTTCCCAGTTCCATCGGTGTACACCAGTTCCCAGTTCCACCAGTGTACACCAGTACCCAGTTCCACAAGTGTACACCAGTTCCCAGTTCCACCAGTGTACACCATTTCCTAGTTGTACCAGTGTACTCCAGTTCCCAGTTCCACCAGTGTACACCATTTCCTAGTTGTACCAGTGTACACCAGTTTCCAGTTCCACCAGTGTACACCAGTTTCCAGTTCCACCAGTGTACACCAGTTCCCAGTTCCACCAGTGTACACCATTTCCTAGTTGTACCAGTGTACACCAGTTGCCAGTTCCACCAGTGTACACCATTTCTTAGTTGTACCAGTGTACACCAGTTTCCAGTTCCACCAGTGTACACCAGTTCCCAGTTCCACCAGTGTACACCGTTTCCTAGTTGTACCAGTGTACACCAGTTCCCAGTTCCACCAGTGTACACCGTTTCCTAGTTGTACCAGTGTACACCAGTTGCCAGTTCCTCCAGTTCCCTCAGCAACCATATGTTATGATAGGCACATGATAACATGGGGCAATACATTTTAAATCTAGAGAGATTATTGCTATTATATCCTC
This sequence comes from Gastrophryne carolinensis, assembly GCA_027917425.1. Classification (NCBI taxonomy): domain Eukaryota; kingdom Metazoa; phylum Chordata; class Amphibia; order Anura; family Microhylidae; genus Gastrophryne; species Gastrophryne carolinensis. The sequence continues at coordinate 100,242,093 of CM051241.1, forward strand.
TCTATGACACAACAAAGAATACAGAGATTCCTACATCTTCCAGGGGTTTGAAGAATGAGTGACCCAGACGGCTGGAGAGTAGAAATGAGTGAACCAGTTCCCTAGAACCAGAGTTTGCTCCGAACTTCAGGATACGTTCGATTCATCGCAAACCCAAATTTTTATGGGTTTGTGCCTACCAAACTTTCACTGAAATTCTGACTCACCTGCTCTCTCGCTGCCCCGCCCCCATCTGTCCTGCGCCAGTCTATGCAGCATCCAGCAACCAGGCTGGGCTCCTGGCATCTCTGCTCCCCGATGCAGGGAGGAGCATTTATACTGGGATTGAGCTGTGACATCCCAGCTCACTCCCAGTATAAATAGCCCCTCCCTGCGGTGGGGAGCCGAGCTGTCACTAACAGCTGGGTAGATCGGAAGAAGCCCGGTGCTTGCCCAGCATTATTTTTAGAAAAAGCAATTTGTTTCTCTCTAAACCTGTGCCAGCAGAGCTCTGTTAGACGGGTAGTTCTTCAGAGCTAAGACAGAAGTAATTGAAGTTGGATGTTTTGTAGGAATGTGTAACGATCATGCCAACTGTGTTTATGCGGGTGTAGGTGACATCTGTTACACTCGGTAAGAGCGTTACACACAATTAACTGGTGACCTAACGCCCGAACCTTTGTTCTTCAGAATGACCTGACCTCGGCCTCACCTAAGCTTGATGGACGAACATTTTTCTTCCCCCTTACTAGATCCGCTCCCATCAGAATTCCACTCCAATCATTACACTGAAACTGCCCTCACCAAAGTAACTAACAATCTACTAACAACCAAATCTAAAGGCCACTGCTCCACCGTCCATTTCTTGACCTATTCTCTGCATTCTTCACTGTTGGCTACTCCCAGTGGCGGACTGGGGCCAAAAATCAGCACTGGATTTTACCAGCCTCCGGTCGGCCCGAGACCCCACTGAGACCCCCCAACCATGATGCTGGGGCTATAGCATTGGGATCTGGGGTTCCCTGGCTTGTGGGTACAGTGGGGCTGGGAAAGGGGGCTGAGAGGAAGACTAAGAGGCAGGCTGTACCCAGCTCCACTGTACCCACTGTCACATCTAACCTATAATACCCTGTTTATAATAAATATATTTGTCTGTAATTTTTACCTTGTACGGCACCACCCAACATGGTGGTGCCCTATGAATAAACTGTAATAATAATAATAATAGTATCAACCTAGACGCAGCCTCCGCTCCTCTGCCGACCTACTCCTGTCCTCCACCCTGGTCACCTCCTCTCACGCCCGCCTCCAGGACTTCTCACGTGCAACTTCAATCTTCTGGAATGCCCTCCCGCACCCAATCCGCCACTCCACAACCCTCAAAACCTTCAAAGGCGCCCTTAAAACTCACTTATTCAGACAAGCATATAATCTGGCGTAACCAAACTTCTCAAGGGCGCATGCCACAAAGCTCAATACTGACTGTTTGTGATCCTTCCCCCTCGTCTTCACCCCTCTTCCTTTAGACTGTAAGCTCGCAAGGGCTCTCTCCCCTATTGTATCTTGTATTCAGAATATCCATTGTCAACTCTGTAAAACTGCATTTGAATTATTATATGTACCGTATGTTTCTACCCTGTCTGTAATTACTACTTTGTAAAGCGCTATGGAAGATGATGGCGCTATATAAATAAACATTAATAATAATAATAATGGTCCCAAACTCTGCCCCACACAAATATAAATATCTGCCATGAAGTCCTGGGAGCGGCATAGAGGAGGAAGGGAACAGGTCACCAAGGCCACGGCTGGTGATATATTGGTGTATAAAGGGCTCCCTGGATGCTGTGAATTTCCTGCCTGGCTCGGACTGAACATCTTTATTTATTCTGCTGCTGTTGCTGTTGCCCGGGTTCGGGAAGATTGATGGTGACCAGGGGCCGGCCTCTGCCAGCTCATATATCTCTTTAATGCATTCCTCTCTGGTGACATTTGTATACTTGTTATTCAGGGCCAGGGGCATGCTGAGGTTTATGGCCCGTCTTCTAGCAGCCATTATGTTGCCTCTAATAGAGAGAGAGAGCACTGGGAGAGAATGAGGAGGAAGGCGCAAAATAGATCTAGAATTTTCACTCTGTTTTACTGATACATTTTATTATCATTTTTTACCAGTTTGTATTTTTTTTTATTTCAGACCGTTCTCGTTCCACGCTTGCTATCACATATAAAATAAATAAAATCCCAGCTCTGTCACATTATGCGTTGTGCCATGTGACATGACCATCCATCCCTCACTAAGGGCAAAGGCTTTATCAACTATAATTAAACACCCGTGAAAATGAAATGCTACTACATGAAAAAAGATACAAATACACACACACACACACACACACACACATATATATATATATATATATATATATATATATATATATATATGCAATGCATTTTAATTAATGTTTCAAAGAGATTCAGGTAGAGACATTACAAGTGATGCACATAGCACAAGCAAGGTGCACATTGTAAATGGATAGATAAAAACTGAAATTAATGTGAATCAAAACCCAGGATTTTGACTATCCTGGGTTCTGGTCCTTTCTCCCAGTCTACGGCGCATGTGCGGCTGCTCGCCCAATCAGCGCACTCAGAGCAACTGACATCAAAACGTCTAAGCCTTCGTCTAAGGCCAGCGCTTCCCTCTAACTGGGAGCGTGCCTGTGCCGGCCATTCACAAATGCCTGGCACGGGCACACACACTGCTAGAGGGATAGCAGCGATGCGACAGCGGCTCGCCGTTGTCCCGGGAGCAAGGTATGTGTATGGGGCGACCTGGGGGGTTCACATAGTGATTTTGGATGCCGCAGGGGGAGTGAATCGATCTATAAGATTCCCGGGCCGATCAGCATGGATTTTGGTCCACTTTAAAGTTTTCCAGGGCCGGCTGCTGGTCTTCCCCCAGGGCATCCCCAATTGATGGCAAGGCGCATGCCGCTGGGGATGCAACTGCTCTTGCTCTCCATTGAAGCCTATCAGAGCTTTTTGCCAAAATACACAGTCACAACAAACGGCTCTGACTGGATGAGAGCCAGTGCATGCGCCATTAGATCTGGAAGAATTGAGTTGTACTGGGTGATCTCGGGCGGTTTCACACAGCGGAGCATTCCAACCATTGGCTGACTGGGACCATAAATCAGTCTTGGGATTGTACCAGCACCTGGCCGGCACATGACCAGCCAGTGGCATCTCTGCTGCTTCCTGACCAGTCAACTATTGTGCTCCAAGACTGAGGCTATATCATTAGGGTGAGGACATGGGCTGGGGTTGCTTGGTTCCAAGACTGAGGCTATATCATTAGGGTGAGGGCATGGGCTGGGGTTGCTTGGCTCCAAGACTGAGGCTATATCATTAGGGTGAAGACATAGGCTGGGGTTGTTTGGCTCCAAGGCTGAGGCTATATCATTAGGGGGAGGGCATGGGCTGGGGTTGCTTGGCTCCAAGACTGAGGCTATATCATTAGGGTGAGGGCATGGGCTGGGGTTGCTTGGCTCCAAGACTGAGGCTATATCATTAAGGGGAGGACATGGGCTGGGGTTGATTGGCTCCAAGACTGAGGCCATATCATTAGAGTGAGGGCATGGGCTGGGGTTGCTTGGCTCCAAGACTGAGGCTATATCATTAAGGGGAGGACATGGGCTGGGGTTGCTTGGCTCCAAGACTGAGGCTATATCATTAGGGTGAGGGCATGGGCTGGGGTTGCTTGGCTTCAAGACTGAGGCTATATCATTAAGGGAAGGACGTGGGCTGGGGTTGCTTGGCTCCAAGACTGAGGCTATATCATTAGGGTGAGGACACGGGCTGGGGGTTGCTTGGCTCCAAGACTGAGGCTATATCATTATGGTGAGGACATGGGCTGGGGTTGCTTGGCTTCAAGACTGAGGCTACATCATTAGGGGGAGGGCATGGGCTGGGGTTGCTTGGCTCCAAGACTGAGGCTATATCATTAGGGTGAGGGCATGGGCTGGGGTTGCTTGGCTCCAAGACTGAGGCTATATCATTAGGGTGAGGGCATGGGCTGAGGTTGCTTGGCTCCAAGACTGAGGCTATATCATTAGGGTGAGGACATGGGCTGAGGTTGCTTGGCTCCAAGACTGAGGCTATATCATTAGGGTGAGGGCATGGGCTGGGGTTGCTTGGCTTCAAGACTGAGGCTATATCATTAGGGTGAGGGCATGGGCTGGGGTTGCTTGGCTTCAAGACTGAGACTATATCATTAGGGTGAGGGCATGGGCTGGGGTTGCTTGTGTGAGGGGATAGAGGGGGGAAGGGGATGGCGTGTGTCAAAAACCGCTTACCTGGGCCCCGTTCCAGCGCTGTCTCCGGGCGGCTGGCCGCAGCAGTTCCTGCCCTCCTCCCTTGCTCCCGTGTCACTGGCTCTCATGCTCGCGTGAGATATGGGCCAATGAGCCCAAGGGAGGTTCTGGGCTTACGCCCTGTTTTTGATTGTTGTCCAACGCGTGTCCAAGCTGTAAAGTGCACCAATCACACACACCTTCCCCTTGCCCCAATCATACCTGGTTCCTATAAAAGTTCACCTCGACAGTTGTCCAGTGCCTGTTATAGTGCCTTGTACCTTGCTTTGTCTTGTGATTATTCCGTGATTGATCTTCGTTGCCGACCCCTGCCTGAACCGACCATTCTTTGTCTGATCTCCGTTGCCGACCTCTGCTTTGTACCCTGACCTCGAGCTGCCTCATCCCTCTGTACCGCTGCGATCTCTGACTTCCCGGTGTCGACCTCTGGCCTGTCTTTGGGCTTCCGCTATACTCGCTCTTAGTCATTGGTTCTTCAGACCTCCAACCAGTAAGCTCTCATCCTTTGAGCCATTGAAGTTCTGGGGGCAACCGATCCCGGGTTGCTTGGCTCCAAGACTGAGGCTATATCATTAGGGTGAAGACATAGGCTGGGGTTGTTTGGCTCCAAGGCTGAGGCTATATCATTAGGGGGAGGGCATGGGCTGGGGTTGCTTGGCTCCAAGACTGAGGCTATATCATTAGGGTGAGGGCATGGGCTGGGGTTGCTTGGCTCCAAGACTGAGGCTATATCATTAAGGGGAGGACATGGGCTGGGGTTGATTGGCTCCAAGACTGAGGCCATATCATTAGAGTGAGGGCATGGGCTGGGGTTGCTTGGCTCCAAGACTGAGGCTATATCATTAAGGGGAGGACATGGGCTGGGGTTGCTTGGCTCCAAGACTGAGGCTATATCATTAGGGTGAGGGCATGGGCTGGGGTTGCTTGGCTTCAAGACTGAGGCTATATCATTAAGGGAAGGACGTGGGCTGGGGTTGCTTGGCTCCAAGACTGAGGCTATATCATTAGGGTGAGGACACGGGCTGGGGGTTGCTTGGCTCCAAGACTGAGGCTATATCATTATGGTGAGGACATGGGCTGGGGTTGCTTGGCTTCAAGACTGAGGCTACATCATTAGGGGGAGGGCATGGGCTGGGGTTGCTTGGCTCCAAGACTGAGGCTATATCATTAGGGTGAGGGCATGGGCTGGGGTTGCTTGGCTCCAAGACTGAGGCTATATCATTAGGGTGAGGGCATGGGCTGAGGTTGCTTGGCTCCAAGACTGAGGCTATATCATTAGGGTGAGGACATGGGCTGAGGTTGCTTGGCTCCAAGACTGAGGCTATATCATTAGGGTGAGGGCATGGGCTGGGGTTGCTTGGCTTCAAGACTGAGGCTATATCATTAGGGTGAGGGCATGGGCTGGGGTTGCTTGGCTTCAAGACTGAGACTATATCATTAGGGTGAGGGCATGGGCTGGGGTTGCTTGTGTGAGGGGATAGAGGGGGGAAGGGGATGGCGTGTGTCAAAAACCGCTTACCTGGGCCCCGTTCCAGCGCTGTCTCCGGGCGGCTGGCCGCAGCAGTTCCTGCCCTCCTCCCTTGCTCCCGTGTCACTGGCTCTCATGCTCGCGTGAGATATGGGCCAATGAGCCCAAGGGAGGTTCTGGGCTTACGCCCTGTTTTTGATTGTTGTCCAACGCGTGTCCAAGCTGTAAAGTGCACCAATCACACACACCTTCCCCTTGCCCCAATCATACCTGGTTCCTATAAAAGTTCACCTCGACAGTTGTCCAGTGCCTGTTATAGTGCCTTGTACCTTGCTTTGTCTTGTGATTATTCCGTGATTGATCTTCGTTGCCGACCCCTGCCTGAACCGACCATTCTTTGTCTGATCTCCGTTGCCGACCTCTGCTTTGTACCCTGACCTCGAGCTGCCTCATCCCTCTGTACCGCTGCGATCTCTGACTTCCCGGTGTCGACCTCTGGCCTGTCTTTGGGCTTCCGCTATACTCGCTCTTAGTCATTGGTTCTTCAGACCTCCAACCAGTAAGCTCTCATCCTTTGAGCCATTGAAGTTCTGGGGGCAACCGATCCCGGGCAGGCGTATTCTGTGTCCCGGCAAGCGGGGGCTCCTACAGGTGAAGCTGGCTGCGGAGATTGGGGGTTGAGGGCTTACCTGGAGGGCTGGAGTTACCAGAGCGTGACATTATAACAGGCCCAAATAAAAACATGGAGGACCTGGTACGCGGATTGGGCTGACGTTTTCTCTGAGCGGTCTGCTGACACTCTTCTCCCACATCGGGCCTATGACTGCCCCATTGACTTGCTCCCTGGGACTATTCCTCCTAGAGGGAACATTTATAACCTTACCCAGCCTGAGGAGCAAGCAATGAGGGATTACATCTCCAAGAATTTGAGCAAGGGGTTTATCCGCCATTCAACGTCGCCTGCAGGGGCTGGCTTCTTTTTTGTGGAAAAGAAGGATGGTGGTTTGAGGCCTTGTATAGACTACAGGGCCCTGAACAAGATTACTGTAAAAACACGGTATCCCCTTCCCTTGATTGGGGATTTATTCAATCAAGTTGTTGGTGCTCGCATTTTTTCCAAGTTAGATTTAAAGGGGGCCTACAACTTGATTCGTATTCGGCAAGGGGATGAGTGGAAGACGGCATTTAATGTTAAAGATGGCCATTATGAATATCTGGTCATGCCCTTTGGCCTTTGTAATGCTCCAGCCGTCTTCCAAGACTTTGTGAATGATGTGTTCCGAGACTATTTGGGTAGATTCGTAGTCATTTATTTAGACGATATTCTCATTTTTCTAACTCTCTGTCTGAGCATAGACGTCATGTAAAGATGGTTCTGCCAAAATTAAGGGAAAATAATTTGTATGCCAAGATCTCTAAATGTATGTTCGAGGTCACCACTGTCCCCATCTTGGGGTATGTGATTTCTAACCAGGGTCTGGAGATGGATACGGAGAAGGTTTCGGCAGTGCGGGATTGGGTTCAGCCCAAGACTTTGAAAGAATTACAGTGTTTCTTAGGCTTCGCTAATTTTTATCAACGCTTTATCAGGGGCTTTTCCCATGTTGTGGCACCTCTTACTAACCTCACCCGCAAGGACGCCTTTATTGAAAACTGGTCACCGTCCGTCAACGAGGCCTTTCTGACTTTGAAACAGGCTTTTACCTCGGCGCCTATTTTAGTTCACCCTGACGTAAACAAGCCTTTTACCATTGAAGTAGATGCTTCTGAATTGGGTGTGGGGGCTGTTCTATCACAATACTCCTGAGTGTCTACATCCTTGCACTTACTTTTTGCAGAAGTTTAGCGCCGTGGAGCAAAATTATGATGTGGGAAACAGAGAGTTATTGGCAGTTAAACTGGCCTTTGACGAATGGCGTCACTGGTTGGAGGGTTCATTGCATCCGATCACTGTCTTTACCGACCATAAAAACCTTGAGTACATCAGTTCAGCAAAGAGACTAAACTCTCACCAGGCGCGTTGGGCATTATTTTTTTCACGATTCAACTTCATAATCGCATTTAAACTGGGAGTTAAAAATACTAAGGCAGACGCCCTGTCCCGCATGTTCGGGGAATGTAAAGACAGGAGTGATGTGGATGAACCAATTTTGCCACTAGGTTGTGTTGTGGGGGCATTGCTTCCTGATCTATCTGATACTTTGGCGCCGTTCCAGAACAAATCTCCTGCGGATGTACCTTTGGGATGTCAGTTTGTTCCGCCGCACCTACGTTCTGATATTATCCGCGAATTCCATGATGCAAAAACTGCCGGTCAGTTGGGAAATCGGAAAACGTTTTCTTTAGCCCAACATCATGTATGGTGGCCTTCTATGCGGCGGGATATATCTACCTTTATCGATTCATGTACTGTGTGTGCGCGAAGTAAAGGAGTATACAAGGACCCTAGTGAGTGTTTGGTTCCATTAGAGATTCCTCACGAACCGTGGACTCATATCTCTATGGATTTCATAGTTGATTTGCCACCTTCACATGGGAACACTGTGATTTGGGTGGTCGTTGAACGTTTTAGTAAGATGGCACATTTTATTCCATTACCTAAACTACCGTCGGCTCCTGAGCTTTCGCGATTATTTATTTCACACATCTTCCGTCTCCATGGCATACCGTCTAATATTATTTCCGATCGGGGTGTGCAGTTTACTTCCCGTTTCTGGAAGAACTTCTGCTCTCGGCTGGGGATTCTGATATCTTTGTCGTCGGTGTACCATCCCCAAACCAATGGGCAGACTGAAAGAACCAATCAAAGTCTGGAACAATATTTACGGTGTTACATTTCTGATGCTCAAGAACAGTGGTCAGAATTCATTGATTTTGCGGAATTCGCGTATAATAATGCGCCGAGCGAGAGTACCAAGGTGTCCCCATTCTTCTGCAATTTGGGGAAGAATCCCAGAGGTTCTTCTCTCTCAGGGTCGCCTTCCGACTTACCGGCGTTGGAGGAGTGGCTCCAAGAGAAGAGAAACATTTGGATCCGCGTCCAAGAGACCTTGAAAACGACCGTTCTTAGATACAAAAGATTCGCCGATCGCTGCAGGACTCGGGGACCGACACTTTAGGTCGGACCTCATTTGGGTTTCTACTAGAAACATTTCTCTCCGGCAGCCTTCTAGTAAGTTGGGTCCCAAGTTTATTGGACCATTCCCTATTACTCGAAAGTTGAACAATGTAACCTTTAAGGTCCAACTTCCTCCAACCATGAGAATCCCAAACTCCTTCCATGTGTCGCTGCTAAAACCAGCTAAGAATACCCCACTTCCATCCCCATCACCTATCCTATTTGATAACGAACCGGAATACGAAGTAAACAAGTTTCTAGATTTGCGTAAAATCCGTAATTCGTTACAATATTTGGTTGACTGGGTTGGCTATGATCCGGAGGAAAGGTGTTGGGTTGCAGCAAACGATGTGCACGCTAGGATCCTTGTCGAAAGATTCCATCGTGATAATCCAGGGAAACCTGTTGCAGTGTTGCAAGCTGTCTACAAAGAGCTGGGCGCATTGTTTTCCCCGCCATTCATTGTATAGGGAACTCAAGGAAACAAGCACCTGGAGGAAGAAAGAGATCCCACTGGGCCCCACCAACCTGGGCCACATAGGGCACCAACACCGGTCCCAGTGAGAATGTCAGACTGGGGTGTCTGGGGGCCCACCAGGAGAATCTACTTTGGGGGCCAACCTTACAGTTAGATGCAAATATTATTGGTTTATTTTTAGAGCTCATGCACACAGGCATTAAACCTAACTGTGTGAGTGGATAAGCCATACCCCACAACTGTCCCGATTTTCCCGGGACTGTCCCGATTTTTATTACCTGGTCTCGCGGCGCATGCTCTTGTCCCGTGCCGTCATGTCTCACACCGCCGCCGGGAGGTTGCCGCAGCCTCTCAAGACGCCCCCCGAGTGTAAGCGCTCAGCTGCACACTCTATTCTGTTATTTCATTGGTGGTTCAGTGGGTGGGGGCGGGACTCCAGGGAGGAGCCTCGCACAGGAGGGGAAATGGCCACACTGGTGAGTGTATTTGTGTGTGTGTGAGTGTTTGTGTGTGTGAGCGTTTGTGCGTGTGTCTGTGTGTGTTTGTGTGTCTGTGTGTGTCTATCTTTGTGTGTCTATGTGTGTGTTTGTGTCTGTGTGTCTATGTGTGTGTTTGTTTCTGTCTGCGTGTGTGTCTGTGTGTGTGTGTGTGTGTGTCTGTGTATGTGTGTCTATGTGTGTGTATGTGTGTCTATGTGTGTGTATGTGTGTCTGTGTGTCTGTGTGTCTATGTGTATGTGTTTGTGTCTGTCTGCGTGTGTGTGTGTGTGTTTGTGTCTGTCTGCGTGTGTGTCTGTGTATGTGTGTCTATGTGTGCGTCTGTGTGTCTATGTGTGTGTGTTTGTGTATGTCTACATGTGTGTCTGTGTGTGTGTCTGTGTGTCTATGTGTGTGTATGTGTGTCTGTGTGTGTGTGTCTGTGTGTGTGTATGTGTGTGTGTGTGTCTATGTGTGTGTGTTTGTGTCTGTCTGCGTGTGTGTCTGTGTGTGTGTGTGTGTGTGTGTGTGTGTGTGTCTGTGTGTGTGTGTCTGTGTGTGTGTGTGTCTGTGTGTCTATGTGTGTGTGTTTGTGTCTGTCTGCGTGTGTGTCTGTGTGTGTGTGTGTGTGTGTATGTGTCTGTGTCTCCCTTAACTGGTTGTGTAACGAGGGATGCCCTATTTAATTCTTAGGTGGTGTTTCCCTTTAAGGGCGTGGCTGAGGGTGTGGCTGGGGCGTGGCTTCTTTTGTCCCTCTTTATGGCTTTCAAAAGTTGGGAGGTATGGATAAGCCGTGCTCGCCTGCCATAGATCAGTGACATCCAGCATGACCCACTGCTTCTGTCATAGAAAATGTACTGCACAGTAATTGCTTTCTTCCCTTTTTTGTGATGGGAGCCCACAAAGGGCTGCTCAGTGGCCCACCGGGGCATTCCTTGGTAACCTGATGAACCAATCCGAGTCTGGGCTCTGACTGATCGGTCTAGTGAGAAACCAAGGCCGCAGTCCCTGCACTTCACTGCAAGAATGTTACTGCTGGGGTTAGGTCTTTTCTTTGTAAGGGGGCCCACTCTGATGGTATGGGCCCTACGAAACCTACTCTAATGTACTCTATTGGTGGGACCCTTCCTGGAAAAGTGGTGCAAGGGAGGGTCATCCAAAATCGGGATGCCCCGCTGTGTGAAACCCCCCAGGTCCCCCATACACTTACCTTTTCCGGTGCATGCGCGAGCCATGGCCGCATCCCCGCTAACTCTCTAGCAGGGTGCCTTCCTGCGCCAGGCATTTGTGAATGGCCGGAAGAGGCTGTCAGCGCGCTCGCCGCATGGTGCCGCTCGCCTTAGATGGAGGCTTAGACGATGTGACATCAGCGATCGCTCTGATTGGACGAGTAACCGTGCATGCGCCATTGGACCGAGAAGAGGTGAGCTTGTTTCGGTGACCTGAGGGGTTCACACAGCGGGGCACAAATCAAAACCCAGGATAGTCAACATCCTGGGCTTTGGTCCACTTTAAGGTTAACCAAACCCAGGATCTTGACTATCCCAGATTTTGTTTCTTGACCCGATTTGGGATGCACCACTGTGTGGACCACCCCCCCCCCCCCCCAGATCGCCCAGAAAAACTCATCTCTTCCGGGTCCTACAGCACATGTGCAGGCTCTTGTCCAATCAGAGCCGTTTGCTGTGCATAATGTTCGGAAAACATCTCTATTTACATCTGGAGCGTCTGCATCACCAGCGTCTGGTGCGCTCACAGCCCAGAGATGTGGCCGTCTGATGTTTACATCTGAGAGGAAGCCAAGATGGAGGTGGGCTTTGCAGTGCCCCCAAGGGTTTAACACTGTGAGACCTCCTGATTTGGGATGCCCTGAGTAAAGACCAGTGACCAGCCCTGGGTTTTATTGTATTTTAAAACAGACCCACACCATACCTCCCAAGTGTCTCGGATTTAGAGGGACTGTCCCTCTTTTGAGTCCATGTCCCCCTGTCCCTCGTTGTTCTCATTTGTCCCTCTCTTTGAGATGTAACATGCAGATCTGCGACAATAAATGATTCATTTGCCTATTCAAAGTGCTTCTATTGTTTTATTTTTGTGTTATAATCTCCTAGCCATTAATCAATGAGGGGGCGTGGAATTGTCCCTCTTTCCCATCCTGAGGAGTTGGTAGGTATGCCCACACCAATTTCCTACGTAATGGGTATGGGTCTGGCCCGGGCCGCACTGTGACACGTTTGGCCGCTGTTTTCTGGCTGCCGATAAGGGCTGACCACATGACCGCTAGCAGCCAATGGCGAGGCTGCATTTTATCTGAGGATCAAGATCAATGTGAGGGGGGCTCAAGCAATCTGGATACCCTCCCCCTATCATATCACAATGCAGCCCACACCGGAACCAACGGCCATTAGGTAGGAAATGGGTGCGGGTCTGCTTTAGGCAAGATTGCACTATTCTGTTGTGTTATTTACTAACATATACCTTTCAAGTGTCCCTGATTTGGAGAGACTGTCCCTCTTTGAGTCCATGTTCCACTGTCCCTCGTTGTTCTCCTTTGTCCCTCTTTGAGGTGTAACATGCAGATCTGCAGCAATGAATGATTCATTTGCCTATTCAAAGTGTTTCTATTGTTGTAACTGTTACACCCTCTCCTAACCATCCCCCAATGAGGGGGCGTGGCCTAATTTAAAAATTGTCCCTCTTTCCCACCCTGAAAAGTTGGGAGGTATGCTAACATTACAGTAAACTACAGCACCAATAACATGGTAACGAGGGGTTAATGAACTTAGAAATGTAAAAATAAAACAACAGCTCCGCCATGACACAAATACACACGACAAAATGGTGAACCTGAGCTTTGAGGTCAGTGACGGCCTCCCCCCAGCTGGTCCCATCTCCCAGCATGCACCTTGTTTTGTTTTGACTGATTTCCCTAAACAGGAAGGGCCAGTGTAATGCATTGTGGGTCTGAAGAGGAAAAGATTAATCCCGCTAAACACACACCACATCCTGAGCAACAGGACGGCCTGCAAATGTCGCCGCATATTGCCGGTTATTGGGATCCCTTCACTGAAATGCCTCAAGCAGATGGCGTGTATCCTGCGCCATACTGCGCGCACGGCGGCGGAGGGGAGCAGCTGCTGGGGAGGATAAAAGGCGCGCGCTAAGCCTTCAGACCCAAATAAAGCACCTCATGAGATTCCTTAACGCCGCGCTTCACGCTCCTAATCCTCTCAATGTGGCCTGAGAAACAAACTCTAGAGCAGTGCTTCTCAACCTTTCTAATGCCGTGACCCCGCAATACAGTTCCTCATGTTGCGGTGACCCCAAACCAAAAAATAATTTTGGTGGCTTCTTCAAAACTGTAATTTTGCTACAGTTATGATTCAGAATGTAAATACCTGATACTCATTATGTATTCTCATTGCTACAAATCAAACATAATGTAAACATAGTGATTAATCACAAAACAATATTTAATTATATGTTGAGAAATATTTATTACTAATTCCAATAAATAACATTTCACCAGGGCATAGCATGTGTCGGAAACTGTCATTTCTCCACCTCTTATTGAAATTAATAGGAGGCTGCGGCGTATTGTGTGGTAACTGGAGATTCTCGGGAGCTCTCTTCCACAAAATCCGCCGCACTCACAATGAAATCAATAGGAGGCGGATTCAGTGCCGGAAACCACTGATTTCAGCAGTTTCCTCATTCAGAATATGGGAAAATAGTGGGAGATATGGGAGATAATTATACATTGGTGAACAGTGTGAACTACATCTTATAGTGGTCTCTTATAGTATAAGACACTGTGTAAATTTATGGTGCTTTGTGTAAGTGTAAGCTGCTTTGTGTACTGTGTAATGGTTACACACAAAGCACCTTACACTTACACAGTATTGTGTGTATGGTGTGTGTACTGTTTTTACATTATTAACCTTTTTTACCAGCAGGCTGTCTCGCAGGCTCTCTTGCCTCTCCGCCTCCTAGGCTTCTGCCCCCTGATGATGTCAGCAAGCGTCAGACACACGTAATGCGCTGCTATGGACTGTGGAGCGTTCCCCCCTGCTTTCCCCGCCCCTTAGGCCCCAGACGGATGATGCAATCAGGTCTGCGCATGCGCGCAGGCATTCAGTTTGGAACGCGCATCCATAACAGTGTGCGTTCCAGCTGAATAGCGCTGCTGCAGACGGTAGCGCAACTTCTCAGCGGCTATACACATTTCCGATGGCTTTAGGCGACCCTTGTGTTTTGGTCGTTCGATCCCCGCCGGGGTCGCGACCCACAGGTTGAGATCCGCTGCTCTAGAAGCAGAGAGCTGGGCGGATTCTCATACTCCTCTGCAGGGCCGGCGTCAGCACTGGGCTTAGCAGGGCAGGTGCCGGGGTCTGTGGGCCTTGGGAGGGCCCACCTAACATGTTGGTCATGTGACACACCTCTTTCCAATGTTGAGCAGGTCATTCCCTCTCCAGTGGCAGCCCATATGCAGGACACAGGGGTGTGCAGTAACTAGGACTGGGCATCTGCCAGGGGCAGACTGTGCTTCTTTCTGGCTCTTCCTCCTGTCATTCCTTTTTTTTCTTTTCTTTACTTTTTTCTTTGTCGTTCCTTCTTTGCTTTACTCCTTTCGTTTGTTTGTGTCTTTGTCATCCATTCTTTCTTTTTGTCACTCTTCTTTGCCTTCTGTGTCATCCTTTCTTTCTTTCTTTCTTTCTTTCTTTCTTTTCTGTCATTCCATATTTTCTTTCTGTTTCATTCCTTCTACTCTTTCTTTCTGTCAATTACTCTTTCCTTTCGTTCCATGTCATTCCTCTTATTCTTTTTGTCATTTCTTCTATTCTTTCTGTAATTCCTTCTATTCTTTCAGCCATTCCCTCTTTTATTTTTGTTTCCTTCCTTTTACTTTGTCTTTCTGTCCTTTCCTCTTTCCTTTTTTTTTGTCATTTCTTCTATTCTTTCTGCCATTCCCTCTTTTCTTTCGGTTTTGTTCCTTCTACTCTTTCTTTCTGTCATTTCCTCATTCCTTTCTTTCTGTCATTTGTTTTATTATTTCTGCAATTTCCTCTTTTCATTCTGTTTCTTTTCTTCTACTCTTTCCTCCTGCCATTCCCTCTTTTATTTTTGTTTTCTTCCTTATACTATTTCTTTCTGTCATTTCCTCTTTCCTTTCTTTCTGTCATTTCTTCTATTCGTTCTGCCATTCCCTTCTTTTTTTTCTATTTCCTTCCTTATACCCTTTCTTCTGTCATTTCCTCTTTCCTTTCATTTTGTCATTTCTTCTATTCTTTCTGCCATTCCCTCTTTTCTTTCAGTTTCCTCCCTTCTACTCTATCTTTCTATAATTTCCTCTTTCCTTTCTTTCTGTCATTTCTTCTATTCTTTCTGCCATTCTCTCTTTACTTTCTGTTTCCCTCCTTCTACTCTTTCTTTCTGTCCTTTACTCTTTCCTTTCTTTCTGTAATTTCCTCTTTCCTCTCTGCCATTTCTTCTTTTCTTTCTGCCATTCCCTCTTTTCTTTCAGTTTCCTCCCTTCTACTCTTTCTTTCTGTCATTTCTTCTATTCCTTCTGCCATTCTCTCTTTCTTTCTGTTTCCTCCCTTCTACTCTTTCTTTCTGTCATTTCCTCTTTCCTTCCTTTCTGTTGTTTCTTCTATTATTTCTGCCATTCTCTCTTTACTTTCTGTTTCCCTCCTTCTACTCTTTCTTTCTGTCCTTTACTCTTTCCTTTCTTTCTGTAATTTCCTCTTTCCTTTCTGCCATTTCTTCTATTCTTTCTGCCATTCCCTCTTTTCTTTCAGTTTCCTCCCTTCTACTCTTTCTTTCTGTCATTTCTTCTATTCCTTCTGCCATTCTCTCTTTCTTTCTGTTTCCTTCCTTCTACTCTTTCTTTCTGTCATTTCCTCTTTCCTTCCTTTCTGTTGTTTCTTCCATTCTTTCTGCCATTCCTTATTTTCTTTCTTCTTTTGGTTTCCTTCCTTATTCTCTTTCTGTGATACCGTCTATTCTTTCTGCCATTCCCTCTGTCCTTTCTACTCTGTCAATCCCTATTTCCTTCTTTTGGCTTCCTTCTATTCCTTCTGTCGTTCCTTCTAATCTTTCTTTGTCATTCCTATTTTTCTTTCATTCTGTGTCACTCCTTCCTTTCTTTCTTTTTATTTATTACATGTATCCCCTATTCTTTTCATTTCTTTCTTTGCAGGCAGGAACGTCCTTGTTGTTGTTGCCACTATCTGCTTTAAAGGATAAATCTATGAAAGCTCACTTTGTTTATTAAAGCATCTTTTTTGTGGCTATAGCTCCAGCTTCGTCACCATTACCCTCTTATCTGGCGCTGTGCTATGCACTACATCGGCGCTAGCAGTCACTGCGCAGAACGCTACTAATTACCTTTGATTCTTGCACTTAGGTATTGGCCGGCCTATGTCAGCGCCTGTTGGACCCACCAGCTGATTATCCCAGCACCAGTGAGCGCCACTTATTCTGGCGCTCTCCAACATATTTATGAATTTTTTCCTCCTTGACATCTTGGACTTGGCATTTCATCATTATAGTTACAAGAAATCACTGTGGGGGAGAAACGTTACAGTGCGTTTTGGCTGGATTTAGTTGTTCTGCCCCAAATTACACATTCAGTCTGTACAGAGGTGCTTAGAGCGACCACTAGTAGATGCTGTGATCGGCTATCGGGCGCTGTTAAAGAGCGCCTCAGTCACTGTATTAACCTGGCCGCCATTGATGAATGAGATGTATGTTGGGCATTCTAACACCAGTACAGCGTTGCAGGGAGCGAATGGCAGCGACTGCTCAGTGCGACCGACTCTCAGCGACTCACACTATATTCAACAAAAATCCAAACTCACAGAACGCCGGTGCTCAAAATTGTGTCGCTGTAGCCCATAGCGCCAGACACTGTGTGATTAAAGTCTGTTTTATAACTTATATCCACTGGTAACAAAGCGAAAACACACATGGAATGACATTGTGACATAACACTTTAGTGCCAGACCTGTAATGTCATTTCTGCATAAAAATATAAAAAATCAAAAAAGTTTTCAAAAATGACATTTAATAGGCCAGGAGAGGTCACACAATGATTTGATTTAAAAAAAAAAATTAAAAAGAATAAAGAGAAGAAAAGTAACGTCCATTGAAATGTATGGGAGAACGACAGGTAGCGACAGGTAGAAGCCAGAGCGCCGGCACTATACGCTGAGCCGTCTGTGATGATGAATTGGAAGCTACATGGCGCTGTTAAAGTCGCTCACCTGAATCGCTTTGATAAATGTGGTATTACGTACAGCGCCCGGCATTCACCATTCGCTACCTGTCACTACGAGGTGCTACCTGCCGCTATCCCTTGATGAATAAACCCCATTGTTAAGCAAAAGAAGCCGTTAAAATCAATTTTAATTAACCCCCCAAACATCCATTTTGCGACACCTAAGTCCTGCGTTTCCTTTACTGACAAGTCCCAATGCAAGTTCTGTACACAGAAATGTGTGTAATATGAATTATAAACATTAAACACTTCAATCCAGTTCTGCCCATTGTTCTCTATGTGATCTTGTGCTATAGCAGCAGGTTTCATCCTTTTTGGTGCTAGTGTTAACCCTATTAGTGCCAGTGTGAGTCTCACGTAGCTGCCTCTCCTACCGTAAATCTGCGATGACATCCCGCACCTGCCGGAAGATGCTCAGTAGCACTGCGTGATTGGCGGCGAGAGGGTTGGAGGGGCAGGGGGCCCCACCGGGGGCCCCACCCTCCACCGATCACCCAGCAGCTGTCACTGGAACTGAATTAATTTTATTTACTCTAAAATAATTTCAATTTAAAAAAATCAGAAGAAAAATGACAAACAAGACATTTCATGTTAAAGCCTAAATTCTGCCGAAAAAAATGTAATTTTCCTCTAAATTCCAGAAAAAAATCACAGTTCAACAGAGCGCAAAATGGTGAAAAATGACCTGTCAACATTTGAGGCTGGCATTCAAAAGGGGTAAAAGTAACTATGCAAGTTGGGTATTGTTCTATTCGGAGGGCCTTGTGCTTCTTGTTTGCATATTGATATTTTAGAAAAATTTGTTTTTTTTATTTAAAAAGAATATTGTTATTTAAAAAGTCCAAGGTCAGGCAAAAAAAACCCCAAGAAACCTAATGTCCCTTGTAACCACTG
The DNA here is from genome assembly GCA_027917425.1 of Gastrophryne carolinensis. Taxonomy (NCBI): domain Eukaryota; kingdom Metazoa; phylum Chordata; class Amphibia; order Anura; family Microhylidae; genus Gastrophryne; species Gastrophryne carolinensis. The sequence continues at coordinate 100,260,158 of CM051241.1, forward strand.
GGAATTTCTGCAAGAATCACAGTTAAACTTGTTTAGCACAAAATTGTGAAAAATGGTCTGGCAACAGAGGGTGACAATATCTCTAGTTAGGCTGCCATTTAAAGTGGACCAACACCCAGGATTTTGACTATCCTGGGTTTTGGTCCACTTCGGCGGGGCACCCCGATCGGGGGTGCCCCGCTGTGTGAAACCCCCCAGAAACCCCAATAAACTCACCTCTCCCCGCTCCCACGTGACTGCCCGGTCCAATCCCCGCCAACGTCCAGGCGGGGAACAGGAACGTCCAAGCGGCTTCCGCCGCCACCGCCTCCCTCGCGCCACTTTCGGCGCGCGCGCGCCCGTGCCGGCCATTCACAGACAGCCGGCGCGGGGGCGCGCACGCCTAGAGGGGCGCGAGGGAGGCGGCGGCGGCGGAAGATAAGGTAGGTGATTTGGGGTGTTTGGGGGGGTTTCACCCCGCGGGACATCCCGATCTCGGATGTCCCGCGGGGTGGGAGGTGATCAGCCCGGGAATCTTATAGATTTCCGGGCCGATCACCTCTCGGTGTTGGTCCACTTTAAAGGGTTTATGGCATATGTTTATAGGGGTTTACCTGACCTCTTACAGATTCAATCCCTTGCACCCCCCCCCCCCCCCCCCCCCGCAATTCCAGTGCTTACAGTTCGCTTCCAATCTGCTCTATTGCAATTTTGTGCATGCACCACTGATAAGCATGTCGGTGCCCCGGGTTCCATGCAACAGCGGAGCCAGCTCTACTGTGGCTGAAATCATTGGTGCAGCCGGAGAGTGAGCTGTCAGCACCAGAGCTGACAGCGCAAGAACAGATGAAATGGGCAGGCTGATTCATCACTAACGCCAGGTAGCGACAGATGAGCGTCTGTAGCAGGCATTTTCAGAGCGCCCGCTAGTAGTCACTGTGCTCAGCCGTGGGTCGCTAGTTCTTAGCGACTCAGTCGCTGTGCAGCAATGATGAATACATTGTGATGAGTCGCTATTTGACCAGTACAGCGCTGTATAGGAGCGCATGTTAGCGACTGCTCATAGCGACCGACTCACAACATATTCAGTAAAAAAACAGCCACACAAGTCTCTGGCGCTGAAAAATGCTTCTCTGATGCCCAGAGCGCCGTAGGCTGTGTGTTTAAAGTCTGTTTTTCAGTATCTATCCACTAGTAACAAAGTGAAAACATCTTGAATTACATTGTAATAACAGTGTAACATGAACATTTTAATGCCAGACCTGTAAGGTCATTTCTGCAAAAATATATAAAAGATGAAAAATTTTTGATAAAACTGCATTTTCAATGCCATAAGGGGTCACAACATTATTTGAGATTTAAAAAAAAAAAAAGTGCCAGGTGCATATAGATGAGGGTTTTCTCCGTCACCCTTGCCATTTGTGTTAGTGGAAGCAGACTGTGCTATGATGGGGGTGTAACTAGCGGGGGGACATAGGGGGGTCGTGCCCCGGGTGCAGCAGGTTTGAGGGGCGTCAAAGGGGGGGGGCCTGAGCACAGGTGGGGGGGCACCATTTTGAATCTTTGCCCCGGGTTCCAGAAAGCCTTGCTACTGCTCTGTGTGTAGTATTACACCTACTATACTGCACTCTAAACACTAGCGGGATCCCATTCCTATGAAACTAACTGGCGGGAACTGATGGTGGAGCGTGTGCTCTACATCCTGTGGCCTCTGCATGGATGCTCATGAAGCGTGCTCGCTTTGTTTGCCTATATCTCTGCCCGAAATAATTAGCGCTCCATTAAATCAACCAGAATTTTTCTCCTTGTCTGGCTGTGTCTGCCCATCTGATCAGGACAGCTTGCCAAGTCTCATTCTGCTAGAATGAACTGTACTTGTCTCTTGGGAAGGAGCGATTATGAATGGCACAGGCAGCATCCGGGGCCAATGTGGGGTCACTGCACCATTACCAAGGCACAGAGGCCTCCCTGGGACACGAAGAGGCTCCGGAGCTCAGCGTTTGCACCACTATAGCTTCCTGAGATGTGATTGGTGTTTGTTCTGTGTCCCGTTGACAATAAATGATAGAGCTTAGCAGTCCTGAAGAAATCCAAACAAGCCCTCGTCGGATCCCTAAAAAAGTCCTAAAATCATTATAATTTTTGCCCCTTCCCCATACAACCTTTGTAAAGACCCAAGGTCCTTACCACATCATGGGCACTGTGAAAATTCCCTTAGCTTGAGTGTGGTCCCTTGCTACCAGGGGGTGGGGCCGGGGTGGTAAAGTGCTGGTGGTCTGCACTTCTTCTCACCTCGGGCATTACACAGCTGAAACTCCACTATTGGTACTAAGTAGGCACAGAGCTCCCTTATAACCGATCAATCCCACGGTGCATGCACTTCAATCAAGGTCCACCTGAGTGTCCACCACCGAGTTATCAAGCCTCTTACCACATAGGATTGTTATTAATATCTTCCAAATTCTTATATAGTTGATCCACATATGATCAATCCCACCAAGGTGCTTCGCAAAAGTTAGTGAGTCACTCCACAATAATAACTCCAAAGTGGATGAACAGACAGCCAAAGCATAAAACCCATAAAAAGAAAAAGGAAAACGCATCTAGCGTAATATTGCACATACAACCAATTTATTCCTGTGAAAAACGCACTCACATTAAAAAAGCGTGTGTGCAGCTTTAAGAGACATTAGGTGGCTCTCACCCACTCCAAAAACGTCAGACCTGGCCATCACCGTAAAACCATATAGATAAATAGATAAACCGCCTACCGCCACCGACGCGTTTCGTTGCCCGTAGCAACTTTAACGAGGCTGGCAGTGAGGCGGAAATGTGCTGTATAAATAACTTTAGATGGTGCCCAAACAAGGAAACTCCACTATTGCCTGGTGCTGCTCACACACCCTTTCCAACATATACAAAGTTGAATTCCACCTGGTGAGCAAGTCCCATATGAAGCGTGGGTGGGAAGGCTGAAGTTCCTCTGCAGTGCAGGGGAGTAGCAGCAGGGTGGGAATGCCGAAGTGCTCACACCACACACTTTATGCAGCAGCTCCGGCATCTCCGGCATAATGCGCCAGGAAGCTCTGCACCACCAAGTTGAGCACCTGCGTCAGGCAAGGGATGTGCGTCAACCTGGCTCAGCTCATGGCTGCTACAAGGTTACACCCATTGTCGCACACTACCTTGACGGGATTTAGGCCACTCATCTGTCTGCTCCTGGATGCCGGTCCACAGCTCCTGGGCGGTGTGGGGTCTTTCACCCAGACAGATGAGTTTTAGCACCGCATGCTGCCATTTCCCTATGACAGTGCTCAAATTTGTGGTGCAGGGGCTGCGCTGACTGCTTGTGGAGGAATAAGAGCAGAGTAGGAGGAGGAGGAGGCAACAGGAGCCACCGACTGATGTCCAGCCTCAGTGGCAGTTAGAGAGATGTAACATCCCTGCCTATGCTTACTGGTCCACATGTCAGTGAGGATGTGTACACTGGAACTAATGGCATTGCCCAGTGCATAACTTATTCTCTCAACAAGCAGCATACAACTGGTTACGGTTCTAGCACACTGCACAGAGGGATCAAAACCTGGATGGCACCACTCACCCCTCAGTATTATTTGATGAATTAAAACATGAGATTTTGTGATTATAGATGGTGTTAGTAATTGATTACTGAGGGGTGAGTGGTGCCGTCCAGGTTTTGCTCCCTCTGTGCGGTTGTATGTTGCCTGTTCAAATTTGGGATACTGAACTGCCACACTCTTATCCCCTGTTTTTGTGTATTTTGTGAGGTGGTGCTGGACAGATTGCACTGTGTGATTCTCTCAACAACCTGTTGGTGCAGGGCAGGGATGGCCTGGTGAGAAAAGTAGTAGCGGCTGGGAACCGTGTATTGTGGAACAGCCGCTGCCCTCAGTTCTTTAAAACTGTCTGTCTCCACCAGGTGGAATAGATCAGTAACTTGGAAATGCTCTCATTCAGGGCTCTTGAGTGAGATGGGCCCAGCTTCCATTTTATCTCGAAAATGCAAGGTGTCTAATGCAAGGTGTGCCCATAAGTAACCAGTTTTTTAAAGACCAAGAGGGTCTAATGCAAGGTGTGCCAAGTAACTGGTTAATCAAAGACCAAGAGGGTCTAACGCAAGGTGTGCCAAGTAACTGGTTAATCAAAGACCAAGAGGGTCTAACGCAAGGTGTGCCAAGTAACTGGTTAATCAAAGACCAAGAGGGTCTGATGCAAGGTGTGCCAAGTAACTGGTTAATCAAAGACCAAGAGGGTCTGATGCAAGGTGTGCCAAGTAACTGGTTAATCAAAGACCAAGAGGGTCTAACGCAAGGTGTGCCAAGTAACTGGTTAATCAAAGACCAAGAGGGTCTAATGCAAGGTGTGCCAAGTAACTGGTTAATCAAAGACCAAGAGGGTCTGATGCAAGGTGTGCCAAGTAACTGGTTAATCAAAGACCAAGAGAGTCTAATGCAAGGTGTGCCAAGTAACTGGTTAATCAAAGACCAAGAGGGTCTAATGCAAGGTGTGCCAAGTAACTGGTTAATCAAAGACCAAGAGGGTCTAACGCAAGGTGTGCCAAGTAACTGGTTAATCAAAGACCAAGAGGGTCTAATGCAAGGTGTGCCAAGTAACTGGTTAATCAAAGACCAAGAGGGTCTAACGCAAGGTGTGCCAAGTAACTGGTTAATCAAAGACCAAGAGGGTCTAACGCAAGGTGTGCCAAGTAACTGGTTAATCAAAGACCAAGAGGGTCTAATGCAAGGTGTGCCAAGTAACTGGTTAATCAAAGACCAAGAGGGTCTAACGCAAGGTGTGCCAAGTAACTGGTTAATCAAAGACCAAGAGGGTCTAATGCAAGGTGTGCCAAGTAACTGGTTAATCAAAGACCAAGAGAGTCTAATGCAAGGTGTGCCAAGTACTCGTTAATCAAAGACCAAGAGGGTCTAATGCAAGGTGTGCCAAGTAACTGGTTAATCAAAGACAAAGAGGTTCTAATGCTAGGTGGGCCAAGTAACTGGTTTATTAAAGACCAAGAGGGTCTAATGCAAGGTGTCCACAAGTAACTAGTTTATTAAAGACCAAGAGGGTGTAATGCAAGGTGTGACAAGTACCGTATTTTCAGCCATATAAGACACCTTCCTATAAGACGCACCTAGGATATGCAGTAGGAAAATAAGAAAACAAATATTCTGAACCAAATGTACAAAAACACCATCCCCCTAAGAACCAAATAATAGGCAAGGTGCAGAATCCCCCAAATACAGGCAGAGTGGCATCCCCCCATTCCATTCCCCATATAGACAGTGTGGCATTCCCCCTCCCATTCCCATATAGGCAGTGTGGCATGCCCCCTCCCATTCCCATAGGCAGTGTGGCATTCCCCCATCCCATTCCCATATAGGTAGCGTGGCATTCCCACCCACCTCATTCCCATATAGGCAGTGTGTTATTCCCCCCTCCCATTCCCATATAGGCAGTGTGGCATTCCCCCCTCCCATTCCCATATAGGCAGTGTGGCACCCCTCATCCCATTCCCATATAGGCAGTGTGGCACCCCTCATCCCATTCCCATATAGGCAGTGTGGCATTCCCACCCACCTAATTCCCATATAGGCAGCGTGGCATTCCCCCCTCCCATTCCCATATAGGCAGTGTGGCATTCCCCCTCCCATTCCCATATAGGCAGTGTGGCATTCCCCCTCCCATTCCCATATAGGCAGTGTGGCATTCCCTCATCCCATTCCCATATAGGCAGTGTGGCATTCCCCCCTCCCATTCCCATATAGGCAGTGTGGCATTCCCACCCATCTCATTCCCATATAGGCAGTGTGGCATTCCCCCTCCCATTCCCATATAGGCAGTGTGGCATTCCCCCTCCCATTCCCCATATAGGCAGTGTAGCATTCCTCCCTCTCATTCCCCATATAGGCAGTGTGGCATTCCCCCCTCCCATTCCCCATATAGGTAGTGTGGCATTCCCCCCTCCCATTCCCCATATAGGCAGTGTGGCATTCCCCCCTCCCATTCCCCATATAGGCAGTGTGGCATTCCTCCCTCTCATTCCCCATATAGGCAGTGTGGCATTCCCCCCTCTCATTCCCCATATAGGCAGTGTGGCATTCCTCCCTCTCATTCCCCATATAAGCAGTGTGGCATTCATCCCTATCATTCCCCATATTGGCAGTGTGGCATTCCTCCCTCTCATTCCCCATATAGGCAGTGTGGCATTCCTCCCTCTCATTCCCCATATAAGCAGTGTGGCATTCATCCCTATCATTCCCCATATTGGCAGTGTGGCATTCCCCCTCCCATTCCCCATATAGGCAGTGTAGCATTCCTCCCTCTCATTCCCCATATAGGCAGTGTGGCATTCCCCCCTCCCATTCCCCATATAGGCAGTGTGGCATTCCCCCCTCCCATTCCCCATATAGGCAGTGTGGCATTCCCCCCTCCCATTCCCCATATAGGCAGTGTGGCATTCCCCCCTCTCATTCCCCATATAGGCAGTGTGGCATTCCCCCCTCCCATTCCCCATATAGGCAGTGTGGCATTCCTCCCTCTCATTCCCCATATAGGCAGTGTGGCATTCCTCCCTCTCATTCCCCATATAAGCAGTGTGGCATTCATCCCTATCATTCCCCATATTGGCAGTGTGGCATCCCCCCCCATTCCCCATATAGGCAGTGTGGCATCCCCCCTCCCATTCCCATATAGGCAGTGTGGCATTCCCACCCATCTCATTCCCATATAGGCAGTGCGGCATTCCCCCTCATCCCATTCCCCATATAGGCAGTGTGGCATTCCCCCCCCCCCATTCCCCATATAGGCAGTGTGGCATTCCCCCTCCCATTCCCCATATAGGCAGTGTGGCACCCCCCCTCATTCCCCATATAGGCAGTGTGGCACCCCCCCCCCCCCATTCCCCATATAGGCAGTGTGGAATTCTCTCATCCCATTCCCCATATAGGTAGTGTGGCATTCCCCCATCCCATTCCCCATATAGGCAGTGTGGCATTCCCTCATCCCATTCCCCATATAGGCAGTGTGGCATTCCCCCTCCCATTCCCCATATAGGCAGTGTGGCATTCCCTCATCCCATTCCCCATATAGGCAGTGTGGCATTCCCCCATCCCATTCCCCATATAGGCAGTGTGGTATCCCCCTTCATCCCATTCCCCATATAGGCAGTGTGGCATTCCCCCCCATCCCATTCCCCATATAGGCAGTGTGGCATTTCCCCTCATCCCATTCCCCATATAGGCAGTGTGGCATTCCCCCATCCCATTCCCCATATAGGCAGTGTGACATTCCCCCATCCCATTCCCCATATAGGCAGTATGGCATTCCCTCATCCCTTTCCCCATATAGGCAGTGTGACATTCCCCCATCCCATTCCCCATATAGGCAGTGTGACATTCCCCCTCATCCCATTCACCATATAGGCAGTGTGGCTTCCCCCCTCATCCCATTCCCCATATAGGCAGTGTGGCATTTCCCCCTCATCCCATTCCCCATATAGGCAGTGTGGCATTCCCCCCCATCCCATTCCCCATATAGGCAGTGTGACATTCCCCCATCCCATTCCCCATATAGGCAGTGTGGCATCCCCCATCCCATTCCCCATATAGGCAGTGTGGCATCCCCCCTCATCCCATTCACCATATAGGCAGTGTGGCATCCCCCCTCATCCCATTCCCCATATAGGCAGTGTGGCATTCCCCCCCCCCATCCCATTCCCCATATAGGCAGTGTGACATTCCCCCATCCCATTCCCCATATAGGCAGTGTGGCACCCCCCCTCATCCCATTCACCATATAGGCAGTGTGGCATCCCCCCTCATCCCATTCCCCATATAGGCAGTGTGGCATTCCCCCCCCCCCATACCATTCCCCATATAGGCAGTGTGGCATCCCCCCTCATCCCATTCCCCATATAGGCAGTGTGGCATCCCCCCTCATCCCATTCACCATATAGGCAGTGTGGCATCCCCCCTCATCCCATTCCCCATATAGGCAGTGTGGCATTCCCCCCCCCATCCCATTCCCCATATAGGCAGTGTGGCATTCCCCCCCCCCCCCCATACCATTCACCATATAGGCAGTGTGGCATCCCCCCTCATCCCATTCCCCATATAGGCAGTGTGGCATTCCCCCCCCTCATCCCATTCCTCATATAGGCAGTGTGGCATTTCCCCCTCCCATTCCCCATATAGGCAGTGTGGCATCCCCCCTCATCCCATTTCCCATATAGGCAGTGTGGCATTCCCCCTCATCCCATTCCCCATATAGGCAGTGTGGCATTCCCCCCCCATCCCATTCCCCATATAGGCAGTGTGGCATCCCCCCTCATCCCATTCCCCATATAGGCAGTGTGGCATTCCCTCATCCCACTCCCCATATAGGCAGTGTGGCATTCCCCTTCCCATTCCCCATATAGGCAGTGTGGCATTCCCCTTCCCATTCCTCATATAGGCAGTGTGGCATCCCCCCTCATCCCATTCCCCATATAGGCAGTGTGGCATTCCCCCTCATCCCATTCCCCATATAGGCAGTGTGGCATTCCCCCATCCCATTCCCCATATAGGCAGTGTGGCATTCCCCCCCATCCCATTCCCCATATAGGCAGTGTGGCATCCCCCCTCATCCCATTCCCCATATAGGCAGTGTGGCATTCCCTCATCCCATTCCCCATATAGGCAGTGTGGCATTCCCTCATGCCACTCCCCATATAGGCAGTGTGGCATTTCCCCCTCCCATTCCTATAGGCAGTGTGGCATTCCCCCCTCCCATTCCCCATATAGGCAGTGTGGCATCCCCCCTCATCCCACTCCCCATATAGGCAGTGTGGCATTTCCCCCTCATCCCTTTCCCCATATAGGCAGTGTGACATTCCCCCATCCCATTCCCCATATAGGCAGTGTGGCATTCCCCCTCATCCCATTCCCCATATAGGCAGTGTGACATTCCCCCATCCCATTCCCCATATAGGCAGTGTGACATTCCCCCTCATCCCATTCCCCATATAGGCAGTGTGACATTCCCCCTCATCCCATTCCCCATATAGGCAGTGTGACATTCCCCCATCCCATTCCCCATATAGGCAGTGTGGCATTTTCCCTTCCCATTCCCCATATAGGCAGTGTGGCATTCCCCTTCCCATTCCTCATATAGGCAGTGTGGCATTCCCCTTCCCATTCCTCATATAGGCAGTGTGGCATCCCCCCTCATCCCATTCCCCATATAGGCAGTGTGACATTCCCCCATCCCATTCCCCATATAGGCAGTGTGGCATTTTCCCTTCCCATTCCCCATATAGGCAGTGTGGCATTCCCCTTCCCATTCCCCATATAGGCAGTGTGGCATTCCCCTTCCCATTCCTCATATAGGCAGTGTGGCATCCCCCCTCATCCCATTCCCCATATAGGCAGTGTGGCATTCCCCCTCATCCCATTCCCCATATAGGCAGTGTGGCATTCCCCCATCCCATTCCCCATATAGGCAGTGTGGCATTCCCCCATCCCATTCCCCATATAGGCAGTGTGGCATCCCCCCTCATCCCATTCCCCATATAGGCAGTGTGGCATTCCCTCATCCCATTCCCCATATAGGCAGTGTGGCATTCCCTCATGCCACTCCCCATATAGGCAGTGTGGCATTTCCCCCTCCCATTCCTATAGGCAGTGTGGCATTCCCCCCTCCCATTCCCCATATAGGCAGTGTGGCATCCCCCCTCATCCCACTCCCCATATAGGCAGTGTGGCATCCCCCCTCATCCCATTCCCCATATAGGCAGTGTGGCATTTCCCCCTCATCCCTTTCCCCATATAGGCAGTGTGGCATTCCCTCATCCCATTCCCCATATAGGCAGTGTGGCATTCCCTCATGCCACTCCCCATATAGGCAGTGTGGCATTTCCCCCTCATCCCTTTCCCCATATAGGCAGTGTGGCATTCACCCATCCCATTCCCCATATAGGCAGTGTGACATTCACCCATCCCATTCCCCATATAGGCAGTGTGGCACCCCCCCTCATCCCATTCCCCATATAGGCAGTGTGGCATTTCCCCCTCATCCCTTTCCCCATATAGGCAGTGTGGCATTCCCTCATCCCATTCCCCATATAGGCAGTGTGGCATTCCCTCATGCCACTCCCCATATAGGCAGTGTGGCATTTCCCCCTCATCCCTTTCCCCATATAGGCAGTGTGGCATTCACCCATCCCATTCCCCATATAGGCAGTGTGACATTCCCCCTCATCCCATTCCCCATATAGGCAGTGTGGCATCCCCCCTCATCCCATTCCCCATATAGGCAGTGTGGCATCCCCCCTCCCATTCATTTATTTAGAAATGTCAGGCGCACACTAATTTCTCTTTTAAAAACGTTTTTTTAATTATTTGTTTTGCAATTTTAGGCCCATATTCTGTACATACAGGCAAGGGTTGAATAGTACATCATCTCTAACATATATACAGGGACAGTAGCATATTCATTGCATATGTACAAGCAGGTTTAGTGTCAGACAATCTCCTCTTGCATGTGAGCTCTTTCTGTGATATCAGTAAAGGAGGAACAAAAGTTGCTGCTTTGTAACTACAAAAGTCAGCAGTTATGAAAAAATGGAAACAATTGTATCAGCAGTATGGGCTCACTTGCATGCTGAGGATAAAGTTATACAGTACAAGGCAATAGTTTATGGTGTTTACAGTTAGAAGAAACATTTAGATACTTCAGCAAACACTGTCATAATATGCTGCATGCTGAAGCCTGAGATTCCTCTTTGGGCTTACATTAGCATTATATCTTTTCAGCTTGCAGCTCACAAAAGACAGTCAATGTATAGTCATATGCTAATACAAGCCTTGTAAGTGTAAAACACAACTTATCACAATTCATAATGCATAAACAGCAAAACCGTGCAAATAGTAAGCAATGAGGTATTATCCAAGTTTTTTTGTATAGCAAAGGTGGGGGTGGGGGCGGGCCTCCCACGTTCCGGGGATCACGTCCCCTTTGTCAAGGAATAACGCTGACACTAAACCTGCTTGGGATGGGGTAATGCCACACTGCCATATATATTTATGAGTTGTTATGGTTGGGAATATTAATTCTTAATTGACGATTTGACTTGTTTGACTAGGAGCACTTGCACTTTATAAATAAATAGATTTTATAGTGATCTGGATAATAGGCAGGATTTGCACATGCTCAGTTGCACTGTTGGAACACTTTGTTGAATGATTTAGCACATATATATTTAGGCATTTGATATCAATTAGTGTGGTGAGACTCTCCCCATCGCCTACACACCTTCATGTTGGTTTGTCCTGTGTGTTATGTGTCTTTTAAGGGATTTTAATATGTTGAGTGTATTGTATGTAGTGATTATAAATATGTAATTAATAAAAATGTATTTTTTGATCAATTTATGAGTTGAGAGTTCCTCCCTACATGCCTTTTTTTTAATAAATAAACCATAGTAATAATAGTAAAAATCCTAGGTTTCGGTCCACCTTATATCTACATCAGTGGATATCTATAGCAATAAATCAAGGCAACTGGACTTTTTTTTTATTTAAGGCCTTTTAGTCCATTTTAAATATATTCCTTCAACTTGGGGATCGTCTGGCAGCAGCAGAAGTTGGTTGGCATATTTTGTTCCGGGAACCTCAACAGGAAATATCCATCGTCTTCACCATTTGCGATTCCATCTGCTGCCTCCCTTTCCCCTTTGCAGGCAAGATGCATTCCCAAATTAGCTCGCCTGCCACTTTTAACAGCTTGTCAAAAGAGCTAACAGTCTATTCTCACTATCACATGATCTCACCTCCTGCTATAAATAGCGCAACTGACAGAAGCTATTATTGTCTTCTGCGATTTCCTTTTTTCCCCCGTTGTCATGGTAATGACTAAACTCTGCGACAGATGTTCGCCGCTCGCATTAAAATTAAATTAAGCAAAATAACTCAAACTGTTGTTTACTGGCGAGTACAGCGCTCCTCCGAGTCCCCAGCCCATCCCACCTTCCTCATCTGCTCCCCCCAAGCCCCCGGCTCTGCTCCCTATAAATCACCCTGGCCTTAAAAGCATTGGGGCTCCAGAAAAATAAATTGGGGGCTTTATTCCATGTTCTGCCCAGGAAGTGCATGTTTATGCAGAAGTCCATCCACCGGAGAGAGAGAGAACTAAAAAGCTACAAACCTAAAAAGTTACATTCTTAAAAAAAATTTGAATCACTGTTGAATCATACATCTATTATTAGTATTATTGTTTATTTATATAGCACCATCATCTTCCATAGCGCTGTACAAAGTAGTAATTACAGACAGGGTAGAAACATACAGTACATAGACTATTACAAATGCAGTGTTACAGAACATCTGTTGTAAAGCTCAGTAGCAAGGCTGTGCTGTGCAGGGCAGGCGTCAGCTCTAGGTTTAACCATGCAGGTGCCGGGGCCCCTGCACCCCATTGCTTCTACCCTGGGCAGCTCCTATACAGGACTCAGAGACGTGCAGTAACCAGGACTAATTGCCAGTCAGGGGCAGATTGGCAATTAGGAGAGACTTTATTTCTTTTTTTCAGTCCTTCTATTCTTTGTCTCTTTCCTTTGTAATCTTATTTCTTACCATCTATTTTTCCATTTTTCACCAGTTCTTTCTGCCATTACTTTTTTTTTTCTTTGTTCCTTCTTTTACTTCTGTCAGTCCTTCTATTCGTTGCTTTTTTTATTCTATTATTTTTTCATTCTTCCCATCTATTCATTGTTTCCCTTTTCATCTATGTGTTCTGCCATTCCTTTTCTTCTTCCCTTTCTTTCTTTTATTGTTTTTTCATCTCTTTTTTTTTCTGTCGCTCCATTCCATGACACGCCAGTGGCTGAATGTACAGAATTTCTCGCATCATGGATTATTTATAATACTGGGGATGTTGCATAGATGTGTTGGGTGAACCCGGAACCGCAAAGTACCGAACTTTGTGAGTTCAGGTTCCCAAACCCAAGCACAGACTTCTGGCTGAAGTTCGGGGGTTGGGTTCCCCAACACGGAATAGCTGGATGATGGGCTGCCTACAGGATGCAGCTGCTGAAGCTGCTGTAAAACCTTTCGCCCTTCACCAGCAGTAGTATTATGGAGATGTTTTATGGAGACATTGCAGATGCCATGGCCGGAGCAAAAGAGGAAATTGCCCTCTTTTCTTACCAACGGGTTGTCCTTGGCTAAGAGGTAAGACTGGCATTAAAAGACAGCGTAGAAAGATGGCTGCTGCCTGGCAGGTATACAGAGAAGAGGTGGCTTACCAAAAGGCAAAAGAGGGCAAATGGCTTATTTCGTTAGTGTTGGAGCATTGGGTGTAGGCTACAGAACAATTTAGAGGAGACACTTCCTAAGTTTGGCAGCTGTCAGAAGAGAAGGTTGGCTTTCTAGACCAGTGTTTCTATACCCTGTCCACAATTTCCCACAAAAAGGCCATGTTTTGTGGACCTCCAAACAAATACACAGCCGAAGGAAAGCTTCAGCAAGCATCTGCCTTTGTACTTGATGACAGGGTTTAGAAACACTGTTCCAGACTAAAAGATGGTGCTGTCCTCTGTAAGTGTACACCATAGGTGCTCAAACCTCTCCTCATGGGCCACCAATGGGTCATGTTGTGTGGATTTCCATATAGCTGTCTCTATAGCTCTGTTTGGGCACTAATTTCTCCGCCTGTGCATCAGCATGGAGATTTGCACAACATGGCCTGTTGCTGGCCCTTGAGGAACAAGGTTGCACATGTGTGAGGTAAACAAAGTTGACTGCAATAGAAGAAAGCAGCAGTTACTATAAGTTACTATAAGATAAGATCCAAGAACGCTTATCAATCCTTTTTCTTCATTAAGTGCTTGTTTCACCTTTTTGTCTTTCAGTGCCAACAACACCCCCAAACAGGTGGAGGTGCGCATGCATGATAGCCAGCTGACCTCAGAAGAAGTGCACCCCCGGCGATCACCATGTTTGAGAATGTGCGACAAGATTCGGGGGAACCTCCTGCTGTCTCTTACAGTATTTGGTGAGTCAGAGAAAACTATGTCTAGGGGCAGTGGTGGACTGGGTCCAAATATCAGCCCGAGATATTATCAGCCCATGGCCAGGCCCGAGGCCTCATTGCTTAGGCCCCCTCAACCATGATACCGGTGAGAAAGAGACTAAGCGAGTAGGGATTGAATGTGGGTGTAAAAAGCAGCAGCCCAAATGGCCCCAAAACAGGGCTTTGCCCGGGTCTCACTATGGCCGCCCCTGTCTAGGGGTGATCTCTAAACTTGTATCCTAAGCAGCTTCTTCAATAGGTCAAGACACAACTTTTTCTTCATGGCAGGGCTGTAAGATTTTTGTAATCTTCCTGCTGTCTGTGACCTTCCTGCTGTATTGATCTCAATTACTCTTCAAATACCGAAAATAGGACATTGACTTAACAGAAACCAGAGACAGACAATCTTAGACTGAACTACAATCTGTAGATTTATCACACAACAGTATCAAAACCAGTTAATTAAGGACATGCCATGAGGAGCCTCCTCCAGGTTGCATGCTGGTCTTATCCAAACACCAGAAAGCAGGATTTTTTTTTTTACAGGATGCCATCCACCTAGCTGCACCGATGGGGCACCAGACCTTCTGTTCTTGCATTTTTTTTAATGCATTATGGATGCAGTAATACGTCACATCCCTTCCTTATTCCTATTTTTTCCACACTTTCCCCATCATTCTCTCTTTTTCACATCCTCTCCATCCCATATTTCCTCCATCATTTTCTCTTTTTCACATTTCCTCCATTGCTCTCTTTATTTTTACATTCCATCCATCTTCTCTTTTTTGACATTCCCTATATGGTTCTCTTTTATTACATTCTGTTATAGGGTGCTTGACAAATATAGATAAACTATGCATTACAAGAATGTGCTGCTTATTTACAAGGGAAATATCTACAATGAACTACACTATCTAAGGGAAAATGAGGGGAGAAGGGGGAAACGTGGAGGTAAGAAAAGGAGCTGGAGAGAGAGGGGCTTGATGTGCGATGGGAATCTGTCTTCAAGTGCCCAAGCTTTCTTAACTCCATTATTCCACATTCACAGGCCACCACCCTGACCACTTTCTGAGAGATTATTGTTGTCTATTGGGGAGGAGTGGGCAGCTCTGCTTATATTTACACACAGCCAAAGGGTGTCGCCAACGCCTTGGGGACAGAGAGCCATAGACATTTAAATCAAGCCACAAGCAGACAGCATATCCAAAGCTCTATGAATGGTGGACAAATATAATCATTGCAGGAATATTTCCAAGGCTGCACAGAAAATGGCATCCTATAAATTCCCTTAGTGGTTCTCTCTTTTTCACATTTCCTTCTTTGTTTGCTCTCTTCCATATTTCCTAAGCCTTTCCCATTTTCACATTTCCCACGTCTCTCTCTTTTTCACATTCCACGCATCTTTCTCTTTTTTCCACATTCTATCTATCTTTAGAAAGCTGACCTCCCAACCCTTAACTTTTGGGGTTTTACCAACTGGTACACTCCCTAAAAACAGGAATCCACCAAACTGTCACTTGGAATGACTGCCTGGAAAGGATGCTCAAGCATCATGGGGACATCTATTGAGCTTACCCTACAAGAACTTGGCGAAATATGTAAAGGTTCTGATTTGGATAGTGTTTTCGTGATCTAGTGTTTTGTGATTACTCTTTTTGCTGCTCCTTAATCCGTCAGTGTTTGGACCAGTCCTAGTCCATATTAGGTCAGCAAATTCATTGGAGCAGGCTAAAAGCAAATCAAACCTGGGATGCAAAATATATATGCATGATCTTGGGCAGGATTTAAAAGGAATTTGTAGGCCTACATTAATGGATGGTAGCAGAAAAATCCAGCTGGGGAATCATAAGACTTAGCGTTTAATGTCCACATTGAAAAGTTCCAAATCAGCATATTAACAAGCAAGCGTCCGTGACGCGTTTCGAGCTATGCATGGAGGCCCTTAATTATAACTACTTTAATAAATTCTGAAGACCTGAATCCTTCAGAAAATCCTGGGGACTCAAATCTACAAGGTGAAGGGTTATTGTGAGGTGAGAGTCATCCCGATTGTGGCTGTCCACCGGGCCTGAAAACCCTGGAAATGTCTGGTGTAGGCCTTGAGCAATGTACCTGGATTTGGCCTGAAAACCCTGGGCATGTCTGGTGTAGGTCTTGAGCAATGTACCTGGATAGTTGGCCTGAAAACCTTGGAAATGTCTTGTGTAGGCCTTGGGCAATGTACCTGGATTGTTGGCCTGAAAACCCTGGAGATGTCTGATGTAGGCCTTGAGCATTGTACCTGGATAGTTGTGGGCAAAATTGTCTCATTAAACTTACTTTACCGTGGAACCAAAAAAACATTGGGCTTGCTAGCTGGGTCGGTTTTGGGTTAAAGGGACTGTCCAGCCTAAAAAAAAATATTCATACTCGCCTTTGCTCCTCCAAAGCTCAGCACGCCCAGACCCATGGCATGACCATGACTTCCATTCTAGAACATATGTATTTATTAAAGAAAAATAATTCCTGGTCACCCTTTTATTCACCACAGAAGGTGAAAACAGGTCACCATGGATAAAGGCTTTTTTGTAGTGAGGGCTTTGGATCCAGACTAGAGCTCAATTTGACCCGGATCTTGAAGATTTGCTCTGGTTCGCCCTATTCTGGATACCTTAGTCAAATTATCCGGTGTCCAACGCGTGGCTGTGCATTGCGTCGTAGGACTGAGAAGAGGTGAGTTAACTTTGGCGATCTGAGGGGTTTCACGCAGCGAGGCACCCCTGTTCGGGGAAAGGACCAAAACCCAGGATAGTCAAAATCCTGGGTTTTCGTTCACTTTAAGGAAGGAGGAGAGAGGACCTGTTTCCCTCCTCACACACAGCTTCAATAGCGACTCCTCGGCATCAAGAAGACCACCGCTAACCAGACCAGGAGGGAGCCTTCCACCTGGAGGAGCTCCAGAGATGTAGACTCCTGGGAGGGACAGGTGATGGAAGACCCTGCAACGGTGAGTTTTTTTTCTTTTTTTAAACTGAATTGGTAAATGGTCCAAGGGGATTCCTATACCAGTTTACACCTGGTGTCCGAAGCTGTTGTGTCTGGTATCCAGGAGTACTGAATGGCGCATACTGGGAAATATTTGGCTGGAGCCCTGAGGGCTTCCGAACTAGATTGCCACATCCTGCTCATCACTAGCTTTCTGTGCTTATAGAATAAAGACATGTGGATGTATGACAAAAGTAATTTACCCAAAGCAAGCCAATCAGATTTTAGCTGTCAGGTTCTCAGGATAATAAGACTAGTCTGCTTCATTGGCTTGGGCAACATTTACTTTCCTTTACTTAACTTTAATAAACAAGCTGATGGTCTCTGGGTAGACTAACGGTTCTTACTCAAGGGTTTGCTAATGGGTTTTCAATATATTTTTCTAACCTAATGAGTCATTTAGAAATTGTTTTGGCTGCAAACCCCAATTAGCAGAAGTAATAGAGGATGGATAATTGAAGCAATATGTCCTGGCGTTCTATTCAAAGCCTCCAACAATACATTGTGTAGGTTGCTATAGAGGAGGGCTGAAAGCACCTTGAAATCTAAAAGCCTGAATGGTAGCGCCATGAAATATTGAGCTTTTTATCAGGGGAAGGACATGGCACTTATAGCTAGTGATGAGCAGAAGCTGCCTCTATTCTCTTCTGCTGCAGTTCTGCCCAATAGTTTCCAATATTTTGCTCCTGCATCACCCCAATTCTAATAAATCTATGGGGGGGAAATTCAGTATTTGGGTCTCTGGAAAGAAACTAAAGCACAAAATCTGGCGGAGGCCCCAGATACAGTATAAAATAATAGTGCAGCCAAGTAACTGATTGGTGGTTGTCTGTCACCCGCCTACTTACTGAAATGTCAGATCGAGTCCCTTGTGCCCCCCTTGTGCGGGTGCTGCTCGGGAACTCCTGCTTTGCCATTCTGGGTGGGGGGTAGTGTAGTCACCCAGCTGGTCCAGCAGGAAACAGTTCCCTGCATTGAGCTGCCAGCGGCTGTGCTTGGTGGCTTATGTGCAGTGACAGCTCTGCCCCCATCACTGTAGCGTTGCTGATGGCGGCTTTGCTGCTCTAGACTCTCCATCCTGCCCTCTGGTGGCTTTGGCTGCAGGTTTGCAAAAACAAAAAAAGGCTGGTCCAGGCAAGCGGGGGGCCCCCACTGTGCCGATAGGTTTGTTACCGGCCCCATGGACTGTCAGGCCAAACACTGAAAAGGCTCCTGGACCAGGCCGTAACCCAAAGGTTGGTGGAGACCCCCTTTTCAGGGCAAGTGGTGCAGGCCCTGGGGTGCGCTGCCATGGCACCATTCCTCCTAATCTGGCCCTGAGATAGAGCTCTGATTAAAAAAACAATAATAAACAATCCCAAATAACCTTTCCTTTAGCTTAAAACATGGAGTAAACTTAATTAACGGTTACCTTAATGATTAAATGTAAACATCCCTGATGCATTTATATCCTTGGCTTTATATGCAGATGTTATTCCATAAAAAAAGGGAAATTCTCCCACCATTATTTTGGCCTTAGTTTATTGCTCGATTTTGGCATCCCAAACTAGAATGTCACATGGTAGAGTGTGAAAAGGGACATAAAGTCACTTTGTACTATTGGCACACTTTAAAGTGACGTTCCTCAGTAGAATGGCTTCCTGTCTGAGTCTGTGTCTTATTTCACCCAGATATTTATGTGCGCAATCTGTTGAATGATCTGTCCCTTTTTATTTAATTTTTTTTTTATTAAAAAAATATATTGCCCTCAGCCTGGGCTACTAGCCAGGCTCACCAAGTATGGGGGCTGGAGACCCAGGGCTTTGAAGGCTGAGCGGTCAGCCGCTGGAACTCCAAGTCTACCAGCTCTTATGCTGTTTGACACGGGTTGGTGCTATATGAGGACCTCTGCGAATAACATTACTCCGTGACTCTTAGGTATAAAAAAGCCCCTCCCCAGCCCACCTTGTTATTCCTCTGTCTGAATGCCAGAAAATAAGGATGGGACCTGGTTCCCCCTACACAGTACCTGTTGCCGGCCCTAGATGAGAAGAGGACACCCTGGCATGCCGAATGGAAACCCATTGATGGAGGAGGAGAGAGGTCAGGGCCCAACACTGGACACAAAGGAATACACTAACAGGTGAGTATGGAATTTAGATTTAGGCCCTTATTAGTGTCAGGTAGTGGCTGTTAAGCGTCAGGTAGCGGCAGGTATTGAGAACGCCAGACACGGCAGCAATTCCACATTTATGAAGCCGATTCTGTTGTGCGACTGAGATAACGCCATGTAGCATCCGATTCATCATTATCCCAGCCTCAGCGTACAGCGCCAGCGTTCAAACTTTCAGAGCGCCACGTCTTACCTCTCGCTACCTGGCGCTCTCCCATACATTTCAATGGACGTTCCTCCACTTCTCTTTAAACAGGGTTTGTTTTTTTTTTTATTCTCAAATAATGTTGTGACCTCTCCTGGCCTAGAAAAAGCCATTTTTGAAAACTTTTTTCATTTTTTAAATATTTTTGCAGAATTGACATTACAGGTCTGGCATTAATGTGTTCATGTCACAATGTTATAACAATGTAATTCCATATGTTTTCGCTTTGTTACCGGTGGATACATGTTCAAAAACAGCCTTTAATCATACAGTCTCCAGCGCTCTGGGCTACAGTGAAGCATTATTGAGCGCCGGCGGTGTGTGAGGCTGTTTTTTTTATGAATATGGTGTGAGTCGGTCGTTCTGACCAGTTGCAACTATTCGCTCCCATACAGCAATGTACTGCTCATATAGCGACTCCCCACAACGTATTCATCATTGCTGCACAGCGACTGAGTCGCTATGAACTAGCGACCCACGGCCGAGCACAGCGACTACCAGCGGGCGCTCTGAAATGCCTGCTACAGAGGCTCATCTGTCGCTACCTGGCGTTAGTAATGAATCAGCCTGCCCGTAAAGTGTTTGTGTGATTATATACAGTTTAACTACACTTGAACTGCTAAAGACCCCTATACCAATTTAAAGCGTATTATACTCCAAACCACCTTCTGTACCACCCACTAGAATGGAAAGTGCAACCTGATAAAAAGAGGTTGGGAAATCCTAGGTATGTTTTTATGTGCATTGGTGCTATTGCTCTTTTATTAATCTTTTCTCTGTTGTTGTAGGTGTGATCTTGGGAGCAGTGCTGGGGAGTCTTCTTCGGATGGCCTCCCCCATCCACCCGGATATCATCATGGTTATAGCCTTCCCGGGAGACATTCTCATGAGGATGCTGAAGATGTTAATTCTGCCTCTGATCATCTCCAGTTTAATCACAGGTCAGTCAATGAAGTGTAGAAAATGATTGCACATTATTATTATTATTATTGTTTATTTATATAGCGCCATCATCTTCTGTAGCGCTTTACAGAGTAGTAAATACAGACAGGGTAGAAACATACAGTACATATACTATTTCAAATGCAGTTTTACAGATTTGACAGTGGATATTCTGAGTACAAGATACAATAGGGGAGAGAGCCCTTGCGAGCTTACAGTCTAAAGGAAGAGGGGTAAAGACGAGGGGGAAGGATCACAAACAGTCAGTATTGAGCTTTGTGGCATGTGCCCTTTAGAAGATTGGTTAAGCCAGATTATATGCTTGTCTGAATAAGTGAGTTTTGAGGGCGCCTTTGAAGGTTTTGAGTGTTGTGGAGTGGCGGATTGGGTGGTGGAGGGCATTCCAGAAGATTGGAGTTGCACGTGAGAAGTCCTGGAGGCGGACGTGAGAGGAGGTGACCAGGGTGGAAGACAGGAGAAGGTCGGCAGCAGAGCGGAGGCTGCGTCTCGGTTGATATTGTTAGATTAGAGATGAGATGTAAGGAGGGGCCTGGTTGGAGAGAGCTTTGTATGCGAGAGTTAGAGTTTTGGACAGGATTCGTTGTGGGACTGGCAGCCAGTGTAGGGATTGGCAGAGAGGCGCAGAACTGGCGGAGCGAGAGGAGAGATGGATGAGGCGAGCAGCTGAGTTCAGAATAGATTGGAGGGGTGCCAGACTGTTAGTTGGTAAGCCACAAAGAAGGATGTTGCAGTAATCCAGTCGGGATATGACCAGGGCATGCACTCACATTTTGGTGGTGTCAGGCGAGAGGAAGGGACGGATGCGTGAGATGTTTTTAAGTTGGAGGCGACAGGAGGTGGCCAGGGAGTGAATATGTGGTTTGGCAGAGTCCAGAGTGACTCCCAGGCACCGAGCTTGGGGAGTTGCAGTTATTGTATAATTGTTGACAGAAATAGACGTGTTAGTGAGGGGAGTTAGAGGGTGGGAAAATGACCAGTTCTGTCTTGTCCATGTTTAGCATGCCATCACCATTGAGACCACTCCCTTCTTCAAATCACCTCTGCCCCAGCCCTGGAGCCAAGGCCCAAAAATTAGCCCTGGATTTTACCAGCCCCTGCCCGGCTTGAGACATCCCCGCTGAGGCCCTCCCCCCCCCAACTATGATGCTGGGGCTTTAGCATTGGGGGCTGGGGGTCATTGGCTTGTGGGTACAGTGTAGCTGGTACAGGGGGCTGAGAAGGAGCCAGGGATTGAATGTGGGTACAGCAGCCCAACTGGCCCCAAAGCAGAGAGGTGCCACTGGGAATTGTCCCGGGTCTCCCTATGGCCAGTCCACCCCTGCCTGGAGCCAAGTGCTGTACGAGTAGCTCAAATAATGAACACAGCACCATCTTCATTGCCTTCATTAATTTTGGATAACCCCAGACCCCCCTTTCCCTCCCTCCAAGCTTACCTCGCTCAGCCCCGGATTCCCGGCTGTTCCTGCATGGTTCAGGTGCTGTGCACCAAGCTGCATCCCCAGCTCTATGCTCTGTGCTCTCACCCACCCATTGAATTGAATGGGCCAGCGGGAGTGCGCATAGTGCTGATGACAGCTGTGCCGGCGATCCAGGCCAGATAAGCTTTTTCTTTTTTACTGTAAAACGGATGGCACGTCCCCATCCTTCTACAGCAACCGGCACAGATAAGGGCAAGGACCCTGGAAAAGGCTGCACGGTGCACTGCCTCATGCTCCCTATTGCTGGAGGTTCTGGTGCTGCACTTGCATGAAGCCATTTCCAAGTCCCTGTAGCAGGGTGGCTGAGGGGTAGGGTTTAAGTCTGCTTTAATAAGTCCTTCCAAATGAGACTAAGTGGGTCTTTTTTAAGTGTAGCAGGGTGGCAAAGTGGTGAGGGGTAGGTTTAAATCTGCCTTAATAAGTGCCTTCCAAGTGAGAAAGAGTATGTCTTTATTAAGGTGTACAAGTTCTAAATGCTTAATAATAAAGCTTAATAAAGCCCAAAACCTTAAAAAATATTCCCCAGCATCTAAAATGATTATATATTTTACGTTTTTAGTCACTTACTTATTATTCCTTCCTCCACTGGGCTGCAACTCTGTTCAGGACTCTAGGATCCGGGCGCCGCCACCTTGCCTTAGAGGCATCACATACAGAGGAGAGGATAGGGGAGGGGCAAAAATGCAGGGGATGGAGTAATAGCTCTTGTACAGAGCAGAGCTGGGGCAGGAAACGGACAGCAATCCCAGAATGCAGAGCAGCATAGTCAGAGGACGCTTCCTGTTTGCAGGCAGCCTGACAATCCATGGCCCGCCATCTTGGATGTTAATAGGCTCAAAAAACACAATAGGTGCAGGTAGGATTATTTTTTATGTGGTCAATCTTTATGTACAGGGTGGGGGGGAAACATACAAGATATGATCTTATTCAGAGTGAAAGTCCGGTATTTGTAAATTAAAATTAGTAAAAAAGTAATAAAAAGATTAAAATGTTTTTTTTTTTTTAAATGCTTTCTGGTCCTGCTGAGAACTGATGGATATTCTGTGCTTACAAAAAGCCTGGGGTCCTCCGAAGCCTGTGCAATGAACTCATGTTTTGCCAAAAGGAAACTCGTGACATTATCTCGGCTAAAATGAGTTCTGACTTTGAGATCTGCATCCAGATATGTCCTTTTTTTTATTGTGTCTTCTTTGAATGCGGCAAGCTTTCTGGATGGTTTAGATGAGCTTCACATATCTAAGAGGAGCGCGCTGGCAGAAGGCTCATTAGAGAAGTAGGCGGCTTGCCGCGCTTTACAGAGGAGAAGAGAAATCCGTAAGAGATGGTGGAGTTCCCGCTCCCTCTGCTCCAATTAAAATCAGAACATCTGCAGCTCCTGTTTTGCAACACATGCGTTAAATCCTCGGCTGCGACAGCTGGAATCAAACCACAGTTTAATCTGCTAAATCAAAGAATTGGAGAGAGATCTAGCCCAGATTGAGGAGCCCATTTCCTAACAAGTTTATCTCGTTCCAGCTATAAGTAAATATATAGAAACTAGCTGGATGGAATAATCACACATGGTGTACATAGATAGATAGGGAAGACAAGCTTCCTGCTCTCCCCTATATATAGGCTTAGGCGTGATAGGTACTCAAGGGTTCAGACTTTCCCTTTATTTATTTTGCCTTTGAAAGCCTTGTCTCAACCGGACCTTCACCCTGAATAAGAATCTATCTTATATGTTTCAAACACCCTGTACATACAGATTGTCCACATTAATCCGGACCTTCACCCTGAATAAGAGCCTATCTTATATGTTTCCCCCACCCTGTACATACAGATTGCTCACATTAATCCGGACCTTCACTCTGAATAAGAGCCTATATTATATGTTTTCCCCACACTGTACATACAGATTGCTCACATTAATCCAGACCCTCACCCTGAATAAGAGCCTATCTTTTGTTGGTGGTATGTTGGTGGCCTTTACTTCGAAATACCTCACTAGCACTATCATGGCTTTCCTTGAAGATCACACATTTAGTGTATCCCTCTCCAATGTATCTCATTATTTCTATAGATGTATCTCAGGGTTCCACCCTAGGACACCTACTCTGTAAGCTGGTCTACATACCTTAGCCAGCTTACAAACCCATATGTCTTCCAGGACCACTTCTACACAGATGACATTAAATATTTCCTAAGCCTGAATCCTACCTTTCGTTCTATTGTCTAACAAATGACCCGGGCCAGATTGTAGGCAGGGTGCAGGACCTGGTCCTCCATCATTTGCCCTGCAAGAGGGATTCCACCATCTATGGGGTTATGGTTGGGATGCCTGGATTTTTTGGTGCTGCTGCTTGGCCTGGTCAGCCGCGATCCACATGCCCTTGTAGTGGTGTATACTTAAGGTTCTGCCTTTTCCAAAGATACCTCCAGTGAGTTGTTAGCCCCCTTAGATCTGGAGATCCGACACTCGGAAATGTACCACCCTGGCACCCGCGAGCAAGCGAGCAATGGTACCAGGACTTTGAGGTGCCGCCACTTGATTCGGTCGGAGTGGGTGTGGGTCGTGTGGGCCCCCCTAGGTCTGGAGATCTGGTGCTCAGAAATGTATTATCCTGGACGAGATGCATTGATTTCCAGGATGATTTGGAGCCTTGGTTCTCTGGGTGCAGGGGGTTTAGAAACCCACTGGAGGTGTTGTTGTAAAGAGGAGGACTTCATTTTTGCCTCTGCAAAGCCATGTGGATCCAGTCGATGGTACTGCAAAGACCTGGTAGTGTTGCTCACCGGACCTGGGGTCTAAAGATCAGTGGATGGGGCAGCTGAAGATCTCAGCTACGTTCCCTGTAAGTTTGGGCTTCCTTACCCCGATGGTCCTGGAGAACCGTGGCATAGAAGTGGACCTCCCTGGTCGAGGTGCAGCGATTCCCAGGGTGACCCACTTTGGAGCCCTGGATCTCTGGAATTAGACGGGCTAGCAACCTGCCCTAACCATCCAAGCCATTATAAATGCCTTCAAAACACATCTACTGTATTTAGAGAAATCATACCTGTGATATTTACCTTGTACAGTGCCATGGAAGATAACAGGCCAAAAATAAGCTGTAGTATATTCAAGTTTTTGGCAGACTCAAGCTATTTAGAAGGTGGTTTATGCAGAGGGGAATGACCATGCTAGAAATTATAATGATCATGGAAAGCAGGCCTTGGCCCTCATGTCTCCACAATTTCACAAGCTGTCACAAAGTAGGCAGACACAGCCAATCTGACTGCTGGAAGGTAACGCAAGGTTCAGCGCTACAAAAATTTACTATTATTATAATTTATTATTATTATTATTGTTTATTTATATAGTGCCATCATCTTCCGTAGCACTTTACAAAGTAGTAATTACAGACAGGGTAGAAACATACGGTACAAAGTCTACTACAAAGTCCAGCGTGAATAGGTTTTACTCTCCAGCCAAGGTTTCATGCACGGTGGTCTTAGGTTCATGTGCATCTCCCTGTCCGCAGAGATGCTCCTAAATCATCAGTTGATTTGACTTGATTGGATTGGACAGTTTGTGTATCATAATTATCCTAAAGCTTTTTTCACATCTCTCTGTTGCGTTAAGAGCAAGTGTTATAATAAATATGCCAGAGGGGCATTGTATTAAAACAAACGCTGCACTTTTGATGCGTTAGAAATGCTTTTGTGTTGCATTTTGTTTTAAATAAAATATTTTTTGCATAATAAATAAATGGTAAAGTCTATGGCAACACAAAAGCCAACATTAAGTTATACATGTGTTGCGCTTGCATTTCCATAGACTTCTACTGACCTGCGCTGTTACTACATTGTCTGCAACACTGTTTTAATGCGTTGCGCAATGCAGGGCAGATATGTGAACTATCCCATCTAGAATAATATACAGTGTTTCCTCTGCTTTGTAACTGCGTTGCAACTCAATACAACAATGCAAGTTAAAAAAATGTTAAACTGCTTTTCTTAATTTAACCTTACAGGCCTGGCTGGACTGGATGCCAAATCAAGTGGTCGCCTTGGAACCAGAGCCATGGTGTACTACATGTCGACCACCATTATTGCTGCTGTGCTGGGAGTCATTCTCGTGTTGGCAATTCACCCTGGAGACCCTAAACTAAAGAAACAACTTGGGAAGGGCCAAGAGAACGATGAGGTGTCCAGTTTAGATGCATTTCTGGATCTTATACGGAACCTGTTTCCCGAGAACCTGGTGCAAGCTTGTTTCCAACAGGTAACTCAATTGCTTGATGTTTAGTTTTCTTTCCATCTAAGTTTCAATGGTATTAAGGTAGGTAGGGAGTCGATAACACTGTCCTCTGATTACCCCTGTTGAAATGCTGACGAGAACTAGGCAGTTAGGGTTTAAGGTTAGCAGCCTATTCCAAGATGTATCTCTTCTTCATTCCAGTTATCTGCTCCAAACCCCCAGACCAACTTCTATCCTAATTTGAGTAAGGGTAAGCATGAGGGGCACCTATACAAATAGCACCTGTAGTAAGCGGGAAACAGGTCAACCCCTCCTCCTTCTTTGGGGTCCCACCAAGCTAATGCTGGGCTGCTGGGGCAGTGAGGCCTTTATACCACAAAGGGGGAGCCTATGTGGAATTCCCCGCCATGTGACTAATGATGTTACTGGAGGGGAGGAACATGAAGGGAGATTCCTCAAAAACCAATAAATTTTACCCCTACCCCTGGTTTTGGATGGCTTGCTAGTTAATAATCCCTGGGGGGGGGGGGGTGCAATAGGGCAGGATTACTCACCAGGATACCTTGGAATTCTATTAAAAAGTATAAGGATAGGTTCTCATGTATAACTATCTGGGAACCCCAGTTCTAGACTAAAATAGAAATAAGAAGTATTTGGGGCGTATAGTTTTAGAGACACAACTTCTGACTTTTTCCCTCTGTTTTACAGATTCAAACAGTGACCAAAAAGGTTGTAGTGGAAATTCCCGTTGAGGAACCAGCCAACGCTACCGACTCATTTTTGGCTGTGATGAACGACACCGTGGTCACAACCCAGGAAGAAATAAGAAAGAAACTGGAGTTTAAAGATGGCATGAACGTCTTAGGTAATTTAAATCAAGAATATAATCTTATATAGGGGTGTTACAATATGTTTTGGTGATGGTAATAAAGTTTATAGCAGCTATTATTCAATAAAGGTTAGGGTCAGGGCCGGGCCAGGCAAAATAAAAAGTGGGCCACAAGTTCTAAAATATCATAACAGCCCTATGCCCAGTGCCATTAAATAGAAACTTCAGAAGTCCTGGAGTCTAAAAGACTCCTGGGCTGTCTGAGTTCCTGTCATTGGGGCTTCCCAAAGTGGGATACCCCACAGTGTGCACCCCCCCCCCCCCCCAGATCCACTAACCTTCCCCCGAGCCCTCGTCACATCTCTGCGCTGTGGCCGCATTCCCCGCACACCTCTAGCCGTGCCCGCCTGCCTGGCCTTTCTGGATAAGCAGCGCGGGTACATCTCACTTGCAGGGTGAGCGGGGGTGTGGCTGGAGGTGCACTCGGCTCCCTTTGGTGCCTCTCGGGTGCTTAGCCATCCAGGGGACTTAGCCAGGGGCGGGCTGGCCATAGGGCATACCGGGCAAAATCCCGGTAGGCCGGTGCCAGGGAGGGCCACAAGTCGCAGTGTTGCCTGTAAGATGCGCGGGAGCGCGGCCGCGCACGTTGTTCAGCTGTCATTTTGTTTTTTTACATTGGTGGCTCAGTGGAACCAAAAACTCATCTCTTGTTTCCCCTCACTGCGGAGGACAGCCCAGAGCACAGCACAGCAGAGGCCAGCACTTCCGTTTCCTGTCATGCTGGCCGGCCAGCGCGGGGAGAGGATGACGTGACTGATTAAACAAGAGAAACTGTGATTGATGGCTGCAGCAGAGGTCGGTGAGTGGGAAGAGTGGGGAGAGAGAGAGAGAGAGAGAGAGAGAGATAGTCTGAGTGTGAGTGTGTGTGTTGCAGCCATAGCCCGAGGGAGAGGAAGGGGGGAGGGAGAGAGAGAGATGTGTGTGTGTCTGTCTCACCCACGAGGACAAGTTAGCAGCCTGCAGACACCATGAAGGAGAATCAACAACAGAAAGGATTCTCCAACTTGGCAGTGAAGTGGCTCCAGGTGAGTCCATGCTGTTGCTGTATTGTGTTCCAATAAACCTCAAACTAAATGCTAATACTAATTAATGGTGCAATGTGTTTCTCTTAACTCACCCTGCCCATCTACCCACCTGCTCTGCCCATCTACCCACCTGCTCTGCCCATCTACCCACCTGCTCTGCCCATCTGCTCTGCCCATCTACCCACCCTGCCCTGCCCATCTACCCACCCTGCCCATCTACCCACCTGCCCATCTACCCACCCTGCTCTGCCCATCTACCCACCCTGCTCTGCCCATCTACCCACCTGCTCTGCCCATCTACCCACCTTGCCCATCTACCCACCCTGCTCTGCCCATCTACCCACCCTGCTCTGCCCATCTACCCACCCTGCCCATCTACCCACCTGCTCTGCCCATCTACCCACCTGCTCTGCCCATCTACCCACCTGCTCTGCCCATCTGCTCTGCCCATCTACCCACCCTGCCCTGCCCATCTACCCACCCTGCCCATCTACCCACCTGCTCTGCCCATCTACCCACCTGCTCTGCCCATCTACCCACCCTGCTCTGCCCATCTACCCACCCTGCTCTGCCCATCTACCCACCCTGCCCATCTACCCACCTGCTCTGCCCATCTACTCACCCTGCCCATCTACCCACCCTGCTCTGCCCATCTACCCACCCTGCTCTGCCCATCTACCCACCCTGCCCATCTACCCACCTGCTCTGCCCATCTACCCACCCTGCCCATCTACCCACCCTGCCCTGCCCATCTACCCACCTGCTCTGCCCATCTACCCACCCTGCCCTGCCCATCTACCCACCTGCTCTGCCCATCTACCCACCTGCTCTGCCCATCTACCCACCCTGCCCTGCCCATCTACCCACCTGCTCTGCCCATCTACCCACCCTGCCCTGCCCATCTACCCACCTGCTCTGCCCATCTACCCACCTGCTCTGCCCATCTACCCACCCTGCCCATCTACCCACCTGCTCTGCCCATCTACCCACCCTGCCCTGCCCATCTACCCATCTACTCACCCTGCCCTGCCCATCTACCAACCCTGCCCTGCACATCTACCCATCTACTCGCCCTGCACATCTACCCATCTACTCGCCCTGCCCATCTACCCACCCTGCTCACTCACCCACCTATTAATCCAACTGCCTAATCCACCCACCTATCTATATACCTGCCACTCACCTACCTACCTACCTACCCAGACCCTGGACCAGACTGGAGTGATGTGCAGGCGGAATCAGCGGATTCTGACGTGGAGGTGGCAGTCACCCACCCACCTACCTACCTGCCTGACCACCTGCCCACTCGCACATCTAAATACCCACCAACCAACCCTCCTGTCAACCCGCCCCCTTTATACCCTAATAGAGTGTAAGCTCTTCTCCTCCTGTATCCTCCCTTATACCCTAATAGAGTGTAAGCTCTTCTCCTCCTGTATCCTCCCATATACCCTAATAGAGTGTAAGCTCTTCTCCTCCTGTATCCTCCCTTATACCCTAATAGATTGTAAGCTCTTCTCCTCCTGTATCCTCCCTTATACCCTAATAGAGTGTAAGCTCTTCTCCTCCTGTATCCTCCCTTATACCCTAATAGAGTGTAAGCTCTTCTCCTCCTGTATCCTCCCTTATACCCTAATAGAGTGTAAGCTCTTCTCCTGTATCCTCCCTTATACCCTAATAGAGTGTAAGCTCTTCTCCTTCTGTATCCTCCCTTATACCCTAATAGAGTGTAAGCTCTTCTCCTCCTGTATCCTCCCTTATACCCTAATAGAGTGTAAGCTCTTCTCCTCCTGTATCCTCCCTTATACCCTAATAGAGTGTAAGCTCTTTCTCCTTCTGTATCCTCCCTTATACCCTAATAGAGTGTAAGCTCTTCTCCTCCTGTATCCTCCCTTATACCCTAATAGAGTGTAAGCTCTTCTCCTCCTGTATCCTCCCTTATACCCTAATAGAGTGTAAGCTCTTCTCCTCCTGTAACCTCCCTTATACCCTAATAGAGTGTAAGCTCTTCTCCCCCTGTATCCTCCCTTATACCCTAATAGAGTGTAAGCTCTTCTCCCCCTGTATCCTCCCTTATACCCTAATAGAGTGTAAGCTTTTCTCCCCCTGTATCCTCCCTTATACCCTAATAGAGTGTAAGCTTTTCTCCCCCTGTATCCTCCCTTATACCCTAATAGATTGTAAGCTCTTCTCCCCCTGTATCCTCCCTTATACCCTAATAGAGTGTAAGCTTTTCTCCCCCTGTATCCTCCCTTATACCCTAATAGAGTGTAAGCTTTTCTCCCCCTGTATCCTCCCTTATACCCTAATAGAGTGTAAGCTTTTCTCCTCCTGTATCCTCCCTTATACCCTAATAGAGTGTAATAGAATAGGGCGGCAGCAGGGGCATTAAAAAAGTTTGCTTTCAGCATTTGCATTGCACCAGTATTGTTATGGGGCCCCAGCAGCATGGACACTGCTGTTTTGTGGGGTTTTTTTTGTAAAATTTTTACAGTTTGTGGTTGTTGATTTTCTTTTCCTTGAGTACCCCCCCCCCCCCCCGCCCGCACATGGTATGACCCAGTATCTATTGAGGACGCACAGGGGAGCTGGACTGTGGTGTAGCAATGTATTGTATGGACAGATGGAAGCTTATTTACATGGCCCCTCCCTGACATCCTGATTTGGGATGCCCCATTGTGTCAAATTCCCAGTAAAAATACCTGGCCGCTAATCAAACAACACATGTGTGGTTCAAACATGTGTCTGCACCAGCTAGAGGCTGCAGCCAGCTCAGCTCCACCCAGCCCTTAGCGAGGAGAACCCATGCATGAGCCAGTGGATCGCTGGTCAGGTAAGTTTTACTGGTGATCTGAGGGGGTTGCACAAAATGGGGCATCCCAAATCAGGGCGCCCCACAGAAAAGGATTAAAACTCTTTGAAGTGGACCAAAACCTAGGATTTTGACTATACTAAGCCAGCGTCCTAAGTGCAGTGGCGCATGCGTGAGCTGCAGCCGCATCCCCAGCTACCCTCAAACGGGGAATGTGCCCGCACCGGCCATTCACAAATGCCTGGCGCGGGCATGCGCCCTGCTAGAGGGATAGCGGGGATGCGGCCGTGGCCCGCGCATGTGGTGTTGGACCGGGAAGTAAGGTAAGTGTAGCAGGTAACCTGGGGAGTTTCACACAGTGGGGCATCCTGATTTTGGATGCCTGGGTGGAGGTCCTGGGCCGATCCCGCTCAGAGATATATATATATATAGTGGCGTTGACTCACTTTACCGGGCCGAGCACAGTACAGAAGGGCCAGTCTGACCAAAAAGTCCAGGGCCGTTTTTTGGTCCCAGTCCGCCCCTGGACTTAGCCGTCAGTGGTGCCGAAAGGAGCCGAGTGACAGCGAGTGTGCTGATTGGCTGGCTTTCAGCTCGAGCCAGCACCATGAGAGCGACTGGAAGGTGAGTTGATCAGGCGACCTAGGGGAATACACACAGCGGCCATCCCAATTGGGAAAGTAAAATTCCTGTGTGTTGTTCCTCTTTAATCCTGTCCCACATGCACAGGTCCTAGACAGCGTCCCTATCCCTATGTGCTTTTCTCCAACATGTACCCAGTCCTAGTCCTTTTGAAAAGCAACAAAAGCCAGCCCTGGCATCTAAAAGCCTTTCTCTTCAGCAAATTGGGAAGCCCTGCCATGTGAACTCCCCATGAATTGGCACAATTCTTACCGGACCAGCATTCCCACGACACACGTGCGGCTACCGCCGGCACCCCTGGCTCTCTCCTAGCGGCTGCATGCATCAGCAGTGTATAAATGGCTGACGCTGGCACCCAAAGCTGGCGGGAAGGCGCATGTGCCTACAATCTAGTCAAATGGTTTAGCTGCTCATTAATATGCGCGTCTGAGACAGCTGATTGGAGGAGAGCCGGTCACATAGGAATCACTGCGATTCATGAGGGTTTCACATGGGGGAGCATTGCAAATCAGGATACCCCACTGAATAGGAGAAAAATCCAGAATAGGGAACATCCTGGGTTTTGTCCCTCTCAAAAAATGTAACTGACCCCTAACATGTTTTAGCTGAATAACTCCCTCCTAGTATGATGACTTAGTAAGGAGAATGAGTAGAATGCCCTGGTGGTGGTGCTTACCCCCTCCCAGGTGTTTTTCCTTATCTCCATCAACTTCCCAGGCACGTCTGTATAACATGGGCTACAGCAGCGGCTATGTAAGCTATGGCGGCCAGCTGCCAGTGTCCTCACTCTTGGGGGTGGCCATCTTACTGGAGCCCCTAGCCCATTCTGTGAGATGAAAAATGTCTGCTATTAATCACCGGCAAGACCAATGAAAATGGTTCTACTGGTAATTTCATGGCCAGGTGGCAACCCTAGTGCCAGCCAGGGGCCCTCCAGAGTCCTGGGAGCCCCAGGCAGCTGCCCGGTTTGCCTGCCCCAAATGCCATCCCTGGCCTATATGGTCCTTACATCTCCCAGTACAGATATACCCTTAAACCTGAATGAGTAAGAACAGTCTTCACAACTATTGATGGCCAGAACTATCCATTATTTTTGCAAACTGAAACGAGCAAAATCATATATTGGTTATTTAGGTATTTATAGCTCTTGCGGGTGTAATTGAATCTAGGTATATTTGAAATTGTGCTTTTATTAGAGAGTAATAAGGATTAAAAGTCAATGTTATCCGTGATTTTGGACCTTGGCCTGACCATTCACCTTTTCGGCCTGCAGGTGTGATAGGTTTCTTCATAGCATTTGGCATTGCGATGGGAAAGATGGGTGAACAAGCAAGGCTAATGGTGGAATTCTTCAACATCCTCAACGAGATTGTCATGAAACTGGTCACCATGATTATGTGGTAAGTAGATATTGGAGTTTTTAGAAATCTCTTGAGTTAACACTTTCACAGCTAGCGGGAGGTGCAGTAGTTTCCTGTCCCCCATCAGATGGAGCTCTGTTAGGAAAAGGTGAGAATCTCTCTAATGCAGGGCTCGCTGATGGTGTAAAGGGGGAGGTGAGGTTGGTTTCCTGTCCCCCACCAGATGGAGCTCTGCTAGGAAAAGGTGAGTATCTCTCTAATGCAGGGTCACTTATG
Organism: Gastrophryne carolinensis; assembly: GCA_027917425.1. Taxonomy (NCBI): domain Eukaryota; kingdom Metazoa; phylum Chordata; class Amphibia; order Anura; family Microhylidae; genus Gastrophryne; species Gastrophryne carolinensis. The sequence goes on from CM051241.1 coordinate 100,293,256, forward strand.
GAGTGAGGGGGGAGCGGCTGACACTCCATTGAGCTTTTCTTTTGCCACATTAATGTCAGAGCAGCAAAGAAAAGCTGAATGCAGTGCTGGCCGCTAATTGGAGGAGAGCCTGTATATGTTCCATGGGATCACCAGAAAGTTGAGATTTCACTGTGATCCTGGTGGTTTCATACAGCGGAGCAACACAAATTAGGTTTCCCCGGGGGTAACAATAAGGGGCGCATGACCAAAAGGTGCCTAGGGCAGCCCGAATCCTAAATACGGCCCTGCAGCTAGGTCCAGATACATTGTGGTACTTCTAATGGTGCAGCCTATTATTGAGCTTTTTTCATGACTTACATGGTGTTTTTTGGGTCAGCTTACATGTGCATGCAAGTTTCATGTGGGTCTGGTGTACACTTTTGTTAAACTGACCATTTTCTAGGGGCCCCAAAGTGGGACAGCTTAAACCAGTTTATGAGTGATGGACATGGTGGAGGGGTTATTGGTATAGGGGTGTGGCTAATTTTCTGGCATCACAGATAGGTAGAGTTACAGACTGAAATCAAGTAGGCAGAGTGATAGAATGAACAGGTAGGTAGGGTCATGGACTGGAAGCAGGTGGGCAGAGTTACTGAAGGTGAACAGCCATGTGACACACAGACAGACCATCTGTACCACCAGGGCAGCAGGCGGCCCACTATTTGGAGCATGGGAGGTCCGAAACCCAACTAAGCAAACATATATATACAGGCAACTGGATCACTGAAACCTAATAACAACAGAGGGCCTTAGGCCCAAAACAGAGGCAAGGCAGATTGCAGACACTTGACAAATGGTGGAGAACACCACACCAACAAGATGGTGAAGAGCCAGATGATCACAAAGGCACAATTGATAGCAGGTGTCAAGAACATGTCAGAGTTTGACAGAAGCACCGGTGATGGCGGTTCAGAGTAAGGCAGCATAGGACATCATCAGAAGGGATGTGGCCTGACTCAAAGATGAGCCCACGGCTCATCCTTGGATTAACTGACCAGTGGGATTGCCTCAAAGTGTGACAGTTATAGAGAAAGTTCATTTTTCATCAAAAATTACTGGACTCCCTCTATAATATGTAGTAGCGGGGCCCCCTAACCCAGAGAATGGGGTCGCCTATACTCACTTCTTCTGGTATCCTTTCACAGAAGCCATAGACTAGTGGTTGCACAGTAATGCACCTGATCGTAGTCACACGGGATGTGGAACCCCGAAGCAGCTGAGCGGATACTGCATATTAAAGAAGGAGTCCAGCCCTTTTTTACTGGACTTTCTTTTTAATAGCGGAAGACACCTTTGATAAGATTGCTTTTGGGAAATATCCAGATCGTGGAAAGAGGAGCAGTTTACGGGTCACATTCCCCAACTACGTCTTGATGCATGTTATCATTTACACAATGTGAATGTGTTGCTAATAATAGGTCTCTAATTAACCGTCATAGAGTTGCCCTGCATGTTGCTATGTTATTTTTGAGAGACCCAGAGTGATGTGACATGCTTTGCTGGAGAAAGGGGACCATGAAAAGCACACATTTATCTATGCTCTAGTTAGCGTACAAAGGTGTTGGGGACCGCGTCAATTGCAGTGAATATTCTTGTGTTGATTGAAGGTTCAGAAAATAAATAACTACTTTTACTAGAGAAACTATTAGACTTTTGTTGGCCCTGGCCAGCCCAAGAGCTGCTGAGCCCTACCCCCAGACAATCAATGAGGTTTTCAGATGCCAGGCAAAGGCTAAGAGAATAAAACTCACCCCAACAATGAACTTTTCTTCCAAATACCATCCAGAAATCGTTTCCTGGTGAGATCCACCACATAAAGGATGCATCTTTTTCCATATTATCCAAACCCTCAACCACAGCAAGACTTGCAGGAGCTAAATGTGACTAGGAAGTCCTGGCAAGGGGTTAGGTGGGGCCGTGTATGGGTGGGGGGTTGTGGCAGAGAGTTGAGGGGGAGTTAGAAAAGGGATAAGTGAATTCTGGCACAGGCTCTGGGTGAAGTGGTTTGCGTCCTGAGGGGAGCCCAGTCAGTCCCAAAGCAGTGCCTCATTTGGAAACCCCAGTCTTAGGGGCAAGTGGGCATCTCCATCCCCTGTAGTCATGCCCTAGATTGCTTTGTGCTTTTTGTGAATCGCTTCCATTGTATGCTCACTTTCCTCCTGACGGTCTGACTGTTGAGTTGACATGTTGCCAAAAAATAGCTAAATGCGTTGCTCCACTTGGTTAGACAGACACCATTTCATAATCCATTGTTCCACTTGTGCAGGTTGAACAATGACCATCCTGTCTGAGGTTAGAAACCCACTCCCGAGACCAAACTTCCTGCCTGTTTGTTGCAGGTCTTTTGTCAATTCATTTGAAAGCCGCAGACCCAGTTTCCGAGAGACAATGAGGTTTCTTGGGAGATTCTGGCCTGGATACAGGTGGACGGACTCCATGTTCTCAGAGGAAGTCAGCTCAGGAACTGTCACAACTATTGATCTCTCCGCAAGAAAAGAGCCATTTGTAGAACAGTTTAGTTGGAACAATGACCTCCCAGTTTCAATATCTGGTTTCATTTTTCCTAAAGGCCAACTCTGGGCAATATTGAGAATCCTTAGTTCTAATAACTTCACACTTTCAATTATTTTCATTCAACTTCCTTACCTATTTTCTGCTTTATTTTTCTATAAAACCCTGCCAGTGCTCTATCTAGTTGTTCTAATCAGGCCAGATTTGACCCTTCTTATGGTTCAGCTTGAACTAATAGATGGTTGCACAACGAAAATTATCTTAGCAATTATATATATTAAGTAGATAAGCTAGATATATCGCAACACACTTTGCTTACAATAGGACCTTTAAGGCACAGTCTACGTAAAGTATTGCTCACTGCTGCACATCAGTGTCAATGTAGACACAGAATACTGCTAGCAGTACTACCTGCAGCTTCCCCTGATAGTGGTTACAGGGGAAATGCAGCACAAGGGAAGGCCAGAGTGTCAAGAATTGATTAATTCATTTTGACTATCCTGGGTTTTGTTCCCTGCATCGGGGACATCCAATATTGGTATGCCCCACTGTGTGAAACCCCCCCAGATCTCCCAGAACAAGTCATCTTTTTCCGGGCCTGTTGTGCATGTGCAGGCTCTCATCCACTCATAGTCGTTTTCCGGGCATTTTAAATGTTCGGCAAACAGTTCTTGTTTATGGCAATCTGAGCTAGAGCAGCCACATCCCCTGCAGCGTACGCGCTTCCGTTCCCAGCCTATCTGAATAGCTGGGTGCAGCAGCTTTCATTTTAATAGATAAATGACCACTAGGGGAGCAAGATAGATAGGTAAACAATAAATAGGTAAATATATATATATATATATATATATATATATTATTGAGCTACAATGGAATGCTGGAGGGAAACTTTTTAAGGCAGTTGCCCTTAAATATTAAATATTTATTCTGGTCTAATTTGCATATGCAAATCACACTCAACAAATTATTTTAAAGGGTCAGTTCACCATTTAAGACTAGCATGGCAGATACTCTAATGTAAAATTTCAGGTAACTTTTCATCTTTAATTTGGCCTAATTTGTATATGCAAATCATATTATCATATAGAGTCAGTTCACTACTTAAAGTAGCTGTATAGCAAAATCACCCAATACTGAAAATTAGTACTAGCATACCGGATAGTGAGAGGAGGAGTTACACCCCAACTTAAAAAAATCTTGTGGTTTGCTCCATGGCCGCCATTTTGGATGTTAAAATACTCAAAAAACACAATAGGTGCAGGTAGGATGATTATTAACATGAGCAATCTGTATGTACAGGGCGTGGGAAAAATTCAAGATTGATTTTCAGGGTGATGGTCCGATTTCTGTCCAGAGCAATGCTTGATGAGTAAAAGCATCTACACACATCATAAGACTTGCAATAGCAATACTGTGATAATCCAGCTTTGGCAAAGCAGAATGTTATGTTCAGGACCTGAACATTAAAAGAAATAAACTGGCTTGGTTGGAATTTTTTTAATGCAGGGTAACCCCTCCTCTTGCCACATTTATTTTAATGTAACCATTTTGGACCACGTGGTTGCGCTCCTTTAGCACGGCAGAGGCTCTAATATTGAAAACAAAAATTTTATATTATATTATTATTATAATATATTTCACCCTCAGGTACTCCCCTCTCGGTATTGCGTGTCTCATCTGCGGCAAGATCATCGCCATTAAAGACCTGGAACTGGTGGCCAGGCAACTGGGGATGTACATGGTCACCGTCATCATTGGACTTATCATCCATGGCGCCATCTTCCTGCCTTTACTCTACTTCATCATCACCAGGAAAAGCCCTTTCTCTTTCCTGGCGGGAATTTTCCAGGCCTGGATCACCGCTCTGGGTACTGCGTCCAGGTAGGTCTTATGGAAAACCTTGCTTGGAAACTTTAAAAGCACTTTTAAAAAAATATCTTAAATTTTAATATTTATATATTTTTTGTCAATGTATTTATTTATTTATTATTTTTATATACTGTACATACTATACTACTGGACATACTATATGTATATACACTCTATACCAGCGATACTCAACTGGCAGACCGGGGTCCGAATGCGGACCTTGGCACCAGATTTGCCCTGACAGCCCTGCACAGAAGTTTCTTCTGTGTTGCTGTGCTCAGTGCTGCCCCCTTGATCAGTGATGTAGTGCTTAGTCTCCCTGCCAGTATCATGGCTCCCTGGCACCTGGCATTGCAATATAAAGTACTGTATGGGCGGAAAGTAGCATTACAAGGTGCACACAAACTATGTTTCTTGATCTCTTAGCGCCATCCGATCCTTTCCCCCCTCCTCAGCTCTGCCCCATCCATCCCTGTCCCACCATCTTGCTCTGTCCACATCTATCCTGGTCCCATCAGCTATTCCCCATCCGGCCCAGTCTCTCTTCACCACCCTGTTCCCATCCAATCCCCGCATCTCAGCTTTGCCAATCCATTACTCTTTCTGGCCATCTTCCTCCACAACTCTGCCCATTCATTCCTGTCATTCTAGTTCTTCCCATCCATCCCTTCTCCCAGCTCTCTCTCCATCCCTCTCTGCGCTTCCTGTTCTGTCTCTTCCTTACAGCTTTTCTCCCATCCATCCCTCTCCCCCGGGCCCTATCTATCCATCCTTGTTACTAGACCTTATTGGCAGTAACATTTTGGGCCCTAGTCTACCCAGTACACGACCTGCACAGATTCCAAGGGAGGGGGGGGGGTTAAACCAGTGGGCAGCGGGCCAGAGCTGTAGGTTCTGTGGGGCCAAATAAAAAGCTCCTGTTTCTTCCCAGTGCCCAATAGGATTTTTGATGGGGGGGGGGGGGGCAAACAGCCTTTTTGAGCTTTGCCTGGGAGTCTATAGCCCCTCCCCCCAGTGTGCTGATTTCTAACGATCCACCCCACTTGACAGCCCTCTGCACGAGCCTTCACCTCTCACCGGATGCCTTTATACGGACCTTTACAAGAAGTGGTTGAGTACACCTGCTCTATACTATGTGTATACTCTCTATACCAAGGCCTCGATTCAATAAAGGTAGAAAAAAATTCTCATGGTAATAAAAGATTCAATTCATGAGAAAAAAGCCTGAGAATTTCACTGTAGCTGAATCACCAGATAAAAAGACAATGAAAGTCAATGGAATTTTTTTACTCCTAAGAAAAGTAGAGAACTATTTACTCCTTTCTACACTGTAGTAAAAGCTGCCATTGACTTTCATTGTCTTTTTATCTAATGAATCAAAGCAAAAATAGGGGCCCTAGACTAGCCCCAAATCCCCTATTCAACTGCCGCACACCAAAAATTATACTACAAAATGTATAAAATATATGTTTATTAAATCATACTTTAAAATCACAAACAACACATGAAAGACTCCTTAAAAACATACAGACAAAAATAGACGCTGGGGAGGTCCTCCCTATTAATAGCTCTAATTCAATCCCAATAATGTATATAAATATAAAAATCCAGTATAGTTCTGAATGTAAGTGGCGTTTAGAAAAAGTGCAAAGTACAAAGGAAAAAGTACTAAAATACTAGAAATACGTCTATAAAGGTGCCTACGTGTCTCAAGTAAACATTTGACTCAAAGTGCATAGGTGCCATATACAATCCTAAATAAATATCCCAAGAGATGTTAAAAGTGAGAGACAATGTGCAAAAGATATTATATTAACAATAGCGTGATCGCCATTATACATTCAATTCCTGCAGATAGTAAATTAAATTACATCACCAATAGATAGAGCCCGGTGTCCTCTCACAGCAGCTCGCCACCGACGCGTTGCGTGGCAAAATGCCACTTCGCCAGGGTGAATAGGCCACTGCAGAAATCCCCCCCCCCCTTTGTACCCACCTGCAAAATGGCTGGTCCCATGTGTGGAGATCCCGCCGCCATCCGAACCCGCGCCCCATCCGGCCGGATACTTCCGCCATAAGGGCTACGTGTCAGAGGCCGCGTCATCTCTGCCCAGTGGAGCGCAAACACAGGAAGTGCGGCATGGTGTGCACGCTCAGGCGTGCGGCCGCCCAGGGCTTACTCCCCTGCAGTAGGAGGTCCCGGACGGCCGAGCGCCCTTGCACCACCCACGCCACCCGCTCCCAGTTCACCCAGCTTCACTAACGAAAGTAGTGTTGCGGATCGTGAAAAGGTGAGTATTAGGGGGAGGGAAAAACCATCAAAAGTTCAATGTCACAAACAACATTAAAGTTAAAACAAATCAACACTAATATTGATACATAATTCCATAACAATAAATATATATATTTCACTAAGCATTACTGATAAAGTATATAGAGTTGATAAAGCAAAGCAAATGGCCCTTTTAAAGGAAATAATGACATTTCCTTTTACTATTCATTCAGAATATGATACTACATCAACCACCTAGGTTAAGGTATATAGGGATAGCCTATTCTATAGAGAAAGCATAGATCCATGATATGCCAATATGCATCTGTATGTAAAGCCACATAAATAGATATGCTCTAAGTGGATGTAATATCCACCCATAAAGACAAGACGCCTATTGTATCATATGTTTACGTGTTCTCAACCACATAGATTATAGGTGTGCAGAGCCTGCAATAGACAATATTAATAAAGACTTAATTCAAAGGAAGAGATATGTCGTTATAGATGGAAAACCTTAACAACATATCAAAAGAATAATCATTATGTAAGGGGACCAACGGGGCCTACTGTGCATCTACATCATGTCCCATATGCTTCTTTAGGAAGTTCCTGAAATATCCTCCATGTCTTGGGGAGGTTCGGCTCATACTTGGAGCTGAAGTAAGAAGATCCAACGCCCATTCAAGAAAATCCTGTCCATGGTCCTCTATAGAAGAATGTCCATGATCTTGGGAGATATTTTTTTCCATCAGAGTGGTAAATCAACTGTAGGCGGCACCTGTAAACTGGCGACGAGTCACTCAAAACAGGATAGGTATCTGAAAGAACAAAGACAACACAAAATGTTTTAAGACCTCAGCTGTATAGAAACGCTTAGTAAAGAGAACCAAGAAAACCTTCCTATAAGACACCAGTACCCCATGCATGAAGTACTACTATAAACACATGAAAAAATGTCTTTTTATCTAGTAATTCAGTAACAGTGACATTCTCAGGCTTTTTTCTCATGAATTGAATTTTTTTCTACCATTATTGAATCGAGGCCTATTTCTCTATACTATACACGGTAGAGTCTCGGAGGACTATGTGGGATCGATTCAGAGCCAGGGCAAGGTAGACAATAAAAATCAAAGGCAGTTTTCTCTTCCAAAAAAGGAGTGAGAATTCTGGCCTGGCTCTGAATCAACGCATATATATATATATATATATATATATATATATATATATATATCTCACTGAACAATACAAATCAAGCCACAGTGGAATAGAAAATATGTCACTTAGATTATATACAATGATTGCATAGCTCTCCAGGAATTGTCTGTACAGGAAATCCTAAACGCTCCATACCCTATAATCATGATGTAATGGCTAAATATAGAGCGTTTTAGGGAATCTTAGCAATTTCTGGACAGACACACTATTTCTGTGTATAAAAGAGCAGATAAGCCAGCTACAGCAGACAAAGATCCATGTTAGGCTTAAAGTTGACCAAAACCCAGGGTTTTGACTATCCTGGGTTTTGGTCCTTGTCCCCCCCCCCACCCCGTGTGAAACCCCCGGGTCGCCCAAACAAACTCACCTCTTCCCAGTCCTATGGCGCATGTGTGGCCCCCTCGCGCTCGGATCCACTCATGTCAGCTCTAAGATTTGAGCACACTGGCAGACGCATCCCCCACTACTCCCTAACATGGCCGTGCTGGCCATTCACTAATCCCTGACGCAGGCACACGCCCTGCTGGAGGGATAGCGGAGATGCGGCCACTGCTCGCGCATGCGCCATTGGACCGGGAAAGAAGGTGAGTTACCGGGCAACCTGAGGGGTTTCACATCCCATAATTTATGGCATCCCGATTTTGGATGCCCCAGGGGGAGGGAATCAATCTTATAGATTTCTGGGCCGGTCTATGTGGGTTTTCGTCCACTTTAAAGGGGTTGCACAGGCTAAGTGTAGATTTGGGAGTGATACAACTAATGTGTACTTGCCATGCAGAAGATTCATCCTGGTGAGCTGCTGAACAAAGCTGTTGTTGCTGAGATCCACCTCCTTTTCTGTAGCCCAGCCCTAGGGTTTTATTTATGCATGACCACCTGTTTTGTAGCACTGAAAGGTGGACTTTATACAAAGAAGCAGGGAACAAAAACAAACAAGTTTGTCCCACACAGTGGATATAGGCCCAGCCTATGTTTTTATACTTAGCCTTGATAATCCCTTTAATATAGTGTGCAGAAAAAAGAAAATCCTCATTTAAGGATACAAGGTAGAGCCCTCTAGGCATCCAAAATTGGGATGCCCTGCTATGTGAAACCCCCAGGGTCGCCAGTAAACTCACCCTGACTGGCGTCTCTTGCGACGATATCTTCAGCGCCAACCACATCCCCAGCCTACCTGTAGCCAGGGCCGGATTAAGTGTGATGGAGGCCCCTGGACACAAAATCTGGTGGAGGCCCCAGATACAGTATTTTTTTCCCTTTAAAATATTAGTCCAGCCAAGTAACTGATTGGTGGTTGTCTGGCACCCGCCTACTTACTGGAACGTCAGATCGAGTCCCTTGTGCCACCCTTGTGCGGGTGTGTGCTGCTCGGGAACTCCTGCTTTGCCATTCTGGGTGGGTGGGGGGTAGTGTAGTCACCAGCAGAAAACAGTTCCCTGCATTGAGCTGCCAGCGGCTGTGTTTGGTGGCTTATGTGCAGTGACAGCTCTGCACCCATCACTGTAGCGTTGCTGATGGCGGCTTTGCTGCTCTAGACTCTCCGTCCTGCCCTGTGGTGGCTTTGGCTGCAGGTTTGCAAAAATAGAAAAAAGGCTTGCCCAGGCTCGGGGGGCCCCCACTGCCGCATATAGCTTTGTTGTTGGCCCCATGGCCCATCAGACAAAAGACTGAAAAATCTCCTGGACCAGACCATAACCCAAAGGTTGGTGGAGGTCCCCTTTGCTGGGCAAGTGGGGGAGGCCCCGGGGCATGCGCCCCTTGTGCCCCCTCATAATCTGGCCCTGCCTGTAGCTGTGGTGCGCTCCCACACCCAGCTATTTAGGTATCACTCCCAAATTTACAGGGAAACCGGGGATGCGGCCAGAGGGCTGGGTCATGTCAGTCAACAGATGGCTGTGTAAACGTTAGAAGATTTGCTGAAGCCTTGTGCACTCGGCCTGCTCTTCCTGGGTGCTTGAGTGATCATAGGTTAAAAGAGATCATTCGCTTTCTCCCCCTTCTGCAAAGAATCATGGGTAACGCCTGTTATTCTTGGTCTGGATGTGCTATGTAAATAATGTAGAATGCGTCCTTTAGCTTGTCCCCTTGAATAGTGGACCTTTGGACCTGTTTTAGCCACTTTATTTAGCGTAACATGGGTCTCCTAATCCTTCCTCACTCTTCTTACTCTACAAAAGGCATCATATGGTGATTCTATCACAAAGTCGCCCGCTCTCCCTCCTCTACCTCAGCTGAGAGCTTTGGAATAAGTTGGTTTAGTAATCCGAGACAACCATTGACTGATACTTTACAGCTGTTGGGTAGGAGGTCTGCAGCCTACCAGTAGCTGTGTGAACAGAAGTTTATTTTATTTGGCAAAACTATTGCTCCTTTCACATTTGCAGACTCAGGGGGGCGATTCAGTACCAGGAGCAAAAAGTGCTTTAACTCCCTCTTATTTTCTATCTAGAGTGTACTTCTTACTCTTGGTTCTGGATCCATCCCTAGACCCCAGTAGCACCCTTACCCTTAGCCTTACCCAGGCCAGTTTCAAATACAACAGCGGCATGAGCAAATATTTGTGATATGCTGAGGTTTTAAGGAGGATCTTAGTTCGGCTCTATCCATGTGCTCGTGGCTTGACCTTTAATAGCTTTCCAGATTGTATATTGCATATACAAAGTAACTCCTTTTAAAAGTCCCCAAGTAACTCCTTTAAAAGTCCCCAGTAACTCCTTTAAAAATCCCCAGTAACTCCTTTAAAAGTCCCCAGTAACGCCTTTTAAAAGTCCCTAGTAACTTCTTTAAAAGTCCCCAGTAATTTATTTTAAAAGTCCCCAGTAACTCCTTTTAAAAGTCCCCAGTAACTCCTTTTAAAAGTCCCCAGTAACTCATTTTAAAAGTCCCCAGTAACTCATTTTAAAAGTCCCCAGTAACTCATTTTAAAAGTCCCCAGTAACTTCTTTAAAAGTCCCCAGTAATGTGCACTTTTAAAATAATATAATAGTCTCTATTTTATTTAGCTCAGCCCCTATTTTTCATTAGATATTTAATGAGGCAGCTAATTCATTTCATTTTGTATAATTTTAATATTCTGTTATTAAATGTTTAACTTTGTATTAGTTTATGCTGCTGTCCATTACTGTATAGTCTTTCTTTGCAACTTCCAGCCACTGTGTAACCTGTCATTTTTCTGTTGTAGTGCTGGAACCCTGCCGGTGACGTTCCGCTGTTTGGAAGAGAACCTCGGCATTGACAAGAGAGTAACTCGATTTGTGCTTCCCGTTGGGGCCACAATCAACATGGATGGGACAGCTCTGTATGAGGCAGTGGCAGCCATATTTATTGCTCAGATGAACGGAGTCATTCTGGATGGCGGCCAGATAGTGACAGTAAGGTGAGTAATGGCTTGTTTCAAGATGAAATCACGAACGCCTTCAACTTTTCTCAGGAAGACCACGCGGATCAGCGGTGCCCAACGTTTCATCACTTATAAACAGCTCAAAATAAAATAGCAAAGTGGGAGCACTAACCGTAAATTTAGATACAATGAGGTTTAGGTCACCAAACTTATATAAAAACTTATATAAAACTTATATAAGTTATACTGAAGGCGAGCACCCGATTGTTGTCCCATTGTCTCTGACTATTAGTAAAAGCATTAGAGCATTGGAAATGCAGAGAAAAAATTTAGAGAAACAGTGGGTGTGCCAACAGTAATGTGATGTAAGCACACTGTGTGCTTTACATATATCATAGTAAAATAATACCTGCATTGTTGTGCCTCTAGGTATTAATGCCAGTACATAGTGTGACCAGAATAAGGAGGTGAGATATGCTGCAGGCTAAGAGCATCTCCAGCCTGCCAACACATATTGTGACCAAAGAGGAGGGCGGGGTTTCATAGCTGAAAAGGGAGAAAGCTAATCAGGACATCTGGGGAGGGAGAGGGGGGTGTTTCCATTCTCGTTCCGCTGAAGGTTGATTGAAGGACCAGGTTAGTGGAATGGATACTGAAAGCTGAATGAGGAAGTGATTTCCTCACTAAGTAGACAGACATAGCAGGAAGGAGTGCGCTGGAGGGACTCAATGTAAAGCAAGCTACTTTATTTTTTAATTTTTGACTTGTCAATGTTTTTAGGGCAGCTCATAGTAAAGTCCACAGTTGGGACACCCTTTCAGGGCTTTGTCTGTAGGATCCTGTGGTCAGTCTGGGGATGGAAGAGCTGGAGTTGGCTCATAAGATCAGATAGAGAGGTGGATTTACCATCCATGGATCATGAGAAGAAATCAGATTGCAGCAACCCGTATGTCCATCATGTCACCCAGAAGTTACACCAAAGTCATCAGAGACCTCAGGTAGTGGGGATCACCAGTAAGCTCTGGAGCATGGGGCCAGATCCAGAGATCAACAGAGAATTAAGCAGTACTTTCTGCCCCCTGTGTCTGTGAGTTTTGGAAGTGAAGGTTTCTTGTCTGAAAAGTTTATGTAAAGTAAGACAAAGAGGCCGATTCATTAATAGCCAGGTAGCGACAGATGAGCGACTGTAGCGTGATTTTTTCAGCGCCAGCCAGTATTCGCTGTGCTTGGCCGGCGTTAGCTTGATGACAGTGACTCAGTCGGTGTGTGGTAATGTTGAATACGGGCTGGGGGGTCGCTGTTTCACAGGTCCAGCGTTGTATGTGAGCGCCTGACAACGAATGGCCAGAGCGAACGGCTAGCTTCATATTCATCAACAAATCATGCTCCGAATGTGCTGTCGCTGTCCATTCCTTGTTTAAACCCCGCGCTTGCGGCGATGTGTATTAACTAGTTTTTAACCCCTAAACAACCATATTTTTTGAATGTAACATTATACATGTTTTTAGAATCATTTTGTAATATGAATACATTAATCTCAGACCTGTTAGATCAATTCTGCACATATTTTTTTTTTTTTTTTTTTTGACTTAAAAATAAATCCTAACATTGCAGAAGTGGTCTCCGATTTTTGGACATTAAAAAAATAAAAAAAAAATTAATCCCAATTAATTATGATTAATTATAGATTGCTCCATTGAAATGCATTGGACATCGCCAGGGAGTGACAGCTCATACCTGGCGCTGTGAGGGAATTTGCAGCGACGCTGTTCGGTCCAGGCGGCTTCATGATGAATGCCGCGCTAGCCGTCGCTCTCGCCGGCGCTAGCCTCATTTTGCTTGATAAATGCGTCATTGTGAGCGCCGCCGGGCGTACTTGAGTCGGTAGTCGCCGTTAGCTGCCGCTACCTGGCGCTCGTCAGACACTACCTGGCGCTATCGCTTGATGAATAAGGGCCAAAGTTTATTGCCATATTGGTCAGTCTGTTCTATACCCTGGTCAAAGTCATTTTACCAGCATTAATTGGACTGCTCTTTTAAATCTAACCCATTTCCCATTCAAATTTCCTCCCTGGCTCTCCTAAGAAGGTCAAACGTGGATGTGGGGATGCTACATTTTTGGCGCCTAATATGGGGCTCAAAAATCTGAGCCTGACCTGTCACAGCTATGTCAAATTGATTGCAGATAACCAGCTGACCCAGTAGTAAAAAAATCCCTCCAGCACGGATTCAGGAAAAACTGAAGATTTCCAACAACAGATACAAAGAATAAATCCAGCTCCAGGGATAAAACTTAACTTTTACTAGTAAAAATGTAAAATATAGTCCATAGAAAGATTCAAGGTGAAAAACAAAGTATCCAGGCAAAATGGTATCACCCCTGTCCCTCACCAACACCGTGACGCGTTTCAGGCTTCAAGAGGCCTTAGTCATACCATGACTAAGGGCTCTTTCTATGGACTATATTTTACATTTTTACTAGTAAAAGTTAAGTTTTATCCCTGGAGCTGGATTTATTCTTTGTATCTGCTGTCACAGCTATGTACTTGTTACTGATGGGAAAAGATTTTGGATAATTCGAAGCATGGGATTTCTGTATTGTGTAGCTGTAGAATTTTATTTTGGCTTGGAATGGTTTGTAGAGTTTTATTTGCATCATTTTTGCTTTTCTTTTTTTGTTTTCAAGCCTGACAGCTACATTGGCCAGTGTGGGAGCAGCCAGTATCCCCAGTGCGGGTCTAGTCACTATGCTTCTGATCCTGACAGCTGTAGGACTGCCCACCCAGGACATCAGCCTTCTTGTGGCCGTGGACTGGCTCTTGTAAGTGACAACACTAATATTCTTTTTCATGTATTTCTATGATTAGTCGTGCTTTATTGACTTATGATCATGCAAAGGATTATTATAATTTGTTTCTGTATAAAAACCCATTGGACACCAAAGATGGAAAAGTTCATTTAACAGAAAATCAATAGGAGTATGGGGTCTGAATGGTGGTGATCAACTCAACATATGGGATTTCTATACCAGTGACATCACCCTGGTCCTTGTGACACATGTTGTTTTGGTCAGTATTAGACTGAATTTTTCCAGCAAATGGGAAAATGAGATGGTCCAAACTTTGTTTTGCTTTGTCCAAAACCGTGGATACTTCTTACATAGAGATCATATTTAAAGTGGAGCAAAACCCGGGATTTTGACTATGCCACTGAAACCCCCCAGCTCGCCTAGTTTAACTAACCTCTTCCCGGTCCAACGGTCACATGGCCTTGCCAGCGGTACCAAACTGTCGGGCTGGACGCCACGTTCGCGATGAGTCCTGGAATCGGGTTTCTATTTTGTCCAGAACCTTAGTTCTCCATTTGCAAGCTTTTGCTGTGTTTTTATGACCGCAATTTACTATGCCCTGATGCGGTTTTGGGAGCCGGTTCGGATTCTGTAACCGGTTTGGCGCTAGGATACATGGATGCCGCGATATGATCCAAATTCTATCGGTGCCGTGAGTCTGCGGTTTTATCCTGATTATGACAAATTCACAGCACTGAGCTTCCAGACCGCCCAGGAGCTTTGCAGCCCAAGGTGTGACACGACCAGCAGGCAGTCTGTGAGCTGAGCTGTTCACATATACATGGTAATTATTCCTTCCTGAAGGGAGATACGGACTTGTGCATTTATAATAAAGGGAATCTCTAGCTCTTGATATGTGGGGTTTCTTAAAGGGGAATGCCGACATCAGCGATAAGGTGCAATATAATATTTGACCTATTCCTCACAGTTGATTTTTAACCTTCTGCTAAAATGGAAGGAAAACATTATCCTCAGGAGCAAACTGGCCATAGAGAGACCCAGGGGAGTTCAATCTCTGCCTCCCTAGTCTCCCCCTGCGGCCCCCAATATCAGGCTCCAGCATACCACCCATATAAGAAACCCCAGCATGCAGGGGCGGACTGGGGCCAAAAATCAGCCCTGGATTTTACCAGCCCCTGGCCGGCCCGAGACATCCTTGCTGAGTCCCCCAACCATGATGCTGGGGTTTTAGCATCAGGGGCTTGGGTTTCTTGGCTTCTGGCTACAGGGGGCTGAGAGGGAGACTAATTGAGCAGGGATTGGATGTGGGTGTTAAAAGCCGCAGCTCATCTGGCCACAAAGCAGTGCGGCCCATCAGGCATTATCCCGGTTTTGCCTATGGCCAGTCTGGCCCTGCCAGCATGTATGCCACCAGTGTTTCCCTGGTTATCCTATAGATAGAACACAGATAACTTTATTTACCTACAAAGGAGGGTTTATTTAGAGGGCCACTATATTATTAGATTTATTGGTGGCAATAATTTCCTAGAACACACTATAGCATCTCTACCTTGGACACATTATAGGGTTCTTGGGTAGTTTAAGGGTATTTAGAAGCTTTAGTGGACTGAAATGGTTGAAGGACAGAGAAGGGTCAACATTTACCAATATGGAAATAGGATGCAAAGAAATGGTCGGGCATTGACCACTTCAACTTTTACTGCATAAAAATGGCCGATTATTGGGGGGCGCATCATCTATGGGACAAATATTTGCATGGGCACATTATGGCATTTATGTTCTGGATGTAGATTGCCTGGTGCTCTGTAGAAAATGGTCGAAATCACTTGAAATTTCATTGCAGAACATTCTGACATGGGTATATTGAGTGGCAAGCTGGCACTGATCACCTTGTAGGGACAGTTTGTGGAAGGTATAGATGGGGGATAGGCTTAGGAGTAGATGTTTAATGGGAGTCCTCAGCAGCGGACTATTTACAAGCTTTTTTAACGTAACTTGTCCTTTCTTCTCCACCCCCCCCCCCCCCCCTCCAAGGGACCGTATGAGAACATCCGTCAACGTTGTTGGTGACTCCTTTGGTGCCGGCATCGTCTACCATCTATCCAAAGCAGAACTGGAGTCTCTGGACAAGCAGCACGCACAGCAGGAATTGGAAATGACCAAAACTCAGTCCATTTATGACGACATGAAAAATCACAGGGAGAATAACTCCAACCAATGCATTTACGCAGCGCACAACTCTGTGGTGGTCGACGACTGCAAGGTACCCTTCACCTTTATGGATATCGAGACCTGTATATAGACTGCATGCTCCTTACTTGCATCTTGCATGATTTGTGTAACGTGTTGCATGGTTGCAGTGTTTACAACAATAACCAGCCAGGTCACCCCCAATATACCGGCTAAGCCTTTGAGGGTAGCAATGAAACACTATGTGAAGTGTATGAAATGTGTGTTCTCTTGATTTGCTACAATGTATCATGGAACACGATGTCAGAGAATAATGAATTCTTGGGTGCTGCCAAAAAAAGAAAGGACTTGGAAAGCCCCTAAACTCATATACTTCCAGGTTTGCTCTCGTCACCAGATCACAAACCCATGTTACTTGTTGTGTGGGTGCACTGTGCTTATTTCACTGGCTGCTGGTAGACCTGTAGTGGCATGATGCATCATGGGAATTCAGAAGTAGGTGAGTAACTGGGGTGGGAAACAGATCTGAAGGGGAATGGGGTATCCATGGCTTAGCCCAGAGGAACACTAATTCTTGAGAGTTGTCCTTTTTCATATCTGCCCCTAAATTCCCAAGAAAGCTCAGCATCTTGCAACTTCATTTGTTATTTGAGCCACCTACAGTGACTGACTGCTAGAAGAGGGGGGTGGCAAGAAGGCAACTTGTTAGGTGACTTTAGTGTCTCTTAAATGGGCACTAATGGGCACTCATTGCACATTACAGCTGGTGGCCAATGGAGTTTGAGGGACAGGAATGAACAGCCAATCAACACTCCAGTAAACCCTATTAATCAACAGTGGCGTGGTCAATGTGAAGGTGCTTAAAGTGATTGGCAAGTCAAAAGTTAAAAAATAAAAATCAGTAGCTTACCTTCCTGCTATGTTGGTCTACTTAGTGAGAAAATCACTTCCTCATTCAGCTTTCTCCACTAAGCTGACCTGCTCCTTCAATCAACCTTCAGTGGACTGAGAATGGAAACACCTCCACTACCTCCCCAGACGTCCTGATTGGCTGCCTTACTCTACAGTTATGAAACCTCGCCCTCCTCTCTAGACACACTATGTGCTGGCAGGCTGGATACTCTCTTAGCCTGCAGCATCTATCACCCACTTTTTCTGGTCACACCATTTGCTGGCAATAATATCTAGAGGCTCAACAATGCACTTAAATTTTTTACTATGATATATGTAAAGTACACAGTGTGCTTACATCACATCACTGTTACCACACCCAGGGCCAGCTCTAGGTTCACACGGACCCTTGGGCGATAGAGTCTCAATGGGCCCCTGGAGGTGTGGTATGATACTCCATACTTGGTGATAGTTGCATGTATAGTGAATACCGCTGAAAAATAGAAAGAAAAAAATAACATGAGAAATGGCAGAAAAAAATGGAATAGAAGGAATGACAAAATAATAGAATAGATGCTAAGAAATCTAAAAAAAATGTAAAGAAACAAAGAACAAATAAAAGGAACGCAGGAGAAAGAGAAAGAGAGAGAAGGAATGGGAGAAAAAAAAGAGATGAAGGGTAAGAAAGAATAGAACTGACAGAGAAAAAGGAGTGACAGAAAGAATAGAATGAATGACGAAAAAAGGAATGGCAGAAGGAACAGATGAAAGAAAGAACAGATGGAAAGAAAAGAAAAAGAAAAGAAACAAAAAATAGAAAGACTGACCGGTGGTTAATCTGTCCCTGGCTGACAGTCCTTAAACCGGACCAACACCCGTTTTTTCATTAAGGGGTGTTGGTCCCACTGTCTGTTTATCACAAGAACCAGGTAGTGTCCCATCTATCATCAGTACCGGCAATGGGATGTTCCCTACAGTGCCAGCTAGGACCCAACAGTCACCCTGCACTATGTGGCCTTATCCCATACATTTCAATAGGCTGGAATGGGTACAATTATTTAAGCATTTTAGTAGAATTTATTTTTTGGGGGGCTGTTGCATGTGCCATGGGATCCCTGGGCTGGTTGGGATTATTTTTATATGCATTTTTAGCACTTTTTTGTGTGCTGCAAACTTGGGATTTGGCCATGATAAAGATATGTTATGTTAGTCTAATGTCCCTAATGCAATCCCATGTTTAATAAGAAAATAAAAAATAAAAAAAATTCCTAAAAAATACTAAATCTGGTGCTTAAAAAAATTCAGACACACAGCACCTGTTGGATTCCAGATTTTTTATTTTTTAGGGATTTTTTTATTTTTTATTATTATTTTATTAAATAAAAATGGGGATTGCATTAGGGACATTAAACTAACATGACATTCTACTAAAATGGTATTTTTTTGATACATTTTGTCAACTTGCGGCGCTAGATGTCGCTAGCGCATAGGCTTATATAAGCCGTGGGCTGCGAACACTGCCTGGCTGGGAACGCTACAGCTGACAGCGCCGCCGGCCAGAAGCCAATGCTGTGGTGCGGGCACTGTTGAGCGTCTCGGACGAGGGCCTCAAGTGGCGCCCACACAAATAATAATAAATTAGCCTCCCCATTTTGAGAAACAAACTGACAAACTTAGAAAACTTAGAAAAAAACGTAAGTTCTGAGATGTGGATAGCAGTCACACCCATGGCCAATCACTAGATCTTCGGTGGGTCACTTGTCCTTTAAGTTGGAGTCTAAAACTTTATAATAACTTCTCTTGGGTCTAAGAGATTTTAGTGCTTCATTAAATACCTTTTGTCTTGTAGGCTTTCCAGTAAAATACTAAAAACTGGCATAGACATCCTCTCATTGGCAGGTCTCCACTTTATTGTATAAACATGAAAACGTTAATTGCACAAAATAGAACAGAGGGACGCTTGTTATTTCTTATCCCACAAATAAATGCTGCTAATTCTAGTTCTGCTAAATACTAGTCTTGTTATTTTTTAAAGTCTTTTACCCAATGACCAGTCCAGAAATGTCTCTTCATTATGGTCACTTCTATATGTTTCCAGTCGCAATCATTCTATAGGAGTCTGTGTTATTAGATGACCCACCAGACTCAGAAGTCACTTGGACCTATTGCTTTACGGATACTGCCCAACTTTTCTACAGCAATAGAGACAGTGCGGCCTTAATACAAAAATATTCCTAATTGTAAATCTAGGGTCCCCAAAATGGACCAAAACCCACCCTGGAGTCTGTGGGACTCCAGGGCAGGCATACTCGCTCCCCCAGGGCATCCAGATTGGAGATGACCCACTGTGTAAAACCCCCGAGGTTGCCCAGAAACTCATCTTCTTTCCCGGTCCAACTGCACATTCACGAACAGCAGCCCAGTCAAAATCCTGGGTTTTGGTCCACTTTAAATTGCTACTACAGGCAAAGGTAATTGTTACACCATTGGTGCTGTCCTAAACAGTTTTCAGTTTTTAACTTGAGGAAGAAATGGCTGAGATATCGAGGTTTACAGGTTCAGCTTATTATTTATTTTCTAAAAAAAAAGTGGGCATGGCCCTTGGATCTGTGATGCTGCATAATAATCAGCTCTCTGCGCTGACAGCAATGTGATGAATCTGGAGGAGGAGGAGGGAGGGGCGGAAGGAGGAGGGAACAGCAATCCTATGCCCCTCTGCTGAGCTAATTGGGGGATGGTTTGGAAAAGAGAATGTGATTGGCTGACCCTGTAAACCTTGATATCTTGGCCATTTTTGCTTCAGTTTAAAAATCGGAAAACAGTTTAGGACAGTGCCAAATGTAGCCCCACACAATGGTGTAACAATCACCTTTGCCTGCAGTAGCACTTTAAAGTGGACCAAAACCCAGGATTTTGACTATCCTGGGTTTTGATCCTTTCCCCCAGGGCACCCTGATCGCTGCAAAAACTCACCTCTCCCTGGTCCTACGGCGCATGCGCTGCTGCTCGTTCAATCAGCGCGCTCGGAGCCGCTGACATCACGCCATCTAAGACGACGTCTAAGGCCAGCTCAAAGCGCGCTAGTGGACACATCCCCCGCTTCCCTTTAACAGGAAGCAGGCCCGCGACGACCATTCACATTAGCCCCTTTGTATATATGGATTTTTAATATTACTCAATATCTACATCTTGGTTGAACATCCTAATAGCGATATATTATATACGCCAATTCCCGCTGGATGCTACAAGTCAGGCTCTCCCGCCATTGAGGAACGGTTGGCTTCTGCTGAAGCACATTGTGGATTTGGTTTTGCACATAGGCCTCGATTCAATAAAGGTAGAAAAAAATTCTCATGGTAGTAAAAAATTCAATTCATGAGAAAAAAGCCTGAAAATTTCACTGTTACTGAATCACTAGATAAAAAGACAATGAAAGTCAATGGCAACTTTTACTACAGTGTAGAAAGGAGTAAACAGTTCTCTACTTTTCTTAGGAGTAAAAAAGTGCCATTGACTTTCATTGTTTTCTTAGCTGGTTGGCCAAGAACAAAGCTGTTTCCTAGAAATAAAAACATCTGTTTGCTCTATGAAGCCGCAGACCTGTAATCAGTCTGATATGTGCAGCCACATTTGGCAAAGGAACTGCACGCAGTGTATCTTCATCCCTAATGAACTACTTCTCATTTTTTGACCCTCCCCTCTATTAGTGTACCAAATTGCACCCTCCTATTGATTTAGATCTTGGTTGTTCTCCCCCTTGGAGTTCTGTTTTGCCAACCCTTGGCTTAGTCTTCAAGAAGTAAAGAGCCCACATTAGTTCAGGTTGAGGAGATTAGGCCTCACAGTTCTGCATTATTTTTTGTACATTTTACATAGCGTGTTTTCCTCCGCATTTAACCCATCCGTGCAGTGAGACAAGCAAGAGCAGTGAGCGTACATGTGCCAGATGCAGTGGTCTTCCCTATAGCAATGGTGCCCAGGGAGCTTTTGGGGGGTGGGTTAAGTGCCTTGCTCAAGATCATTTCAGGGCTTTAGGTTCTACTTTGGTGTTTTATCAAGTTTTATTAATCATTTAGCAGATTTATTTTTTTTGTAATTCCTTTCTTCCATTGGCCACGTGTCCTACTCAGACGTCCCTGGCTGGTGTTCCTATTCTTTGATCTAGTACTTAAAGCGGAGCAAAACCCATTTTTCCCCTAAAGGGTGTTGGTCCAGATCCCGATGCATTAAAACAGGCCCAGAAGGCATGCAGAATCATCCCCCAGAATGCCCGATATTCTTACCTTATCTTCAAGCCTGGAAGTGGTGCCCCACGATTGGCTGCCGGCCGGTCATGGTCCACATGTCCTACTCAGATGTCCCTGGCTGGTGTCCCTAGCTACGACACTATCCTTTGATCTAGTAGTTTGATCTAGCGGAGCAAAACCCATTTTTCCATATAAAGGGTGATGGTCCAGAACCCGGGACATTGAAACAGGCTGGGGGGCAGGCAGAGTCACCCTTTAGAACGCCCGATATTTTTACCTTATGCTCAAGCCTGGAAGTGGTGCCCTGCGTTTGGCTGCCAGGTGGTCATGTGGGTTGGGGTCATGTCTTCGGCCAATCGCGGGGCTCCATTTGTGTCTGAAGCTCGAGGATAAGGTAAGAATATCAGGCATTCTGGGGGGTGATGTGCATATGGGGGGGATCCAGCATTCTGGATGCTACTGAGCCTGTTTTAATGTGCCAGGACCCGGACCTACACCCAAACAGGTATGGGTCTGCTTTAAAGGGTCACCTTCCTTTGGACTGAATAAGGCCTTGGAACCAGAGCTTCCACTCTGTTAGCACTCTTGGGCTTCCAATATCCAAGTCTTTTGTCACGTGTCTGCCAACCCTGAGGGCTTGGAACAGCCACTTGGAACCAGAACCTAATGAACCAGAACATAAGGCCTTGGAACCAGAGTTTCCACTCTGTTAGCACTCTTGTACTTCCAATATCCAAGTCTTTTGTCCCGTGTCAGCCCCAACCCTGAGGGCTTGGAACCAGAGCCTAAGGAACCAGAACCTAAGGCCTTGGAACCAGAGCTTTCACTCTGTTAGCACTTCCAATATTCAAGGCTTTTGTCATGTGTCAGCCAACCCTAAGTGGAATACCACCAGACCAAATGCCACTGGCTCTTTAGGTTCAAATGGGGGGATTCTGTCTTCACACTTTGACTTGAGTGACTGGGCTGGAATTGTAGAGGAACATACTGGCAGATTGGTAGTTACTACTTAAAGGAGTCTGGAAACAAAAGGGAAAGTAGTTGAAAAGTTTGAGTTTAAGTCTTGTGGTGTGCTGTGTGATGGATAATAACCCTCGACTGGTAGTATTCATTGGTCAAATCCAATGAATATCTCTTCCATGATACATTGTAGCATCATAGATGAGAAGTGTTTGTTTTTTCTCCCAGAATACCTCTGTAATTACAACGCTGTGCCTTTTTTGCTGGTCGAGGGGTTTGTAACCTTTGAAGGACATCATTATGCCAACCTCTCCAGCAGCAAAGAGGTTATTGAGATGCCAATATCATTGTGTACATATATTATATTAAATGTATGATACGCAATAATAATAAATAATTAATTAATCTCTAGACTTATCTCTAGGACCTTTGCCCCTCAGCTCACTAGAAAGTTGTGTAAACTGGGGCTGAATAGGAGTTTATCTCATAGCTATTGTGGATCTTAGGCTCACCTTGAAGATCGCTGTCAGTGAATTTTGCCTGGCAGTTATATGCAGTATTCTATTATATTTGGGGTTGATTGGCTAATATTGCATGATGTATCCTGTGTAAATAACAGTTTTTTGTATAACCATGTTTTCATTGTAACTTTGTATATTTCATTATTAATTATTATTATTATTATTATTATTGTAATGCATGCTCGTCCCTGCTCTCCACTTAAGGATTGGAGGGATGTCTAATTTGATATGTTGGTGCATTTTGTCACATTTCCATATCCCAATGCTCTCACACATGCAGTATTTCCACCGTGTCGAGTACCAGTCCTGTCTCTAAGTGTTGTGTGGTCACTGCAAGGACCTTAGCTTGTAAGGTAAGGAACACAGCTCCTGCTAGGGGTAGATGTAGTATGCTAGTTCCTGCTTATAATAGTCTATAGAACCCATCCCCAAATATGGGAACAGTGTTACTTTTATAAAGCCCCCCCCCCCTACACACCCACACACACTTCAGATGAGAACCTTAACTTTCCTACAAAAATGTAAAAAGGACCTAAAGTCAAGAAAGGTTCTTTAGTAGTGATGAGTGAACCCATAGATGTTCAGGTTCGCTAGGCTGAACTTTGACCCAAAGTTTGGTTCGGGTACTTGACCCAGACCCAAACCCTATTGGATTCAATGGCTGTAAAATAGGGATAATAAGGCAGAGGAGTAGCTAGGCTTTCTGGTACCCGGGCAAACATTTGAAATGGCGCTTTTTGCCCTTGGCAACCGTACATAAAGTCTGTACACCAAGAAGAAAAAAGTTCTGTATACACAGGGCTCACTTCTTTCTTCTTGGTGTACAGACTTGATGTATGCTGCCAATAACAACAGATTACAGGTAGTGAAAATTGTTTCCATAAAACACACAACGGAAAGAATGGAATTACCTTAACCTTGGATTTCCTGCTAACAAAGGGAAAAATACTAGATCAGCTTAGCACCTTGAGGAACATACTTTTGGCACAAAAAAATATACACTTTAAAAAATTTCCACCAAAAGTAGACTTACCCTTTAAGTTAAAATGCTGAGTTTTCTAAAAAATATGAAAGTAGCTAATGTGGTATTTATCCTTTAAAAATTCATCATGTTCATTAAAAAATCATGTTCAAGTTTGGTATTGCCTTACGGTGACAAGTTCGTAAAACTAAGGCCTGGATTCAGTAAGAGTTGAAACAAATTCTTATGGTAGTAAAAAATAATTTTAGGTGAAAAAAGCCTGAGAATGTCCCTGTTTCTGAATCACCAGATAGGAAGACAATGCAAGCCAATGGCAATTTTTAACTCCCAAGAGAAGTAGTGAACATTTTATATTTTCTTTTTTTTTTTACACCGTAGTAAAAAGTGCCATTGCCTTTCATTGTCTTCCTATCTGGTAATTCAGTAACAGTGACGTTCTCAGGGTTTTTTTTTCACCTAAAAGAAAAACATTTTTTACTCGCATAAGATATTTAATCATATAACATTTTTAATATTATAAGCATTTTTAACAACTCTTACTGAATCGAGGCCAATGGTACTTTTTACTTCTAAGAAAAGTGGGGAACATTTTATAACTTTTTACACTGATTGACATTCGTTTGGTGATTCAGTAACAGGGACATTCTCATGTTTTACTTAAACCGAAACCTATTAACAAAACGTGGGTGTTGGTCCGCGTAAGGGAGGGGCACCCCAATTGCCAGACTCCCGCCTCGAATGAGAGGCGGTAAAGCCTGTAAATCTAACCTGACACCTCCCTCCCTTGGGCAAATGCATCCCCCTGATTGGCCGGTGGCTGTCACATTCAGGGGTGTAGCTAGGGGCGATCAGGGGGGGGCACTTGCCCGGGGTGCAGCAGGTCAGGGGGATGTCAAAGGGGGGCCTGAGAAAAGGTGGGGGTGCCATTTCGAATTTTTGCCCCGGGTGCAAGAAGGCCTAGCTACTGCTCTGGTCACATGCATGGAACATGTGACAGCCGCCGGCCAACCACAAAGCTGTATAGGTAAGATTCACAGGCTTTAACGGCGGATGATCAAGGGGGGGCACCCCGCAGCGGACCAACACTCACATTTTGTTAAATATTTTACTACATGAGAATTTTATTTTTAACTCTTATTGAATCAAAGCCAATATTTGTTTGTTAGTTCTTAGCACGCTCTCAAACCCTGAATTTCCGAAGCACTGTATTATGTGATTTATTGTTCGTATGACTATATTTATATATTATGTTAGTCATCCCATAGGATTGTGTTACTGCTGGCAGCATCATCGTTGTATAGTTTTGTATGTTTATTATATAGGATTGATGTGAGATGTTCACATGAATGAAAGCACTTTGCCCGACATTAGGCTGCCTGCACACTCCTGCGCTTGCTCTGTAACACCCGTCATTTCGTTGTATGCAGCCGCCGCAGATGTATTTTTTGTTACATTAAACTACTTTGCTAGATCCTTCTGCCTGTCTTGCTGTGTCTCCTGGAGCTTGCTTTGGGCATGTGTCAACCTTCTGCACCTAATTGCATGCTAATAACACTTCCGAATGCTTTCCTTCTGCCTGCTTCCTGCATGGCTCATACTAACCTTTTTATCCTTCTTACTAATACTTATTTTACCTTTTTATTAATGACGATAAAAATCAGCCAAATTAATAACATATACAGTTACATGTATAGACACACACACACACAAGACAGACCAAAAACAGCAGGTTTATGCGTTATCACTCCATTTTGGCCTCAAATTATAGGTTATGTGTATCTGGCATCTCTAAAAACAATACACCTATGCCACAGAAACAGTTTTACTATTTGGATGCAAGTCTACCTAAACTTGACCTAACGCAATATTAAACCTTTTGAAATGTCACGTAACACTGTACGAAAATGTCAATGTCAAAGTTCACCTGTTAGTATGTAAGCTTATAACGTCTGTTGCTAAATTTTTGGCTTTAGATTCAAACCGCCCCCACGCACATAACCCCACAGAACGCCCATAATTCTTGCCTTTACTATGAGCAAGTCCTGGGAAAGGAGTCCTGTGATTGGCCACCTGGCGGCCATGTGAGCTATGGTCGCATACTCATTCCTGGATATTTCTTGATGCTGGGTGTATAATTGGATTTTTAGCATTGGGCCATTTTTCGGGACAGTGTATAGGTCCCTGTGATCCTAATCACTAGCTTGACCCTTAATTATGAGTCATTGGCGTGAATTTATCAGATGAACTTTCACAATAGTTTTCGTGATAGGTGTCGCTGAACTTAACATTTACGTAAATGTTCAGATTCATTTTTTACATTGATTTTAGGGTTTAGAACAGGGGGTTGAATTATGTTTAGGGGTCAAGTTAAAGGCTGAGGTTAAAGTGGACCTACGCTAATGTAGCGTGGATTGGATAGTATGATTCAAAAAATGTTAATTTTAATTTGGAAGTTCAGCTCACTGGTGAAAGTTTGCCTGACACATTTTCAAATGTATTTCAGGCTTAACATTTAGTGTAGGTCTAATTTAACCATATGATTTAATTGTCACCTTAACTCTATTTCAACCTCTAACCTAAACCCTAAAGTTAAGGTGAATATGTTCATGTGAATGTTTACCTGACTTGAAAGCTGCAGTGAACCGACCACATTCCCTCTGATACATTTCAGCCATTTTCCACTTTAATTTTAACCTCTAACTTTATCTCTAAACTTTAACCTAAACCCAAAAATTCCAAAATGTATTTGATGGTTAAAGTTCTCCCAGTCAATTTGAACTGATAGATTTTAGGTTTACTATTAAGAGTGCAGCAGACATGCATTAGGTTTAGTAGTTAAGATAGGAGTCAGATTGAAAGCTGACTTTAAAGAGGAACATCAGGGGAGGTTAAAACCTCCCCCAAACCTCACCGATCTGCTGCCCCCTTCCGGTTTTCCTTTTGGGCACTGTTTTCCATCTTCTGGGTCCCTCAGATTCAGGGTGACCTCCCCGACGGACAGCGCCATTTTGCATCCAATCATGCACTGCGTGTGACACCCCATCTCGCAGCTGCGCAGTGCCCATGAATGGGATGCAATGGAGCCACCCAAATCCCGCAAGACTTTGCTGAGTGGCACAAGACTTTGAAGAGTACGGCTAATGCCGTGCTGTCACTTACAGGCGGCTAAGCCGGCGGGGGTGAGGATCGGGCACTGAAGCAGACAGATGTCGCCACAGTGGCGACATTGAATAAGTTAGTAGGGGCCGATTGGGGGGGGGGGGAATCGGCCCCCTTTTTATTTTAGGTCCGATGTTCCTCTTTAAGGAGGTAAAGTAACTGGATGTAATACATGATGCTCATGCTGATCATGCAAAGCAGAAAACCCGTCTGGATCAGACTTATTCCCAGACCCAGCCGGGATATACCCAAATCAACATTCCATAATTCTCTTATAGATCTTATGTATAAGCAGCTTACATGCTATTTGTTCTTCTGTAAACCAGACCTGAACTTTGGGACCAAAAATAAACTGCCCAAGTCTAGATACTACAATTATAACTGAGTGGTTCTTGTTAAGAAAATGCTGACACTTTCATATTATGAGGTAGCCATTTGGACACTATATATATATATATATATATATATATATATATCACATAAACCTACATTCCCATAGGCAGTGTGGCATTCCCCCATTCCAGTTGTTGTTTTTTACATTCATCTGATAAGGCACAAATAAGTGCGTCTTATAGTGTGAAAAATGTGGTAGTAACAAACCTGTATAAACCAGCCAATTAGCAAAAATGAAAAAGTATGTGAACAATTACACACAATTAGTTGCACATGCATATACAAAAGCATTCAACAGTAAACCAATACTAAATAAAAAATATATAGGGAGCCAAAAAAAAAAATATATATATATATACTAACTACCACCAGTGATATTAGCCAAAATAACAATCTAATTATAATGAAAAAACATGACGCAAAAAACCTAGAACTAAAGTGACTAACCCAACTGTGCAGAGCAGAACAAAGGACAGCACAGGCTCCTAAGCGCTACATGGCACTAACTAGAACAAACTGGCCGCTTCCTTCTGAGATGCTCAAGGGCCACCAACAGGTCATTGTTGTGGATCTCAAGTTCTGTTTGACTTCACTTGTGCGTTTGGAGATCTGCAAAATGTGAACTGTTGGTGGCCTATGAGGGTGCGCTAAAGCTTTCTGCTCTTACTTTCCTTTCAGCAACAGCCAATAAGAATAGGGTCACACACACACATACACATATACACCTGTCTAGTGTAAGGACCATTCTGTAGAGATAGCCGAACCTGGAAGTTCAGGGTTTGTGATGTATCCTTCAAATCCAGACCATAACCATGATCGTTTTCAGGTAACACTGGCAAACAACGGCAAAACGGCAGACTTTAACGCTGTAGTGGAGGAGGAGCCTCAGCAAGCATAAGAGTTTGGAAAGTCCACCACCTCAGCCTGTCTTCGTGAAGAGAGTTAACGTACAGTATGACATGACTAACTCATAACTACCATTACCCCAGCATACTCTTTAACCACCACAGCACAAGAAAACGGAAATAACTTTTTTGGGGGGGCCTCCATGTTTCATAATATGCAATAGGGTAAGACCGAATCGACCATTTGGGGTGTTGGGATTGTATGAGAGAGCTCACACCTTATTGTTTGGACTCAGGAAACAAAAAGATTACAAAAAAATTTGCAGAATTTTTGAGAGGGTTCTGTCTGCAGAACAGTGTTCAATGGCTGATCTCCTGCCCACGTCAGGATCTACATTCCGTTCTTCTAGTATTATATAGTTCTGATTACTCAGTAACCAGCAGTATGTTTACACAGTGCACACTACTGAGCTGAAGGAGCCTCATATGGTCTTTCCGACAATTGAAACCTTCCTTCAACGTTACCATTCCCCCAGATATCCATCGAAGCAGAAATCACACCCTTGCTTAGCAAGTTCCGCCCTGTAGGAGCTCTAGGAAACAGGGGCTTCAGAATAAATAGGGACTTGCTGATGGAAGATGTTGTACAGTATGTGTGCTATTATAGAGAATAGTCTTCCTGGTACTTTATACATGTAAACAATATAATGATATAATGATATTCTTACAGTCCTAGATTTATGGTATTTAGTTACTTATCTATATATGTCTGTAGCACCTCTGAAACAGGACTGCCTTGATTATATGCCTGAATATTGACACATATTTGACTATATTAATATTTTAAAGGGCAACTGTAGGATAAGTGTAAAACCAAGGCATATCTATCTTACCTTCCACATAGTTTATCCTGTCAGATCTGCTTTATCAAAAGGGTTGAACTTGCTGTGTTCTTGACCAGGGGTTCCAAACCAGTGATACTTTCAGGTTCTAGACTGGCCTGTTCCCCAATCTGATCTACAGCATCTATTCTTTACTCAACCCTGATTTGCACAATGAGTACAAAACTGCCCAAAAAGTTTATGTGCATTTTAGGCACTTTAAATGGTTTTGAGCATTTTTGATACTGTTTAAAGTGACTGACAACCCACATGGACAACCCAGGACTTAACTGGAAAATGGAGAGTGATACTCAATGAAAACCTGTTGGGAACCCCTGTTCTAGACCTTGTGCCCCTCAGCTGCCTCTCTAGTCAGGTTCCTTAAGCTAAGAGAAGGTTTGTGACCAGAATCCAAACTCTGCATCACAGTGTGTAAGCAGCTCTATATCACTGTGAGCAGGGACAGACCCTCGCTTTGCCTGTCTGTTTACTCCAGCCTTGTGCACCATTTACTTTCCACGAGAATGTATCCTATTGTTACCTTTTAGAAATAAATAAAGGCACCTGGTCTTTTTTTATTCTCTTGCATTTTGGTAGTCATCGGACTAGCTTTCTCAGTGCAGTTTAGAGTTTCTGAATTAAGAAAGCCAGGATGGCTATCGAATCGTCTTGAAGAGAAAAAAAAGCATGTCCAGTTATCCTAATTTATAACGACAAGATATACCATGACCTGGATGAATGGGAACCTTCACAGACATATCCTGCTGTCATGCATGAGTGGCATCAGTATTAATTGGATGCAGATTTCCATATCTATGTGCTTCTGGCAATGAACTGTGCAGGGGACTAGAATAAACAGATAGGGATAGGGAGGCCTCCCCACCACACACAATGAATAGAACTGTTCACACAACATGTGGGGCTCATGCAAATCAGTTTCTAGGCAAAATATCACTCATGTGGGAAGATAAAATCCTGCCCCCTCCTCACACATAACATGGTACTGTTGCTTCCCCCTACTGGTATGTGCCATGCTATGCCTTTTCCTTAGCAGCAGGCAGCGCCCCCTCCCAATAAGTCCAACATGGGAGTGAGGGGCCTGTCTTATGGCCTGCACCACTAACAGTGGCCCCGACTCATCTGTAGAAAAGGCTGCACCCAATGGTCTCTGCGCCCAGGGCGGTCGCCCTGTTTGCCCTCCCCTAGAAACAGCCCTGGCTGGGGGGCATAGCTATAAAACCCAGGGTTACAAATCAGCAGCTACATATCTAGATGGATGAGCTGCCTGACAGGTGAGGAAACTATGCCAAGTGTACAATTAGCCTACAGATGTTCTTTAAGTACATTTTGTTTACTATCATTAAACCGTTCAAACTTTTTATTTGATGATATTTGATTTTACTATTTGTTTAATTTTTACTAAAATATTGAAAGTACTTTTTTTATGCTTTTAGCATTATTAATAATTCAGTCAAAGCACAATGGTTATACAAAGTTAGGTTTCTATACGGTACTATATGTACAGATTTATTTTTGGTGATCCTATTTAGGAGTGAAAGACTTTTTTGGAGGACCAAGATGTGACTCCAGACATAGTGGACCATAAAGCTGCTATGGGGTACAGAAGCACAAAGATTATAATTGATATAAGAGTTTAATGAAGATAATTGTATACTTTACTTAGCTTTTTCTATGACTTTCAATCGTTAACTTGTGTTTCTTCCTTGACCACTAGCTTAGAATGTCTGGCCAGGGCACATGGCAGGAAAACATAAGTGTTGAGGGTCCCGTTATGATTTAGCTATGGGGCCCATTCAGATTTGGTGTAACGGCCGGGATAGACTGGCCATAGGGAGCACAGGTAAGAATTACCGTTAGCCGTCCTGCTTTGGGAGCACCTGGGCCAAGTATACCAACCAGAATATAGCCCTCCTCACTCAGAATCTGTTCCCAGAATTCACTCTGTCCTCCTATAATGTCCCCCTCCGCTCCAAAATTGCCCAACTACCCAGCCCCAAAATACCTCTCAACCAAGACACCCCAGCCTATGTTTTGGTCCTGCAATGCTATCCCCTTAGCATCATGGCTATGGAGACCAACCATACATACCCATCCCTGCCACATTTTATGGCAATACAAAACTAAAGCTTAAAGAGGACCAACAGTCAAAAATTACTTAAAACAGACCAACACAACAAGCAGTGCCCATATGCACCTCTCCCCAGAGCAATTAGGATTGTTGCACATAAAATTTAATTTACCCTTTTTCTAACTCCTGCTGTAATAAATTAAAAAAAAGATGGTGGATCATGCAAGCAGGAAGTGCTGATGGGCTTCCTGTTACTGTGCATTGTCAGTTATGTCAGTTGAATCCAGGCAGCAGCATGGCTGAGATGCTGGGAAGCTCCAAAATGGCCACTACCTTTCTTTTCTGTGCCAGGCTGTTGGTCCAATTTAAGTATCCTTGCTTTAGGAGTGGCCCATGTTCTGCCCGCCATGCTTTAGCCTCAGCATCATGGTTATTGTAGGGAGGGGATACCCACCCCTGCCACAGTATCTGCCCCTACAATGCTATTACTAATAAATGAGGAGTGACCCCATCCATCCCAGTCTATGATCTATCCCTGCAATGATTTAGACTGAGCATAATGGCCAATCAGCTGACAAGTGCACATGCTGACCACCTGAGAAGCCCATTCGGAGTAGGGTTTGGGCAGCCCTTGGGCTTGCTAGGCTATTAGAACCTGAGGCAGATTTTTGGCCCTAGTCTCCCTCTAAAAGGCAGTAAGGCAAAACACTTCTTAGTGGTTATGGACCTCTAAATAAGTTCCATACTGACCAGAAGAGCACAAGAGCTGGTCTTCCTTTTGTCGTGCATGAGCCTCAGTATCTCTGACTCTAAGTAGTACTTTTCTAATTGACTTTTTATAGGCAACAATGCTTTTTCTTGCTCTCATTCTTAAGCATTTCCCCCGATTATTTCATTTTTACTTATTCTAAAAATACAAATAATCAAAGCAATAGTACAGCAATGATGACTGCCAGATGAAATTGAATAGGGGTACTTGATGTTTACGCAGTGTATACAGCATATAGTATTTAAGCATTTATAAATAACATGGTTTAGAAGCACAATTGTAAGATTGCAGAGATATCACAGTCCTTTTTTAAATCTGTAGGGTGATGACAGCAAGCTAGTGGTACCCTGGAGGCAGTTGCTATGGCAACCTCTGTGATCGCACATGGCTTGCTACAGTAGCACAACTATTAGTGATGCTGTATTTAGATGGCACAGGAGATGTTACAATTTATGGCATGTAAAAATAACTAGACACATCTTCGCTGCATGACAAGACATGTCAACGAGAGCTTATTTTAGCTTGCAGTGATTTTAGCTAAACTGTAAAGCTTGGCCAGACATTAGGCAACCTGGCTGGGTAATCTTGGCACAGTGGCTGCTCATTCAGGTTGAGAGACTAGTAGATCATTCAAAGTCTTTTTGGAATATATTAGAAATAATTGATCATTTATATGTTATTGTACTTGTTTGAGACCTTTTAGAACATTGATAGAGATCTTTATCTCAAGAGTTTTTCCCTCGATGCAATTCAGCATCATATTTAGTTGTGCACATGTTTAAATGGCAGAGATAAACATGGTGCTGAATACCACAGATACAAAACATGAGAATAGGTGTTTACTCACCAGAAAGTGAATTAAAAAAAATACTCACATCCTGAATCAACACTAATGTCCTCTCTAAATTGCCACGTGTGCTGCTAGAAGATGGGTTGTAGACACCATGACTTTTATAGAAGGCCTAGCGAGCCACTAAATATGCCTTGACTATCCTTTGCAGCCATCAAACGAAAGGTCCACTTTATTTAGGAGCACGTTTATGGTTAATGCCAGGAAATTGTGTTGGCAATGAAAACATATTTGTCAGCTAATCAAGGAACCATGTGAATTATGGACTGAGGCCTTCAAGTTGGGCCTGCCCAGCTTCCAAACATGGCTATATGGTACTGACAAAGGTCAGAATAGCTTTAGGGATGAGCACACATTGCTCTTCTCTTAGTCTGAAGTCCTAGAAATACACCTTGATATCAAGTTATGGTTGAGGGCAGGAACTGGTGTTGGCAACTATGAAAACATATTTGTCAGCTAATTAAGGAGGCGTTTTAGCTATCTATATTATTGACCTTCTGTCCGGCTTCCAAGTGTAGATCTGGGAACTTAAATTTACTGATAGAGGTCATAACACAGTAGCTTCAGGGGGTGAGCACACATTGCTCATTTTTTAATCCACAGTGATAGAAGGTCGTCTTGATATCAAGTTATCTAAGTAATATTATCTGTGGGTTACCAGATAACCACAGAAATAAATTCTACCCCAGTAAAATGTGCCGCACACCATAAGGTACTAAATAAATTTGTGATCATTTAAATTTATTTAGTACCTTATGGTGTGCGGCACATTTTACTGGGGTAGAATTGGTTTCTGTGGTTATCTGGTAACCCACAGATAATATTACTTAGATGATAGATAGTCAGCCCCTTGCCAGCACCCATTTTTTCACTTAGAGCGGTGCAGGTCCATTTCTTTTTTGGTTTCTCATTGATATCAAGTTATGGTCGAGGGCAGGGCTTGGTGTTGGCAACTATGAAAACATACTGCTCAGCCAATTAAGGAACTATTCTATGTTTCTAAATGATGGGGCTTGTTAAAATCATCATAACTTCAAGCTGAGTCTAAGAAGAACTGGGGGACCAGGGCCGGATTATGATGGGAACGACACTTGCTCTGCAAAGGGGGCCTCCACCTACCGTTGGGTTATGGTCCAGGAGGCTTTTCAGTCTTTTGTCTGATCAGCCGCGGGCCGGCAACAAAGCTATCGGTGGCCATGGGAGCCCCCCCCCCCGCGCTTGGGGAAACCTGCAGCCAAAGCCACCACAGGGCAGGACAGAGAGTAGAGCAGCAAAGCCACCATCAGCAACGCTACAATGATGGGTGCAGAGCTGTCACTGCACATAAGGCACCGAGCAAAACCGCTGGCAGCTCAATGCAGGGAACTGTTTTCTGCTTGACCAGCTGGGTGACTACACTACCCCCCACCCAGAATGGCATGGCAAATCAGGAGTTGCCAAGCAGCATGCACCTACACAGCGGTGGTACAAAGGACTCGATCTGACATTCCAGTGAGTAGGCAGGTGCCAGACAACCACCAATCAGTTATTTGGTTGGACTATTATTTTAAAGGGGAAAAAATACTGTATCTCCACCAGATTTTGTGCCCATGGGCCTCCACCACACTTAATCCAGCCCTGTGGGGGACTATACTGACAGAGGTTATAATGGCTTCAAGGGATGACCACTCATCATTTGTCTCTTAGTCTACAGTTAACAAGTCCATTTTTCATAGCAAGATATGGCGTTAGCAAACAGCATTATGATGTCAAGGGTTGTATCAGCACCATTTGTCGCACAGTTTACAGGGCAAGAAGACCATTGTGGTTTAACCCACATACTAACTATACACACTTTCCAGAGGAAGAAATAGGAGACTAAAATATGTTGACAAAAGTCATGGTGACAACAGCTAGTTCCGACAGAGTTTAGATAGCTTCCAAGCCTAAAAAATGATACTGTACATAATAGTCCACATAAGTGCTATTGACTACATTTTATGAATCAAAGAATTTTGACAAAATTGCTAATGAACCAACAATGTCCTACAGAATTATTATTGCTCTTTAGTGTCTGTGTACAGTAGGTGCTGCAATCCTTATCCAACATGTTTTGGGGCTAATTCATGTTGACCAAAAAGGATATATGTTGCTCCTCACCAGCCAATCAGATTATTTTAGTTTTTCAGTTTACAGTTTAGAAAAAGAATGGATAGATGTGAGCCAAGTGGTAGCATAGGTTAGTTTCCTAAACCCTTCAACATGGTTAAAGCACAAATAGATAAAGCACAACGTGTCTTGTGACATACACAATAGAGGACACAAAAATGACAAGAGTAACGCCTCTTCTTCCTGAATTGTGACATTACCATCTTAGAAGCTATTATATCTCTGCCAAAGGTGGACGTTATATCCCATATTGAACAGCCACCATTGTTTGAGGCTATAGCGTGCAACAAATAAAGAGACCTTTATGATTCATTGTGTTGGGTTCTAGCCAGACATCTCTGGACACTTTCTTTGTTGTATGTACTTTTAAAGGTGTCTCTCCAAGTGTGTTGTTTTCCCCGGTTGTCTATCGTGTCAGTACAAAATCTACAGACTTAATGAACTGTGTCTGTTTCTTAGGAAATATTATTTTCCAGCCAAGATAGTATGCCAGCTCTAGCACTTACTTGACAAATACCAGCTTGCATTGGTATTTCTAACCATGGCACAACTGATGGCGGGCACGTGAAACTGAAGGCTGGCTAACTTGAAAGTGAGTTGTGTTTTCTTTACATGAGGTTGTCTCACTTAAAGAGGGTTTCTGCCCTCGGAAGAACTTCACTTAAGAGATTTTGTAAGCTTACCTATTACTTTTAGATAACATTGTATTTTTTAGCTTTCATGTGAACTTTTTATCCATATCTTTACATTTTGCAGTTTAAACCTTTAGTTTGAAAAGAATGGGGACATTTGTTAGCCACTGCCTGGGAGGACCATGTCCATCGAAGAAAAAAAGCAATGGGTATCACATGCACCATATTAGTGCCATTAGCACTATCACTATGAGTCAGGGGGCACAGACAACACAATTGGATGTTCAGTGTATAAAAATCGTTTTGACCTCTATCAAATGTACCTGATACCATTGCTTCTCCTTCCAGGTATAGGAATCTTCTCTCCTGAAGTCCTTCATTTATTATTGTATACTCCAATGTCCTGAAAGTGACCATTCACCAGCTGAATTTGTTTGGTGTCATTTACAATCCTAACTTACCCTTGAAAAGCTTTTGATGATCCAAGCAATGGCCGAGCCCTCAGGTTCCTTGGAATGGGTCAACTACATCAGATTTTGGAAAAGGGGATAATAATCTTCAGGATGAAGGAGGAATATAATAATAATAATAATAAATATAACCTAATCCATAGCTTAGGGTACAAGTCTGGATTCTGGGAAATGGTTGTGTAGGTCCAATGATGGACCACTAAAAGGGAAATGAAAAAAAGGAAAGGGCAGCCCTACCCTACAACAAGAAGGGAACGGGTTAATAGCTGGATAACCCTGAAATTTACTGTGCAGTAAAGGATGTTTAGTCAATAGAGAAGAGAAAAAAAGGAGGAGAGTTGTTGTCTGCAATGTTGTAAACAGTGGCATATCAAACAGGGTAATCCATCAGCCACCTGAACTACAGGTCAGGACGAACAACAAAACAGATAGATACCGACTAGTGTAGAAAAATGCAACAGTGACACCTGCAGGATGGAGTCTTAATGTCACAGTAATGACTGGAGACTAAAATTCTTGTATTTTGCACAAGACACCCTAGCAATTATCTGGTGAACAAACCACAGAAGAAGGGTCGTGGATAAATCAGGTCATATTTTAAGTAATTTCTTTCTAAAACAATAACGCAAAGGTTTTTTTTTCCAATATATGACTCAAACAACATCATTTAATGGAAAGCCCAAATCCTTTAAAAATTATTCCCCAGCATCTAAAATTAATATATTTTAAGTTTTTAGTTGCTTACTTATTATTCTTTCCCTGCTGGGCTGCTACTCTGTTCAGGACTCCATGATATGCTCCTTTCTACCCTTGTTCCCTTGAGAGGGTGACAGGTACAGGGTGGCAGGTTATAGCTGTGCTCTGAGCAGTGCTGTGATCAGGAAAAGGAATGCAGAGCGGCAAAATCAGAAGACACTTCCTATCTGTAGACAGCCTGAGACTCTACCGCCCACCATCGTGGATGTTTAAAGGCTCAGAAAACACTCTAGGTGCTGATGGGATGATTTTGAATGTGGGAAATCTGTACATACAGGCTGGGGGAACGTACAAGATAGGCTCTTATTCAGGGTGAAGGTCCAGTTTAAAAGAGAACCTTCACAAATAGAGATTTCCTTCTAAACAGTAGCACATCTCCTGCGGTTTTAACTGGGTTGACTTAATATTTGGTGTATAATGTATGAGACTGATTGTGTTATATGACCCCTTCCCACTCATTTATTTTAAGATTAGAATGTTGTACTTTCGAGACATATTAGAAGGTCTTCCATTGATCAGTGACATGCAAACCTCCATCAAAACTGCCAGCTCTGGATCACCCAGTTAGTTTAAAGTCCATAACTTTTTTTTATTGTTACATCTCATATCAAATATTTCATATCCCAATTATTTCAAGTTATATATATAGTTAGATTCAAGTAGGTATATATTCAGTTATCTTCAATATTTCTTTATAATATGAATAATATTTCCAATATTTATAATATTTCCTCATATATTTTGTAATGGTATATTTTAATTAGAATGTTCTTTTTTACTCTAGTTATTTTTAGGGTTGGCGACATACCAACTTTCCAAAGTTTACAAAATCAAAACTTTTGCCTTTACAATTATGGACCAAATAAAGTGATGGGACAAGTTACTTTTCTTAGCGTTTCCCTCTTACATATATGTGATTGCAAGAGATGGCGATTTACTCCAAAACACTGCAGGCAAAACTTTTGCTCATGGCTCTGCCGTCACAATTGTATTGTGGGTTATGATGTACTTGCGGTTGCTGGCTGCTGGCATTATGCTGGTAATGGCTGTGTAACACCCTATTGTGGCTAATAAGTAAAATACAGTACATTCCTTTTTTAAGTCAGGATATTTTTGTACACAGGGGAGAACCATGGGTAACAGCCTCCTTTAGGCATTGCAGTAACAGACTCGTTTTTAGGGCTGGCTCTATACTGTACCAAGTCTTACGTTTACAAAAATTATACATTTTGCCTTTACAATTGTGGACCAAATACAGCAATGGGACCAGTTACTTTCCAACTCTTTTTAATATTGAGATAATAGAGTTTTTTTTCTATATGGAACACTTTGCATGGTAAAATAATAACAAGGCCACCTTCTCTTTAACTTGCATAGAAAAGAGGAAATATGTGTTGTAAATATGTTGCCAAATATCCACTACACTATTTTATTTCAGATAACATTTTATGAAGTTGTTTGTGGGCTTCAAAAAGTTGTACAGTATGTTACGTAGCGCTATCGTTAGTTGTGGAGTCGTAAACATATGGTAGGACTTTTGGTTTGTTTTAGAGGTTGGCAGAAATTGTTGAGATGTATAATAAAAAGAAAAAGAAAACACTCCCTGGATTGTGGGTGAGTGAAAGAAGTGAAATTCTTCTACAGTGATACTAGCATTATACTTACCACTCCAGTGCATTAAAGGGCCTCCATTTCTGTTCCCTCTTATTTATCCTTTCAGACCATAAGGGTAATTCAATAGGATTTGGAGGGCTTGCCAAATCTTCAGGCTTTGATAAATATAAGTTAGTTCAGTTTGTAGAACCTGTCCAACTAAATGTATAATAAAGAGTAAATAATCCTCTCCATGATGTCTCTACGTTGTCATTCTTTTTGATGGTTAGGTATGACCCACTTTCCTTTTAGAAATCAGAATATTGGGTTTATGGAGAAAAGTATATACAGTTTGAATAGAAACAGCTAGGCAAGTCTGACTAATTTTAACTGAAACAAACATAAGAACTTCAAAGCAGGTCAAAACCCTCACAACCGGATGCTAAAATCTAAAATATTCACTAGCCCAGCCACTAACCTGCCCCTGGGGCATCTGTGTGAAACCTCCCGGGGTGCCGGTGATTACTTGATTCTGGCAGGTCCTGCAACGTGATCTCTGCCAGCGGCCACATCTCCGGCTTCTCATGGTCGTGTGCACTCTCCTGTCGGCTCTCCCAAAAGTGGAGGTGTTCATGGTAGTGTGAGGGCCACAGAACAATGGGAAGGGGCAAGATCAAAATCCAGAAGAGAAGTTGATAGATCTGGCCATGAAATCAAGTTTCAAAAGTCTTTATAAAAATCCTATGGGGTGCTTATGCAAAGGTTACAATGTTACAATGCCCTGCTTAAGGGAGATATTTCTTACTCACATCTCTTGAAAGGATATAGAAAGAAAAGTCTTGTCTTGAATTGGCCAGTATATCCTCTGACTAAGTAGTAACAAATTCTAATCTAAAGGTTAGGGAATATCTCATGAGATTTTTTAAAAAGAATCTTAGCAAATGAAATTCTCCCTAAAAAGTCTTTCTTGGCCAATTATGAATATATAGATGTCCTTCCCTCCACATCACACCACAAGCTTCCTTCTCTATCTGTTGGGGAACTGGAACACCTTGGTGGCCAACAGCTTTTCAAATAGGAGGTTGTAGCTACTCAAGTGTGAGTTGTGATTTCCAGACAGGCTTCCCCTTGGCACACTCAACACTTTCTGCCAGCGTTTGGTGAATATCACACTTTGTTTAGATGCTCTTTAGCCAATAATGTGTTATCATCTTAGTAGCAGAACTCATTTTATGGCTTAAAATTAAGCAAAGACAGTGTCGTGGATCTTGATTATTTTTAATGTGCAAATTAACCCCTTGCTGCCATTCATTACTTTCTTGCCCGTTATAACCCAACAAGACCTAAAGCCCAATGGCAATGCATTACTTGCAGCTTTTACATCAACTTATAAGGTGATTTGTTTCTTATAAATAATGGTGTCTGATCTTTTGTACATTACTTACAAACATAAACTCTCCCTTCCGTTCTACAATCATACCTGAATGTGTAAATACATATACATATATATATATATCTATACAGTCTTTGTCTTGTAAATATATTTCTCACGGTTTTTGTAAGCGGCACACTTGTGATGTTCATGAATATCTTATGAAAGTAACAATTCCAGATTGTGCTGTACAATGGCCGTAATGATGGACTATTAATTACTGTTTAATTTGGATTCTCCTTATTTTTGCTCATCAGTGGCTTAGTGATTTCACTGTGTTAAAGAACAAGAGATTAGGAGCTAGCTAGAACTTTATGTGATTTAGCATGTTACGGCAGTAGACAGGTAGGGTTAGTAATAGTACTGGTGTTGGTCATTTATAGAGTTGATAGAGTAATTGTTGTTAATGCCTTGTAGAAAATCTTCACATCCCAATACACAAAATTGGTTCCATGCAACTGAGGGAAGACCAGATCTTTCCAATATTTAGCAGATATGATATCATTTAAGTTTACATAAATTAGGTTTTTTTATCGTGTAGACCTGTAGTTTCTGAACGTTAGAATTCCCCAGGGAAACTAAATTTCCCTAGCTGGCACCTGAAACTTTTTGTTCTTGAAAGGTCTACAACAGTTTTTTCAGGCCTATAATTGTATAATCCTTATTATGACTACTAGAACATCACGAGTCCGAATATTTTGAAAAATAGTAACTATAGTTTACAATACGAAACTGACCAACCTGTGTTTATTTGGCTGCCACTCCGACTTTTACTTCTCCAGTGGTCTTCAACCTGAGGACCGCTCTCATGCCAAATCTCAAACCACTTTACTCAAGCACAAAAAAATCTGATCGTTTGCCTCGAGCAAGAACGTTTAGTTTACTCACGGCCTTTAGGCTGACCAAATTTGGCCCAAATACTGGTGTATTGGAGGAAAGAGAATAAGTATGGCAGAATGACACACTAGAGGACAGTTCTGGAAATACACTTGGAGTAGCGTTGCTACCTAGTTGCCACAGGCTGTGGTGTTTTTTGCCACCGCTTTTACACTGTACCCTGAGATGACCATATTTGCACCTAATCCTTGCCACCAGTGGTACAGAGAACAATCACCAGCTGAACTAAACTATTGTGTGTTAAGGGTGTATCAAGTTTCTACTTGACCAACACATCATGACACAAACCTTTTGTGAAACAAACAAGAAGACTGTCATTGCTGGCCTCTTTCTATAAGATTCTAGAGGTCTGGCTGTTCTGAAGTTATTGTATCAACTGGCCTTTAATTGCCACAAAATAAGTTCACAGAATTATCAGTCATTTGTGTAGTTGGTGGAGCTGTAAGGAAGCCAAGCCATAATCATGTTTTTGAACTTGCCCAGCAAATGGCAGTCTTCAAGTTTTCTCCTAATGGATTCCTTTCAAGTTCAGGGACATGTGGTCACCATTGTCTTCCTTTAACTACCGACAGATGTTCGTATTAGGTTCTGTGGTTGAAAGAGTTAAGTGTTTTAACCATAGGCTTGTACAGCCGAAATACATTAGCATATTAAAGCAGAAGAAAGCTCAATCAGCTTGAACATGTCTTCTAAAATCAGTACCAGTTCCCAATCATAGCAATGTCTATTGTACAAAGATACAGCGATAAAGCAACAAAACAAGGCAAATGACATCTGTCTTGGAGAGTTAAAGTCATGTGTCTGAATTTACATCTTATGGTGCCAATACATTGGAGGATGTAACTTCCGCATTAAGTAGAAAACAAAAACCCAATGAAAACCTAATGAATAGAATACAGATTCTGTTCTATGGGGTCGATTCAGAGCCAAGTAAGAAAACGCAATCCTTTTTTAGGAGAGAAAACTGCCACTCACTTCCACTGTCTACCTTGGAGCTGATTCAATGACCAGATATAAATTTTCACATGACGTTGAATCAGCCCCAAGGTAGACAATGGAAGTGAATCACAGTTTTCTCTCCTAAACACAAGTTTTCTCGCCTGGCTCTGAATCAGTTTACTGTTCTTGGTGCTACATTATTTAGACGGTTTACAAAGCCTACATTTTAAGTGTGCAGTGATTTACACATAGAGGAGACACAGTGAAATTGTGTCATTCTGGTGGCCTCCATTAACAAAACATCTTCCCTAAAGTTCAGAACACCAGCTTTGGCTTACTACTGAGGGGGTTAAAAAAAAAAAAAAAGTACAATGGCTTTGCTTTTACCTATCAATAAAAATAAATGGACCCTTTAGATGTCCATAGAGACTAATCCACCTGAAAGGCAAGGCAAAAGTATAACTCGCAGTGACAACTGGCCTGCTGGCTCTCAATTAGAGTAGCCTTTGAGATAAGAGTGACAAAACACTTACCTCCGTCCCAGATACTTACCTCTGATGCCGGCTATGCCTTTGTCTCATATAGGTTGCTGCTTGCACTTTAAAGATTAGTTCTTAAAAAAGGCCGAATGAATAAACGTATTCTTTACTAAATGACTTTCTGTTATTCTTTCACAATTATTAACACTGATGATTCATGAATCAAAATTTATTGGAACTAATAATAACTTGTCATTGTATAAAACTATTAAGTATGTCAAATTGTTTTTCCATGCCAGAAATTGCTTTATAGCCTATGTAATCTGTTAATTGGATGGCTTCTATATGGGGCATTGCGCCCCCCCCCCCCCGTGTTTCTCTGTTGAATTATGAGACCTCTGTTTTGTGACGTGTCTGTTGTTTAGCGTGATTAATCTTCTGACTTTCAGATTCTCAAACTGTGTCCCCTAATTTTTCTGTAACTTATGTATAAAACTGGAGATTCTTTATACAAAACAATGAGTATAATATACTTTACTAAGTGTCGTACCTCTGATGTACATATCAATAAATGTTGATATATAACGTCTTCTGTTCATGTGTCTTTTGTTCAGAGAAACTTTAAGGAAAGATGAAAAACTACATTTTGTGAATGAGATGCGTCTTTCATAGATTTCCTACAAGTTCATTGGACAGTTAGGGAGGTTTGGAGATTTTCTGGTTTAAGCAAAGAAGCATCAAGGCTTTCTGGCACCCGGGCAAAGATTCAAAATGGTGCCCCCACACCGGTGCTCAGCGCCCCCTTTGGCACCCCCTGACCTGCTGCACCCGTGGCAGGGGTCCCATCTGTCCCCCCCTAGCTACGCCCCTGGGTTTAGCTATTGGGACAGAGATGGCTCTCAGCCAAGAGGCTAGTTCCTCACTAGAGGAAATAGCTCTGATCAGTACAAAACGTCTTAGGGAAAGACCTGATACTGAGCCTGTTAAAGGGGAAATTGTGCTTTGTATAACTGCAGATGTCCCCCAGGTTGTATGCCTGAATTCTTATTAACACTCAAATAGGATGTGCGCCTGAGATCTTGCCATTGGTATGTAGTAAACAGACCATGCCCCATGAATACATTATACTATATTCACACCTAGCTGCCATCAAGGTACCTCTGAGCCACAGCTCATTTCAATCCTTGAAATCCTAATTAGGTTGGACGCACACTAGACACTCAAATACACATTAGACTCAGGCATTGGATGATATTTGTGGAGAGTGATGTAGCTCCTAAAATATGTCAGTTATGACTATATGAATGAGAGAGTCTTATTCAGGAGTATAAGACCTTTCATTTGATATCTAAGTAACACACAAATAGGGTGTGTGAAATTCTGCCATGTCTATAGTAAACAGAACATGACAATAGACACCTATATTCACATATTCACACCTAGCCACCAAAAAGCTACCTCAATAGCTGAAGTTCATTTCCCCTTGAAAAGGAATCCTTGAGTTCCTAATTAGGTTGGCCTCCAACT
The DNA here is from genome assembly GCA_027917425.1 of Gastrophryne carolinensis. Classification (NCBI taxonomy): domain Eukaryota; kingdom Metazoa; phylum Chordata; class Amphibia; order Anura; family Microhylidae; genus Gastrophryne; species Gastrophryne carolinensis. The sequence continues at coordinate 100,336,946 of CM051241.1, forward strand.
CAGACACTCGAATACACATTAGACACGGTCACTGGATGTAATTTGTGGAAGAGTAATGTAACTCCTGACATATGTCAGTTATGACTATATCAATGAGGGAGTCTTATTCAGGACTATAGGACCTTTCATTTGATATCGAACATGGCATATATATATTGACCAAAAGTATCATACTCTGTATGATATGTATTTGATGTTTAGGTTCATTTAACTAAGAAATTAACGGGATTATGATAACATGTCATAGTTACAATATGATAACATGTCTATTGTGGGAGTTATATTTATCTAATCTCACAGAGGCGGGTTGTAGGCAGGGTAATGCATACACATGCAGAAGGCTGGGAATGCTGGCTACACCCCCTAGTGTTCAGTAGATTAGGTGACTGGTTGCAGGGGTATTAAAGGGGTATTAAAGCGGATTAAAATCCACATTTTTAACTAGCATCCCTTAAATTGCTCCCCCTACGAAGAGCACCTTTTGCCAATTTTTAGTGCTGCTGCTTCACTCTAATCCCAGATAATGACCCTTAGCTGTAAAGCTCCACCTCCTCCATTGATTGCCACTGTTGTGTGTGGCAATGATGTCATTGCCACACCTATGCAATGACTGATCTCCTGCTATCTCACACTGAGGGACAGCAAATGAAAAGTGTTCCAGGCCAATCGAAAAGGGAAAATATCCATTTCTAGTTCTACACTCTAAGAAGGAAATATCGGCAGGGGTTTTGGCCAAATGTATTTCACAAGTTTGATACCCCTTTAAGTCGATGGATGGGCCCCCTACCTGAAGATGGCTAAGTATCTCTCCATCTCTCCATTATAACATTATTGTACTGTAACTAAGTTATATCTTATCATGTAATAACTACCTGTAACATTTAAGTTGTTTTTGGGGAAACTTTTGGAACATATTGGGTTAGTAAAAGTTATTTACTGTGCTGGTGAATTAAACCTGTTTTTATTTATACATCTTATTGTGTGTGGTGGATAATTTCTCACATAATAGATTGTATGTGCGGCATCTGAGGGAAGATATTTCTTCTTAGGACACTGCACGGGATGTATGAGGAGTCTCAGCACCATTGGTTTGTATCAGATTGATGGCCGTTGGGCTGACATGATTATTGGTATTTGGAATATTTATAATATTAATCTCTAATAGCAAAATTGGGTATTTATGGGCAGCAAATATTAATGAAATCGTATTTTTCCTCTTATGGAGTCACAGATAAGGAACAGGGGAGCACTCCAGGAGCCTGAGTACAGACCAGGAACAGGGACACAAACTAGGGTCAGACAGAGTCTCAAGCTGGGAACAAGCGGTCAGCATCACTGAGAGGGAATGCAGTAGGTGGGCAGAGACACAAGATGGGAGCAGGTAAGAGATAAGTGACAACATGTCAGAACAATATGGCACAGTTCACCTCTGGTACCAACAGAGGTTCCAAAATCAACATGCTTCTTCGGCTGAGCTGTAAATGGCCGGGGGGGGGGGGGGGGGCTCATGTGAGCTAATAGCAGACTTGGACTATGGGTACTGTTCATATTGAAGGCCCAAGGTCCAGTACAGGAGATGGAAGGTATAGATCCCACCAACGGGGGACTGACCGAAGTGAGACCCAGGACAATGCCCAGTGGGCCACAGTGCTTTGGGGGCAGCTGGGCTGCTGCTTTTAACACCCACATTCAATCCCTGCCCCCTTAGTCTCCCTCTTAGCCCCCTGTATCCAAGCCCATGGTACCCACAAGCCAAGGAACCCCAGTCCCCAATGCTATAGAACCAGCATTATGGTTAGGGGGGGCCTCAGTAGGAATGTCTCGGGCCCACCAGCAGCTGTTAAAATCCAGGGCTGATTTTTCGGCCTCAGTCCACCACTGGAGCCCACTGTAGTGAAATGAAAGCCTAAGGACCAATAGCAGAAAATAGTCTCCCCATTACTGCTATAATGCTACTTTATGGGCTTGGGCTCATTTTTAAGTCACTGCTGCAAGGATTAAGACACAAGAGAAGCAACACAGTCAGGTATTGATTTTGAGTGATAGGGACTGAACCCAAAAGTGCTGGATGAGGTTCAGTTCTGAGCACTGTGTAGACCAATCAAGTTCTTCCACCCAGGAAACTCACAGCATTGAGCTGCTAAACAGCTGCTAAAAAACACACAATGCTCCAAAAATATCAGTATTTGCTATAACCATGAAATAACAACTTCCACCACGACCAAAACTTTACAGCTGGAACCAGAGCAGTAGCTAGGTTTTCTGGCACTCGGGGCAAACATTCAAAATGGTGACCCACTTTGGCGACCCCCGACCTGCTGCACCTGCTGCCCCCCCCTCCCCCCCCAGCTGTGCCCCTGGCTGGAACACTACATGCAGCAGGTAAATGCTTTCCCCCATTTCCTCCAAGCTCACTTCCAGATGATGAAGCTTGGACCATCATTCCAGACACTATGCTTCACTGCTTCAACAGCTATGGCCAAGGCTTGGCCCAGTGTATGGTGATCACAGACTTATGTGCAGCTGTTTAACCTTAAGACGTAAGTTCATAAGGCTTATAACATAGCGTCCATCTGCTGACATTGCTTCCAGAAGCAGTCGGAAACTCAGATGTAAGCGCAGCAACCAGAAAACCACGGAATGTTTATGACCAATAAAAGCTTCCTGTTCTGTGACCTTGTGTGACCTTGTAGTTAATTAGCTGTTGCTCCTAGACATGACCACTTTACAGTAGCAGGGGCCCGGGGCAGGCCCATCGCTGCAGAAATCTGATGAGAAGTGGTGAAAGGGATTTGTTGGAAAGTGGACTGTGCTGCAAAAAAATCAGCTGTTCAAGGGACTCTGTAGCAGCTCACTTCATCATGGCTGCCCTCATGACCGGCATCAGCACTCGGCAAGCCTGGTCAGCTGCCGAGGGTCTCCACCCTCAGGGGGAACCACTGGCAGCTGGCACAATACTGTAGGAAAAAAAAGACTTTTACTCACCTGCAGCCGCAATCCCTCATATTTCGCCCTCTCCTCACCACGGAAGAGCCCGGGGGGGGGGGGGTAATCTGAAGCCCTGACAATGAAAAGGACATCCAGCAGGGCCTCCGATCACCCCCCAGGCTCTTCCGTGGTGAGGAGGGGGCAAAATATGCCCTCTCCAGCACTTCCACAATCGTCCGGCCGCTAGTCCCGACTTTTGTGGGCCATTAACCCCCAGCCCCCCCAATTACCTGCCTCCCCAAGGGCTGGGGGGTGCAGAAGAGCCCGGGCGCACAAAGTCTATGCGGGCTTGTAGCCAGCAGGGCGGGGGGCACCAAAGCTGGCCTCTGTGCTCTGTTCTTACAAGCCCTGCATAGCTGGTCCCAGGCTGGGTATGCTGGGTAGTGGGGACCTCACATCATTTTTTTTCTGGATTTTTTTTAAATTAACCCCTTATGTTCTGTCAGCCAGAAGGTATAAAAGGCTTCCAGCAGCAGCAGGAGTGATGGGAAGTAAGTATTAAAAAACAAATAAAATAATGTTTTCTGTGTGTGTGTTTTTTTTTACATTCAACCCTTTGTGAACTGGTAAGGGGTCCAGGAGAACCCTATACCAGTTCACAAGACTTAGGGGCTGGCAAGTATGGGTTTGTAGCCTGCAGGTCAGGGAAGGTACAGAGGATGGCCTTTGCACCCTGTTCTATGCTGTAGAATTTATAGACCCCTGACTGGCTACTCTCCACCACAAAGGGGCCCACTGAGACCATGCCGCCCGAGGGCCCACATAAACCTGGAGCCGGCCCTGGCTGCCCTCATTCTTCCTTTTAGAACACAGCTGCTCCTGAAAGTAGAAACAAGGCAAAGAGTAGTGGAATACTTCTGAATTCCTTTGCCATAGACCACCAATCATAGGGTTAAGCTGGTGTTCTAAAGCTTTGCATAATGAGTCTGTGGACACTGAAAGAGAGGGAGAAAAGCCAGGGTGATGAGAATGCCTGTCTTACAGACCCCGCCTATAATGCTGATTATTATGTGGCATCACAGAGCCAAGGGCCACAATCATTTCAAAAGACATCCCGCTATCTCAACCATTTCTCCTCCAATTAAAAAACGGAAAACAATTTAGGACAGTACCAAACGTAGCCCGTAACCCATCAGGGAGTTGTCTTGCTTTTTGCAATGTAACAGCAGGACTCCTGTCTTATTTGTTACATCACAGCAGCAGCCCACATTTAATTACCCTCAGTTCTGCTGCTGCTGCTGCCCCTGTGGATAAGGCTCCTTTCACACCCCTGCACTTTACTTCTGTTTGCGCTGCACTGCATTGGGTTTATTCGCGCTTTTGCGCATTTGCGTTGCGCTGCCATAGACTTCTACAGAGCTGCATTTGTATTGGAAACACAGCATGCAAGACTTTTGCAATGCATACGGTTAGGTGTGAAAGAGGCCTTAGATTTCAGCAAGAAGCCCCCCCCCCCCCTCCCGGATGGTGCTGCCCTAAGAACAGGCCCTAGTAAGTGCCTGATGGGAAATCCTCCTTGCAGCTCCTTGTTGCTTAAGTATGGTCATTGCTTGGACTGTCCTTTTAAGAGTGCCCATACATAACCCTGTCCACGACACACATTGGGGTGGAGCTTAGCCAGGGCCGGATGAAGTGTGGTGGAGGCCCCTGGGCACAGAATCTGGTGGAGACCCCAGATACAGTATAAAATAATAGTCCAGGTAAGTAAGTGATTGGTGGTTGTCTGGCACCCGCCTACTTACTGGAACATCAGATCAAGTCCCTTGTGCGGGTGTGTGCTGCTCGGGAGCTCCTGCTTTGCCATTCTGGGTGGGGGGGGTAGTGTAGTCACCCAGCTGGTCCAGCAGAAGACGGTTCCCTGCATTGAGCTGCCAGCGGCTGTGCTTGGTGGCTTATGTGCAGTGACAGCTCTGCACCCATCACTGTAGCGTTGCTGACGGCGGCTTTGCTGCTCTAGACTCTCCATCCTGTCCTGTGGTGGCTTTGGCTGCAGGTTTGCAAAAACAAAAAAAGGCTTGCTCAGTGCGCCCCCTCTGCCGCCGATAGCTTTGTTGCCGGCCCATCAGACCAAAAACTGAAAAGCCTCCTGGACCAGACCATAACCCAAAGGTTGGTGGAGGCCCCCTTTGCAGGGCAAGTGGTGGAAGCCCCGAGGCTTGCGCCCTTGTGCCCCCTCATAATCAAGTCCTGGTTAAAACAAACCATAGGTATGTTTATATTCCTACCCACGATCATCCAAATCTGGGGTGTCCGTCCACTTAGAACTCCCTGGGAAGCTTTCGGCTAAACGCCATAAAGTAGTGGAGAGGTATGGGTTAACTCCTTCCCACTAGATGTGTACGCTGAGCTTTGGTTTACATAAGAAGAAAGTCCCCCCAGTATACTCTGGGGGTAGTGTAGTGTAACAGTGGAGCACAATGGCGGCGCTCGCTCTATATTTTCCGCGGAGTTTAGCATTCCTTTTCTGATCTTCCAGGCATCGTTCTCCATGTGGAACCTTCACCCTCCAGCTGGCTGCGGTCCTGGGAAGCCGAGCTCTGCTAATGTGTTTGCAATACAAGGGAAAGCCTTTGCTGGTGGCTTCTCGGATTCTGAAACCTCAGCCCTTGCCATGTGGAAGACTTAAAAGTTCCATCGTCAGACTTGTAAACAATCTATAAAAGTTCGCTCTGCTTTACGATACCTACTAAGGGGGTTTATTCAGGAAGGGATTGCGGCAGGTAGCGCCTCGTAGCGGCAGGCAGCGTCTGCTGAATGCCGGGCGCTGTACGCAAAACCACATTTATGAAAGCGAATCTGGTGAGCAACTCTAACAGCGCCATGTAGCGTCCGATTCATCATCACAGACGTCTCTCAGTGTATAGTGCCAGCGCTCTGACTTCCAGAGCGCCAGGTATTACCTTTCATTTACTGTCGCTCTCCCATACATTTCAATGGCCGTTCATTCGCTTGTGTTTAAACAGCGTGTTTGACATTTTTTATTTTTTGCTTAAATCATTGTGTGACCTCTCCTGGCTGCAAACTTTTTTGACTTTTTTATATTTTAATGAAGAATTGTCATTACAGGTCTGGCACTAAAGTGTTAATGTCACAATGTTACAACAATGTCATTCCATGTGCTTTCGCTTTGTTACTGGTGGATATGTGTTCAAAAACAGACTTTAATCACACAGCCTCTGGAGCTCTATGCTACAGCGCCCAGACTTACAGTGCCGACGCTGTGTATGTGTCCTTTTTTGATAAGTATGGTGTGGAGCGCCGAGATGCTGGACGCACTGAGCTGGCTGCAGCGCTGTACTGGTGTTAAAGCGCCCAACACACATCACGTTCATCAATGCCGGCCAGGTTACTACAGCGACCGCAACGCTAGGTTACAGCGCCCGAAACCTTACAGCGTCTAATAGCGGTTGTTCTAAGCGCCTGTCGATACCTGGCCTTAGTAATGAATCAGCCTCCACGTGTCCCTCATTTGGAGGGACTGTCCCTCTTTTGAGTCCATGTCCCCCTGTCCCTCGTTGTTCTCATTTGTCCCTCTTTGAGGTTTAACATGCAGATCTGCAGCAATTAATTTGCTTATGCAAAGTGTTTATTAGGGGGGCGTGTCTTAATTTAAAAATTGTTCCACCCTGAAAAGTTGGAAGATATGGAGTTAGTGTGGAGCACGAGGAGCTGACTTACTTCCATACAGAAGTTATGTGAGCTCACATTGTTCAGCATTGCGATATTGTTCACATGTTACAATAAAATAAAATGACCCATCTTGAATTCATGAGAATCTGACCGGCTCTTTATTATTTCCCTGGGGTGGGCTGCCGTACTTTGGCACCAGTTGTTTGCAGCAGCACCAAAATGACTTGTGGGCAGAAGCCTGGGTGTACATAGCATAGAGGCAGGAGAGGCAACTGCTACCAGGCCCATGGCAGAAGGGGGCCCAGCTGCTACCTCCTCTCCCTTTGCAGCACCAGGGGCTACAGCATAGCAATGGCTGCCACAGCAGTATGCAGTCTTGGTGCACTGTCTACAAGGTGTGCCGTAGGTTTTACAGGGCGGAACTAAGATAAGAGACCATTGTTTCACCCTGGCCAGGAGAATGCCCCAACTTACAGTTACAATTATTACTGGCTTATTTTTAGGACTCATGCACACAGACATAGGCGGACTAGCCATAGGAAGACCAGGGTAAATGCCCCGGTGGGCCGCACTGCTTTGGGGCAGTCAGAGCTGCTACCTTTACTAACACTCCCTTCCAAAACCAGCCCCCTATCCCCTTCCCCCCTCTATCCCCTCATCCAAGCAACCCCAGAATGATGATTCCCTCCCCCCGGGGCACCCAGAATTAGGAGGCCCCGCTGTGTGAAACCCCCCAGGTCGCCCTTAAACTTACCTTCTCTACCAGTCCAACGGCGCGTGATTGGACGAGCAGGAAAAGGTGAGTAAGATCGGCCGACCTGGGGGGTTTCACACAGCAAGGACACAGGGGGAAAGGACCAAAACTCAGGATAGTTTGGTCCACTTTCAGAGTGCAGCTGCAGCGAGTTTTGTGCTACTTTAAAGTCTCTGAGCATGTCAAAAAAAAAAATGTAAATTAATAAATAAAAAAAAATATATATATATATTATATATATAGTTACACAATGAGTCGCCAGATCTCACAACCAAAGGTGGTATATTAAAAAAGTTATACACCTTTAATATTGTATCACATAGCAGAAAAATGTACACATATTCACAATACAACAATTATACATACAAAAGACTTAATTAAAAAAAACATATAAGACCATGCCTGGAATGAATGGGCCTGTCTGACTCATTTTATAAATATTGCACTATGCCCTGAGAGTATAACTTATATTGAAAAAAATGCTATTTAATCCATGATTGCACAAGTGCAGTAGAAATAATTGCATCACACCCCTCTAATAAAGAAAGAAAAGTGCTAAAAGTGCAAATTCAATCCACCTAACCCAGCTGCAATTAATATTCCAAATAGATTTATACAAAAAAAGTGCAAAGTGCCTTGAAAACCATTCCTTATATGTGCAAATAAAAGTAGAAGTAAACATAGACTGAATCCATTATATCACCAAGAATAACAAATCAGGGCAAAGTAAGACAGAACAGTAAATAAGACTTCATAATGTTTAGGGTCCAGGTCCACATCAAGGCAGGCTGATGCACCGACGCGTTGCGTGGTCCACACTAGTCCCACTTCATCAGGATGCTTTATATATATATATATATAGATATATATATATATATATATATATATATATATATATATATATCTCCAAGGCATTGGCACACACTTTTATTACAATTAAAAATTGGGTCAGCTCCTGGACACACCGCCTGGCGCAGAGAAGAGGACGTCCATCTTGGCAGCAGCCGTACAGCTGTACCCCTGCAGCTCTCCCCTGATTGTGGGCCGGCCCTGGACACTGCAGAACTCGATCTTGGCGGTACACAGGAGCAGGAGGGAAACGGATGGTGGAGGGACAAAATATGAATAGGGATTCTTTTTTGGTATATGCCTGTACTATGTTTAATTCTCTTATTGGCCATACAACGTCTGTGCTGAAAGCTGGGAGCCCTGAGCCCAAACTTGAGTTCTCATGCCGATGCTGATCATTTAATTCATAACAATGGCATAAAAAATCATCATCTGTTTATGTAGCAAGTCACTTGTGTAAAGCCAATAAACAGTATAATATATATATAGTATAGTACAGTATAGTATGGATGCTACATTGTGTCAGCACACAGGAAACCACAGGACCTCTCATTACAGGAAACATACAATGACACATTGGTGTGTGTGGGTGGCAGTGACGAAAGTTCTGGGTCAGAGGAGATTAACCTTTTTCCCCCCTTTCACACGTCTAACAAATGTGAACATTTGTTTTCTTGCATTTCTAGCGGGGAATACCATTCCTTTCCAGTTATTGATTCGGCCATTTTGCTTGTGTTTGGCTAATAGAGACAGAAGGACAATCTAAGGTCTAAGGTTATCATTATAAAATTGGTTTTAGTTAAAGTGGAACAAAACCCAGGGTTTTGACTATCCCAGGTTTTGTTCCAAGCCCCCCGGGAATCCTGAATTGGGATGCCTCGCTGTGTGATAACCCTCCAGAATGCCTGTACAACTAAGCCTTCCCTGGTCTCACGGCTCATGCGCTAGCTCTTGTCCAATCAGAGCTGTTTGCCATGCTTATGTAATGTTATGTTTACATGCATTGCTTCAGAAAAGGGAGCGAGAATGGCTGCATCCCCTGGATGATGCGGGCCGCTGTTGTTTTTTAGCATCAGCCATGGGAGAAGTGTTAGAAAAGGTGTGGATAGGATAGCTCCATGGGTGAAAAGGTCAGTGAATGAGTAGATAGGTAACTATGATAGGTTCATGGGTGGGAAGTTAGGTTAGGGGGTGTATGGGTAACTAGGAAATATCCACTGGTGGTTGAAATGGGTGTATGGCTGGACAAATTGTTGGGAAACCAGATGAAATGGTTGGGTCGGTTAATAAATGGAGAGACTAATATATCAGTGGCTGTTAACATGTAATGATGGATGGATAAATGGATTGGAGTATGGATGAGTGAATAATCAGATATGTTAACTGGTAAAAAGGTAGATGGTACTTCAGTGGGTAAGTAGAAAGATGGACAATATGTGGGATAGGTGACAAGGTGCATGGTGTAAAATGGTGGATGGATAAAAGGTAAGACGAAGGGTGGAAGATTTTGGGCAGAGGTTGCCAGATGAAAGGCTGAATGGGTGTGATTGGGTAGGCCGGTGAACTGATGGTAAGTGGTAAGAAGGTGGTAAATAGGACCAATGAGATAAGATATAGGCAAATACATAACTAGATAGATAGATAGATAGATAGATAGATATTTCTAGCGATTTGAGCAGGGATGGATTATAGGCAGGGCCCAAGGGGAGCGTGCCCCTGAGCCCATCATGATTTGAGCTGCCAGAGGGCCTCCACCACCTTAGGTTCTTTGGTTGAGGTTATTAGAACTTTGCAGCACTACTGTTTAGTCCGGTTACCCCCGATCCACTTGCCCTTGGGGTGTATACATGAGGTTCCCCTCTTTCCAAAGGCACTTCCATTGATTGTTAGCTCCTCTAAGTCCAAAGATCCCCGGTGCCCGCAAGCAACAGTACCAAGAATTTGCGTTACCACCTGTCTGCCACTGATCCACATGCCCCTAAAGGGGTGTATACCCTAAGTCCGGAGATCCGGCACTCGGAAATCCGGCACCCAGAAGCCAGAAAGCAATAGTACTGGGAATTGCGGTACTGCGGCTTGGTCCAGACAGTCCAAATCCACATGCCCCTTGCAGGGGTGTATACCTCAGGTTCTCCCCTTTCCAACAAAACCCCCACTGGGTCCTTAGCCCTCCATTAGCCCTGGAGATGCTGTGCTCGGAAGTGTCCCACCTCAGGACACTGGACACTGCACAAAGACACCGGACATTTGCTTTAGTGGAAAAAGAAATACTGCACCAGGGCCTCCACCTGATTTTCTGCACAAGGGCCTCCATCACACTTAATCCGGCCCTGGATATGAAGGATATGGTATAAATAAATAGATAGACAGAGAGGGATATGAGATAGAGGGATATGGTATAAATAAATAGAGGCATGAGGGATATCAGATAGAGCAATATGGGATAAATAGATAGGCAGAGAGGAATATGAGATAGAAGGATATGGGATAAATAGATAGGCAGAGAGGAATATGAGATAGAAGGATATGGGATAAATAGATAGGCAGAGGGGGATATGAGATAGAAGGATATGGGATAAATAGATAGGCAGAGAGGAATATGAGATAGAGGGATATGGGATAAATAGATAGGCAGAGAGGGATATGAGATAGAAGGATATGGGATAAATAGATAGGCAGAGAGGAATATGAGATAGAGGGATATGGGATAAATAGATAGGCAGAGAGGGATATGAGATAGAAGGATATGGGATAAATAGATAGGCAGAGAGGAATATGAGATAGAAGGATATGGGATAAATAGATAGGCAGAGAGGGATATGAGATAGAAGGATATGGGATAAATAGATAGGCAGAGAGGAATATGAGATAGAGGGATATGGGATAAATAGATAGGCAGAGAGGGATATGAGATAGAAGGATATGGGATAAATAGATAGGCAGAGAGGAATATGAGATAGAAGGATATGGGATAAATAGATAGGCAGAGAGGGATATGAGATAGAGGGATATGGGATAAATAGATAGGCAGAGAGGGATATGAGATAGAAGGATATGGGATAAATAGATAGGCAGAGAGGGATATGAGATAGAAGGATATGGGATAAATAGATAGGCAGAGAGGAATATGAGATAGAGGGATATGGGATAAATAGATAGGCAGAGAGGGATATCAGATAGAGCGATATGGGATAAATAGATAGGCAGAGAGGAATATGAGATAGAAGGATATGGGATAAATAGATAGGCAGAGAGGAATATGAGATAGAGGGATATGGGATAAATAGATAGGCAGAGAGGGATATGAGATAGAAGGATATGGGATAAATAGATAGGCAGAGAGGGATATGAGATAGAAGGATATGGGATAAATAGATAAGCAGAGAGGGATATGAGATAATGGGATATGGGATAAATAGATAGGCAGAGAGGGATATGAAATAGAAGGATATGGGATAAATAGATAGGCAGAGAGGGATATGAGATAGAAGGATATGGGATAAATAGATAAGCAGAGAGGGATATGAGATAATGGGATATGGGATAAATAGATAGGCAGAGAGGGATATGAAATAGAAGGATATGGGATAAATAGATAGGCAGAGAGGGATATGAGATAGAAGGATATGGGATAAATAGATAGGCAGAGAGGGATATGAGATAGAAGGATATGGGATAAATAGATAGGCAGAGAGGAATATGAGATAGAGGGATATGGGATAAATAGATAGGCAGAGAGGGATATGAGATAGAAGGATATGGGATAAATAGATAGGCAGAGAGGAATATGAGATAGAAGGATATGGGATAAATAGATAGGCAGAGAGGGATATGAGATAGAGGGATATGGGATAAATAGATAGGCAGAGAGGGATATGAGATAGAAGGATATGGGATAAATAGATAGGCAGAGAGGGATATGAGATAGAAGGATATGGGATAAATAGATAGGCAGAGAGGAATATGAGATAGAGGGATATGGGATAAATAGATAGGCAGAGAGGGATATCAGATAGAGCGATATGGGATAAATAGATAGGCAGAGAGGAATATGAGATAGAAGGATATGGGATAAATAGATAGGCAGAGATGAATATGAGATAGAGGGATATGGGATAAATAGATAGGCAGAGAGGGATATGAGATAGAAGGATATGGGATAAATAGATAGGCAGAGAGGAATATGAGATAGAGGGATATGGGATAAATAGATAGGCAGAGAGGGATATGAGATAGAAGGATATGGGATAAATAGATAGGCAGAGAGGAATATGAGATAGAGGGATATGGGATAAATAGATAGGCAGAGAGGGATATGAGATAGAAGGATATGGGATAAATAGATAGGCAGAGAGGAATATGAGATAGAAGGATATGGGATAAATAGATAGGCAGAGAGGGATATGAGATAGAAGGATATGGGATAAATAGATAGGCAGAGATAGATAGATAGATAGATAGATAGATAGATAGATAGATAGATAGATAGATAGATATAGAAAGCAGTAGGTTGTTTGCACATGTGAGTCTCCTGGATTCACAGGCATGAAGGATGTTATGGATCTGGGTATCATCAGAAGCCTCCAATGTCTTTGTTCATTGTGCAGAGGACTGGAGCTTCTCTGAGGTCCTCAGTGTCCATACACATCTGGACAGCATATGTATAATGGGAGCCATGTGCTCCCTGCATTCCACAGCCTAGAGACGTCTCTCCCGCTAGTCTGCTGAACTGGCTGGAGATGTGGTTGGGAATAGTGATACATATATAGAGAATATAGGCCACGTCCATCAGAAATAATAGCTTGCTGCCATATTTTCTCTAGTGCATGAATTATTAAGATAACATATAATTCCAGTGGAATGTGCTTCCTATTTCATCTCCAACATTTCATCCGTTAGAAAGGCCTTTTTATAGTGAAAATAGCAGCTTTAAATTTAGAGCTGCAACTTTTTGGGTTCTTAGAAAGACTTTGATCCTCCATTGAGTCTATATTGTTTCATGTGACCTGTTTAGGATATTAGGGTTGATTCAGAGCCTTCTCAAAACCGTCTTGTTTTTGTCTCGTAATGTGCAATTTTCACTTTTTTCCGTATGTCTACGTGCGTACGCATGATGCAGAGCCGCCATTGGGAGCCTTCCGTTTACTGTTCGTAGCTCCGTACGCCATCTAGAATGGCATTTTCCAGCTCTCGTTGCGTTCTCGAGAGGACGAGGTTTTTGTTTACGTTGCTTAGTAATCCTTGCATACTATCGTTTTTCAACGTAGCTTCCAACGTAGATTTTCAGTGTCCCGCGATATTCAGCTTGCATGTTTCTCAAAATATACGTAGTAACGGAATTTTGTTGTACAAGTTGCTATGTTTGCACGCAGCGCGCAGCTAATTACCTCATTCATGTCCCCCGTGTCAACTATTCTCTCACTCACTTTTGCTCACATGCTTACTAGAGATGAGCGAACTTTTGAAAAGTTCGATTCGGCCGATTCGCCGAATTTCACAAAGAAATTCGGGTTCGGCCGAATCGAACTTTTACGAAGTTCCCCATCAAAAATGCCGGCATGGTGGGAGCGGGCCGGCCGGTTCCGCTGTCAGCGGGCTCCCACCATGCCGGCATTTAAGAAAAAAAAAAAAAAAAAAACATTTTTGCCGGCATGGTGGGAGTGGGCAAAAAAAAAGCATTTTTGCCGGCATGGTGGGAGCGGGCGCTGACAGCGGAACCGGCCGGCGGGCCGGTAAAGCCGGCCGGCCCGCTCCCAACATGCCGGCATTTAAAAAAAAAAAAAAAAAAAAAAGCATTTTTGCCGGCATCGTGGCAGCGGGAATGCGGAACCGGCCGACCCGCTCCCACCATGCTGACATTTAAAAAAAAAGCAAACACTTACCTGCAGGTCCGGAGCGTGGAGGCCGGCGCCACTCTCAGCTGTCATCTGAGGGCGCGTCATCAGAGGGCGACTCCATGCCGGCAAAAATGCTTTTTTTTTTTTTTTTTTAAATGCCGGCATGGTGGGAGCGGGCCGGCCGGCTTTACTAGAAATGGCCTATGCTGGAAACAACCAAATGCACAAATGCATATCAATTATGCCAATAAATTACCGGAGGCTGCAAAATACTGATGAACCTGATTGTTAATGGAAAAGTGGCAAGTGCATAACTTAGTGCAAAAAGAGTGATCCTGTAACAAGATGTGCCAAAACAAGGCAGCTGGCAGAAGGGAGCCAAATGCCAATGTGAGATTAATATGTGCAAAACTGCTGGGAAAAGTGCTAGTGTGGAAGAAAATGCAAAAAGATAAGTATATAAACCAGCAATGACTGGATTTAAGAATAGCAGAGTGCAATCAAAGCAGGGTCAGCAGTCTCCCATGAGTTGTCGACATAAGCTAGTTGACAGTAATAATAAGTAATACAACTATAATAAAAGGGTCAATACATCACCCAACAGTAGTTGTCATCCCCTGCCTTCCTGCGCCCCACTACGCCGGGTAACGGCACTGACACGTTGCGTAAACAGCTACTTCGCCACGTGTGTACAATCGATCGCACCCATGATACTCATACTCTTCAACATACTCAGCATCTCAGCAGTTTGAAGATGCATTTTTAAAGAAAACATGGTCAATAGGTAAGGGCATACCTCCCAAGTGTCCCTGATTTGGAGGGACTGTCCCTCTTTTGAGTCCATGTCCCCGTCCCTTGTTGTTCTCATTTGTCCCTCTTCGAGGTGTAACATGCAGATCTGCATCAATAGATGATTCATTCACCTAATCAATGTGATGTAACTGTTATATCCTATCTCCTATCCATCCCTCAATGGGGGTGTTACTTCATTTACATATTGTCCCTCTTTCCCGCCCTGAAAAGTTGGGAGGTATGGGGAAGAGGTATATTATGTCGTTTGAGCCAACATATTAAAGGAGCACTATCGCATAATTGTGTAATATTAGAAATACATATAAACACCTCGACTAATGAGGGGAGGGGTCACTTATACACCGAAACTGAATAAAACTCCAACCAAGCTTGTGGTTTATTCTCTCATGGTAGGAATAAAATCCAGGGCTGACAGGTTTAGTCTATCAGGTGATGGAGCCTGTCACCACTCATTTTCTCTTCCTTCCATTAAAACAAAATTTAAAAAGAAAAGCCTAGCTGGATATGTCTTGATGCCTGGTGTATAAGTGACCCCTCCTTCCGCCATCCAGCATTTTTATCATTGGGTCATTTTTTGTGATAGTGCTCCTTTAAGTGGGCCAAAACCCACGGCTGACACGATCTTATAGATTCCAGGGCCACACGATTTTCTACCCCCAGGGCATCTAGAATTGGGATGCCCCTCTGGGTGAAACCACCCAGGTAGTCCAGAAACTCACTTTCTTTCCCGGTCCAACGGCCCATGTGAGAGCATTGGCTGCATCCCCGTTATCCCTTTAGCAGTGCGCGTGGCCGTGTCAGGCGGGTAGCGGAGGATGTGGCTGCCAGCGCGTTCGGATCTTAGAGCAGTTCTTAGATGAAGGATCTGAGCGTGCTACTGGACGATAGGTCTTCACACAACTCTTTTTTGGACCTCTGCCTTGTTCCTTCCCAATGTTAATAACAATTTAACCCCAGTCAGGGAGAGCCTCATGTTCATGTGCGAGAAGCCATTACAGATGCTTATTTCTCTGCTGAAACCATCGGCATGACGCCTGATATTACAAATGGCACATGCGCGGGTAATAAGTGGTATAATAAGCCAGTATAATAAGCGATTGGCCAGTAAATATGCCGTCTGGAGAAATGTAGAACTACGAATAGATGATTATGGTTATATGACTATATCATACATTTATAGATTCATAAAAGTGTATTTTAAAGGGTAAGTATACTTTGCATTGAATTTTTAAAGTGTATATTTGTGTGTGGCAAAATGATGTCTTGAAGGTGCTGAGCTGAGCTAGTAGTTTGATTTTAGCAAGTGAGTGTTTTATGGAAGCAGTGTTCATTTTTGTTGCTATTGGCAATCTATATAAAGTGCTACAATCAATCTTAATAAATCAATAAATAAAAATAGATAGATATATATGTATAAATACAGGTGCTTTGCAAAAAGTTAGAATATCATCAAAAATGTGTATGTGAAAAACTGAAACTCGTATATTATATTGAGTCAATACAGAGTGAACTTTTTCAAGTGTTTTTTATGTTAATATTGAAATAGAATGTTATATAAGACCAACTGTAAAAAAATTATTTGGTTAATTGGTTGGGGCTCCTTTTGCATGAATGAATGCATTAATACAGGGACGTGGCATGGAGGCGATCAGCCTGTGGCACTGCAGAGGTGTTATGGAAGCCCAGTTTGCTTTGATAGCAGCCTTCAGCTCATCAGCCTTGTAGGGTCTGGTGTCTCTAATCTTCCTCTTGACAATATGTAGTGCTACAGACACATTATGGGTTTGATCTGCTATAAATGTATAAATTGTTTGAGTTGGAATGTTACAAAATGGCTGAAGACTGTTTCCAAGATGGCTGAAACCATGCGGCTTGTCTTCCTATGGGTATATGTGTTGATTTCCCATTGGTTAATAAGATAGCATTCACCCATTGGACAATTTTGGAGACATGTGATTGGTCAAGAGGGGCGGTCCTATGCCGGACAAAAGGAATTGCAAAAGAGGACTCCACTCTCTTTCCTCTGACACCCAAGCCGGAAACACATGATGGACCTTTTGCTGCTGTTCGGAAACTGAAGAACCAAGTGACCTTGGAATCGGAACCAGCTTAACTGAAATAAGTTTGTTGAACGATTGTTAAGCTACTGAATTGCATTTTTTTCTTGTAACTATATTGGCTTTTATTGCATTATTTTCCTTTTTCTCAATAGAAACTATTGTTCTCGGAAACTAGTTAAACCTGTTTTTTCCTTTGTCTGGGGTCTGTGTCTGTTTGCTTGTGTAGTGATAATTATCTGTAGTGCAATTATCCTCAAAACTCACTGTTTTTAAGTGAACTCTTAGACAAACAAGGCGTAATTGTTGATATATATATATATATATATATATATATATATATATGTTTGAGCTCTTAAGTTGCTTTATATATTTGAGGGCTGCAGGTATATATTTTGTAAATTTTAGACAAATTACGCCTAAGCAAGACATTGGGGGCTCGTGCCGGTATTACACTGAGTTTCTGATTGATATTTGCACATTTGTGGGTAGTGCTATTTGTATTTATTACCAAGCAACAATGTTTCGCAGACTCTTTAAGGGAAAAAAGGGTGCCGAGAACATATCAGAAAAAAAGGAGGGATGCAATATACCAAGCTGGGCAACAGAGGGGCCATGGTTTCCTTTAGCAGAGGAACTGGCCAAATATGCCAACCCAGCAAATGAGGTATGGGATGATACAGTTACAATCCATTTTCAAAAATTTCTTCTTGAAATGTCATTTATAAATAAGGCAGCAAGAAAGATTGTGGCTTCTTTGGGCTGGGTTTTTGTGCATGCTCTCTAAACAGAGGCAGACAAAAGAAAGAGAGCAGAGGGGGAGGTGCAGGCTTTAAGGGATCAGCTTACTGTAGCTTATGAGTGCATCAAAACTGCTACAAGTAGAGCAGAGGAATTGGAAGACAAACTCCAGATGAGTAAGTCTATCAATGCTATAAGAAATTAGAGAGTTCAAAAGCCTGTTAAGAAAGAAAGAGTAAGGAAGATTACTGTACCCTCATATAGTGATAGTGACTCAACCCCTAGCGACAGTGAGGAAGAAATAGTGGTAGAGTTTACTGATGAGGATATAAAGCCTAAAAAATGTGCTAGGCCCCTTATTACTAAACATAGGAAAAGACAGCATGACCGGGAAGACATGGCTGACGGTGAAGTACATTACCGCAACCCCAAAGACATTGAGGTTGAGGAGTTGCGGGAATATACTCAGACTGAATTGACTGACTTAGAAAAACAATATCGACAGAAACCTGGGGAACCTCTAATGAGTTGGGTTTTGCGACTGTGGGATGAGGGAGCCGACAGTATTGTTTTGTCAGGTAAAGAAGCCGTGGCCATGGGTGTATTGACCCATGACGCACAACTGCGCCAGGCAATGCGCAAAGCACGAGACTTTACAGTGAATTTTTCACTGTTAGATCTTGTGAGAGATGGGATAGTCCGGGTATATGCTGATCCCAGGGATCTGGAAAACACCTACCCCTGGAGCAATATAACTTAGGGTGCCTCCAGATTAAGGGAAATGGGTTGTATAACTGGACTAAGCCATATTCGTGATTGGATGGGGCCTGATATGGAACCTTTTACAGCCAGTCTGCGCTCTAAACTAATGAAATTCGCCCCTGGTAACCTTAAAGCCCCATTGTTGTCATTATTAGGAGGTTTAGGATCACAGGGTAGAATTCATGATGCTACAGCCCTCCTCTGTGAATTGGGAGAATTGGAGGGGGGAGGCAGGACAAAGCCTGTTAGGTCCATAGACGAAATAAGGCCTAAGCGATCAGATAAAAGGAAGCAAAGGGTAATGGAAAGGAAAAAGGTGGTGAAGGGTGGGGAGCCTGGAAATAAGGAAAAAAACAGGATAGTTATCACAAGGAGACAAATGTGGGTGGATTTGTTAAAGGGGGGTATACCCAGGGAGGAAATTGATGGCATTCCTACTGCAGAACTATTAAAAAGATGGAAGCAGTTAGTAGGTAACCCCGCCCAACTTAGGCCCATTTCTAGTGATGGCAGCCCTGGATCAGAAGAGGATGAGATTTCCCCTATTATTTCCAAATCCCACCACAAAGACAACATTTCCTTGTACCCTGGGGCAGATTTAGAGAATCACAAAAGGAGGAACTGGGAAGTTCCTCATCCCTTGTGAAGGGAAGGTGGGTCTCCAGCAAAAGCAATGAGGGCAGTGACAGCGGGAGACCGACGCCCATATGTACCTGTCACTGTTTGGTGGGGAAAATCATCTTGCCCCACTCATGTCATGGCTCTAGTAGACACTGGAGCAGAAGTCACCCTCTTGCAGGGGAATCCTTCCAATCACAAGGGAGAAATCATTTATGTAGAAGGACTGGGAGGGCAGACAACACCAGCAGTCCGTACAAGAGTAAAACTGGCAATTGGTAAAGGACCGGGTTTTTGGGCAAATGTGTTGGTTTCTGACCTGGAAGAGAACATCCTTGGTATAGATGTACTTTTAGGTCAGTCTGTTGAAACTGAATTGGGCAAATTCACTTTTGGATATCAACACAAACCCTATCTGATGAGGGCAGTGAAGGCCGTAGTAAGAGGGCATGCGAAATGGACCCCTGTCTACATCCCCCCACCAGAGAAACCGGTATGCTTTAAGCAGTACAAGCTGCCAGGAGGTCACACAGAGATTGGAGAAACCATCCAAGAACTGTTAAGGGTAGGGATCATTAGACCAGCTGTAAGTCCTTTCAATGCTCCAGTGTTCCCAGTAAAGAAGCCAGACGGCTCCTGGAGGATGACTGTGGACTACAGGGGTTTAAACAAAGTGACTCCTCCGTTGGCAGCAGCCGTACCTGATATGATCTCCATAGTCGAAAGAATTGCTAAAGAGACTGGAGAATATCACGCCACGATTGATCTCTCTAATGCCTTTTTCTCTATCCCAATAGACTCAGAAAGTCAAGACCAGTTTGCCTTCTGCTGGGATGGCCTCCAGTACACCTTCAAAGTCGTCCCCCAAGGTTACAGGCACTCAGCTACCATCTGCCACGGATTAGTGGCCTGAGATTTGAAGATGATGAATCTGAAAGTTGCAGTATTTCACTATATTGACGACATCATGATCTCTGGAACAAAGGAAAACGTGACTGCCGCTTTGCCTTTGCTGATGCAGCATATGGAAGCCCGAGGGTGGGCTATTAACAAGGACAAAATTCAGGGACCTGCCACTGAGGTTAAGTTTCTAGGGATCAAGTGGACCGGCCCAACAAGAAGAATTCCTGAGAAAGTCGTGCAGACTATTCAAGGACTGTCTCCCCCTAGCACCAAGAATGAGGCGCAGAGGTTCATTGGAGTAGTGGGGTTCTGGAGGTCATTTATCCCACACCTTGGACTGATTCTCAGACCCATCTACAATGTAACGAGGAAAAAGACTGATTTCTCATGGGATCCCGAACAGCAAACTGCCTTTCTCGCTGCTAAAGAAGCTATTTTGCAGCACCAAGGGCTAGGGCCTGTGAGACCAGGCGTGCCATTTCAGTTGGATGTAGTGGAGGAGAACAGCGTGATTTCCTGGAGCTTGTGGCAACCCAATGAAAAGAGAGGACAGCGTGCCATACCCATCGGATTTTGGTCCAAACAATTAAATGGGGCACAGAGAAGATATACACCCTTGGAAAAGTACCTGCTTGGGGCATACATGGCACTTCTACATGTAGAGCCCATTACTGGTAGAGACCCAGTCACCATCCACACTGCACTGCCCATCGTAGGGTGGGTGCGAGATAATGGACTGACCACAAGGACAACTGTAGCCCAAAACCAGACATTGATGAAGTGGAAATGGTATCTTCAGGAGAGAGGGGGAATTGCAGCTGGGGATGTCAGAGAAATCTCCAGACAGTTGGCTGGGCTTGTCACTTTTACCAGCACCGAATCACAAGAAGAAGTTCCCGTCCTAAAGACTTCTCCTATCCAGGAAGCTCCATCCTTTGAATCCCTGTCAGTGGACCAAAGAGAGTCAGCATGGTTCACTGATGGTTCTGCCACAATCAACTCATCAGGGCGTCAGTGGGTCGCAGCCGCATACAACCCAAGCTCTGACACAGTCCTTCAGGAGACAGGTATTGGAGGATCAAGCCAGTATGCAGAGCTAAAAGCAGTATTAATGACTTTGCAAGAAGATCCTTCACCCAGCATTAACATCTACACTGACAGCTGGGCAGTTTTTAAGGGACTCACGGCCTGGATGCCCACATGGAAATCAAACGATTGGAAAATCCATGGAAAAGTTGTGTGGGGAGGCCAAGACCTGTGGGAGTACATTTGGGAACAAGCCCACTCCCGCACCATGAGGGTGGGCCATGTTGATGCACACATGCCCTTAGTACCGGATTTTGACAATTTTAATCAGGTGGCAGATGAGATTTCGAAGGTGGCCTTGGTTAAAGAGACTGATCCTGTTGCAATGAACTTGGCTAGGTGGGCCCACAAACAGTCAGGGCATTTGGGTCAGAAAGCCACATATGAATGGGCTCGACAGAGAGGCCTGCCGATAAACATGGACATGATAAAGACTATGATAGAGAATTGCACCGTATGTGGAGAAGTTCGACAGTGGCCATTACAAAAACATTCCACCGGATCCATAAAAAGAGGAACTAGGCATGCAGAGATTTGGCAGGTGGATTTTATTGGCCCCCTTCCACGAGGGAGCAATGGACTGCGTTATTGTTGCACTGCAGTGGACACCTTCTCAGGACTTTTACTCGTCCATCCTTGCAAAAGAGCAGATCAAGCTTCAACCCTTCAGATGCTCCAGAAACTGACATTAGCCTATGGGGTTCCAAAAGAAGTTCAGAGCGATCAAGGGACGCACTTCACTGGAAGAACTGTTCAAGAATGGGCCAAAGATTCGGGGGTGTACTGGATGTGCCATGTCCCATACCATCCGCAGGCAGCTGGTTTGAAAGATACAATGGGTTGTTAAAGGAGCAGATACGCAAACTCACACCTACACACACACTGAGGGGGTGGGATCGTGTCCTTACACAGGCTGTAGTGTTAGTGAATTCTAGGCCAATAGCCAAAAGTACCCCCTATGAGAAGATGGTGGGAGCAGATCTGCAGGTTCTGGGTTTGCAGTGCAGACTCCAATACACAAATGAAGTTCCACAAAAGATAGGGCCCAATAGATTCATGGTCATGGCTTCACAGGACATTGAAACTTTGACAGACTTGACGACAGTTGACACCTATTTGGGAATTAGGGGCAATTTAGCAAAAAAATTTGAGGTTGTTTTCGCCCTAGACCCTATTCTGGAAGAGGAAGGCTGGGAGGCCGACTGGTTAATTGATACTTCCCAGTCTGAGTGGATGGTGAAACTGTATAATCCCAAACCTTTAAAAATACATAGCAAGACTCCGCTTGGTAGCATTGCTGTATTTCCTATCCTTCCTATTGATGTTATCTGGGAGGATAGTAAATGGATACAGGTTGGAGGCAAAGTGCTAGTTAGAGACCCAGGCAAAAGACCAGTAAAGGGTGAGATTGTAGCTGAAGGACCTGGATCTACTGTTTTTGTACTTTTACAAGGAACAGATAATCCGCTTTGTTTTCCGCTCCACAGATTATCACCCATTTGAGAGGCCGTCCAGAAGACCACCCCTGAACGACAGAAGATCAGAGCAAGAAGAAAGTACCCCTGCGAGCTTATAGAGACATATGGACTGTTTTAATCAACAGACTTTACAATTTAGGTTTTGTGGTTTAGTGGGTATGCCTTTTATTTCCACCAGATGCAAGGTTACAAACATTTTTACATAAGATCAAGATCAACAAGGTGGATTGTAGTGCTACAGACACATTATGGGTTTGATCTGCTATAAATGTATACATTGTTTGAGTTGGAATGTTACAAAATGGCTGAAGACTGTTTCCAAGATGGCTGAGACCATGCGGCTTGTCTTCCTATGGGTATATGTGTTGATTTCCCATTGGTTAATAAGATAGCATTCACCCATTGGACAATTTTGGAGACATGTGATTGGTCAAGAGGGGCGGTCCTATGCCGGACAAAAGGAATTGCAAAAGAGGACTCCACTCTCTTTCCTCTGACACCCAAGCCGGAGACACATGATGGACCTTTTGCTGCTGTTCGGAAACTGAAGACCCAAGTGACCTTGGAATCGGAACCTGTTTTTTCCTTTGTCTGGGGTTTGTGTCTGATTGCTTGTGTAGTGATAATTATCTGTAGTGCAATTATCCTCAAAACTTACTGTTTTTAAGTGAACTCTTAGACAAACAAGGCTCAATTGTTGATATATATATATATATATATATATATATATATATATGTGTTTGAGCTCTTAAGTTCCTTTATATATTTGAGGGCTGCAAATATATTTTGTAAATTTTAGACAAATTACGCCTAAGCAAGACACAATACCCCACAGATTCTCTATGGGGTTAAGGTCAGGTGAGTTTGCTGGCCAATCAAGCACAGTGATACTGTGGTTATTAAACCAGGTCTTGGTACTTTTGGAAGTCTGAACAGGTGCCAAGTCCTTGAAAATTAAAAATACATCTCCAAAAAGGCTGTTGGCAGAGGGACACATGAAGTGATCTAGAATCTCCTGGTAGATGGCTGCGCTGACTTTGGTCTTGATAAAACGCAATGGAACAACACCAGCAGATGACATAGCTTGCCATACCATCACTGATTGTGGAAACGCCACACTAGACCTCAAGCAGCTTGAATTGTGTCTCTCCACTCTTCCTCTAGAGTCTAGGACCTTGATTTCCAAATGAAATGCAAAATTTACTTCCATCTGAACACAACACCTTTGACCACTGAGCAACAGTCCAGTTCTTTCTATCCTTGGTCCAGGTAAGACTCTTCTGGTGTTGTCTATTGGTCATGAGGGGCTTGACACATGGAATGTGCCACTTGTAGCCCATGTCCTGGATACGTCTGTGTGTGGGGGCTCTTGAAGCACTGACTCCAGCAGCAGTCCAGTCCTTGTGAATCTCCACCAAATTATGGAATGGCCTTAACAATCCTATCAAACCTCCAGTTATCCTGTTGCTTGTGCACCTTTTTCTACCACACTTTTCTTCTACTCAACTTTCCATTAATATGCTTTGATATATCACTCTGTGATCATCCAGCTTCTTTAGCACTGACCTTTTGTGGCTTACTCTCTTTGTGGAGGGTGTCAGTGATGTCTTCTGTACATCTGTCAAGTCAGAAATCTTCCCCATGATTGTGTCGTCTGCTGAACCAGACTAAGGGACCTTAAAAAATGCTTAGGAAGCCTTCGCAAGTGTTTTAGGTTAAATATTTTAATTTTCTGAGATAATGAATTTAGGGTTTTCCTTGGCTGTAAGCCATAATCCTCAACGCTAACATAAAAATAAAACGTGAAAAAGTTCACTCTGTATTGACTCAATATAATCTAAACATTTCAGTTTTTCAACTGAATTACTAAAATTATACAATTTTAGTAATTTTATTCTAATTTATTGAAATGCATTTATATATACATATATATATATATATATATATATATATATATATATATAACAGACAATGCTGTGATAAATATAGATTTAACTAGTGAGGAAGGGGTGTGTGACACCCTGGAACGTGTGGGGCCTGCTGCAGGGATTTCACTTGGATAAGTACCCAGAGCAGTAGATAGGCTTTCTGGCACCTGGGGCAAAGATTCCAAATGCCACCCCCACCTGTGCTCAGGCCCCCCTTTAGCACCCCCCTGACTGGCTGCACCCGGGGCACGTGCCCCTCCTGCTCTGATTTTCTTTTCCTTGTTTTTTGGACACTACACATTGGCAAAACGTATTGCATTTTGTGATTACAGGATATTTTCCATAGCACTGTCTTTATAATTGCTACTTTTTAACCTTATTCAAGGGCTGGTGGATTGGGTGCCCTTTGTGCCTTTGTTCGATTGTAACTATACCCTGCCGACACTGATAGTTCCAACACCAAAATTCTAGATTCCAGCTGCACTAATGGCTACTACACAAAAATGTCAGATCCCACCTACAATAATACAATACAAAGCCCTACCCTGAAAATAAGGCCTTATAACACGGATCTGCTGGGTATTGTAGTCTGCCTCTCTTGTTCGATGTGCGGGTGCACTTGTGCTCGTCACTTCGGGTCAGGACCTGTCTTTCTGCTCTGGTTGGCTGGCAGATTGGGGGGGAGGGTTCTCTCTTCCGCTGTCATCCAATCAATGCAATAGGGGGTGTGCCTATGTCATCTGGCATGTCCCTAACATGGCTGTGTTCTCTGTGTGTGCCTTGTAATGCCCGCCTGTTTGTGGGGCTCAGTTGGCGAACTATGGATCCAAGCAGCCCGTTTAATATCCCTGTGCTGTTGACGTGTGTGCTGTCGTTCGGTGGGGGGGACGGTCCCCCTCTGATGTTGCACGCTCTCCCAGCAGGGATTTGCTTTAAAGGAGCACATGCAGATCAGGAGTCCAGGTAAGACTAAGGGGGGTTCTCGCCCGAAACATGTCACCATTGCACTACTGCAATTTTGGATTGCCGCTGTAGAGCAACATTAAACCAAGTTAAATCAAGTTTTATGGATCACATGGTGCCGGATTTTCTATTGTGCGTACACCTGACCTACTCTGGCCTTTCTTCATCCCCACTTCTCCTCTCTGATCACAACCTCCTGACACTAACCCTCTCCACTGCCCCTTCTGCACACAAACCTGCATTTATGCTAAGGAACCTAAGAAATCTAGACCTTCAATCTCTTGTTGACTCTGTTGATAGTCAGATGCACTATATCAAATGTTGTGCCATCAGCCTTGTAGTCAATGATAGTGTCATTAAAAGATGTGATCTACCCCTTTTGTTCTTCTAAGACATTTTTTTTATGTAAATGTCACCAATATAACACATAACACCCAATCAAAACAGCACAAAGTAAATAATATTCTCTCTTTACTAAGTTTGTCATGTCAGTGCCCTGAAGTGTGATCATAACATAGAAAGGTGACAGCAGAAGGGGGCCATTTGGGCCATCTAGTCTGGATAGACGTGTGCTGATCCCAGGCATGCTTACATTCACTTACTGTTGATTTTTCCAACCACCTCAAACATAGCAACATAGTTTGTGCGGCTAAATGAAAACTTTAGCCCATCCAGTTCAGTCTGTATATAAAAGATCTCCTCCAAGTGGTCTAGCAGCTATAGCTGGTAATGTAATACATACAAGGATGGCATACCAGCCATGTTTGAACTCTTTTTGTGTACTCTTCATAATGGGGTGATCTAATAAGGGATTTATTATATAAAATCACAGCGCCCGCAACGGTGCTCCAAAACCAGGAATTCCCAGATGAAATCCCACAAAAGTCATTTTTAAAGGATGGCGGCATAGTGGATGCCATCGGGGACACATGAATGACATGACAAATGTTTTGCAGGGCAAAAAACGCAAGTTTGCAGCACATAGCTAAAGTACATAAAATGAGTGAAAAGACAAATCCAAACAGGCCAGGAAACCCATGCATGCAGCCCATAAAATAATAAACACTAACAAAAAGTTAGCAAAAATGACAAAGATGTAAAGCTCTGTTAAAATCTATGGGAGAATGATGGTGGGGGAGGCAGTTATGGACTTGGGGGGCAGTTGTGGAAGCGGGCTTGCAGGTTCAATTCCCGGCCATGGGATATTACTGAAGTGCCCTTGAGCAAGGTAACCCCCAATTGCTTCCCTAGCACTGAGTTTAGGGCACCCCACCTCTCCGGACACGTGTGCACTTCATTGCCCCTTAGTGTGTGTGATTCACCTGTGTGTAGTCACTTGTATGGCATTTATTCACTGGTGTGTTCACAGAAATCTGTTGTTCACAAATGTGGAGGAAAAAATTCATATGTGCACTAGCGCACAATGGCCACTATTTGAACTCAGAGAGACCCAGGACAATGCCTGGTGGGCCGCGCTGCTTTGGGGCCAGCTGTGCTGCTACTTTTAACACCTTCACTTATTCCCTGCCCCCTTAGTCTCCCTCTCAGCCCCACTACACCCACAAGCCAAGGAATGCTATAGCCTCGGGCTGGCCAGGGGCTGGTAAAATCCAGGGCTCCAATCTGCCACTGTTTGCACTATTACTATTACTATAGTGTTGCACATGGCGTGATGTGGCAATTTAGGGAACACAGTGCAGGTGCTGATGATAGATGGGACGCTATACTTCGCTATCAGAGGTGTTATTGGATTTTTCATTCTTAAAAACACATGCCAGCAGACACACCTGCCAGGGAACTAGCGTTGTGTAGTGCTGGGTGGTGCTAGTGCTTCTTAAATAAGCCCCTAAATCCCCTAGATCTTTTTCCATTGTAGTTTTACCCAGTGCTTATTTAGTGTGTATTCACTGCACCATTGCTCCTGCCCATGTGAATAACCTCTGACAGCGGCAGACTGGGTTAAAAAATCAGCCTGGGATTTTACCAGCCCTGGCCTGACCATGACCAGCCAGTGGCATCTCTGCTGCTTCCTGGACAGTAACCAGTGTGCTCCAAGACTGAGGCTATATCATTAGGGTGAGGACATGGGCTGGGGTTGCTTGGCTCCAAGACTGAGGCTATATCATTAGGGGGAGGACATGGGCTGGGGTTGCTTGTCTCCAAGACTGAGGCTATATCATTAGGGTGAGGACATGGGCTGGGGTTGCTTGGCTCCAAGACTGAGGCTATATCATTAGGGTGAGGACATGGGCTGGGGTTGCTTGGCTCCAAGACTGAGGCTATATCATTAGGGTGAGGACATGGGCTGGGGTTGCTTGGCTCCAAGACTAAGGCTATATCATTAGGGGGAGGACATGGGCTGGGGTTGCTTGGCTCCAAGACTGAGGCTATATCATTAGGGGGAGGACATGGGTTGGGGTTGCTTGGCTCCAAGACTGAGGCTATATCATTAGGGTGAGGACGTGGGCTGGGGTTGCTTGGGTGATGGGATAGAGTGGTGAAGGGAATGGGGGGCTGGGATTGGATGGGAGTGTTAGTAAAGGTAGCAGCCCAGACTGCCCCCAAAGCAGTGCGGCCCACAGGGCATTAGCCCAGGTCTCCCTATGGCCAGTCTGCCCCTGACCTCTGAATCTTTTTCAGAACTAAAGTTTATAACGTAGCATGAAACAAACACTCAGCACTCGGGGGGATAAACAGATCATTTCTTATTTTCAAAGCTTTTATATACAACAAGCAGGTGAACAATATGTACAGACAAATAGATTTAGCATATTTTTAACCCATTAGCCACCGAGGAAACCCCTGTCCCCCTTACTGGAGGAAAACAGGTTAACTTGACATCCCCCCATTAGGACAGCGGCACGCAATTCTCATCCATGGAATAATCTCGGGCATTGAATCATTTATCTGCTCCTTTCAGAGTCTATGATTTCTTGCAGCTCCAGCTGAGCGAGTAACACAATGTTTCATGAAAGGCGAAGCGGTTTTCATCATCTAGTTTTTCTATTCATGGTAATGGGCGCTGACATGCGTCACATACGCCAGCAATATGTAAATGTGGGCATTAGATATGATGGCACTAAAATGAGATACCGGTAGACTGAAGTGTACCTTTTACATGTACCCGGTTGTAGCGGCCATATGTTTCTCAGCCGTCCTGGTTTGGCTTGGACTTGGCTTGTGGCTGTTATTTTACCATATTTATGTGCAGAAAGGTTTTTGGCCAGGGCGTACACACCATAGAGGCAGTGCAGGCATGTGTCCCCGGGCCCGTGGAACAAGGGGGCCGCGGCCAAGCTACCTACACCACCTCTATGGAATATATGCCCAGCATCATACATACTTACCTACTCATGCTGCCTCCATCCTTCACGCTGGCCCCATGTAACGCCTCGTCTCCGTGCTACCATCGCCTCTGTGCCTTCCTCCCTGCAATGCCTGTCCATCCACTGCCGTGCATGTGCCTGCAAGTCTCTCTCACCAATGTATGGGGCCCCATCAGGGCTATGTACGCCCCTGGTTTTGGCATAGACTTCATAGCTAATAGCTTAGGGTAGTATAAATGCCATGGGTGGCACCTATAATGATTTAATCACTGGGATCTTCTTGTGTTCCCTATTACAAAAAGAAGGGCTCAGGGGGCATTTATATGGCTGAGCATGGTTTTAAAGAATGGGGGGTATTTGCATGAGCAGACTTTGGGGTACTCATATAGAGCAACCTAGCTGGGAGCCATCATTCTAGGGGTGTCAGCCTTTTTTTAATAGACCGGCATGATTTGGACTGGGTAGGGGAAAGGGGAATGGGGGCATTGAATTTTAGAGGTATAAGTTTATTGGATGGCATCGGATGTGTTGCCAGTCATTGAGCCAAACCAATATTTATGAGCCCACACTACTAGGCCACACAGTTCCTTTATTATATACAAATGGTAAAACCATTAAAAGCCCCCCATCCCACCCCCAAACAAAAAAAAAGTTTTTACAAAGAGACTTTGTTTTTATATCTTAGCCAAATAATTTGGGTTCATAAATGTTGGTTTGGCCCTCTGCTTTAAGGATGGAGACATCGATGGGCGTGGTGTAGGCTACAGATTTCTGTCTTGGCTTTAGATTCAGCACTGGAAAATATATAACATTAATTCATAGGTAAGGCAGACATTGTACAGTCATTAAAGGATTGCTGGAACCCAAGACAAATATTGGTTTGTCTATTATGTGAATGACAGGTACTCTTCAAAAAGTTTATATGCTTTTATCTGAAACTGCAGCTACCTAGTGATAGGACAAAATATATCAGCATGGAACGGATTACCCTTTTCTGCTTTAAATACCCCCCCCCCAAATATCTGCTCATCGGCGCCTCCCCCCACAGAGATGTGCAAATGTTATAAAGGCTGGATGATAAGAATATTCTAATAATCATTTAAAGTGTCTCTTAAATAAAAATATGAATTATATGAAATATAATACCATAGAAACCCCTTTGAAATTTCAAGTTAGGTGGGTGGGTCCAGTCTCCAGGCCACAACAAGAAAGACAAATGTGGTCCGTTCCTTGGAGCTCCTATTAATTGAAGGTGGGGCACATTCATACCCAGACAGAGGGGAAGCAGAGGGGTGCATCTGGCCCAAAAGCCATCATGCGGTAGCTATAGCTTCATAGAATTGGACAGGTGAGTATTTAAAATATTCCCAATTTAAAGGGGGGAAGTTTGATAGCTTTGGGCTTTAACTCAACATTTCCATTTATAGCTTAAACTACATCATTACCTGCAAGGCTGGTCGTTTCTAACTGGTAGCCTGAGGTTACCTGCCTCCTATGGAGCATTATTGAAGACAATATTAAAGCCATTGGGGCTCAACTCAATTGATGACACCTTGTAGAAATATTTGGATGACTCCTTAACCTCTCATAATGACCCAACCCAGCAGAGGTCTGACATCTGTTTTTTTAGGAAAAAGATGACAACCAGAACATTACTTGCTGGGAATTGATG
Source organism: Gastrophryne carolinensis (assembly GCA_027917425.1). Taxonomy (NCBI): domain Eukaryota; kingdom Metazoa; phylum Chordata; class Amphibia; order Anura; family Microhylidae; genus Gastrophryne; species Gastrophryne carolinensis. Next base: position 100,367,351 of record CM051241.1, read on the forward strand.
ATGGTCCCCTTGACTTTGAAGCCAATTATCCACACCAACCGTGTCCTTAGATTGCAAAGGATCCTTTGGGGCTATTACTTGCACCAGGCAATAAGGCTCATAGAAAGACAATGATACCATAAATATACACATACTGTAGGGTCTTCCTAACATTGCTTTACTAGCCTAAATATCTAAACCATGCTTACCTAACTTAACTTCATCAGTGTCAAGTCTACCAAAAGAAATTCTCTAGCCATAGACCACTACTGGGTTGATTCAGAGGTGGGTGGGAATTCTCACTCATTTTTAGAAGAGAAAACTGCCATTCACTTTCATTGTCTACCTTGGAGCTGATTCAGAGCCAGGTGACAATTTACACCTGGTAGACAATGATCGTGAATGGCAGTTTTCTCTCCTAAAATCCTAAATCAACCCCTATATGTCAAGTCTTCACTGCAATGAGAGCTCAATGTCCTTAAAGGAGAACTATCATGAAAAAATCTGTATAAATATGCAGGATGGAGGGAGGAGGAGTCACTGATACGGCATCAAGAAATATCCAGCCAGGCTTCTTTTTTGTTTGTTTGTTTGTTTCTTTTAACGGAAGGAAGAGTAAATCATGGGGGTACAGGTTCTATCACCTTTTAATTTACCTTTAAAGTGGACCAACGCCCAGGGGGGATCGGCCCGGGAATCTATAAGATTCCGATCCCTCCCCGCGGGGCATCCAAAATCGGGATGCCCCGCCGTGTGAAACCCCCCAGGACGCCCCATTCACATTACCTGCATCCCGATCCAACGGCGCATGTGCGGGCCGCGGGCGCATCTCGCGCTTCTCTCCAGCAGGGCGCGTGCCCGCGTGGCTATTCACAAATGTGTGATGCGTCCGCCAGTGTGCTCGGAGCCACTGTGGTAAGACGTCTCATTGACGTGCATACCACATCGGCTCCGAGCTCGCTGATTGGACGAGCTGTAGGAGCGGGGTGAGGTGAGTTTTTACGTGTGATCTGGGGAAGTGGACCAAGACCCAGGATAGGCAAAATCCTGGGTGTTGGTCCACTTTAAGTTGAGGGTCTTTTGGTATCTTTAGCCCCCCTATATTTAGCCTAACATGGGTCTCTCGGAGAGGAGTAGCTAAGCTTTCTGGTACTTTAGTGCCCTTCCTTACCTGCTACACCCGGGGCAAGTGCCCCTCCCCGCTAGCCCCTAGCTATGCCCCTGGTCTCTCCACACGGTGGTTTGCGAATTTCACGATAAACCTCCATTAACACTAACCAGTCTTGGACTTGGACTTTCATGACAAACATACCTGCCTCGCTGGACTGTCAGGCTTTAGACATCAATGTCATCTAAGTCTACCTAACATTAATAACCTGACCATAGAATCTTATGTACATGCTGAGCTTTCCAAACACATCTATCAAGCCCAAAACTCCAGTGTACAGCAAGTCTTGACTATCCTAGGCCTAAACTCCCCTATAAGTTATGTCTACATACCCCTTACCCAGATCTGAAGGCTACCTAATAGGCTTGACCAGCCTTCAAGTTTAATATACATGATGGCTACCTAAGTGTTAAATATGATCCTTCTAGTATATACCATCTTCCCCAACAGTTTTCTATACACTACAGGTTTACAGTACTCAATATCACCAGGCGTATCGGTTTACCTCCTACAGAAAATGTGGTATGTTTAAAGATTTACCCAAAATGAATGTTGGGTTCAGGAATGGTCAACTCTGGGCTTCAATATACTAAAATCATGGAGGTACATACCATAGAGGCAGGGGAGGCAACTGCTACTAAAGAGGGCCCAACACAAGCATCCTCTCCCTGCCAACAGCTTCGGACTGGGGGCACTGTAATATGCAATGTGGGCGCCCTATCTACATAAGTGCCGAAGGTTCTGAAGGGCGGAACTAAAATGCCAGCGCATTGTTTCCCCAGGGCATTGTTTGTATAAGGCACTCAGGTAAATAACACTATCTCTGAGCTTTAATCTGACCTCAGTCTCTTTGATTTATCAGTCTGCTCATAAAGCAAGGCCACAGGCCATGCTCTTCACTGCAGGTAATTTACTTTGGAGGGGTTGGACCTTTTTTTTGGGGGGGGGCACTCTCATTTTTCCTATAGGGCCCTGTGAAACCTATGTACGCCCCTGAGGAAAAGGCATTTGTCTTTAGGTACATCAAATGTATTTATATATATATGTAGGTCACCAACTTACAAAAAACCTATACATACAGCTTATAGCAACTCAAGTGCATTCCACTGAAACTTTACATGTATTTGCCCCACTGTTGACTTTGGTCGGGGATATTACTATTATAATTTGCACATCTCTGTCCGTTCCTTTTCACCCACCCTCCAATCTAATAATGCCACCGCAATTTGCCCCTCATACATACATCAGTAAGTTCTTACACCAGCACTGGGGAGCCAATGATATATGGCTTGATTTGCAAAGTAGCCAGATAAGCAACATGTGATCCTATCATAGAGTCAGTGGCTCCTTATACTTAAAAGATTCAGTCCCAGTTCATTGATTTCCAATGGAGATCTCCTTGCGAACGATCCCAACGCTGATACAAGTATCTAAACCTTGATTTTCACGTCTGCATCTTTTTCGTGGCGTATTTCCTCTTGATTCAGAGGTTCCTTCTGGTCGAAGTCGCTTGTCTCGTCTTTCGACACCAACTGCACCATCTCCTGAGATTTCACTGTGTCGCCATTCTGCTCCATGATGACTCCGTCTTCCGGATGCCCTTTGTTGCCGTTGATGATAAGTTTTTTCTTTTGGCCGCATCTGTAGAGGAAATAATTGAAAGTGGAATGACTAAGCGGGCTAAAAACATGATCTGGAGCGACAACATTGCACTACACAGGAACGGCCTACCAAGAGCAACTTCTAGAATGTGTCCCAAGGTCTGTAAGACAGATGGGAAAATCATTCCTTTATTCCATTATCATGGCAGCATGCGGCTCATGTGAAAATAAGACCCATATGTTCAGCTAAAGAGAATTCCTGCTGGTTGTACATGGTGCAGCATCCCAGGAATGCGTGTTATATTCCTCCTAATAAATGCAGCGCGCTAGAATGTGTTTTGCTTCTGTCATCTTGTTGGAATCTCCTAAAAAGTATCCTCAGGTTTAATAAAGAAAATCTGCTCATTATTGGGAAGAAGTTGCAATTAAACCGGACCATCACTCTGATTAAGAGCCTGACTTCCCCCATTCAGGTATGTATTTACCATTAGGCAAACCTAGGCCTGTGCCTAGGGTGGCCACATGAGGGGGGGCGTTGATGTTACTGCTATAGTAAAATAAATAAATAAAGTTGGCACGTTAATGCCTCCTTACAAATGCCCCCCACTGTGTGTGTGTGTGTGTGTGTGTGTGTGTGTGTGTGTGTTTGTGAGGAAGGAGAGGGCGCAATGGGTTGAAGGCAGTCTGCAGCCTGATCCTCTCCTCCATACTGCTGTGGCCATGTGACTCCTGTGTGTGGGTAATCTATAATACAAGTGCATGCTCCTCTGCATTATGCCCCTTGAAATCCCTCCTCTTTTCACATTTTTTTTTTTATATTGGCGGACCGCGACGTCCAGCCCGGTGTCATCACTGGGCGTACTCAGACAGGTGCCATGGCTGCTGCACTTTGGGAGGGCTCACCCCACCCCATTCCCTATTTCCTGGGTTGTGCAGTAACCAGTACTAAGGACAAGGGCCGGCGCCAGCACAGGGCAAACCTGGGCAATTGCCAGGGCCCCTGGCATCTTCAGGGGCCAACTCAAGCTCACACTTGTCCATTGTATTATTTTTCAGTGGTCCTGAACAATCGAATGCCTGGTGCTGTGTGCTGACCTGCTCATGGCCTCAGCAACGGAGGAAGGGAGACATGGAGAAGGTGGCATGGAAGGGAGGTGGCAAGAACCAGGTGACAACTGACAGCAATGATGGAGTCTTTAGTGGCAGCGGAGCAAGCAGTAAGGGCTGAGGGGTGCTTGGTGGCAGTAGAAAATGTAACAAGGACTAGGGGATGATTGGTGGCTATAGGGAAGGCAATAAAGACTGGCAGGCCATCAGCAGCAGATGACCCATTTGTGGCAGTGGAGCTGAAAGGTGACATCATGTGACTCACTGCTTTGGGGCCCACAAAGTCTCTCTTTCCCAAGGGCCCCACAAACCTAGAGCCGGCCCTGCTAAGGACTGTAGGCCACGGGCAAATTGGCCATTGAGAGAGACTCTTTCTTTGTCAGTTCTCTTTCCTTCTATCTATTTTTGTTTCTTTCTTTCATCTGTTATGTCATTCCTTTTCTTTCCTTTTATTTTTTTCTGTCGTTCCTTCTATTCTTTCTTTCCTATTCTTTTTTTTTTTAGCTACTTTTTTACTGGCTTTCCATTTATTCTTTCTTTGTTTCCGTCATTCATTTTGTGCTTTTGTTCTTTGTTTATTTGCATTTATTTTTTATTTAGTTCAATCTATTGTTTTCTTTTTTTGCTTACATTTTTTTTTCTGTCATTCCTTCTCTTCTTATGTTCCTTATTTCTCTTTCGTCCTATCATTCTTTCTATACTTATTATAGTATTATATAATGTCATACCTTATATTATATATTTTTTTTCTTTAGCAGTATTCACCATACATGCAACTTTATCACCATGTATGGAGTCATACCACAGCGCAAGGGGCCCACTTATACTCTATTGCCCAAGGGCCCCTATACACATGGAGCCGGCCCTGCTCAATGTCATTCATTCAAGGGAGCGCCAGCACTTGAAGTGCCTAGGGCAGCATGAACACCAAATACGGGCCTTCCTCCAGTGTAATACACACATCAGGTGGGAGCAGGAGAAGCCAGCCTCACGGACAGTGCCCGATGCTAGCCAACCGCTACTGGACCTGAGTGACAGAGAGTTTCAGAGCGAACTCTGGTCCTAAGAAACTGGTCCAATCATCTCTACTAAAGATATTCAGATCCGGAAGAGAAGTTTAGACCAGACATTATATAAGAAGCAGTATGATGGCGCATATGAGGCTTAGGAGACCCAGGAAATGACCTTGTTATGCTGGGCCTTAGTTCGTAGTATTAGTACGTTAGGGCCTTATTCATCAAGGGATAGCGACAGGTGGTGGCTGTTAAGCGACAGGTAGCGGCAGGTAGCGACAAGTAGCGACAGGTAGCGGCAGGTAGCGACAGGTGAACGCTGGCCACGGCTCGCAATTCCACATTTATGAAGCCGAATCTGGTCAGCGACTGGGATAACGCCATGTAGCGTACGATTCATCATTATCCCAGATATCCCAGATTTAGAGCACCACGTCTTACCTGGCGCTCTCCCATACATTTCAATGGACGTTCTTTTACTCCTCTTTAAACAGGGTGTTTTTATATTTTTTTTTTTATTCTCAAATAATGTTGTGACCTCTTCTGGCCTAGAAAAAGCCATTTTTGAGTTTTTTTTTCATTTTTTTAAATATTTATGCAGAATTGACATTACAGGTCTGGCATTAATGTGTTCATGTCACAATGTTATAACAATGTCATTCCATATGTTTTCGCTTTGTTACTGGTGGATACATGTTCAAAAACAGCCTTTAATCACACAGCCTCCGGCGCTCTGAAATCCTCTCTACAGATGCTCGTCTGTCGCTACCTGCTGCTAGTAAAAAATGAGCCTGCCCCGTCCTATTTTAGCTCATTTAGACCAAAATGCACACCAGGTTTGACTGAGATTTGGTCCTTTCCCCTGTGTGAAACCCCCCGATTGACGATGCCAACTCACCTCTTCCCGGTCCTACGGCGCATGCGAGGCCGCTCGTCCAATCAGCGCGCTCGGAGCCGCTGATGTCACGTCGTCTAAGCCTCTGTCTAAAGCTATAAGGCAATTATGAAAGTTATTCTATACCAGGACAGAACCCTTGTATTCTGGTATGTCCTGGTGAACTAGCGACCCTCCACGGAAATGAGGTATTTAGATATATTATTTTCATTAGTTTACATGTCCCTTTATATGGAGGTGGTTTGGAATTGCAGGTCCTAATAAAATATACTACTGAAAAATTAATTGCTTGATTATATTATACACATCATGCAACAAAATACTTTTTTTATGTTAATTTGCACTTATATTTATAAATATATATATATATATATATATATATATATATATATATATATATAAATATTTAAAATAATTTTGTTTTTTGATGATCATAATAGGGCACTGAGGAAGCCACAATGGCGAAACATGTCTGCCCTGATCGCTTTCTGATCATCAGACCAGTAAGCTCAATGACCACAAAACGCAAATGTTATGAATTTAGAATTTAATTACTCAATAAGATCAACTCACTGTACATAAAAAAAGTATTTTGTTGCATGATGTGTATAATATAATCAATTGTATTGTAAATTATGTGTAATATTAGAACATGTATGAATTGACTGTTTTTTAAAAGTATTTAATAAATATGATCATGAATTTCTAAACCAACCTAGTCTTGAGGTGTGGTGGGAACGCTACGTCCTTATTAGACTTGGGGGTTGGACCTAACCCCAACAATTCATTTTGCAGTAGTATATAAGGCAATTACCCCAAAAAGTTTCCTAACAGGAACTAGCAATTTACACTTCATAAAGCTCCAAATTAATTTAATTTACACTCATAAAATTATTCTAGTGTTATCCAGCAGCTCCACATACAAAGGGTGGGATGACAATTAGAGCTAGAAATAGAAAGTGAGATTAAATAAAAAGAAGCAGATCACAAGAATCTCTCAAAACACCTTGGAATCGTGTATTGAATCATATAAGGGCACATGCGCCTCCTGAATCACATAAGGGCACAGGCATCTCCTGAATCCTATAAGGGCACAGGCACCTCCTGAATCCTATAAGGGCACAGGCGCCTCCTGAATCCTATAAGGGCACAGGCGCCTCCTTAATCGTATAAGGGCACAGGCACCTCCTGAATCCTATAAGGGCACAGGCGCCTCCTGAATCCTATAAGGGCACAGGTGCCTCCTGAATCCTATAAGGGCACAGGCGCCTCCTTAATCGTATAAGGGCACAGGCGCCTCCTGAATCCTATAAGGGCACAGGCGCCTCCTGAACCGTATAAGGGCACAGACGCCTCCTGAACCGTATAAGGGCACAGGCGCCTCCTGAACCGTATAAGGGCACAGGCGCCTCCTGAACCGTATAAGGGCACAGGCGCCTCCTGAATCCTATAAGGGCACAGGCGCCTCCTGAATCCTATAAGGGCACAGGCGGCTCCTGAATCATATAAGGGCACAGGCACCTCCTGAACCGTATAAGGGCACAGGCACCTCCTGAACCGTATAAGGACACAGGCACCTTCTAAATCGTATAAGGGCACAGGCACCTCCTTAATCGTATAAGGGCACAGGCGCCTCCTGAATTGTATAAGGGCACAGGCACCTCCTTAATCGTATAACAGCACAGGCACCTCCTGAATCGTATAAGGGCACAGGCGCCTCCTTAATCGTATAAGGGCACAGGCGCCTCCTGAATCGTATAAGGGCACAGGCGCCTCCTGAATTCTATAAGGGCACAGGCGCCTCCTGAATCGTATAAGGACACAGGCACCTTCTAAATCATATAAGGGCACAGGCACCTCCTTAATCGTATAAGGGCACAGGCGCCTCCTGAATCCTATAAGGGCACAGGCACCTACTGAACCATATAAGGGCACAGGCGCCTCCTTAATCGTATAAGGGCACAGGCGCCTCCTGAATCCTATAAGGGCACAGGCACCTACTGAACCATATAAGGGCACAGGCACCTCCTGAATCGTATAAGGGCACAGGCGCCTCCTTAATCGTATAAGGGCACAGGCGCTTCCTGAATCCTATAAGGGCACAGGCGCCTCCTGAACCGTATAAGGGCACAGCCACCTCCTGAATCGTAAAAGGGCACAGACGCCTCCTTAATCGTATAAGGGCACAGGCGCCTCTTAAATCGTAAAAGGGCACAGGCGCCTCCTGAATCGTATAAGGGCACAGGCGCCTATGAATCGTATAAGGGCACAGGCGCCTCTTGAATCCTATAAGGGTACAGGCCCCTCCTGAGTCGTATAAGGGCACAGGCCCCTCCTGAATCGTATAAGGGCACAGGCCCCTCCTGAATCGTATAAGGGCACAGGTGCCTCCTGAACCATATAAGGATGTAATCGTATAAGGGCATAATTGTTTAATCGTATAAGGGCACAGGCACCTCCTGAATCGTATAAGGGCACAGGCACCTCCTGAACCGTATAATAGCACAGGCACCTCCTGAATCGTATAAGGGCACAGGTGCTTCGTGAATCGTATAAGGGCACAGGCATCTCCTGAACCATATAACAGCTCAGGCACCTCCTGAATCGTATAAGGGCACAGGTGCCTCCTGAATCGTATAAGGACACAGGCGCCTCCTGAATCGTATAAGGGCACAGGCGTCTCCTGAAACATATAAGGGCACAGGCGCCTCCTTAATCGTATAAGGGCACAGGCGCCTCCTTAATCGTAAAAGGGCACAGGCGCCTCCTGAATCGTAAAAGGGCACAGGTGCCTCCTGAATCCTATAAGGGCACAGGTGCCTCCTGAACCGTATAAGGGCACAGGCGCCTCCTGAATTGTATAAGGGCACAGGCGCCTCCTTAATTGTATAAGGGCACAGGCACCTCCTGAATCGTAAAAGGGCACAGGCGCCTCCTGAATCGTATAAGGGCACAGGCACCTCCTGAATCGTATAAGGGCACCGGGGCCTCCTGAATCATATAAGGGCACAGGCGTCTCCTCAAACATATAAGGGCACAGGCGCCTCCTGAATCGTATAAGGGCACAGGCGCCTCCTGAATCGTATAAGGGCACAGGGGCCTCCTGAATCATATAAGGGCACAGGCTCCTCTTTAATCGTATAAGGGCACAGGCGCCTCCTGAATCATAAAAAGGGCTCAGGCCCCTCCTGAATCGTATAAGAGCACAGGCGCCTATGAATCGTATAAGGGCACAGGCGCCTCCTGAATCGTAAAAGGGCACAGGCGCCTCCTGAATCATAAAAGGCCACAGGCGCCTCCTGAATCCTATAAGGGCACAGGTGCCTCCTGAACCGTATAAGGGCACAGGCGCCTCCTGAATCATATAAGGGCACAGGCGCCTCCTGAATCATATAAGGGCACAGGCGCCTCTTTAATCGTATAAGGGCACAGGCGCCTCCTGAATCATATAAGGGCACAGGCGCCTCTTTAATCGTATAAGGGCAAAAGTGCCTCCTGAATCATAAAAAGGGCACAGGCGCCTCCTGAATCATATAAGGGCACAGGCTCCTCTTTAATCGTATAAGGGCACAGGCGCCTCCTGAATCATAAAAAGGGCACAGGTGCCTCCTGAATTGTATAAGAGCTCAGGCGCCTCCTTAATCGTATAAGGGCACAGGCGCCTCCTTAATAGTATAAGGGCACAGGTGCCTCCTGAATCGTATAACAGCACAGGCGCACAGGACGCTCCATTAACACATTTTCTGTATAAAGCAACAAGCTCGGGATCAGAGAGGAGGTGGGTCCGGCTTCTATCCACACAGGTGTTATAGGGTTCCTGGTAATGGCGGCTTTGAAACCAGTCTGTAAATCTCCTGACAATTCAGAAGCCGGGCCTGGCAGCATCCATGAAATCAGATTACCTCCGCAAAGGGAATCCACCCTTTCACTCCCAGCAAACGACAAAACTTTTTCCAATTGTAAAGGAGGGAAATGTTTCCAATCAGAAGGACGACACGCACTTTCAACGCTTTCCAGCCAGGGCCTGTTTTATACATTCCCTCGTAGCCATGGCTTTAGCAAATATTGATATGGTAGAAAAAGCTGCAGTCTGGGATCTGCAAACTTTTAGTTCAGGGAGCCAGGGTATAGCAATAGTGCTGGGCAGTTGCGGACTGGGGCCAAAAATCAGCCCTGGATGTTACCAGCCACTGGCCGGCCCGAAACATGCTTGCTGAGTCCCCCCAACTATGATGTTGGGGCTATAGCATTGTGGGGCTGGGTACTATGTGGGGCTTGGCTTGTATGTACAGTGAGGCTGGGTACAGGCGCTGAGAGGCAGACTAAGGAGGCAGGGATTTAATATGGTGTTAAAAGCAGCAGCCCAACTGGCCCCAAAGCAGTGCAGCCCACCGGGTCTCCCTATGGCTAGTCCGCCCCTGGGGCTGGGAACCAAAATTAAATTAGTGGTAACTTTCACCTGAATTTTGCTGATTTGGTTTCATCCAAACAGAATTTGGGCAGAATGAATCTGTAGATGGTGGAAAGGTCCCCGTTAGCCAACCAAAGTATTTTTTGAGTGAGACAAAATAGAAGAAATCTTTAAAGCAAAACAAATTGACTTTCCCGGGCTTTTTTCTGTTCCCCGGGAGCATCCCGAATTGGAATTGTGAAACCCTCCAGAAAGCCCTGAAAAACTCACCTCCTCCCGAGCATTGTGTGGACTCTTCTCCAATCAGAGCCGTTTGCTGTGACTATGTCATTTGGCAAGTGGCTCTCATCGACTTCAATGGGGAGCGAGAGCAGCCGCATCCCCAGCAGCACACACGCTCCCGTTCGAACCCGTCTGAATGGCTGGAATGGGGGCACACACACAGCCCGAGGATGCCGGGGATGCACCCAGTCTCGCTCCCCATTGTACACAATCTTAGCTATTTGCCAAATTTCATATGTACTGCAAACGGTTCTGATTGTACGAGAGCTGACGCATGTGCCGTTGGGCCGGGGAAAGGTAAGCAGATACTGGTGAAATGGGGGGTTTCACACTGGGAGGAAGGCCAGTGGCTGGCTGTGGATTCCAGAGCAAGCCATCCTGGGTTTTGTTCAGTTTTAACCAACCAAAGTATTTTTAGAGTAAGAAACGAAAGGAGCAATCTTTAAAGCGGAACAAAACCTGGGAATTTGACTATCCCAGGCTTTTGTTCCTTGCCTGCGCGGCATCCCAATTTGGAATGTCCCGTTGTGTGAAACCTCCCAGGTCACCGAGTGAAAACTATTTCCCTGGTCCTGCAGCACATGTCTGGGTCCAGTCAGAGCCATTTTGTAGGCAAATGCCTCAGTTTACAGCAATTTGGAGCAGAAACGGCCCATCCTCCAGACTGAATGATCCCAGAGATGCAGGTGATGCGCTGCTCTTCCACTATTTGTTTATATTGCAGAGGGAGTTGCTGGAAAAGATGAGTTTTGCGGCGACCAGAGGAAGTCCAGAGGCCAGTCCTGAAACATTTTAGATTTCAGCGGGCGGGCCAGGATGGGTTTTGTTTTGCTTTTAAGCAGGGATGCACAACCTGTGGCCCGCACTGCATTTAGCTTAGGGCTGTGCATCCCTAAAAGCAGGAAGTGAGGCACCGATGAACTCTTCTGTAGAGCCGAGTGACACACATGCTACTGGTAAGTTGTTTGTGTTGGCACCCAGGGGCGGACTGTGACAATGCCCAGTGGGACCAGTTGGGCTGCTGTTTTTAACACCCACATTCAACCCCTGCCCCTTTAGTCTCCACTGTACCTAGCCCCACTGTACCCACAAGCCAATGAACTCCAACTCATGGTTGGGGGTGGGGGCTCAGCAGGGACATCTCGGGCTGGCCAGGAGCTGGTAAAATCCAGGACTGATTTTTTGTTGGCATCTCTGCTACTTACCTCTGCTCACCTCACCTTACCCTGGATTACCTCTACTTACCTCTGCTCACCTTATCCTGTTTCACCTCTACTCTGCCACCCCTGTGCTGCACCACCTCAAATGCACACAAATGCAGTGGGAGCACACAATGTTAAAGGGGCCTAAAGCTTGCAGGCAGTAAACTACTTTTCTACAGTTTACGTTTCTTGTAGTGAAACAATAGGGGAGTAAGAGCAGCTGGCTGATCTGTGGCTGTGGGTGCGACAGGAGGGAATATACCTGGAAGGATGGATGAAGCTGCACCATAGGCTCGATTCAGAGACACATTCGTCTGCACTTCCGTAGCTGTCTGTGAAAGTTTTAGTGGGTGTTTGTCATTTTTTTGCTTTTTTTCGTTCATTTTTCATTCGTACGAACGTTCGGGGCAAATGCGTATATGTGCTTTCGATGAACGGAAGCAAATCGGAACATTTCCGTTAGTTCGGATCATTTTCGAAACAAAATCTGATATTTTTCGTTTGTTCAGATAACTTACGTTGTTGGGATGGGCTTACGTCTGATTCACAGAGCTGATTTCCGACGGATCACCACCCTATAAATCCGTTTCATTTCCGATCCACTTACGGGACCTTTGAGGGCTCGGATTGCTATTGTTGAACATGTTTTGCGGCTATGTGGAGGAGTCTGCGCGCCTTTAGCACCAAGGCATTGCATGTATCAGCATGGCCGAGGCCATAAATTGTATAGCAATGCATATCTGAATCAATACATTTCATGTATGCCTTATAGAAGCATTTTTAATGCTGACCTTAATTAGTCCTTAGCATGTAAACATTTATTTTCCCACACATCCATATAATTGCTAGATTTTTTTAGACTTATGTCCTTTGTGAATTATATTTGGATTGTTGAACTTGAATCTTAATTTGTTGTAGGAGTTATTGTTTTAGTCGGTTACCTTTGCTTTGTGTAATTATTTTATATTTGCTTGCAGGAACCGCAAGATGTGCACAAGCAGTGTTTGGTCCAGCTATGCGATTCCTCAGTGTTCTTGCAGGGCATCCAGGGTCGTCCCATGATGGTTATATATTGCAGAGCTCCGGCTTATTTCGTAAGTTTAAGTCAGGAGAATTATCTGGTGGATGGCTCCTGGGTAAGTTTGCTCACATTCCATCAATCCATTTTAACTGTATGGCAATGAATATAGTTGATGACTTATGTCTTAACCTATGGCTGTTTTTAGCCCTTGATGACATGTTAAACAATATTTTAGCTTAGAATGTGTATTTTATGTTAGTATTTTTAAATTCTTTCAGGGGATTCTGGATATCCACTCCTGCCCTTGCTCCTGATGCCCGTTCTTTGCCTGCAGAATGCGGGCCAGGGGTTCTCTAATCGGGCACTATGCAAAACCCGGGCCGTGGTGGCGAGGGCCCTCTGGCTTTTGAAGCCCAGATTTAGGTGTTTGGACCATACGGGGGGGGGGGGGGGCACTGCAGTATGACCCCAACATGGTTATACCAATATTTTAATTTAAGTTTTTTAACAGGGACCACACTTGCCAGAGTGGCACAACTGAGTGTCAGGGTCCTTCAGTTGGTGGGCGAGATGCAGGAGCTGCGCAACTCGTTGGGGACCACAGATGAAGAATAATGTTATGTTGCCTGCCATTGCTATGTATTTTGTTTTTTATAGTTGTAAAAATTTGACATTTTCTATATTTGTAAAAATGTTATATTTTATGATGGAATAAAAAAAAAAATGTTACAGTGTCATTTCATTTACAAAACTAATGGGCCCAGAAATATTTAAAGATGAATATTCACATGACCGAGAAGTGATTTGGGTGAGCTTTAAGGGTCCAAAAGGGAAGATGGAGCATAGTGCTAAGTGGTTTGGGTGAGCTTTAAGGGTCCAAAAGGGAAGATGGAGGACAGTGCTAAGTGATTTAGCTAAACATTGTAGTAGAAGTGAGGGTGGCAAATAAGTAGGCGAGCACTTTAATGAGTTAAGTTTGTAGTGCACAGGCACAAGATCGTAAAGGATTCGTGGGAGGATACGATGGGAAAAGGGCAAAAACGAAAGCCTACGTTGTGAAAATGAAACGGAAAAGTCACGCTGGAAAATGACATACTCGTATTCGTAATCTGCCGTACGAATGGACGGAAACTTTACAGAAGGATTGCAATGAATGCATAGAATCGCTCGTACACTCATACGAGAAAGGAAACATTTCCAAAAAAAAACAGATCGGCACTAAAACGGAAGTTTTTTTTTTGTCTCTCTCTGAATCGAGCCTCATGTCTTCATGTCGACTATTTAAGTTAATAACATTCATCCCAGGATTGTCTATCATCTTTCTGAGCAGCATAGTGAGTACCAACATCCCCTGTGGTAGAGCCCCAGCACCCCCACCCACACACACATGGAGCACCCTGGGCCCAGAAGGACCTGCTCCCTGCCTTCCTCACCAAGTGCCAGGGGCGTGAGGGCAACAAATGTAATGATACATCCAATATTCAGCAGGTAATACTGAATGCAGGGGCGTACATGCCATAGAGAGAGTGCAGGCACTTGCCCCCAGGGCCCATAGAACAGGGGGACTGGTGCAAGCTACCGACACCACCTCTGCAGTATGTATGCCTGCACCAGCATACTTTCCTAGCCACCATGCTGTCTCATTCCTCCTCGTCTGCCTCGTCACCCTGTGCATGCTGCTCTGGCTTCCTTGCCACCAAGCGCGTGCCTGTGCACCTCCATCACCGATGAGTGCTTTCCCAGCATCCCTAGCCACCTTGTGCACGCTGAGCGTGTGTTGTGCGCCGCTTGTCACCTGGACACAGGGGGTGCTGATGGGGGCCCCCCTGGGCTATGTAAACCACTGGCTGAATGAGGGCCCTAGCATCAGTCTTAATGGTGGGCCCAGGACACTCAAGTCGGACGCTGCGCAGAGGGCGATTACTTACATTTTCCGAGCATTGAGTGCGATGCAGACCGAGAAGATCAAAGCCAAACACACGAGGGAGACGCACACGATCAGCCAGTCTATAAAAGAGAAAAGGAGCGTTTCGCAATATGGCAGACAAATGGCTTCATCTCAGAACTTCTGGCTTCATCAGTACAAAACTGAAAGCCACAATCAATGCTATCAGGGCCGGCTCCAGGGTTTTGTGGACCCTTGGGAGACAGGGTCTCAGTGGGCCCCCTTTGTCACGTCATTATATTGCTCTATTTGTAGATCTGGCATACAGAGTGAACCATTATCTGATGCGCTGCCACACCCAGCTAAAACATCTGGGCTCCGGATCTGGGCCGATTGTTTATCCCTGTGGCATCCCAAACCAGGATGCCCCACTGTGTGAACCCCCCCAGAGAGCCACTATTCACTTACCTCTTCCTTGTTCCAACGGCACATGTGCGGGCTTCCGTCCAAGGAGAGCCATCTGCCGTGACTATGTCATTCCTCAAATGGCAATCATGGGCTACAATGGGGAGCATGCGCTGCCGCATCCCCGCTCTCCCGGGAGCAACAACGAGAGCCGTCTGCTGATGTCATAGTCACATGTGTCACTGGAATAAGGAAGAGGTGAGTGAATACTGGCATTCTGAGGGGTTCCACACACAGGGGAAAAAGCCAGCAGCCATTCCAGAGCCAGACCACATTGGTTTTTTTCCGTTTTCACACAGTGGAAAGGCCTCCTGGCACACAGGGATTAACTGGGGTACAGCTCACTCCTCTGATTGGCTGCTTTCGGGAGGGGATAAGAGAGACCCAGGGGGTGGGGCTAGAGAGTTCTAGTCAGACTGAGCAGAGAGACGTGAGAGGAAGGATCCCTGTAGTGGGAACAGCCTGATGTAGAGGAGTGACCAGGAGAAACTGGGGACCCTGAGAGGGGTTCCAGACCGGCAGCGGCCATTGCAGGTGAAGACCCTGCCGCCCACTGGAGTCGTTGGAGTTTGGGATCAAAGCGGACCAGCACCCTTACAACAAACAGTGCTCATACGCATTCCTCCCCAGGGCAAATCAGATTGCTGCACGTTTTAGCTATGAGTGGATGCAGGTGTGAATGTGCTGACAATGCTTCAGTATCATGCATGCAGATGTGGTGAAAGAGTTTGGGGGAATTTTCTTTTCCAGCTGTGCCAGGCTGTTGGTCTGGTTTAAGGGACTCAGGTGTAGCATGAAGTCATTTGTGATGCCAGGATAATTAACTGTATGTCTGAATAAAGGAAGGGGCATCCCTCAGTTGAAATTGCATCTAGTCTGTGTCTGAAATGCCTTCTCCTGGATTCCGGAATCAAGAGGGGCCGCCAGTGACCACTGCAAGCGTAAGTGCTCTGCCCCGTCCCTGGGGACCCCCCTTAGCCCACTGCAGAGGACTCTGGCCTTGTATGATGTCCTTATTTCCTATCTTCTATCTATCTCCTTCTTATCTATCTCTCTCTCTCTCCTCCTTATTCTCTCTATTTTTCTCTCTCTCTTCCTTATTTCCTCTAGTTCTCTCACCCTCTCTTCTTTATTTCCTCTCTTTCTTCCCCTCTCTCTTCCATATTTTCTCTATCTCTCTCTCTCTTCCTTATTTCCTCTAGTTCTCTCCCCCTCTCTTCTTTATTTCCTCTCTTTCTTCCCCTCTCTCTTCCTTATTTCCTCTATCTTTCTCTGTCTTTGGAGTTTACATTCTATGAGCACGACATTCCCATTGTCAACATCCGCAATTCTGCTGTACTGTTTATTTGTAATAATTACCAGGCAAATCAGGAGATTATTCCCACGCGGGCGGAATGAATTAGCTGGGAAGGATTAAGTGCTGGTGTCTGCGTCTGATAAAACGTCGGGGACTGGAAATAGCGCCGGGCATTTCTCTCTCCTCGTATCTCTGATGTCCATCGGACTTGAAAGCTAGGACACAAATCTTAATTCATCCTGCAGCCATTTCCCAGTGTCCCCGATATCTGGGCAGATCTACCCTTTCACAGATGACTGTGGGGGATTAGATTAGAATGTATGAGGAAGGATTGTGTGGGAGTCATTAGACTCGGATAAGCCCCTGGGCCATGGTGAATGTCAAATAATTCAGAGCAATTTACATCCATGGCCGTGGCTCTGTGCCTGTGGTGTTTACTATTATATAACACAATTTGCATAGTCCTTATATTCAAAAACCTTCATCGCCATTTTTGTCTATTTGCCCACTGATATTAGAGGAATCATGAACCCCAGCCTTCTTATTATGGGTAAAGCAGGGCCGTAGGAGATTGATGTAGGTACAGCGCCAAAGAAACTCAAGTGCAGAGACAGACTAGCCATAGAAAACTCCAGTGTGCTTTGGGGCAAGCTGGGATAGGTGTAACCCATGGCATGAAGCCCACCTGACCCAATATTTCTGCTCCCCACCTCCCAAGTCTCCTTCCCTGCAATGTCTGAGGAGGGGAATATTTACCTCTGCAACATACCATAACTTTAAAGGAAAGGTTGCAGCTTCCTGGTTTCCAGCTAGATAGTGGGCATGCCCTGAGTAAGGCCAGCTCCCATTGAAAACAATGGGGCTTTCTGTACACCATGTACAGAGGCAACCATATATGAATGACGTCAATCAGCCAGCCAAAACCAGCAAGCACCACTCCCAGCTTCCCAAAGCGGGGCTGAGGGGCACTCATAGGTGGTGCAAAAATGTTGGTAAGGTAAGTGGATTGCCAAGTGTCCCCTGGCCCTCCCCAGCCCTGGAATTGTTGTAAAAGTCCACAAAAGTAACTTTATCCACTCCAGTCCATGGTATAGCCTCAACTACAAAGAGAGCACTGGAGGCTTAAGCCAGGGGTGGACTGGCCATAGGAAAATCAAGGAAAATTCCAGGTCCCTCTGCTTTCGGCCAGTTGCTTTTAACACCCACATTCAATCCCGTCTCCCTTAGTCTCCTTCTCATCCTCCTGTACCCAGCCCCAATGTACCCACAAGCCAAGGAACCCCAGCCCCCAATGCCATAGCATCATGGTTGGGGGACCTCAGCGGGGATGTCTCTGGCCAGCCAGGGGCTAGTAAAATCCAGTCCGCCAATGGCGTGGGCCATTAGGTATGTTATAGACATAGTCATAGTAAAAGACAATTCTGTGAGTACTCACCTGTAGAATTTCTTTTACTATGCATGGCACGGCCTGCTTCAAGAAGTCCTTACGTATGGGATATTCCGCCACAAGTGTACTGCAGAAGAGCTCCTCCCGGTACCATATAAAAACAGGAACACCAATAGACTTCTCCAGCGTTGACAAGCAGTTATACAAGAAGCCGGGAGATAATAAAGGTAAAAAAGGTAACAAACCCCAACTAACTTGGAACAGTCACCATAAAGAGGCAACTAAGAATAACGATAACAAGGGTGGGGTGAAGCAGGCCGTGCCATGCATAGTTAAAGCAATTTTACAGGTGAGTACTCACAGAATTGTCTTTTTCCTATTGCATGGCACGGCCTGCTTCAAGAAGTCCTTACGTATGGGGCGTCCAACAGCAGTGTCCGTAAGGTAGGGTGGGATCCCCAAAAAAGTAGCAGCAGGCAGTTCAAACCACCACCGCCTGAAGTACTTTGCGACCAAAGGCAGCATCAGCAGAGGCCTTAACATCAACCTTGTAAAACTTGGAAACGGTATGAACAGAAGACCAAGTCGCGGCCTTACAAACTTGTTCAACAGAAGCTTGGTGCTGAAAAGCCCAAGAAGCACCAATAGCACGAGTGAAATGAGCAGTAACCCTAAAAGGAGGAACCTTCCCCAGCAGAATAGGCCTGCTCCACCGCCTGACGGATCCACTTGCTGATAGTGGATTTAGCCGGAGGTAAACCCTTCCTAGGTCCAGCAGGAAGGACAAAAAGAGCATCAGATTTCCTGAAAGACTCAGTAGCAACCAAATAAAACTTCAGAGCCCTGACAACATCCAGAGAATGAAGGATCCGCTCCTTGGAATTAGCAGGGTTAGGACACAAAGAAGGCAAAACAATGTCCTGATTGAGATGAAAAGCAGACACAACCTTAGGCAAGAAATCCGGCTTAAGCCGAAACACCACCTTATCCTGATACCGCTCAAAATAAGGAGGTTTGATGGAAAGCGCCGTCAGCTCAGAAACTCGCCTGACCAAAGTAATAGCCACCAAAAAGGCCACCTTAAGAGTCTGCAGAGCAGACAACACCAGATTCAAGTCCCAAACCGGTAGCATAGGCTTAAGTGGCGGACGCACATGAGTAACTCCCTGGAAAAAAGTCTTAACCAACCGGTGAGTGGCAAAGGATCTTTGGAAAAAAATTGCCAGAGCTGACACCTGTCCCTTGAGGGTACTAAGTTGAAGGCCCGAATCCAAGCCATGTTGCAAAAATTCCAGAATCCTGGGGATAGAAAACACCAGACAAGGAAGAGACTTGGACTCACACCAGGCAATGTAAGCATGCCAGACCCTGTAGTAGATAAAGGACGAGGACTTCTTCCTAGCCCGAATCATAGTAACAACAGAAGCCGGCAACCCCTTATCCAACAAGATGGAGGTTTCAGCAGCCAAGCCGTTAAAGCCAGCGTTTGTAAATTGGGATGGCGCAGTTGTCCCTGAGTGAGAAGATCTGGATCCTTGGGCAAGACGTACCGATCTACTGCCATCTGCACAACGTCTGCGAACCACACCCTCCTTGGCCAACAGGGGGCCACCAGGACGGCTGGTACCCCCTCCTGGGCTATCTGGCATAGCACCCTGCCCAGCAGAGGAAAAGGAGGGAACACACAGAGAAGCCGAAACTCCATCCAAGGCATTGCTAGTGCATCCGTGGCGAAGGCCAGAGGATCCTGTGACAGGGAGACAAATCTGGGAAGCTTGTGATTGTGGCGGGACGCAAACAGGTCCACATCCGGTTGACCCCAGCAGTGACACAGGGAGTGAAATACCTTGTTGCTGAGGGACCTTTCTCCCAGCTGAGACGTCCCCCTGCTCAGGGAGTCTGCCTCCTGGTTCTCCACTCCCGGAATGTAGACCGCCGAGATGCAAGGGACATTCTCTTCCGCCCAAGACAGTATCAGGGACAGTTCCTTGAGGGCTCGCTTGCTCCAAGTCCCTCCCTGATGATTGATGTAGGCCACCGCCGTCTGGTTGTCCGAGCGGATCTGAACATCCCGACCCTGAAGGTGTGTGGTCAGCTGAGAAAGAACCAACCTGATCGCCCTCAGTTCCAGAACATTGATGGGAGCATGGGCCTCCTGGGGGCCCCACCGACCCTGGAACTTCAGAGACTTCCAAAAGCCCCCAACCGGTCAGACTGGCATCTGTGGTGACAGTCTCCCAGCACAGAGGCAGAAAGGTCCTGCCCACTAGAAGGTTCCTTGAGTCCAGCCACCACAAGAGGGACCGTCTGGCCAGTGGGGACAGAGCAAAATCCTGATCCAGGGACACAGGGTCCCGATCCCAAACTGACAAGAGGTGCAACTGAAGAGGTCTCATGTGAAACTGAGCAAAGGGGACCGACTCGAAGCAGGACACCAGCAGGCCCACTAACTGCATTCCTTGCTGGATGGAGGGATGGGGACACAAGAGCAGAGCCCATGCCTGCTTCTGAAGGCCCTCCACTTTCTGCTGAGGCAGGAACACCTTGACCTCAGAGGTATCCAGAGTCATGCCCAGAAAGGACCTCACCAAAGACGGAGACAGTGAAGACTTGGGATAGTTGATCACCCAACCGAAGGACTCGAGAGTGGAGGTCACCACCTGAGTGTCCTTCTCGGCCTGATGAAGAGACTGAGCCACAATCAGGATGTCGTCCAGGTAAGGGAGGATGCTGATTCCACAGCAGAGCCATCACGCCCACAAACTGGTAATGCTGATCCTCTAGAGCGAACCTCAGGAATCTCTGATGACCCGGAAAGATTGGCAAGTGAAGATAGGCATCCTTGATGTCCACGGAGGTCATGAAGTCGCCTGGGCGAAGGGTACTTGACAGCCGAGCGTAGCGTCTCCATGCGAAAGTGCTTGAACCTGACAAACTTGTTGAGACCCTTCAAGTCCAGGATGGGCCTCAAAGACCCGTCCTTTTTGGGAACCGTGAAAAGATTGGAGTAGAACCCCTGACCCCGTTCCTGGGAAGGCACCAGGCAAATACCTCCTGACTCCAACAGACGTTGAACTGCAAAGCGCAAACCCTGAGCTGACAGAGGGTTTTGAGACATCCGTGATCTGAGGAATCTTGGGGGCGGCCAGACTGGAAACTCTATCTTGTAACCGGAGGACACACCTCCTGAATCCACCGGTCTGAGACGCCGGAGCCTCCAGACGTGAGCAAAGAACCGAAGCCGCCCCCCCCCACCCGGATGGGTGAGGGCACCTTCTCATGCCTGAGGGGCCTTGGGAGGGGGTTTGGGCTTGGAACCCCATGAGAGACCGGGACAACCACGGGATCTGCCACGGCCCCAAGAATCACTGCAGCTACCCGAGAAGAGGAAGCCACGACCTCCTCTGGGAGCACAAAAGGAGGGGAGGGAAGCGGAGGCCCCTCGAAAAGGCAGAGGCTGCTTCCTACGCTGAGGTAGCCTACCATCCTTGGCTAGAACATCCAGATGCTCACCGAAGAGCCGCATCCCTGCAAAGGGGAGCCCAGTGAGGGCCTTCTTAGCAGCAGCGTCAGCTGCCCACTGACGCAACCAAACAGAGCGGCGCATAGCCACCAAGAGAACAGAGGCCCTACCACCCAGCCGTACCACATCATCCATGGCAGCAAGGACAAAGGCAACAAAAATACAATTCTGTGATTACTCACCTGTAAAATTGGTATTATATGTATACAGCACGTTCTGTTCCAGAAGATATTCTTTACTCTTGGGTAATACATCCAGTAGATAGCGCTGGACTGCAGAGACAGAAAAGTGTCTCCTCCCAGCCCCATATATACCAGGGACCTCCCACAAATTCCCCAGTATTGAAAAGCAGTTAAAATGACACCGGGAGAACTATAACCATTATATAAAAAATTGAACATAAGAACAATCACCATAAAGAGGTAACTAAAAATAATGATAACAAGGGTGGGGTGGAACAGGACGTGCTGTATACGTATAATACCAATTCTACATGTGAGTAATCACAGAATTATATTATTCTAAGTATACAGCACGTCCTGTTCCAGAAGATATTCCTTACTCTTAGGACATCCAATAGCAGTGTCCGTAAGGTAGGGTGGGATCCCCAAAAGTAACAGCAGACAGTTTAAACCACTGCCGCCTGCAGAACTTTGCGACCAGAAGCAGCAGCAGCTGAGGCCTTAACATCAACCTTGTAAAACTTAGAAAAATTATGAACAGAAGACCAAGTGGCGGCCTTGCAAACTTGTTCAACAGAAGCTTGGTGCTGAAAAGCCCAAGAGGCACCAATAGCACGAGTAGAATGAGCAGTAAGGCGGAAGGGAGGCTCCTTCCCCTTAGCAGAGTAGGCCTGTATCACAGCCTGACGGATCTACTTGCTGATAGTGGACTTAGCTGGAGCCAGACCCTTCTTAGGTCCAGACGGGAGCACAAAAACAGCATCAGTCTTCCTGAGGGGTTCAGTAGCCACCAGATAGAACTTCAGAGTCCTAACCACATTCAAAGAGTGTAAAACCCTCTCCTTAGAGTTACTAGGATTAGGACACAGAGAAGGCAAAACAATGTCCTGACTGAGATGAAAGGCAGAAACAACCTTAGGCAGAAAATCTGGCTTAAAACGAAACACCACCTTGTCCTGGTGTCTCTCAAAGTAAGGAGGCTTGATGGAAAGCGCCGCCAACTCATAAACACGCCTAACAGAAGTGATAGCCACCAAAAAGACTACCTTAAGCGTAAGAATGGACAGGGGGGCCCCCAGCAAGGCCTCGAAGGGAGACCCCTGCAGGGCAGATAAGACCAAGTTCAAGTCCCAGACTGGTAACATAGGTTTATGTGGGGGACGCACGTGAGTAACCCCCTGGAAGAAGGTCTTGACCAGGGGATGCTGAGTAAAGGATCTTTGGAAAAAAATGGCCAAGGCAGAAACATGACCTTTCAGAGTACTGAGCTGAAGACCCAGATTCAAACCATGTTGCAGAAACTCCAGAATCCTAGGAATAGAAAACACACGTCAGGGAAGCAAGTTAGACTCACACCAGTCAATGTAAGTACGCCAAACCCTATAGTAAATGGAAGAAGAGGACCTTTTCCTAGCCCTGATCATTGTATTAACAACCGAGGCAGGCAGCCCCTTTTCCATCAAGATGGAGGTTTCAGCAGCCAGGCCGTCAAAGCCAGCGTTTGTAAATTGGGGTGGCGTAGGTGCCCCTGAGTGAGCAGATCTGGAACCCGGGGCAGGGCGTACTGATCTAGTGCCAGCTGCACGATGTCTGCGAACCACACTCTTCTTGGCCAACAGGGGGCCACCAGTATGGCTGGCACCCGTTCCTGAGCTATCTTGCGCAGCACCCTGCCCAGCAGGGGAAACACATACAGGAGCTGAAAACTCGTCCAAGACATTGCCAAGGCATCCATGGCCAAGGCCAGAGGATCCTGGGACAGGGTGACAAAGACTGGAAGTTTGTGATTGTGACGGGACGCAAACAGATCCACATCCAGCTGACCCCAGCGGTGACACAGGGAGCGAAACACCCTGCTGCTGAGGGACCACTCTCCCAGATGAGAGGTCCCCCTGCTCAGGGAGTCTGCCTCCAGATTCTCCACCCCCGGAATGTACACAGATGAGATGCAGGGAACATTCACCTCCGCCCAGGACAGTATCAGGGACACTTCCTTGAGGGCCCTCTTGCTCCGGGTCCCTCCCTGATGATTGATGTAGGCAACCGCCGTCTGGTTGTCCAAGTGGACCTGAACAGCCCGACCCCGCAGGTGTGGGGTTAAGTGGGCGAGAACCAACCTGATCGCCCTCAACTCCAGAATGTTGATAGGGGTATGGGCCTCCTGAGGGCCCCACTGACCCTGGAATTTCAGGGACTTCCAAACCCCCCCCCAACCTGTCAGACTGGCATCCGTGGTGACAGTCTCCCAACAAGGGGCCAGAAAGGATCTGCCCCCAAGCAGGTTCCTTGAGTCCAGCCACCACGATAGAGACCGCATGGCCAGAGGGGACAGGACAAACACCTGATCCAAGGACACGGGGTCCCGATCCCATACTAACGAGAGGTGAAGCTGAAGAGGCCTCATGTGGAACTGAGCATATGGAACCGCCTCGAAGCAGGACACCATCAGGACCACCAGATGCATTCCCTGCCTGATGGACGGATAAGGACAAGACAGAAGGAGCTGAGCTTTCTCTTGAAGACTCTCCACCTTCTGCTGAGGAAGAAAGATCTTGACCTGAGATGAATCCAGAATCATGCCCAGAAAGGACTTCACCAGGGAAGATTTGGGTTGGTTGATCACCCAGCCGAATGACTGCAGTGTGTTCACCACCAGCTGAGTATCCAGCTCTGCCTGATGGAAGGACTGAGAAGCGATAAGCATGTCGTCCAAGTAGGGAAGAATGTGAAAGCCCTGAAATCTCAGCAGAGCCATCACTCCTGCCAGTACCTTGGTGAATACCCTGGGAGCCGAGGTGAGACCGAAGGGCAAGGCCACAAATTGGTAGTGCTGATCCTCCAGAGCAAACCTGAGGAATCTCTGATGGCATTGAAAAATAGGTATGTGAAAGTAAGCATCCTTGATGTCTACAGAGGTCATGAAGTCCCCTGGGCGAAGGAAATTCACAGCGGAGCGCAGAGTCTCCATGCGAAAGTGTCTGAATCTGAAATTTGTTGAGGCGCTTTAAATCCAGGATGGGTCTGATGGACCCATCCTTTTTGGGAAGAATGAAAAGATTGGAATAATAGCCTTTGCCCCTTTCCCTCAAGGGCACCCGGCAGATGACTCCCAGTTCCAGAAGGCCTTGGACAGCCAGGGACAGACCCTAAGCTGACAGGGGGTTTTGAGCTAACCGGGATTTGATGAATCTTGGGGGCGGCCAGGCTGCAAACTCTATCTTGCAACCGGAGGACATTACCTCCTGAATCCACCGGTCTGAGACATGACGCCTCCAGACATGAGCCAAGAGCCGAAGCCGTCCCCCACCCGGATGGGTGAGGGCGCCCCTTCATGCCTGAGGGGGCTTGGGGGAGGACTTAGGCTTGGGACCCCAGGAGGGGCCAGGGCGGCCACGTCCTCTGCCCCGCCCCAAAAATCTCCACGAGCTCCAGCAAGGGAAGCTCCCCGTCCAATCCTGGAGCCACTGAAGGAAGGAAGAAAGGCACCTGAACCCCGAAAGGACCGGGGCTGCCTTCTACGCTGAGGTAACTTGCCTCCCTTAGCAAACAAGTCCAGACGTTCACCAAAGAGGCGCAGCCCCTTGAAGGGAAAACCAGTGAGAGCCTTCTTTGCAGCGTTGTCAGCTGCCCACTGGAACAGCCAGACCGAGCGGCGTATCGCCACCAGCAAGGCAGATGCCCTGCCACACATTCTAATGGTATCATCCAAGGCAGAGAGAACATATGCAACAAATTCCTCACAATGCAGAATAGCTCTATACTCTTCACTACCTGCATCATCAGGGGCCCCATCTAAGAGACCCCTGAGCAGGCTCTTAATAGCAACAGCCATAATGGCAGAGGCACGGACCGGATGCAGCACGGTCCCCACACAGGCAAATGCATGGCAAGCCAGCTGATCTATGTGCCTGTCCTACCCATCCCTCAGTGTAGTAGAGTCAGGGGAATGCATGACGGATGTGTTGGACAACCCCAGAACTGGTGCATCCACCTCGGGAGGACATGACCAACGTTTAACCATCTCAGCGGGAAAGGGATACCGCTTATCCCAACTATTTGGCACCCCGGGAAGCCGGTTAGGCCGTTCCCACTCTTTGAGCACCAGATTATTAAAATGAGTTTGTTCAGGAAACTACAAGCGTGGTTTAACAGTATGAAACGGCTCCCCCTGCTGCCGCGGAGCCACGGCAGGAGGAGAGATAGAGAGTACTTCAAAAATGTGAGATAAAAGCCTGTCAGTATCATCTGAAGCCCATGGGTCAGACCCAGAATCGGCACCATACACCCTAGATTGTTCCTCAGATGATTCTGAATCAGAAAATAATTCCCCCTCTTCCAGGGGGGTATAACCGGTAACGTCAAAAAATTCCTCAGCCTCCATAGGAAAGAGGGAAACACCAGGTGATAAATGCCGCTTCTTAGCAGAAGCCTTACGCGGGCCAGAGCCAGTATTATGTCTCTCAATGCTGGCCACCCGAGCAGCCAAATCAGGTTGAGACTCTCCACTGGTATGCACCTCACTAGGAGTCAGATGTAAGCGTGAGGGGGGTAGGCAAAGCCAAAGGGAACACAGGCCCAGTCACCGGTAACCCAGACTGCAGCGCAAGCGTCTGCCGCGCGCAGGGTACACACACCCTGACATCGTCACTTATAGGGGATACCCCACACGCCACACACAGCCAGGCTTGTCCCGAAGGAACCCCAAGCACATTATCCTGAGAAGCCCCCATATGGTGATTATTGTGGCACAATGGACCAATTGATAATTGGCAATTACGCCAATAAGGCTACCCGGGATGCCACAATAGCCTGCTAGGGAAGTGGGAGATATACAAATACAAAAGCTCTCCAATAAGGAGTTAACGCTAAAAGGGGATAGGACTGGGAGAAACCACAAAAAAGTTTGACCCGCCTGTGAGACATAAAGCAAAGAACCAGTAAGAATAATACAATGAGAAATAAAGAAAAGCCAGCTCGCAGGGGCACTTATGGACCACGATAGGGAGACGCCAGACACGCAGCACAGGAGCTCCAAAATGGCGCCCACATATACCTCGAGGGGCAGGCCGCGGAGAAGTGATGCGGAAAACGTCATCCGCAAGGCCCGCCCCCCGAAGAACGCGAAAACGCGCCCCCCCGTGACAAGGCCAGCCAATGACAGCGCAGCAGCGCCTGAGGCGATGTCGCCGCCATCCGCGGAGCGGAGTACAAGCGCATGCGCGGCGACAATAGTCAAAAAACAGTGCAACCAAGGCAAAACACATAGTAAATACATACACAGGGGGCAAAGGGCAAAAGGCCGCGGGAGGGGCATCCCATAAGGCTCACCATGGCCTGTACCGCCTACCCTTTGGTGGGGGACTGCGGTAGGAGTAGAGCTCCTTAGCACCTAGAAGCGGTGCTGCTTACCATCACCCGACCAGCGCAGCCTAAGCTGGGAGGCAGTGAAAAGGAACGGGTGGGAATAGTCCTACAGGGCCGCAGGCTAACAAGCCCCACTCACCTGCGAGTAGAAAGAGCCATCTTCTAGTCATCGCAGCCCAGACTGCAGAGAAGAACTGCGGAATTTGTGGGAGGTCCCTGGTATATATGGGGCCGGGAGGAGCCACTTTTCTGTCTCTGAAGTCCAGCACCATCTACTGGATGTATTACCCAAGAGTAAGGAATATCTTCTGGAACAGGACGAGCGGTATACTTAGAATATCAGAGCAAAGCAAGAGGGCCCTATAATCCTCCCTCCTCCTACCAGCCATAGCGCCATCAGTGAGACGCTTGAGCTGTTCTTAAGGGCAATAGCTGTAATGGCAGCGGCGCAGACCGGTCGCAGCCCAGCCCCCACAAATGTAAAAGCATGGCAAGCCAGCTGATCCATATGCCAGTCCTCGCTGTCCTGCAGTGTAGTAGTGTCAGGGGAAGGCATGACCGAAGTGTTGGACAGCCCTACAACGGGAGCGTCCACCTCAGGGGGACACGACCATCGCTTGACCAGGTCAGCAGGGAAGGGATACCTCTTATCCAACCATTTGGGCACCGCGGGCAATCTATTAGGACGTTCCCACTCCTTGAGCACCATATTAGAGAAGTGGCCCTGCTCAGGGAACTCCAGACGCTATTTATCAAGACGAAAGAGCTCACCCTGCTTCCTCTTAGCCACCTCAGGGGGGACAATGTCCAAAAATGTAAAAAATGTCAGACAACAGTCTATCAGTGTCATCAGGGAACCATGAGTCCTCCCCGGACGCAGACCCAGGGTCACTGTTGTACCCCTCCTGCTGATCCCCAGAGGAGTAAGAGTCCTGGAAAAGCTCCCCCTCCTCTAGGGAGTAATGGCCACCAAAGGAATCAACTTCCTCATCCTCCTCAGCAAAGAGGGAGGGCGTGGGAGCCAGGTGCCGCTTCTTGCCAGAGGCCTTACCTGGAACAGGCCTGGCAAGCTGCCTTTCAATGCTGGCCACATGAAGTGCCAGATCAGATTGTTACACCCTGCTAGTATCCCCCTCACTGGGGGCTAAATGCAGACGGGGGGGGTAGGCGATGCCGAAGGGGGCGCAGAACTAGGAAGAGAAGTGGGCAGCCCAGCCTGGGCCGCAATGATACCTTGGGCACACGGCACGAACACTGCAGCACTGTTACTCAAAGGGGATACCCCGCACATGGCACACGGCCGGGATTGCCCCGAAGGACCCCCGAGCACGCTATCCCCAGAAGCCTCCATATGGTGATTAACACAGGCGGAATAGGCCAGCACAGGGTAAGGGCTAATAAAAAAGCCACCCGGGATGCCCCCCCAAGGGATGCCCCCAGAAACCAGTAAGGGGGAGATGGAGGGGTAAGGAGCAGAACCGGGAGAAACCACAACCCACAGTTGTCCCGCCTGAAAGATATAAGTAACATGCACATAAGCATCCCGCAGCACATGCCCCAAGGAAATAAAAACCCCAAAGGGGACTCACGGACCAAGGAGACGAAGAATCACCAAGCCGCCAGACCACGGGAGGAAGCGACATAGTAAACGGTCACCGCCGCAGTCCAGGGAGGAAGAGGGGCCCCGGACACACAGCAAACTCAAAATGGCGCCGGCAGAAGAACCTTGAGGGGCGGGCTGCAGGGGGGGGGGCGACGCGACACGCGTCCTCCCTCGGCCCCGCCCCCCCTGAAGAGCGCGAAAAACGGCACTCACGTGGCCGCGTCGCGCCATCGCAATACAACAAAAGCCTAAAGTTAAAGTGTAGCCCGCCGCGGGCAGAGTACAAGGCAGCAACGGCGGAGAAAAACACTCGCCGCTACCACCCCCCCCCCCGAACAACGTTGGGGGAGAGGGGGGGAGTTGAGCAAGCAGGCAGCAGCGAGAGCCAAGCCAGGGATGGGGGGGGAACCCCAGACACCAGAGAAACAAGGCACACAGTCCCCAAAACACTCACCCCCTCAGAAGCTAGGACAGGAACTCCGCATCCCTCAGTAGGCTCACCATATAGCCTATGGCCGGCTACCCTTTGTGGGACAGGGTCTGCGGCTTGGAGCAGCGCTCCTCGAGCACCTGACTCTAGTACGCCTCTACCCTCACCCGATCCATCAGCCGAGGCTGGGAGGCACAGAGGGTCCGGAAACGGGTGGAAATAGACATGCAGGGCCGCAGGCTTGGTTGCCCCGCTCACCTGCGCAATATAAAGAGCCATCTTCTATCTTCGCAGAATCACTGCAGAGGAAACACTGGAGAAGTCTTTTGGTGATCCTGTTTTTATATGGTGCCTGGAGGAGCCACAACTCTTCTGCAGTACACTGCACCTTGTGGCGGAATATTCCATACATAAAGACTTCTTGAAGCAGGCCTTGCCATGCAATAGGGAAATGTGTGATTTGTGACTCAAATTCGTCCCTGCCTATGTGTTGCAATGTTCTACAGTGACCTCTGTCACAGGAAGGAGAAGCACCTCTATCCCAGGGCCGGCCGCTGGCTATCCCACAGGGGCATCCCAGATCGGTATGCACTGCTGTGTGAAACCCCCCAGGGGCGCCGCAGCACTCACCTCTTCCTGATGCTCCCTGCCTATATAAACAAGAGCGGACGCATCTCCGCTCCCCTGGGCTGTGCGCGTACTCCCATCCCCAGCCATTCAGATAGACTGGGGATGGGAGCAGATGCACTGCAGGGGATGTGGCCGCTCTTGCTCCATTGCCGGCTCTGCGTGTAAACAGCACATTTGGCAAGTAATTTATATGCTCAGCGAACAGCTCTGATTGGGCGAGAATCCGTGCATGCACTGTTGGACCGGGAATAGGTGAGTTTGAAAGGGTGTTCTGGAGGGATTTCGGACAGCCGGGTGCCCAATTCAAGATGCCCCCCAGGGTGGAACTAAACCCGGGAAAGTGCAAATCCCTGGTTTTGTTCTGTTTAAAGCTGGCTGATACCCTCTCCCTGGGGCATCCAGAAGTGGAATGCCCCGCTGGGTGAAACCCCAACGTTCCATGGTTTTCTTACCTTTACCATAAGTCCACGGCACATGTGTGGCCGGCAGTGACATCACTTGCATCCTTTTTGGCTGTCAACTCAATGGCTGGGAGTGGCCACGCACAGACGAAGGATACGAGTATGTACGGCTG
Source organism: Gastrophryne carolinensis (assembly GCA_027917425.1). Taxonomy (NCBI): domain Eukaryota; kingdom Metazoa; phylum Chordata; class Amphibia; order Anura; family Microhylidae; genus Gastrophryne; species Gastrophryne carolinensis. Next base: position 100,397,370 of record CM051241.1, read on the forward strand.
GGATATCATTCAGCTTCTCATTAATTTACAAGCCTGCAACCCAGAGTGAAAAAATACCCTGAAAGTGCCCAGGACCCTGGAGCTTACCTTACCACACACAGATCCACATCAGCAAAGCTGGGGAGGCCAAATGGGTCAGGAGATCCGTGGGAATAAGGCCGTGCAGGAAGCTGACGGGGTAAATCCCCCACTTCCTGCTAAAACCTAGAATTGAGAGAGAATCCAAGCGACCTTCACAGTCCAGTCCAACTGCAAGAATGAAACTGGCTTGGCCTGAGGCAGGTGGGTCTATATAGGGCTGGGGGGAGCCACGCCTTTCTTTCTTGCAGTTCACGCACTTCGGGCAGGAATTAACCCTGTCGTGACTGAAGCTGACAGCCTGGAATGGATTGGGAGAGAAAGCTGATTGGAGGAGAGCCGCGCCTCTTGGTAAAGGTAAGAAACCTGGGCGAACAGTGGGGTTTCACACAGCAGGGCATCCCAGATCTGTGAAAATCACAGGTTTTGGTACACTTAAAATGATGGAGATAGTAGTGCACTGTAACATGGTGGGTGGTAGTGGCTATAAAAATAAAAGAAAAAAGTCATAATACATGTAAGTGCGTAAACTTTGCACAACAGGCACCAATAATCTCCAGGTTACCTGGTACAACCGCTTTTCTCTTCTGCTTGGTGTGTGTGGATCCCTTGGAGCCATCGGGATAAGTTGATATGGAGACAGTGGAATCGTCTTGGTCATCACTTGGTTGAGGTTCATCAGGTTGAACCTCCTCTGAAGAATAAACACATGGAAGATCACAGTAAGTTGAGTGTTTGGTTAAGGTGATGCATTGATGGAGTTGCACAAGGTAACATTGTAGTGCACACAGGGCTGTATTTACCTCTCTGGCACCTAAAGGCCTAGCAGCTAGATGACTTCTGCCTTGTCCATCAACACATGCATACCTTCTAACTTTTCAGGGTGGGACAGATGGACAATTGTTAAATTAAGCCACACCCCCTCATTGAGGGATAGATTGGAGATAAGTGGTAATAGTTACAACAATTGAATGGGCAAATGAATCATTTATTGATGCAGATCTGCATGTTACACCTCAAAGAGGGACAAATGAGAACAACGAGGGACAGAGGGACATGGACCCAAAAGAGGGACAGTCCCTCCAAATCAGGGACAGTTGGGGGGTATGCATGTCATACCAAAAGCTATACCCAAATGGTCTGCAATTCTCATTTAATTGGAACAGGCTTTCTTTGGCAGGTCATGTACACACAACATGATTTCGGCATCTTAAATGAATAACATGAGTTAGGTTAAGTGTGGTCCTATGCAAGATCTCCAGATGATGTCCCCTTCAAACCCACTTCACACTCACACAAAGGTAAATGAATGGAGGGCATGCAGAATGCAGAGGCAGACAGAGGGGGCAAAGAAAATAAAGAGGGACATGAAGGGAATGCCCATAGCAGGGCCCCCATCATCACCAGCAAACCCCCCCCCCCCCGCAGACTCACTGGCCAGCCTTTCTTCAACGTCGTAGATGCGACACGTGGCACAGGAGGAATGGGCAGGCGCACGTAGCGCTGTCGGAGTAGTGTAGCCTGCGTGAGACGTCAATGCAACAAGGTGTAGGCAGTGCCCGCATCTGAGAGGGAAGAAAGTGGCTTGGAGGTGGTATGGCTTGGTAAATATTTGCAGCAGGTACATTCCTCAGGGAGGGCAGAGGCAGCGTGTGCTGGGCCCCTTTGCTCAACGGGCCCGAAACCACATGCTTGCACTGCCCCTATAGTATGTATGCCCCTGGCAGGAACCAGAAACAGAGGGAGCACAGAAAATAGAAAGAAAGAGAGAGAGAGAGAGAGATGTAGGGAATGCAGAAAACAGAAAGAGACAGAAGGAACATCAAAAAGAGAGAGAGAAATAAATTAAAGATTAGAGGAAAGAGAGAAGAATATGAGAGAGAGATAAATGCAGCACAAGAGGGGGGAGAAGGAGGGAATACAAAAGAGTAACAGAAGTTAGATGAAAAAAGAGAGGATTGGAGAATGTTAAAAAAAAGAAGGAGGGAAAGTAAAAAGCGAGGAAGGTGTAGCTAAGGTGAAAAGAGCGGGATATGAAAGGAAAGTGATCGGAGAGATAGCGTGAATGTGGAAAAGAGAGACGGCGAGAAGGTGAAAAAGAGCAGGAAAACGTGGATAAGAAATGCGAAAATGAGACTGAATCTTAAAAAAAGGTGAAAAGGGGGAATATGGAATGATGGGGCTCAGATAGGGCTGGGAACAGAACTTAGGATTCTGGGATCTCTTAACTGGCCAGGATCTGACAGGTGCCTGATGGTAAATCCAGCCCTGGGTACACAGGCTTTGTGCCACCAGCCATTGCTTTCTGTAGTAGGACCTTTGTAAATTCTTGCAGCCCCCTCTCCGACAACTCAAGTAAATGCCCATTTATTTACAGCAACGAAGTTTAACTGCTACTCGAACATCTAGAGCCTCACTTGCATTAAGATTTCCCAGGTATTGTAGCTCTACTACACAAGGTTCCATACTATGACCTGTTCTTTTAATCTTGTGGGCATATACAGTGTTATCTAAGCTCTATGTCACAAGGTCCCATCCTAATACCTGTTCTTTTACTCTTATGGGTATATACATCATTATCTAAGCTCTAATTCACAAGGTTCCATACTAATACCTGTTCTTTTACTCTTATGGGGATATACATTGTTATCTAAACTTTACTTTACAAGGTTCCATACTAATACCTGTTCTTTTACTCTTATGGGTATATACATCGTTATCTAAGCTCTAATTCACATGGTTCCATACTATTACCTGCTCTTTTACTCTTATGGGTATATACATCGTTATCTAAGATCTAATTCACATGGTTCCATACTATTACCTGTTCTTTTACTCTTATGGGTATATACATCGTTATCTAAGATCTAATTCACATGGTTCCATACTAATACCTGTTCTTTTACTCTTATGGGTATATACATCGTTATCTAAGATCTAATTCACATGGTTCCATACTATTACCTGTTCTTTTACTCTTATGGGTATATACATCGTTATCTAAGCTCTAATTCACAAGGTCCCATACTAATACCTGTTCTTTTACACTTATGGGCATATACAGCGTTATCTAAGCTCTACTTCCCAAAGTTTCGTACTAATACCTGTTCTTTTACTCTTATGGGTATATACATCGTTATCTAAGCTCTAATTCACATGGTTCCATACTATTACCTGTTCTTTTACTCTTATGGGTATATACATCATTATCTAAGCTCTAATTCACAAGGTTCCATACTAATACCTGTTCTTTTACTCTTATGGGTATTGTGGTAAATTGTATCAAAATGTCTGTTTCTTCCCTGCTTGGTTGCATAAAGCACAATCCGGCCCGGGTTTTCAGGACCCGGGTCACTTCCCCAATTCCATATCGGGTTGTTACATGTTCTAAGGCCTCCACAAGTGTGCACACTGATTACAGGGGAAGCCTGTATAAGAAGAGAGCACACGGCCTTTCCTGGGTTGATGACCAGCCTGTTGGAGTGAGCCCAGGCTGAGCTGCACCATGGTGAAGGATAGCACTGGACATTGAGCAGAGGGCTGATACGCCCTGTAAAGTGGACTGGAATTGATCAGCTTGCTGGAGTACCCAGCCCAGGACTATTTGGTTGGTGAAGTAACCCTTTTTGTTTTCTGCATTTATGCTGCAACCTTTGGACTATCTACTAAACTTTGCTGAATAAAAGCCGTTTTGCCGTTCAAATCCGTTGTCGTCACTGCTGATTGTTTGCCCGCTTACAGTATATACATTGTTATCAAAACTTTACTTTACAAGGTTCCATACTATTACCTGTTCTTTTACTCTTATAGGTATATACATCGTTATCTAAGCTCTAACTCACATGGTTCCATACTATTACCTGTTCTTTTACTCTTATGGGTATATACATTGTTATCTAAACTTTACTTTACAAGGTTCCATACTATTACCTGTTCTTTTACTCTTATGGGTATATACATCGTTATCTAAGCTCTAATTCACATGGTTCCATACTATGACCTGTTCTTTTACTCTTATGGGAATATACATTGTTATCTAAACTTTACTTTACAAGGTTCCATACTATTACCTGTTCTTTTACTCTTATGGGTATATACATCGTTATCTAAGCTCTAATTCACATGGTTCCATACTATGACCTGTTCTTTTACTCTTATGGGAATATACATTGTTAGCTAAGCTCCACTACACAAGGTTCCATACTAATACCTGTTCTTTTACTCTTATGGTTATATACATCGTTATCTAAGCTCTAATTCACAAGGTCCTATACTAATACCTATTCTTTTACACTTATGGGCATATACAGCGTTATCTAAGCTCTACTTCCCAAGGTTCCGTACTAATACCTGTTCTTTTACTCTTATGGCTATATACATCATTATCTAAGCTCTAATTCACAAGGTCTCATACTAATACCTGTTCTATTACTCTTATGGGAATATACATCGTTTTCTAAGCTCTACTTCCCAAGGTTCCATACTAATACCTGTTCTTTTACTCTTATGGGTATATACATTGTTATCTAAACTTTACTTTACAAGGTTCCATACTATTACCTGTTCTTTTACTCTTATGGGAATATGCATCGTTATCTAAGCTCTAATTCCCATGGTTCCATACTATTACTTGTTCTTTTACTCTTATGGGTATATACATCATTATCTAAGCTCTAATTCACAAGGTTCCATACTAATACCTGTTCTTTTACTCTTATGGGTATATACATTGTTATTGAAACTTTACTTTACAAGGTTCCATACTAATACCTAATACTAATAGGACTAAAGGTCTTTTACTCTTATGGGCATATACATCGTTATCTAAGCTCTAATTCACATGGTTCCATACTATTACCTGTTCTTTTACTCTTATGGGTATTTACATCATTATCAAAGCTCTAATTCACAAGGTTCCATACTAATACCTGTTCTTTTACTCTTATGGGGATATATATTGTTATCTAAACCCTTACTTTTCAAGGTTCCATACTATTACCTGTTCTTTTACTCTTATAGGTATATACATCGTTATCTAAGCTCTAATTCACATGGTTCCATACTATTACTCATTCTTTTACTCTTATGGGTATATACACCGTAATCTAAGCTCTAATTCACAAGGTTCCATACTAATACCTGTTCTTTTACTCTTATGGGAATATACATCGTTATCTAAGCTCTAATTCACAAGGTTCCATACTAATACCTGTTCTTTTACTCTTATGGGAATATACATCGTTATCTAAGCTCTAATTCACAAGGTTCCATACTAATACCTGTTCTTTTACTCTTATGAGTATTTACATCATTATCTAAGCTCTAATTCACAAGGTTCCATACTAATACCTGATCTTTTACTCTTATGGGCATATACAGAGTTATCTAAGCTGTACTTCACAAGGTTCTATGCTATTACCTGTTCTTTTACTCTTATGAGTATTTACATCATTATCTAAGCTCTAATTCACAAGGTTCCATACTAATACCTGTTCTTTTACTCTTATGGGTATATACATCGTTATCTAAGCTCTAATTCACAAGGTTCCATGCTATTACCTGTTCTTTTACTCTTATGGGCATATACAGAGTTATCTAAGCTGTACTTCACAAGGTTCTATGCTATTACCTGTTCTTTTACTCTTTTGGGTATATACATTATTATCTAAGCTCTAATTCACAAGGTCCCATACTAATACCTGTTCTTTTACACTTATGGGCATATACAGCGTTATCTAAGCTCTACTTCCCAATGTTCCGTACTAATACCTGTTCTTTTACTCTTATGGGCATATACATCGTTATCTAAGCTCTAATTCACATGGTTCCATACTAATACCTGTTCTTTTACTCTTATGGGTATATACATCATTATCTAAGCTCTAATTCACAAGGTTCCGTGCTGTTACCTGTTCTTTTACTCTTATGGGCATATACAGCGTTATCTAAGCTGTACTTCACAAGGTTCTATGCTATTACCTGTTCTTTTACTATTATGGGCATCTACAGCTTTATCTAAGCTCTAATTCACAAGGTTCCCGGCTGACAAAATGCAATGACTGGTGGCACTACACAATAAAAAACACTTATAAAGCATAAATCAAACTCTGATCCCAACACCACCATTACAGTTACCTGTTAACAACGATCCACAAATAAAAACATGACATGAACAAGTACAGAAAAGCAAGAAGAGATACCCAAACCACACAAGAACAGAAACGGAATTCTTCTAAAGTTCTAGAAACACCACGATATGCTATAGTACTTAGAAGTAGGGCTAGATTTTTGCAAAGGCTTCGTAGGCCAAGGCCTAAACTGGGACATCAGGGGTTGTTTCCATCAGCCAATTGTTCTATACATCTGCACAAATAACCTCTAAAGCCTGAGGCTTGCTCTGGTAACCATACATTGGCCCTCCACATTGAAGAGATGAAATATTAGGGCTAATACAGGGAGTAGTGTATAGTGTAGGGCCAACGGGTCTTTTTTAACTACATTTTTAAATACACAATGATGTAATGGCTACCCTGCATCCTAGCCAACAGGGGCAGGTTAAAGGTTGATCAACTGATCTAGGTGGTCAGTTGAGCTAAAGGATGTCAACACCTTTTTTTGAGCAACCACGGGATAACCTAGGGAAACGAATCAATCAAAATCTATGATGGTGCTTTATCAATAAACAATAATACTAATATTTTGCATCTCCTATAGATTGAGAGGGTAATGTATTATTTTTTCTGAAGGGATATTTTATAGATTGATGGACATCTCATTTAGATTAGGAGTCCTTGCACGCTGGTCGGCAGGGGCAGGTTGAAAATTATCCATCTGGGCTGGGTTGTCTCTCTTGGGTCTTAATGTTTTTATTTGGGCTGAAAGATGTCATTCTCTGAGCAACCGCAGGGCATCTAAGGAGAACTTTTGGAAACATTTTGGGGTGGAGGCATCTTCAAGTTCTTGTTTTTTAGAGAGGATAGCTTATGAATTGAGGACTATTCATTTGGATTGAGAGGCCTCCAGTGAATTTGCAATGGTTTGCTATGAGTACTTTTGAGCTGAGGGGTCAAGGGGTTGTTAGAAGTAAAGCAGTTTTTAGGGTTAAGGGAAACATTTTTAAGTACTGAAGTAATATTAACTTGTAGAGGAATTGAGACAAGCAAACCCAAACATTGTGGGTTCGGGGGTTTTATCCCCATTTTGCAGCCCTCTACCCTTTTCTACCCCCATTTTACAGCTATTAATGGAGCACCAAGTTGGGGTCGCCCTTAACATCAGTGAGGTTCGGGTTTGTGTTCGGGTCAAGTTCAGGTACCCAAACTAAACCTTTGTCCAAGGTTCAGCCGAACTTGCCAAACCCGATTTTTTACAGGTTCGCTCAAGACTATCTAATAAAAGTTTATTTTCCCATAAGGGTTGAGTAATGAATTAAGGGGGTATTTTTTTAGGAAGGGGAAGGAGATAGAGACAGTTACTCTAGGAGAACAGAAATGGCACATCCAGCCCTGCTTAGAAGTTGTCTATGATTAATGAAAGTTTGCACTAAGCAAAAAAGCAAAATGAAAGTTTGCACTAAGCTCTAATAATGCAAAGTTTTTAGTCTTTGCATTGTCTACAGAAAAAAACCCATAGCATAAAAACCTTTGGCCAAATAAAGTCTTTTTCATACCATATCCTGGTCCTGAGTTCCAGTTACTAGTTGGATCTGTTGCTGGTGCATTGCTATCTTCTTGATGTATGTGTGTCTCATCAGCTGTGGCAACTAAGATCAGATCATCGGGATCGGTAGAGCTATTCTGTCCATTATCTCCATCATACAAGTCAGGATTTATCATACCTCCATCCTCTGTTGGTGTAGTGTGATCTCCTGAATGCTCCTTCTCAGTAGACACCTTGGGATCGACCATAACATCCTCTAAAAGCACCCCTGGCTCAAGGGATGTGGAACTTAAGTTGAGTCCAGGGTGAGGCGGACTCACTGTATTGGACCCAGAATCATTGTCGACCCCTAACGTGCAGGAAGAGACAAGGAAATACTTACTAAGGAACAAGTATTCCCCAGGAGCAATTGTAGGGCTTACTTTTCCTTAAGTACCTGTTGTTTAGCCACTGTGGAGGTTGGGTTTGTGTTCAGGTAAAGTTCGGGCACCTGAACTGAACATTTGTTTAAGGTTCGGCCAAACTTGCCAAACACGATTCTATGGGTTCGATCAACACTATCTAAAAAGGGTCTTATACATCACTTGAACCCTTCTTTGAGTTAAGGATGGTCTCTCATGGGTTAGGGAGGCATATATGTAGCTGAGGATGTGCTTTCTCAAATAGCACAGTCTTTATTTACCCATAAGAGGTGAGAAATGATACTAGGGAGTAATTTTTTAATTTTAGAAGGTGAAGCAGATAGAGACAGTTACTCTAGGAGAACAGAAATGGCAAATCCAACCCTGCTTAGAAGTTGTATATGACTAATGAAATTTTACACTAACCAAAAAAGCTCTAATAATGCTAAGTTTTTAGTCTTTTGCATTGTCTACAAAAAAACCCATAACATAAAAACTATTGGCCAAATAAAGTCTGTTTCATACCATATCCTGGTCCTGAGTTCCAGTTACTAGTTGGATCTGTTGCTGGTGCTTTGCCATCTTCTTGATGTATGTGTGTCTCATCAGCTGTGGCAACTAAGATCAGATCATCAGCATCGGTAGAGCTATTCTGTCCGTTATCTCCATCATACAAGTCAGGAGTTATTATAGCGCCATCCTCTGTTGATGTAGTGTGATCTCCTGAATGCTCCTGCTCAGTAGACATCTCGGGATCGGCTGTGACATCCTCTAAAATCATCCCTGGCTCAAGGGATGTGGAATTTAAGTTGAGTCCAGGGTGAGTCGGACTCACTGTATTAGACCCAGAATCACTGTCGACCCCTAACGTGCAAGAGACAAGGAAATGCTTACTAAGGAACAAGTAATCCCCAGGAGCAGTTGTAGGGCTTACTTTTCCTTAAGTACCTGTTGTTTAGCCACTGTGGAGGCAGCCATTTTGGTTCAGTCATTGTTTTGATTCAACTGTTATCTATACAAGTTAGCTATGTAGCGATAATGAGATGTTTCATTAGTAAGCCAAACAATCAATTAGCTGTGTATTATGTGAGTCAATTAAAGCGAAGGTCCAGTCAAAAACTGACTTAAAGGGAAAGTCCACTTTTGATAGCATTTTTATATATTTTTTGTGCCGAAAGGGATGTCCTCAAGATGCTGAGCTTATCTAAATTTTCTTTTTTTTTTACTTTTTTTACTATGTTAGCAAATGAGTGTTTTACAGAAGCAGTTTGCACTACCTCCAGTTGCTATTAGCACCATAAACCAATTCTGTACACCAAGAAGAGACGTGCGCCCTGTGCACGCAGAACACGACTGCTATAGCCGCTGCTGATATAAGGGAGCTCACTCACATTTACATATGCCCAGCAGCAGTGATCTGTGTGTACAGGACTCGCTTCTCTCTTCATGTAGATCTTGGTGTGCAGACTTGGTGTACGTTGCCAATAGCAGCAGATTGCAGGGGGTAAGAACTGCTTCCATAATACACACATCTGCTAACATAAGAAAAAAAAAATACCACCATACCATTAGGACATCATTCTATCACAAAAAATATACACTGACGGGTGATTCCCCCCCTCTCCAAGGGCTGCTTCTTTTCCTTGAAGCGGACCAACAGCCACACAGGTGCATGCGATGTTTGTCACTGTCACCATAAGACAGGCTGGGGGGACATCCAGGATGCTGGAGCCCCCCCATACATAACCCGCCAAAACACCTGTAGTTCTTACTTTCAACCCCAATCCTCCAACAGAAGTACAGCACTGCAATTGCGCTGTTGCTCAGGTAGGTGGGGCTTTCTGGCAGCCAGAATGTCATGTCATGAAGCTACGTGAGCGACCAATCACAGCACTGTATTCCTGGTGGAGGATCAAGTCGAAGGTAAGAATTACAATCGTTCTGGAGGGTTGTGTGTTGGGGAGGCTCCAGCATTCTGGATGCCCCCCAAGCCTGTCTTATTGCAGTGGTCGCACAGGTGTGCTTTAACCCTTTTAGGGCTTGGAGAGGGTAAAGGGGGATAACTCATTCAGCAGCATGGCTCTTATAGTGAATGCTGGGGCCTCACAACTAGACTGACCCGATGTCCTCCTTCGGTGGGGGGAAGACTGTCCCACCACTGTCCCACCACATGCAAAATGCTGGATGTCTGGGTGGCCTGAGCATTGGCTCAACCACCATCATTTTTAAAAGCACCAAAACCCACCTTGGAGTTTATGAGACTCCAGGACAGGCATACCCGCTTCCCCAAGGCAACCCCTATCAGGGGTGCCCGGCTGTGTGAAACCCTACTCCCAAGTCACCAGAAAACTCAGGCATTTGTGAATGGCCAGTGTGGGCACGCTCCCTGTTAGAGGGTAGCTGGGGATGCGGCCGCCTGCGTGCTCGGATCCACTCGCATTAGATAAGCTCCTGGACGAAGGGGCGGGAGCGGATCCGAACACGCTGTTCGTACTAGCGGTTGCGCATGTGCTGTAGGACTGAGAAGAGGTGAGTTCAGGCGACCTGGGGGGTTTCACACAGTGGGGCACCCTGATCGGGGAAAGGAACAAAACCCAGGATTGCTTCAATAACTTCAACAATAACTTCAATAGAAGTGAATGCCACTGGCAGCGGGAGAGCATATTCCTACACCTTCCAACTGCCCCAGATTTGGAGGGACTGTCCCTCTTTTGATTTCATGTTCCTCTGTCCCTTGTTGTTCCCATTTGTCCCTCTTTGAGGTGTAACATGCAGATTCGAATCAATAAATTATTTATTCACCTGTTTAATTTGTTTATATTGTTGTAACTGTTACACCCTATCTCCTCTCCATCCCTCAATGAGGGGCGTGGCTTAATTTAAAAATTGGCCCTCTTTCCCACCCTGAAAAGTTGGAAGGTATGGTGTTTCTATTGTTGTAACTGTTACATCCTATCTCCATTCCTCAAGGGGCGTGGCTTAATTTAAAAATTGCTTCTCTTTCCTGCCCTGAAAAGTTGGAAGGTGTGCATTCCACATTCATTAAATATCACAGATATGTGTATATCAGTTTTGGACTGGGCCACAGGGATAGCAGGAATTCCCCCAGTCCCATTTGAGGGCTTTTATCACCATAACCTGACCTATGTATAGCTAATGTGTGGCATCCCAAGTGCACACATAGACATAGACAATACAGTTTGGCCTAATGCTTCTGTGCATGGGCTCTGGATGTAATACTTGTATGTGGGGTGGGTCCCCAGAGTCAGTTCTACTTGTGGGCCCCAGTAGTTGGGGAAGGGACATTCATCACCAATAAAGGCAATTTTGGACTGGACTTCCACTTTAAGAGTATAGTGTGCTGCAATTCTTAATGCAGGCGCATGACACGTTCAGATCATTATGGACACAACTTGATCTGTGCGTTACTGTGGAATCTGTTGTGTCTTTGCAGCATTACAGGACTTTGATGACCAGTGGGGTCACAAGGTCACGTCTCTAATGGAGTTGGCAGCAGTTCAGGTTCAAACATATGGGACACGTTAAGGCACAGTCAAGCATTTAATAAGCATTTGTGAAACTGATCAGCAGCCTGTGCCTCTGTTGTTGCAGGTTAATTTGTCTTTCCCATCAGCAGTGAAGTCAAAAGATTGTCTGCCAAACATCTCCCAATGGAAATGTTGGGGTAACAATTGTGAACTTTGCATGCAACATTGAGTCCAAATACTTATAGTACTTTGGTGGTGAATAGTAGACATTCCCAATGCATGGTAAATGTGCCTTACCACCACCAAGACCTACCCTAAGTATTTAAAGTGGACCAACACCCTTTGCGGCTGTGGTGCTGGTGGCCGCTGGTGCCACCGCTAAACGACAGTCTGGGTGGGGCATCCAGAATGCTGGAGTGACCTAGTTAACAATCCCAAAGACCTACTACACAAACCCAATCAAGTCTACCTTGACCTTGACCCAACCTACCAAACAGTCCTAGTGAAGTCAACCTTGACCCTAGCTGCCCAACAGTCCCAGTAAAATCAGTCTTGACCTAAGCTATGCAACAGTCCAAGCTTAATCAACCTTGACCTAACCTACTCAACAGTCCGATTGAAGTCTATTTTGATATAACCTGCCCAAAAGTCACAGAGTAATCTACCTTGAAGTGACCTCATTAACAATCCCAACCTACTCAACAGTCCTAGTGAAGTCAACCTTGGCCTAAGATGCCCAACAGTTCCAGTAAAAGTCTTGACCTAAGCTACGCAACCAGTCCCAGCTACATCAACCTTGACCTAACCTATTCAACAGTCTACGTGAAGTCTACATTGATAAAACCTGCCCAAAAGTCAGAGTATTCTACTTTGAAGTGACCTCAGTAACAATCCCAACCTACACAACAGTCCTAGCGAAGTCAACCTTGGCCTAAGCTGCCCAACAGTCCATGTAAAATCAGTCTTGACCTAAGATACACAACAGTCCCAGCTAAATCAACCTTGACCTAACCTACTCAACAGTCCAAGTGAAGTCTACTTTGATATAACCTGCCCAAAAGTCACAGAGTAATCTACCTTGAAGTGACCTCATTAACAATCCCAACCTACTCAACAGTCCTAGTGAAGTCAACCTCGACTTAAGCTGCCCAACAGTCCCAGTAATATCAGTCTTGACCTAAGCTACGCAACCAGTCCCAGCTAAATCAACCTTGACCTAACCTACTCAACAGCCCAAGTGAAGTCTACATTGATATAACCTTCCCAAAAGTCACAGATGAATCTACCTTAACGTTACCTCATTAACAATTCCAAAGACCTACTCCACAGACCCAATGAAGTCTACATTGACCTAATGTACTCACCAGTCCTTGAGACGTCTACCTTGATTTAACCTGCCCAAAAGTCACAGAGTAATCTACCTTGAAGTGGAGCCATAACCCCCCCAGGATGCCTGTAAATCTCACCCTAACCTCACTCCCCCAACGGGAATCCAACGTCGCCATTGGCCCGGCGCTCACGTGGGCAGGATATTCAGCAGCTAGAACGTCACTGCCCATGTGAGCACTAGGCAGCCAATTGGGACGCTCGATTCTTAGTGGTGAGATTTACAGGCATCCTGGGGGGTTATTTATTCTGGATGCCCTCAGCCTGTTTTATAGCGGCGGCCACCAAAACCCGGGTCACAGAGGGTGTTGGTCTGCTTTAACAAAATGGCTGATTCCAGGTATGCATTAAATAGGCACAACAAACACACTAGAAACAACTAAAAATGTTTTTTTTTTTATGTCTCTCCCATTTAGTATGTTGGCTGCCGCCCAGCTTTCTGAAAGCAACCAACATACCATCAGATACACTGAGCACAGCGATATGGAGGATGGACTATACAGCTCTAGCTGTGAATCTGACGTCACTGTTTTAGGTTTTACCACCTACATAATATTATATGATATTTGTGTGCTCTAAAACACAGCGACTAATACGGCAGCCGCTACCCTCCCAGGTAAAAGGTTAAGCTACTCAGTTTTGACATACCAGTTGTTTCTTCTTCAGTGGGATCATGAGACGGGACACTGGTATTCCTGTAGTTGTACTGCTCACAGTTCTTTTCACTTTCATCTGTATAAAAAGAAACCATGTGTCTTGTTAACCTTAATGTATTGATCGCTTTACATGGTCTAAAGTCTGACAAAGCCAACAGAGGTGATCACAAAATATTCACTGCAAAATAAAAGTCAAGTCTACCTTGATCTAACTTACCAAAAAGTCCCAGTGACAGTTACCTTAACCTAAGTTACTCAGCAGTCTCAGTGAAGTCATCCTTGGCCATATTAACTCAAAAGACTAAGTGGCGTCTACCTAGTCCCAGAAAGCTATAAGTTGACCTAACCTACCCAACAGTCCCAATGAAGCCTTCCTTGACCTTATTTACTTAAGAGTCTCAGTGGTGTCTATCGTAACCTAACCCACTCAACAGTCCCAATAAAATCTTCCTTGACCTTATTTACTTAAGAGTCTCAGTGGCATCTATCGCGACCCAACCCACTCAACTGGCACAGTAAAGTCTTCTTTGACCCAACCTACTCAACAGTCCTAGTGAAGTTACCCTTGACCCAAACTGCCCAACAGTACAAGTGAAGTCAACCTTGACCTAAGCTACCCAAAAGTCCCAGCTAAATAAACCTTGACCTAACCTACTCAACAGTCCTAGTGAAGTAAACCTTGACCTAAGCTGCCCAACAGTCCCAGTAAAATCAGTCTCTGAGCTACTCAAGAGTCCAAGTGATGTCTACCTTAAAATTACATGCCCAATCCAATGCCTAATCTACCTTGAAGTGACCTTATTAACAATTCCAAAGACCTAATCAAGTCGAGAGGATGCCCCAAAATGGTCGCTACCTTTCTATTCCAACTGTGCCAGGTTGTTGGTCTGGTTTAAAGAGGAACAGCACACAGGCATTTCACTTTCCCTTGTGTCATTCCTCTCAGGCGGCCCACTGTGTGTATCCCCCCAGCACGCCCATTCCATTAACCTTCCTGACATTCCCACTGCGCAGGCTCGGCCGAACCTGAGTGCGCTGATTAGCTGAGCAGAGGGTTTCACACAGCGAGGGATCACAATTCTGGATGCCCCAAAGAGTGGGACTCGGATGGCCCTGGACTCTTTTAGACTCCAGGACCTCTGAAGTTCCAATTAAAAGGGACATGGACTCAAAAGAGGGACAGTCCCTCCAAATCAGGGACACTTGGGAGGTGTGGTTTTATGAGATAGGGAAGTCATAGTTGTATAGATCAGAGCATATTAATCAGGTTTGGACTAGTTCCTGTTTTGCAGAGTGTAAAAATATTTTCTGGAAGTTCCACTAATACAGAGAAACTCCTCCTCCAGGGCGTAGGCAGATTTCAGGGCACCTTGTTGCTCATTGAGTTGAATGGGAAGCGCTCGCCCCTGTACCCCTGCATTCCCGGCTATGCACACTCTCCATTGTAAACAATGACAGCTGCCTACGCAATGACGTAGTCGCGGCTCTTATTGGTCGAGAGCCTGTGCATGCGCCGGGAAGGTAAAAGCCAGCAGCCGGCCCTGAAAATGTCTATTATTTTTTTTTTAATTTAAAAATGAAAAGAAAAAAAGAAATGTCTATGATTGTTCAGTATTGCAAACACAGGTAATTCATTAGGGGCTGAAAATTCATGGAAACCTAACTAGTTATTTACAGTAGTTACATAACCAATACGTTATACCATGTGACTAATTATAATAGTGGCCTATTGCTTTACACTAATGGGTGTATTCACTTTGTCTCTGATAATACTTGGGCAACATTCAATTACACCTGCAAGTATTAGCATGGGAATCTGTGAATTTACATAAATTAGTGTGGGGACTGGTTATATTTGATTTGTGACTCCAATGCAATGATGCAGCCTCACAATTACCAAACAGAAAATGTACTTAAAGGGACAGTCCAGGCAAAGGCTTTCTGCTCTCTCCAGACTGGCTGTCATCCAGCCTGCATTCAGTCTGCTTTATAATACTTCAAGCAGCTGGGGGTTATGGTGTGGTGTAGATGAAGGAGGCTGGGGGTTATGATGTGATGTAGATGAAGGAGGCTAGAGGTTATGGTGTGGTGTAGATGAAGGAGGCTCGAGGTTATGGTGTGATGTAGATGAAGGAGGCTGGGGGTTATGGTGGGGTGTAGATGAAGGAGGCTGGAGGTTATGGTGTGGTGTAGATGAAGGAGGCTGGAGGTTATGGTGTGGTGTAGATGAAGGAGGCTAGAGGTTATGGTGTGGTGTAGATGAAGGAGGCTGGGGGTTATGGTGTGGTGTAGATGAAGGAGGCTGGGGGTTATGGTGTGATGTAGATGAAGGAGGCTGGAGGTTATGGTGTGATGTAGATGAAGAAGGCTAGGGGTTATGGTGTGATGTAGATGAAGGAGGCTGGGGGTTATGGTGTGATGTAGATGAAGGAGGCTGGGGGTCATGATGTGATGTATATGAAGGAGGCTGGGGGATATGATGTGATGTATATGAAGGAGGCTGGGGGTTATTGTGTGGTCAGAGCCGTATTTACCGTTAAGCACCTGTAGGCACGTTAATTGTAAAATTAACGTGAACAGGGTTGAGGATGAACAGGTGCGTTTCACAGAAGCTGCATACAGCCTGCAGTTTCATCTTTTCACCACTGGGGACAGTGATGTGACCTAAGACTTACAAGGGAGAGAGCCTATCCAGGAAGGACCTTACAAACTCGGCCTCCGTGTGACTGCTGGTCTCTCTGCCCTTCCATATGTCTTCACTAAACTGAAGTAAGTCTTTCTGATTTTTTGTGGCAGGGAGGTGTCTGCCAAGCTGGGGCTTGCAGTTCTCCAGGCCTATAGCTGGTGAGCAGCTGGACCATGCAGTTCCCTGGGGTTGGGAGGGGGATCAGCTGGGCTTTGTAGTTGTCCAGGACACTGGAGGGAAAGCAGATGTGCCTTGTAGTCCCTCTAGGGGCAGCTGGGCCTTGTAGCTCCTTTAATGGCAGCTAGGCCTGGTTGTTCCCTTGGGGCAGCTGGTGCTTGTAGTTCCCCAGCAGAGGGGAAGCAGCAGCTGGATTTTTGTTCTCTATGTTGTAAAGGATCTTCCTCTCTATGACCTGGGTAACTACAGGTACCCAAAGGTGTCTAGTGTGGCCCTGAGTGGGAAGGCACCGATGTGTGATGCCACGTATACCTCATGTATAACCAGGTCTCCTATTATTTCTGCATGCCCTGGTCCCACATGAGTGTCAGAAGCCAATCAGGTTCACCAGATGGACAGGTGCACAGACATGTGTAAGGGCAGGGCAATGTCAGCACCCGGCAAGGTGCCCCCTTCGGGGGGTCCACTGACAGGGTCGGCCTTTGGGGTGTGCGAAGGCGCTTGACCAGTTACACAGAAAGGTAATAGGTAAACGGTGCAGGCCAATTATGAGGAAGTAGTTGGCGGACCACGTAACGCGTCGGTGAGATAAGTGGGGAGGAAGGGGGGATTCTCTCTATTATATTCATAATTGGCAACATTATGCTACTTGTATTGACTCTAAGCACCTTGTTTCCTCATTGGTTATTTAAAGGACCCTTTTCTCTGACCGGCACCTTAGCACACGGCACTTTTCACTGTCATTATTGCACAAGGTCATTAGTACACTCGCTCAGGCCCGGATTAACGTAGGGGCGAACGGAGCTGCCGCTCCAGGCCCCTACGTTAAAACAGGCCCAGCAGCCTGCGAACGCGGCCCGCATAGGCCGCCCTGCGCCCACTATAGAAGGGAAAAGGGCCGGCCGCCGTTAACAAGTGAAGAGGGCCAGCCCTGGGCTGTCACAGGCCGGCCCGCCTCCTTACCTAGGCCGGCTCCTCCTCTCCCGCAGGCAGTGCTGGAATCAGGGCTGGAATTGGGTTGCAGTGCAGTCGATGGCCAGGCGGGGGCGCGGTGCTGCCGGTAACTGACATGTGCAGAGGACGCCTGCAGATGAGGAAGCTGTGACGTCACCATGCCGACAGAGCTCTGCAGGGGAATCAGGTAGGAGCTGTGCGCTGTTATGAGGGGAGTTAGAGAAGGGTAACGCGGGAGGCGGTGATATAATAAGTGCAGGAAGCCGACCCGGACCTTTGTTTTGCTCCGAACAGCGGGGTTTCCAGGTGACAGCTCCCTCCCCTCCCCCTCAGTGGAGGCCATTTATTGTTATTGTGGCTGTCTGTGGAACTGGACTACAAGTGCCAGCATGACATGGGCTTACTGGAAAACAACCAGACTGCCACCATATTTCTGAGAGTACAGCAGGGGGCACCAAAACCCCAGATATTCTGGGTGGGAACCAATCAGACCCCTCCCCTATAGGAAGTACCACGACCCCAGCCATTCCAATCATGCCAGGGAAGTACAGAGAGGACTCCTGTATAGGGCACTTCTATAAAAGGGGACCCACATAACAGCCCTGCAGCAACTTTTGCTTCACCCACTCAGTGTGCTGCCGCATCATCAGATTAATCACCTAACCTGGTGTAGCCAAGATCCACCCCCTCAGTCCTTCTCCAAGCTCCACCCATCCATCCTTCTCCAAGCTCCACCCATCCATCCTTCTCCGAGCTCCACCAATCCATCCTTCTCCAAGCTCCACCCATCCATCCTTCTCCAAGCTCTCCCCCATCCATCCTTCTCCAAGCTCTCCCCCATCCATCCATCCTTCTCCAAGCTCTCCCTTCATCCATCCACCCTTCTCCAAGCTCTCCCTCCCTCCATCCATCCACCCTTCTCCAAGCTCCAGCCAGCCATCCACAATTCCCCAAGCTCCACTCATCCCTAAGCGCTGTTCATCCATCCACCCGCCCCTCTCTAAGCGCTGTTTATCCCTCTCCAAAGTCCATCTATTCATCCACCTCCCCTCCAAATTTCACTCATCCATCCACCCCTCTGCAAGCTCCACCCACTGTAAAAAGATGGAGCCTTGAATGATAGGTGGCTTCCTTTAAAGTAGACCAATCACTGCAGTTGCCGGACTTAGACTCCAGGGCCGGCCGACTTAGTGCCCCAATTCTGGGATGCCCCACTGTGTGACACTCCCCCCCCCCCAAGATTGCCAATGGCATTACCTTTCCGTTGGCCCCTTGGGTGATCATGAGCCGCATCACTGCAGTTGAACCACACAAGCATATCTGAATGGCTGGACATGGGAGTATGCCTCAGCTGCAGAGATGCTGGGGATGCAGCTGCCCCACTCCTTATGCTGATGGTAAGCCCTGACTGGACAAGAGCCCACAAATGTGCCTTGGCAACAGCGGAAAAGTGAGTTGTGTGGGCGATCTGGGGGGTTTCACACAGTGGGGTATCTGTAATTGCGATGCCCCATGGACAAGGCCCAATCATCAGGATTATATTAGTAATAGTAGCAAGGGGGTGCATAAATAGATGGTAATAGGGGGCTCCGACAATTTTTCTGGGGCCCAGAAGTTCCTGATGGCAGTCACAGTGGGGGGGGGTGACATTGTACAACAGCGAAACATGTAGAAAGAATTGGGGGGGATGTTTTCCTTTCCACCCCGGGAGCTGTTTAGCTTAGAAACGTTCCTAGTGGGCGGCGTCCATTGCTTTCAATGGATGCTGGCCATCTGGGGCACGCCCACCGGCCAGCGGCCCAGCGCGCAACAGCCGGCATTAAATCAATTTTGAAGATGAGACCTGAAATGAGAGGAAGTCACGCGGCATTAGGAGGGGGACGACGGCGGTACCTGTCAGGCCGCAGGCAGGGGTGAGTGACTGTATGCGTGTCATCGGGGGCAGTACTGTTGGATGGCGCCTCCCCAGCTGTAGAATGGGAACACCCCCCCTGCGGATAATGGCAGCGTCCGGGGGCGTTCCCTTCTCTGCATCGCTGAAGACGACAAGTGAAGATGGCGGACGTATGGCCCTGAGGAGGTGAGCGGCGGGAGATCGGCGGCATCGGGCTCCAGAGGGACCGGACTGGGAGGAGGGTATGCAGGAGTGAGAGACAGCCAGCGATTGGGAGGGTGCGCTCTATATTGAGAGTGAGACCAGTGTGCTGGCCTGACGTTGAGCGGGGTGGGGGACCAGTCTGTACTGAGGGATGCCCCCGCTTTGTCTGTACTGAGGAATGCCCCCGCTGTGTCTGTACTGAGGGATGCCCCCGCTGTGTCTGTACTGAGGGATGCCCCCGCTGTGTCTGTACTGAGGGATGCCCCCGCTGTGTCTGTACTGAGGGATGCCCCCGCTGTGTCTGTACTGAGGTATGCCCCCGCTGTGTCTGTACTGAGGAATGCCCCCGCTGTGTCTGTACTGAGGGATGCCCCCGCTGTGTCTGTACTGAGGGATAGCGAACCCACTACAACACCTCTTTGACACTCTGGGCCCCCCCAAAAGCGAGTTGGTTCTTTTTTTTTTTTTTAGCTAAAGAACAAACTCTATGAAGATATGCAAATTATTCATACACTAACATGTATTCAGCTATCCTGGTAATTTAATGTACATTAGACATGTGACACATGCACTTTGTCTTAAACAAAATTGCTTTGTGTTGCGTTTTCATTTTATATACTTCGATAAATAGGCCCGTCAAAATCTACAGCACCAGGCCCGGGATGCTCTTAATCCGGCCCTGCACTCGCTGCTTCCCTTTTTTTGACACTAATTGCTGCTATTGTTTGGGCTAAAACTGTATGCCCAGTCTCTTCATCTTGTTAAATTCAATCAACTTGTACTATAAGCACTAGCACTTTTAATTCACGTCTGTCAGTACAATAGGCTCGATTCAGAGGCACATTTGCCTGCACTTCCGTAGCTGTCTGTGAAAGTTTTTGTGGGTGTTTGTCATTTTTTTTCGTTCATTTTTCATTCGTACGAACGTTCGGGCAAATGCGTATATGCGCTTTCGATGAACGAAAGCAAATCTGAACATTTCCGTTAGTTTGGGTCATTTTCCAAACCAAATCTGATATTTTTCGTTCGTTCAGATAACTTTATTGTTTATAACGTTATTGCTATGGGCTTGCGTCTCATTCAGAGAGCTGATTGCCGACGGACCACCACCCTATAAATCTGTTTCCTTTGCGATGCCCTTACGGGACCATTTTGACCTCGAGACTAGCATCTATGGACGACTCTAGTGCATTTGAGGAGCATGAGGATCTGCAGCTCATGGGCATTGAAATTGCCTGGAGAGCTGAGACCAGATTGCACCGGCGGCGACGCATGCACATCGATGGCATGCATGACGTTGAGTTGTTCGAGCTCACCAGACTAATCGTGCTGCCCTTCATAAATTGTATAGTGAGCTGCGGCCATGGTTAGCCCGCACCACAAGGAAGGGGCAAGCAATTTCAGGTATGACCAAGATGCTTGGCTGCCTGCAATTTTTGGCGAACGGCTCGTTCCAGAGGCTGGGTGCCCTCTCCGTGGGGATCTCCCAGCCTACGCTGAGCCGCGCGCTATCCAAGTTTTTGGAAGGCATGGCTACCATTACTCGGAAATATATTTGTTTTCCTGATGACATGGTAGCCAGAAACGCGATTAAGCTGGCATTTTATAACATCGCCGACATGCCCAACGTCATGGGTGCAATTGACTGCACCCACTTTGCCCTGGTCCCTCCGGCAGTCGACGAGTATATCTACAGGCAGGTTCAATCAGTCCTTTTTTTTTTGGTTTTAATGTCCTTAAAAATTCCAAAATACCCTCTTGTAAAATGTCCCTTCTTCGAATTAGTCCCTCCTTGTAATTAATCCCTCCTTGTAAGTTATCCATCGTTGCAAATACTTCCCTTATTTTAATTATTCCCTCCGTGTAATTTATCCCTCCTTTTAATGTATCCCTCCTTTTACATAATCACTCCTTGTATTTTTTTCCTACTTGTAAATATTCCCTCCTTGGAAGTAATCCCTCCTTGGAATTATTTAATACTTTAAAATATTCCCTCCTTGTAATTTATCCCTTCTTGTAAGTTAGGCCACAATTTAATGTATCCCTCCATTTAAGTATTCCCTCCTTTTAAAGAGTCCCTGTGGAACCATGGACCGTATTTAGTTGCATATAAATGTCACATGTGTTCACCAAGGAAAAAATGTAACGTGTACCTGAAATAGACCCGGAAAAGTTAATCTTTCCTTTTTCAAACATACATATTGTTTTTTGGCAAGACAAAATACTTATGTACTTGTTTATTGCTATTTTAATTGGGCCACAGGTTTTGCTTAGGGTGTGATTAGTTAGTGTTTCCCATTATAAAGTTTTTGTGTTTTTTTTTTTATCCCAGGAACCGCAAAAATACCATTTTGTGAATACTCACCTGTAAAATGGGTATTATAAGTATGTCACACACCCCACTTCAATCATTAATTATTACACTTGGGTAACTCCACCAGCAGGTGGCGACGTGCAGAGAAGTCATGAAAAAAACAAGCCCCTCCTGGTCTATACATACCTGGTACCTCTCACTCATTCCCCAGTATTCAAACAGCAGTAAAGACAAGGTACCAGGAAAAAAACCCTCAAACTGTAAACGAAAACTTCACCCTATAAAGAATCCGGGATACCAAAAGGGCGGGTGAAGTGGGGTGTGTGACATACTTATAATACCCATTTTACAGGTGAGTATTCACAAAATGGTATTATTCTAAGTATGTCACACACCCCACTTCAATCATTAATTATTACACTTGGGACATCCAACAGCAGTGTCCAGAAAAGGGCGGGTATCCAACAAGGCCATAATGCAAAACTCAAACCACTGCAGCCTGCAGAACCTTGCGGCCAAACACAGCATCCGCTGAAGCCCGCACATCACCTAGTAAAAACTTAGAAAAAGTGGGAACAGAAGACCAAGTAGCAGCCTTACAAACTTGTTCAACATAGGCCTGGTGCTGAAAAACTTAAGGCACTCCAACAACACGAGTAGAATGAGCAGTGATACGAAAAAAGGGGAAACCTCCCCCTTGGTAGAATAGGCCCCAACAACAGCCAGACGAATCCATTTGCTAATGGAAGACTTAGCGGGAGCCAAACCCTTACTAGGCCCAACAGGGCACAACGAAAAAGACATCAGTCTTACAAAAAAGAGAAGAAGTAAACAAACAGTACTTCACCCAGCGTACCACATCCAAACAGTGCAAACCCTCTCCTTGTCATTCCTAGGCTTAGGACACAAGGAAGGAAGAACAAAGTCCTGGTTAAAATGAAAAACAGAGACCACCTTAGAAAGAAAGTCCGGTTTGAAGCGGAAAACCACCTTGACCTGATGTCTCTCAAGGTGAAGAGCCTGAACCAACAAGGCTGCCAACTTCGAGACAAGCAGAACAGAAGTGATGGCCACCAACAAAGCAACCTTCTGAGACAGAGTAGGAAGAACAATAACCTGCAAAGGCTCAAGGAGAAGCCGGAGAAGAGCAGAGAGAACCGAATTCAAATCCCAAACATGGAGCAAAGGCTTCCTAGGAGGCCACAGATGCGAACCCCCTGGAAAAAAGTCCTGACCAAAGGATGGAGTGCAAATGATCTAAAAAGATAGGCAAAGCAGAAACCTGCCCCTTCAAAGTACTCAGCTGAAGACCAGAGTCCAGCCCAGATTGAAGAAATCCCAAAATCCTAGAAACAGAAAAGACCCGACAGGGCAAAGATCTAGCCTCACACCAATCAATATAAGATCTCCAAGCCCTATAATAGATGGAAGAAGAGGATCTCTTCCTAGCACTAATAAGAGTCCGAATGACCGAATCCGAAAGACCCTCCTCCTTTAAGATGGAAGTTTCAGCAGCCAAGCCGTCAAAGCCAGCGTTGGTAAACTGGGGTAACACAGTTGACCCTGAGAGAGGAGATCCGGCCGAAGAGGCAGATCGAACTGATCCACTGCCAGACGAACGATGTCTGCGAACCACACCCGCCTTGGCCACCTTGGAGCCACAAGAATGGCGGGAACCCTCTTCCAGAACCAACCTTCGCAGCACCCCGCCTAGCATGGGGATCGGAGGAAACAGATAAAGAAAACCCCAGGTCCCCCCAACTCAGGGCCATGACATCCGCCGCCATAGCCGGAGGATCCTGGGAAAGCGACACGAATGTCGGAAGCTTGTAATTGTGACGAGAGGCGAACAGATCCACCTCCGGCATCCCCCACCGGAGACCAAGCGACCGAAACACCAGAGGGTGGAGAGACCATTCCCCCGGCGGAAAGAACACCGGCTCAGAAAGTCCGCCTCCGTGTTTTCCACTCCTGGAATGTACACTGCCGAGATACAAGGGACATGAGTCTCTGCCCAAACTAGGATCAGAGACACCCCTCTGAGGACACCCAAACTGCGAGTCCCTCCTTGGTGATTGATGTAAGCAACCGCCGTCCGATTGTCCGATCGAACCTGAACAGGCAAGCCCTGTAAATGCTGCGTCAAGTGAGACAGAACCAACCTGATGGCTCTCAACTCCAAAAAAAAAAAAATTGATGGGCAAGTGGGCTTCCTGAGGACCCCACCGCCCCCGGAACCGAAGATCCTTCCAGAAACCTCCCCCTCCTAACAAACTGGCGACCGTAGTGACAGTTTCCCAAAGCAGGGTCAGAAATGACCTGCCCTTCAAGAGATTGTCCGAGACCAACCACCACAGTAGAGACTGCCGAACCTGGGGAACATCCGGAAGGACCGATCCAACGACCGCGGTTGCCGGTCCCAAGATGCCAACAAATGAAGCTGAAGCGTCCGTATGTGAAACTGCGCGAAGGGAACTGCCTCGAAAAAAGCTACCATCAGCCCCACCAGTCTCAACCCTAGATGGATGGACGGGCGAGAATTGGAAAGAAGAAGCTGAGCCAATTCCTGAATCAAAAGAACCTTGGCCTGAGGGAGAAACACTCTGTGCTGGCAAGAGTCCAAGGACATCCCCAGAAAGGCCACCACCCTGGCCGGAACCAGAGAGGACTTGGGATAGTTGATCACCCAGCCGAACCTCACCAGAATGGACACCACCGTGCTGGTGTCCCCATCCGCAAGACTGAAGAAAGGCCCAGATAAGGCACAATGCGAATCCCCTGAGCTCCGAGCAGGGCTATCACGCCCGCCAACACCTTGGTGAACACTCTCGGAGCCGAGGTGAGACCGAATGGAAGAGCCACAAACTGAAAATGCTGATCCACCACCACAAAGCGAAGAAACCTCTGGTGAGCTGGAAAGATCGTAATGTGAAGGTATGCACCCATGATGTCTATGGACCTCATAAGGTCCCCCTGACACACACATACATTACAAAAAACAAAAACCAATTCATTGAGGGATTACTACCAGATGCGCCACATCAACAAGAACAAAACCAGGCAGAGACCCATATGAGGCAGCATAACGGGAAAAATATATGCATAATATATATATATATATATATATATAAATAAATAAACACGCTGCATAATAACGTGAAATAGGAGAACCCAGAAGGATTCCCAGCAAGGGCCCTGCCGTTACCCCCAACGATAAGTGTCCTACCTGGACCAAAAGAAGCGAGGAAGTATGGCGCCAGCGAACGGAGGAGGATGGAGAGGGAGGGAACAGACCCACAAGCGCGGGAGACGCCGTGGCCCCGCCCCTCCCAGCACAGTAGACACGGCGCGGGCCACGCCAAAAACGCAGCCCCGCCCACCATCCCCACAGAGCCGAACAGCGCGTACAGAATGGCGCTGACATAAGCCGCCAGACGGCCGTGGTACAAGAGCCGCCTGGAAACCGCCCCCCAGTCTAGCCAGCGGGCGGCGGGAATCCACGGCGCCCCAACGACTAAAGCGGGCCGGCGGCGCAGCGCGCCGCCCCGCCTCGCCCCCGCCAGCTATGGAGAACGGGCTGAGAGACAGGCGCCAAAATGACGCCTGCCCTCAGGACAAGCGGTGGGCCAGCGACACATACGCCGCCCGACCCGCCCCAACGCCAACAAGGAAAAGCGACCAGGGGGCTCAAGGAGCCCCCAAAACAACCAGTAAAACGGCAGACGGACGGACCGCGGCACCCGTCCCTGCCAAAAGCACAACACACACTCCCCTCACACATAACAAGAGCTCCTAAAAGGCCCTACGCAGGGAGAAATTAAAGAAAGCACACACACAAGTACAAGGGTGGGAGGGGGGCAGAAATGACCTAGGGGCTGGGGCATCCCACATCCGGATCACCAACCGGACAACCACTATGCCCCATAATATGGGGTCGAGCGGAGGAGCTAATCTCCTAGGCACCTTAAGTGCCATCTACGCTTTGCCCGGCCTACAGCCTAAGCTGGGAGGCTACCACATAATCAGGGGAAAGTAACAAGAGGAACCGGGCAGAAATAGACCATGGGGGGGGGGCGGGGTGATACCCCGGCTACCTGCAAGCAGGAGACTTCTTTCTTCTGTCTTGTCGCCATCTTGCAGAGAAGAAACACTGGGGAATGAGTGAGAGGTACCAGGTATGTATAGACCAGGAGGGGCTTGTTTTTTTCATGACTTCTCTGCACCTCGCCACCTGCTGGTGGAGTTACCCAAGTGTAATAATTAATGATTGAAGTGGGGTGTGTGACATACTTAGAATATGGGCCACTCAATGAATGTCCAAGCAGTGGTGGCCCCGGACATGCGGTTCCTTAGTCTGCTCACCAGGTTCCCAGGCTCATCCCATGATGCCTACATTCTTCGCAGATCTGGATTGTACGGTCGGTTTGAGTCTGGGGAATTTTGCGGTGGATGGGTCCTTGGTAAGTTGCAGCCAATAACGTCCTTTTTTTTGGATATGTATGGCAATGAATTTAGTTTGTGTCCCAAGATATGAAACTATGCCTATTTGAACACCTTGTTTACATGTGAAACACGACCTTAACCATTAGATTTTTCAAGCAACAAAGCCTTGCCAAATGTTAGTCCTGCATTAGCAAAATGTTGAAATGGAATTTAGAGTTAAGTAATAATTAGTCTTCCATACACTCTGCTTAAATTATGTCCTTGAATTTATCCTAGGGTCTGCGCCATCTTTGAGTAGATGCATTACACTTACTGAGTAGAGGAGAGCGGGATAAAGTGCAGGCGGCGGGTTAGAGCTGGTTTGTACTCACACAAAGCAGCTACAGGGTCCTGAAAAGTTAAGACATCCAAGAATGCTGAGCAGCACAGTCCTAAACCAATACCAGTTAGCAGTCTGGCTGATTGGCCCTCATCCGCCATCTTGGATGTTTAATTTTTTCCCACATCTATTTAATATTTTTTATTTTTTTTCAGGGCCTGTACACTATGTATGCTCATGCTGTGTAGCAAATGTGACCTAGGCTCTTAGTAATGTTGATGGCCCGTTTAAGGGATTCCATTTATTGAGTAATGTGTAATTTATGTTTTTTATAATACATTTTGGCAGGTGATTCCGGCTATCCGGCCCCATAATGCAGCCGAGGAGGCATATAATATGACTTTGCAGCCCGGCGTCATGTCTCCTCTCCCTGGGCAGGCAGGGAACATCGCCGATCGCGACCCGTGACCGGTGTCCGCGACCCCAAAAAGGTCATAGATATTATAATGGCCTGTGCAGTGTTGCATAATTTTGCTAGATTGCAGCGTGTCCCCCGGTATGTGGATGTGCCCCCCTCTCCACCCACCGATGACCCAGACGAGGACTATCGTGGCCCACCGAGTGCGTCTGCCCAAGCAGTGCGGTCTAATTTAATTGAGACACATTTTGCTTAATTTGGTGTTCCTTTGTTTGTTTTGTCCCTTTTTTCTTGGCTAATTCTGTTTTTGGACCTTTGTGTTTGTATGTTTGTTTGTTACTTTTACAAACAGTAAAGAAATAATTTAAAAGAACCTCACACATGATTTTCATTTGGGTTTTTTTGGGATGTTACAGATGTGTTACTGCCTACTTTAACTCATCTTTATTCACCCAAAAGGCATAAACTTAGCCCACAACAGGTCAATTACAATTTTCTGTTCTGTAGTTTATTTCAGAAGTAAACATTGGATTTGATGGTCACTCCCATAGTTGCATAAAATACATGGGCAAAACACAAATGAAAGTTTAGCCAAATCAGGCCACATAGCAATTGCCCAGAGGCAGGAGTTTTAAAGTAAGGCACTCCTGTGCAAATTTTTGGACAAATGAAAATTTTACAAACATAGGTGACAAGCATTGCCATGTCCACATTGGGCAGCAAACAAATAGGCCCACAGACACACTCTCTCCTGCTTGGCCACATTTGCCACAGGCACAGGTGTAAAGCAGCCAAACCTATGCCACATCTCCACCTGTTACTCAGTGTGCCACCCAAACAAGAACCCCCAGTCCCAATCCAAGTCCATTTCAATCTCTGCCAGGGGTCAAGGTAGTAGTTTGCCAGGCCAGAATGTCTCCCAATCATGCCTACAAACAGGAGGAGCCAGAACCAATGTCATGCGCTACAAGCATGCAGCGCAACAGCTTGAGTGGCAGGTTAATTAAGGCTTGACCTCCGGCATTGGCTAGTGGGCTACCTCAGCACTCTAATGAGCTATATGGGCGCAAATCCAAAGCAAACAAGCAAAGCCATACCAAAAGGGTATATTGGTAGGGCTCACCAGACAGGTCAATACAGTGGGGATGTAGATCAAAGATGTGGAGCAGATACAGGCCAAATAGGCCTTAAAATGGGGGATGCCCATAAAACCCAGGTTGGGGCCCTTGGAAGTGGGCCCTCACCTGGGCCTGTGTGGCATTCAGAATCTGCAACTGTTCCAACATGTTTCTATTAGAAGTTCGAAATTCAGCCATCATGGCACGGAGATTGTTAGTTAAGGTGGGCATGTGGCTGTTGCTATTTCGAACTTCCTCAAGCATGGCACTGTAATAATTGGATAAGGTGGCCATGTGACTGTTGTTGGACCTAAATTCAGTCAGCATGGAGTTTAATGCGTTGTTTAAGGTTTCTAATTGCCCATGAAGATGTTCGTGGTTTCGTTGATTTTGGAGGCGAAATAGCTGCCTCTCATGGTGCCATGCTGACTCCATCATCGGCGCGCCCCTCCCCTGGGAAACTGGGCGACGTAGTCGACTACGCCTCCCAATTCCCCCGGGTTGGGGGTATGCAGATGATGTGCCTCTAGGTCCACTAACAGCCACAGGTCTGCTTGGCAATTCCTCAGCAGTAGAGCTAACACTGGGGACTGTCGGCTCAGTCTCTGCATGCTGCCCATGATGGGCATGCAGCCAGCTTCACTCTGCTGCTGAGCATTTGGTGTAGAAACATGTTGGGACAGTTGCAGATACTGTCCCAGGGGGAGCTGTTCTGAAGGTTCAATGAAGGCTCCATCTTCCTCCAGCTCCTGGATTTCCTCCATCAGTGTGTGGGTCTGTTGGGACATGTAAAAAAAAAGGTTCAGTTTAGGGAATACATATGTAATTCAGCAAAAAGAAACATGGCAAGGCACATGCATAAGCAACATCATATAAAGACACTTACCGTATATATCAGATCCTGGGTCCGAGGCAGCACGGAAGTAGACGGCATGTTAAAACTGGCAGAGGATTCCCCACTAGCTGAGGGATGATGCTGGGCTGCATCGGGGAAAAGAAGGCATGTTAACACACAACTAGGCATTGGTGATGTGTATTAACACATATGGTTCCCTAAAACACGGGCCCATGCATGAATGGCAACTCCCCCAACGGACCAAGTTAAACTTAACTATGAATGTCATTATCTGTTAGATGTATTAGTCAACAAGTACATACACATTGGTCTCCTTAACCAAAATAAACATGCATGTACTGGCTGTTCTGAGGCTTCACACATCACTTAAAGGCCATTATGGGACCACACTCAGCTTGCAAATAGCATTTGCCATTAGATTAGCTGTTTGACAAGCACCCCAGATCAAGTCTTTCTGAGCAAAGCACAGCTCAAACCCAAAGTGGCTACAGATAAAGATGGAAGTGTTGTATGTAATTGACTCTAAATACATAACAGCCAGTCCTTTGCTAATCTCAATAGTGTTCCTCAAGACTCTCCAAAATAATCTATGAAGAAGTAAAAAAGCAAATAATAGGTCGCCACACATAACACACCCTGTTTAAATTGTTACCTCCACTACAAGGCACACCCTAGGGGCATGTGTTAATATATTGGTTTGTGCGTAATTTTACATGTAGATCACATTTCACATACACAGTAAAATTACTAACCGGCAGGAATAGTAGGGATGTCCATGTCCTGTCAGGCCGAGTGTCCCTCTAAGGCCACAGGATGTAGCAGGCCCAGCACCATCTCCTCAGCTCGGGTAAATTGCAGTTTGGTGGGGAATCCGCCGCCAGTTTGTAAGCTGAAAAAGAGAGTTGCACACATTTAGATAAATGCTTTCAATACAAGACGAAGCCAAATCCACAAAGTATATATGTACCTGTAATGACGCCATTTATTTTCTTTCTTCCATGCTGCATACTTTAGGTCCGATATTTTCCTTTGTATGTGCTCCACATATTTGAGCTCTTCCCCCGCTGCATTGACCTGTCTGGTGAGCTCCTCCAAAATATTGGCTTTGCGCTGCTTGCTTGTAGCTTTGGATCTGCGCCCATATAGCTCATCATAATACAAGGTGAGGCCACTAGCCAATGCCAGACTTTGGGCCTCACCAAACCTGCCACTCAAGTGGCCTCGGCGCAATGTGCGCCCTGTTGCTTGACGTTCTGGCTCATCAGTGGTTGGCGGCAAATGGGGGGACATTCTGGGCTGGCTGTGTTGGGAAGAAATGTAGGACTGGACTTGGATATGGACTTGGGGTTCTTGGCTGGGTGGCCACTGAACTAGCAGGCGTAGCTGTGGCATATTCAGCCTGCCTTTCCACCTGTGCCGGTGCCAAATGTGGGCGAGGAGGAGAGGGTGTGGTGGATGATGTTGGGCTTCTTGGCCTGTGCCTCTGTGGCCCCTTCACACTTTCATGGCCCTGGGAGGTTGATGCACGTGGGTGGGATGATGGTGAACTGTGGCTGCTGGGGCTTCGGGCCCGGTGTCTTGGCCTCTTGGCCTGTGAGCTTTCCCACGTGGGTGGGGTGATGTTGAGCTCTGGCTGCTGGGGCTTCAGGCCCAGTGTCTTGCTTTGCATGAGAGCTTTTCCCACGTGCCTGGGGTGATGCTGAGCTCTGGCTGCTGGGGCTTCGGGCCCGGTGGCTTGGGCTCTTTGCATGCGACCTTTTCCCACGTGTGTGGGGTGATGGTGACCTTTGGGGGCTGGGGCTTCTCAGCCTCTTGGTGTGCTTTTTAGGGGCCATACCTATGTGCTTGCTGGGCTGGGCCTTCTTCTTTGGCGCTGGCTCCTTGGTTTTTGTGCTTGTGGGTGCCTTTGCGGTCGCCTTCGCCTGCCCACTGCGGGTTCCCGGCTGCTTCGCCTTTGGCATTTTTGAGGCATGGGGGGGGGCTGCTGAAGCCTCCTCACACTTCTCTGCCTTTTTCCTGCTGGCTTCCTTGGCTGCTTTGGCCTTAGCGGCGGATTTTTTGGGTGGCATAATGATGAGACTCTGAAAGAGAATGAGCTGTGGCTCCAGGACCCTTTAAATACTAATGCCGGGGTCTGACGTTTACACATTCGCATACGCGTTCGTCCGGCCGTGCGGAACCCGGAAACCGCAGGGGCATTACTTATATGCTGCAGACAAGAGGCAAGATGGCGCCCACAATCTTCACCCGCCAACAAGAAGAGATCATCATGCTTGTAAGTGTCTTTTAATGCCTTTGATTTGCCATAATATGCCAAAATGCATGCCTAGCCCTTAAGGAAGAGCATGAAGAAACGGTTGTTTTAAAAAGTGTCTCAAACTCCATGCCAAACCGAAGTGAGGGCCCACACGTGCGAATCAACACTGAGGCCAGCTTCAAGGATTGGATTAGGCTACAAATGTGTCTGTTAATGTCATTTAGTAAAATGATCGATTGTTGACAGATATTTGTATGCTGTTTTAACTAAAACCTTGTTTTTTTTGTGTTTTGTAGACCATGCTGGAGCGCAGGTACGACTACCTGCCCAACTCTTTTGAGAAGCGCACCGTCGCCCTGGAGATCATTGCCAAAATCCAACATCAAACGGACACCACCTTCACCCACACACAGATCATGCAGCATTGGTCGGACCTGAAATGACTGCACATGCCCCGGGTGCGGAGGTTTTTCGGAATCCATTTCCCAAGTAAGTACATAGCGATTGCATGCAAGATGTAACTAAGACAGAAGGTAGGCCTTTAGTTATAATGACTTTTCTTTGGTAGGGTTGGAAATGGATTACCGCATTCGCCGCACCCGGAGGCGCACAGGCCGACCAGTGCTGCATGAATCTGCAGCTGGAAATGGAGGTGGTGGATCTCCAGTGCGACGGTCCTACCCCTCCTCTGTTGGTTCCTCAGACCAGCCCCTGGACCTTTCCACAGAGGAGGGGCGGCACGGCGTGGGCAGGCAGTCGTACCCAGCGATGCAGGTGGGAGCCTCTGGTATGTGATTCTTCATGTAACCGCAGACACATATACATGCAATTTCCACCCAAGCTGATTCCCTTAATCTGTTTTTGTAGATGCTTCTGGAGCGGGTGAAGATGCGCAGGCTGCAGCAGATCTCGCCCAGGGAGAAGGTGAGTGATGTGACACACACATTGAAAATGACATTTGATTACTGTTGACTAAGACATTATAAGTGACCCTATTTGCCATGTCTCGACAGCCTCTACTTCCCAACAGTGGCAGGGCCCAGGACGTAGGGTTGTCCCCAACGAGGCATCCGTTGGCCACCAACCAAGTAAGTTGTAATGTCATTCTTTGCAGTATGTGTTAAGTGACATGATCCCCCAGATTCAGAAAGCCAGAGTCAATGGCATTAGCAGAATTACCTGTGCCCACTTGCTTTGAGTAATTAATTACCAGAATGACCTCTGCCCACTTGCTTAGAGCAATTACTTACCAGAATGACCTCTGCCCACTTGCTTAGAGTAATTCCTTACCAGAATGACCTCTGCCCACTTGCTTAGAGCAATTACTTACCAGAATGACCTCTGCCCACTTGCTTAGAGTAATTACTTACCAGAATGACCTGCGCCCACTTCCTTGGAGTAATTACTTACCAGAATGACCTGTGCCCACTTCCTTAGAGTAATTACTTACCAGAATGACCTCTGCCCACTTGCTTAGAGTAATGACTGACATATGTCGTGATTATTTAAGTTGGCAACTAACAAACATGCCATCCACAGGTGAGAAACATGTATTTGTGGCCAAATAATGTTTTTGTATTAATTTTATACAGTGACCACACGGGCAAGAGTTGAAGAAATGAATCGAAGGGTCCTTGAGTTGGTGGCCGATATGCAGCAGCTGGTTGACTCGTTGGGGACAACAGAAGAAGAATAGTGTTCTGAGTCCTGTCACTGTTTTTATTTATGTAAATAGTTTTAAATATTTGACATTTTTACACATTTTAAAGTTTATTGGGTTTTTAAATTTTTATACATTTTGATAAAAAAAAAATTTCCAAATGGCCCAAAAAATGGCCTTCAACTAAAAAAAAACTAAACCAAAATCAACGTTTCAGTGTCATTTTTTAACACAAATACATTAACACCAAACGAAGGGTCAAATAAATATTTAGAGATGAAGATTCAGATGACCAGGAAGTGGTTTGGGTAAGTTTTAGGGGCCTAAAATGGAAGAAGAACCTAACAGCGAAGTGGTTTGGGTACGTTTTAGGGGCCTAAAATGGAAGAAGAACCTAACCGCGAAGTGGTTTGGGTAAGTTTTAGGGGCCTAAAATGGAAGAAGAACCTAACTGCGAAGTGGTTTGGGTACATTTTAGGGGCTTAAAATGGAAGAAGAACCTAACCGTGAAGTGGTTTGGGTAAGTTTTAGGGGCCTAAAATGGAAGAAGAACCTAACCGCGAAGTGGTTTGGGTAAGTTTTAGGGGCCTAAAATGGAAGAAGAACCTAACCGCGAAGTGGTTTGAGTGAGCTTTAAGGGTCCAAAAGGGAAGATGGAGGATAGTGCTAAGTGGTTTGGGTGAGCTTTAAGGGTCCAAAAGGGAAGATGGAGGATAGTGCTAAGTGATTTAGCTAAACATTGTAGTAGAAGTGAGGGTGTCAAATATGTAGGCGAGCACTTTAATGAGTTAAGTTTGTAGTGCGCAGGCGCAAGATCATAAGGATTTCCATCTGGACGATAATTTATTGAAAAAGGGAAACAGAATCTATCGGGAAACGTAAAGGATTCGTGGGAGGAGACGATGGGAAAAGGGCAAAAACGAAAGGCTACGTTGTAACCTGAGAAAATGAAACAGAAAAGTCACGATGGAAAATGACATCCTCGTACTCGTACTCTGGCATACGAACGGACGGAAACTTTACAGAAGGTTTGCAATGCATGCATAGAATCGCTCGCACACTCATACGAGAGCGGGAAAATTTGAAAATAATACGAGATCGGCACAAAAACGAAAGTCTTTTTTTGTCTCTCTGAATCGAGCCTAATATGTATTGAATGCCATGATTGATTTGGTTATGATTAATTGATCAATTATTCTTCATTAATTAGCCCCGGCTCTCCTCCCCACTAAGTTGCTTTGTTTTTTAATATTGTCTCAAATGTTAGTTGTGTGTTTCATATGTCTCATGCATTGCATGTATATTGGTATTAAATAAATTTTAATTGAATTGTTACCACTCTGTGTGCTGCCAATTGCCTGGGAATTACAGTGGGTCAGCTCTAGAGTCCCACTGTTGAACGATTGGGCGCTTGACCAGTGTCAGACTGGGAGGGCACCGCCACAGCTGGTGCCCACATCTCCTCGAATGGCGGGTTTCCACACAACAGGACATTTCGATTTAGATTCCAGGACAGGAAGTGCCGGGTTTTGTTCTGCTTTTAAGTTGCCCATCCCAGCTGATTTCCTATCCCTGGAGCATCCCAATCTGTGATACCCTACTGTGTGACACCCCCTTGGATCGCTGCCATACCCACTATGCAAGCAATTCCACCCCTGAGTTTTGGTCCGCTTTACAGGGGCATCTACATTTGGGATGCTCCTGTTTGTGAACCCCCCTGGTTTAGCCGTTAACAAAGGAGTGGGGGGGTCACACACAGGGGCATCCAAAATCCGGAGGATCTAGATTCGTTTAGACTTCGAGGTCAGGTTTAAACGGGTTTGGTGCTCTTCAAAGAAGACCAAAACTAGAGTTTTGGTCCAAACGGCATAATGCTTAGGGGGCATCCAGATTTGGGATATCCCTCGGTGATGTGATGCAACTCTTCACCACAAAGGGGCCAACTGAGATCATGCCGCCCAAGGTCCCACATAAACCTGGATCCGGCCCTGTGTAAGGGGGTGCCAGGAGATGATATTCACACACCCCTTCACATACAAAGCTCTTAGTTGGATCAGCAGGTGTCACTCGCTGTCTCTTTATTATACACATTCTCTATGCCTTCCGCTCTTTTTACCTCCCATCACCTTCTTTTCTACATCCCTCCATCTCACTTAACCTTTTTTACATATTTTCCCATCTTTTTCTTTTCCCCACGTTTTCCTTTTTTCCACCTTTTTAAGTGTACATTCAAACATTAATACATTGTTACTTAAAGCTTAAAGTGGAACTTCATTCAGAAGGTCCACCCCCCGTCCTGCCACCCTACCCTGGTGCTGAGGCAAAACATGAGGGGGGGTCCACATTCAGGACAAGAGGTGGGTTGGATTGGGGCACTCACCTGAGGTATTGTAGCAGAAGACGTCATAGCGAGCAGTAAGGTTGGTATGAAGTACAAAGAGTCCCACGTAGTTGGCGGCACAGATGGGGTTCGCTGTTATACGAGGGATGACCACCGTGTTATTGTCCACCCAGCCGTACCTGCAAATAGAGAGCTTGTTACATAAATCCAACCAATGGGAGTTGGCTTCATAAAACCCAGTGCTGTCTAAGACATATACATACATTCAGTACTTTCTGGTCCACTTTGAAGGTATTGTGCACAAGGTAGGATTTCGGGAACCTGGCACACAGAGAGAATAGAAGGAACTAGGTGGGCACAAGACAGAACATCAGGAACCAGGCACACAAGGAAGAATGTCAGGGACTAGACAGGGGAGAACATGAGGAACTGGGCAAACAGAAAGGTGAGGAGTACCTGAGTACATAGGGAGGATACCAGAAACTGGGCCCAGCGTAGGACCTTAGGAACTGGGCACACAGGAAGAATAGCAAAAACTAAGCACAAAGGGAGAGAATGTCAGGAACTGGCTACACATTTGTCCGGAACTGGGCGCACAGGGGAGAATGTCAAGAACTGGGCGCACGGGGGAGAAAATGAGGAAGTGGGCACACATGAAAGTTTGGAGGACCTGGACACAGAGGCAGGATACCAGAAACTGGGCACAGCTTAGGACCTAAAGGACTGGGCACAGAGGGGAAAATGCCAGTAACTTGGCACACAGGGGAGTATGCCAGTAACTTGGCACACAGGGGAGTATGCCAGAAACTGGGCACACAGGTAAGAACGTCAGGTACTGGGCACATAGGGGAGAATTCTTGGAACTGGCCACCAAGGGAGGAATGTCAGGAACTGGGGACATGGGGAGAATGCCAAATACTGGACATACAGGGGAGAATGCTAGTAACTGGGCACACAGGGGAGAATGCCAAATACTGGACACACAGGGGAGAATGCTAAATACTGGACACACAGGGTAGAATGCCAAATACTGGACACACAGGGGAGAATGACAGTAACTTGGCACACAGGGGAGTATGCCAGTAACTTGGCACACAGGGGAGTATGCCAGTAACTTGGCACACAGGGGAGTATGCCAGAAACTGGGCACACAGGTAAGAACGTCAGGTACTAGGCACATAGGGGAGAATTCTTGGAACTGGCCACCAAGGGAGAAATGTCAAGAACTGGGCACATGGGGAGAATGGCAAATACTGGACATACAGGGGAGAATGCCAGTAACTGGGCACACAGGGGAGAATGCCAAATACTGGACACACAGGGGAGAATGCCAGATACTGGACACACAGGGGAGAATGAACGGTAACTTGGCACACAGGGGAGAATGACAGTAACTTGGCACACAGGGGAGAATACAAATACTGGACACACAGGGGAGAATGCCAGTAACTTGGCACACAGGGGAGAATGCCAGTAACTTGGCACACAGGGGAGAATACAAATACTGGACACACAGGGGAGAATGCCAGTAACTTGGCACACAGGGGAGAATGCCAAATACTGGACACACAGGGGAGAATGCCAGTAACTTGGCACACAGGGGAGAATGCCAGGACCTGGGCACACAGGGGAGAATGCCAGTAACTTGGCACACATGGGAGAATGCCAGTAACTTGTCACACAGGGGAGAATGCCAGTAACTTGTCACACAGGGGAGAATGCCAGTAACTTGGCACACAGGGGAAAATGCAAGTAACTTGGCACACAGGGGAGAATGGCAGTAACTTCCTCTGGGCACAGTGGGCACACAGGAGGGAATGTCAGAAACTGGGCACACAGGGGCAGATGTCAGGAACTGGGCACACAGGGGAGAATGCCAGAAACTGGGCACACAGGGGAGAATCTCAGAACCTAGGCGCATAGAACAATATTTCCGAACCTGAGGCCCCCCTTTTGAATTTAGTCAGGGCTGCACTTTGCCTAAAACCAGCTGTGGCATTGCGTTGCATGTGTGAGGAGTTGTGCAGCCGAGCAGGTGGTCATAAAGGAATTATTTACATGATACATCTACTGTCGTGGACTGAGGCCAGTGGAATTCTACTAACCACCATGGCCAAGCCCTAATGTGATCCGGGTCCTGGAACAGTCCTCTCTCCTCCCACCATTTTTTTTTCTTTTACAGATGACCTGGTGGAAGTTAAATGCCCTTATTCCAAGATCTGGAATCCAGATGTGCGGGTCTGGCTAGACAAGTATAGATTCATTAGATAAAGAAGAATTCTGTATGGGGCACCATGACTGCTCTTCTTGCTTTACTAGATGTCTTACAATACTTACTGGCTTGTTTATTTCATCAATTATTTTTCGTTGTATAACAATAATAAAAATGTAAAATTGTAAATTTTTAAAGCAAATGTGCGGTACCTGCAGATCTCAAATCCGGTGTCAAGCGCGAGCTGCACCATTTCCTTAGATGCAATGATGGCACCCAGCTCAAGACAGGTCCTTCTGGCTTCCTCTGCCGTCTGATTATATCGGACATCTTTCTGTACGTGGAAAACACCTCGGAAGCGGCAGCTGATCTCTGAAATAAAAGGAATAATGCAAACGTTTAGCACAAAAGTAATATCCTTTACACCTGTGGTTCTCAACCTTTTTACACCAAGTACCTCCTAGCGAAAAGCAGTTACAGCCAAGTACCCCTAAGGAAAAGATCCATGTCACCAAAATAAGTAGATCATGGGCATAAATGGGTGAACCCGAACAGCAAAGTTGTCTGTCTGCCCCATGGAGCAGCAGCACTTGAAACTGGCACCAGCTGGGGCTACAAAAAGATGGCTGCCAGCTCCCATGAGTGAGGACACTTCTAGTGGTGGCACTAAAAGTGTCCTCACTCATGGGAGCTGGTGGCCATCTTTCTGTAGCCCCGACTGGGGCCAGTTTCAAACGATGCTGCCGCCGCAGCTACGCTACTAGAAGTTAATCAGGCAGTGATAAATTTAAGTAGCGCGCTCTTGCTGTACACCCTGCACCCCAACTTCCCAGAAATGTGGGGCTTTCGTCCATCCCAAGTAATGGGCCTTGAAGCACTTTTTAAACCAAGAATAAGAAAAATGTTTCACTGTTTAAATAATAAACCAGTCCTCTCAAACCCTACCTCTCCGTGCCCCCTTGAACATTGCCGAGTACCCCCTGGGGTATACCCCAGGTTGAGATTCAGTGCTTTAGACTGTAAGCTCATAAGGGCAGGGACCTATCCTGTTGGATCTTGTTTTCATAGCAAATTTGCAATGATCGGTGTCGTGTATGTTTAGTATATTTTGTACAATGCTATGGAAGAAGATGGTGCCATATACAGTAAATACTGTGGGTCTGGATTACAGCGCCTGCAGTTTTCCTTGAGTTTGGGGCCCAATGCTTTCGGGTATTTTTATCATTAACTATTTTGAGATTTGTCAACTTTGTAGACAAATTGTAACCATTTTTTGTATTCTCACCAAAACCCCCCTAAAAGGGAAAAAATACTAAATTAAACTTGTGGTTGACATTTTCATTGCTAAAAAAACATGCCGGATCCTGCCGACGTGTGTTTTATGAATGAAATAAGCCTGTTAGTCAGTGATGTCGTCAGTTTAATCCAGCTTTTTTTCTAGAAGAAAATCACTGTTGAAATTGATACATTTGCATCCGTTTGTGTCAATTTGCACTTGTGAAAAATTACAGGTGCAAGTTCGGCTTTCGGCATTGTGCTTTAACTAATGCGCTTCAAATTTAGACGATCATGAATCAGGAGGAAGCCCGATTCGACTTGGTGCACAAAAAAACTTACGCAAATGCACAGATGCGCAGCTATGACTCGAACCTATATGGCCATTCTTGGTTTGAAAGAACAGATCTTCCTCCCTAGTGCATTTTCTCTATCAATGGGAGCTGTGACGGGCAACGTGAACCAGATCTTTTGGATGGGTGAGTAGAGAAGATTTCGACCCAGGGGCATAACTTCAGGGCAGGGGTCCCCAACCTTTCTTATTTTGGGAGCCACATTTATCACCGTGAGAAGGTCTTGAGCCACATGATATTGGCCACTGCGCAAATCCCCCCTTACCCCATAAAATATTTCCCCCTATAGAAGCAAATACACTATCTCCAATAGTTCAATTTGCAGATGTTTTAGGCTTGGCAGCTGCCAGCACAGCACTCAATGGGAGTCAGATAAATTGTAGCTGCAAATACAGGTAAGTTGGCATGCTTATGCACCTGCTCAACACAATAATCCCAGGCAGGCTGCGAGCCACACAGCAGGGGTCCATAAGCTACATGTGGTTTCTGAGCCAGTGCTATAGCGGTGCAAGCGCTCTGGTGCCCAGGTCAGGGGGGCCCCATCGTTGTTGCTGTTTATCATATTTGTGCTCATTTGGCATCATTAGAGAAAGAAAGCTCCATTTGTCTCTGTTGTTGTTTATCTGCATCCGATGGACTACATTGACTGTATGAACCTTGAAAGGGCCCCGTTTAAGGTTTGCACCAGAGCCCCATCACCTTTAGTTACACCACTGTTCAGACCGGTTATGATCAGCGGCAGAGTCACAAAGTAATAATATATATATATATTTTTTTTATTATTCTGTTTTTAATGCTGAAACTATTTATCCTCTGCATCTCCTGCGTCACCTAATTTACAGGTCGAGCTTTATCATCAGCCAGATTTATGGATCTAATGTTCTAACTACAACTAACGCAAATAAAAATAAAAATGAATTCTTTTCCAGCACAAAGATCACCAGCGATACATTTATCATCTACATTTATCAGAAGGTTCTGGATTATATTATATTAGCCAATACCTGCGCTTGCGTAAGTCGCTGGTGTCGCTGTTCTGATGTTGATTAGAAAAGAATGAAGGATGCTTATCTGCATGCACGCAGCGACCTTAAAGAGGAACAAAAGCCAGGATGTTGACTATCATGGGTTCTGTTCCATGCTCCTGGGGCATCCAAAAGAGTGAAACCTTTCCCAGTCCTACGGTGCATGTGCTGGCTCTCGTCCAATCAGAGCCATTTGCCATGTATGCTATGCAAACGGCTCTGTTTATGGCAGTCGGGTGCTACCAGACAGCGGCATGCTCCCGCCCCCCCCCCCCCTGCCTATCTGAATGCAACACAAAGATGCTAGGGATGCTTCTATTCTCACTCCTGATTGTTGACATGGCTAAGGGAGCAGCCGAAAAAGGTGTGTTTTGCAATGACCTGTGGGGGAGGTAACACGACTTGGGATGCCCTGGGGGAAGAATCTTCTAGATTGGGCAAAGGCTTTAGTAAAAAAAAAAGAGAAACACAGGCTGTTTTGAGGCACTGGCCTGGGGATAGAAGGTGACGCCATGGCCGGCCTTTGGGGTTGTGCGAAGCGTGCAGTCGTTCAGGGCGCCATCCCAGCCTCTGTGTAAGGGGGCGCCAGGAGCTCTCAACTGGACCAGCCATCCTCTCTTTTTTTCAAAATATCTTTCTTTTTTGCGCATTTCTTTTTAATTATCTTTTACACTTTCTTTTCGCCTTCTTTCTCTTTTATTTAATGATCCTACCATATCTGTATCCCCCTTTTCCTTTTGTTTATTTTTCATCACTTTCCTCCCGCCCACCTTTCTTTTCAGCTACTTCACATTTTCCTGCTTTTTACCTTCCCTCCATTCCTCTTTTCCAGTTTCTTTCTTTCTCTCTCTTATCTTTCTTTCTTTTCTTCTTTGTTTCTTTCTTTCTTTCTCTTTCATTCTTTCTCCCCCTCTTTCTTTACTTTCTTACTTAATTTCTCTCGTTCATTCTTTTTCCTTTAATTTCTCTCGTTCATTCTTTTTCCTTTAATTTCTCTCGTTCATTCTTTTTCCTTTTCTTTCTATCTCCCTTTCTTTTACTTCTCTTTTTCTTTCTTTTTTCCCCAATTGTTCTCTTTTTTCTCTTCTTTCCCCTCTCTCTTTCTTGCTTTCATTCTGTTTCATGTTTTTTTCCACTTTTCTTTCTTTTTCCCTCACTTTTTTCTATCTTTCTTCCTCTCTCTTTTTTTTCTCTCTCTCTTTTATATCTTTTCTCCTCCTTTTCTCTTTTCCGCATAACCTCATCCTCTCGCCTTCTCGTCATATTACATTCCCTTTTCCTTCTCTCGATCTCTTTTCCACATTTCCTCTTATCTTTTCTCTTGTCTACTTTCAGACTTTTCAGTCCCTTTCCCATGTTTCCTCTGTTGCTTGCTTTCAATTTGGTGTGTGTGTGTGTCTCTGGGGGGCGCCATCTTGAAAGAGGGACCTTGGAGGGAGGTTAAAACCTCCCCCAAACTTCACCAATCTGCTGCCCCCCCCCCCCCTTCCAGTTTTACCTCTGGGCATTATTTACTGACATGGCCGGGGGAACCATCTTCTGGGTTCCTCGGATTCTGGGTGACCTTCCGACGGGTGGTGCCATCTTGCATCCCATCAGGCACTGTGCGTGGCCCTCAATCTCGCGCCTGCGCAGTGGGATGCAGGAGAGCCGCCCGCAATAAACTCTCTTTCTGGGTATAGGTGCACTTTAAAGTTGAATAATCCCCCCACCCTCACCCTGTAGAAGCAAATGATACATTCTTTTTCCTTCCAGTTAAAGAAAGAAACACACTTGGCTTGAATTTTCTGATGCAGGGTGTCCATATCTCCCAAGTGTCCCTGATTGGAGGGACTGTCCCTCTTTTGTCCTTCTGTCCCTCGTTGTTCTCATTTGTCACTCTTTGAGGTGTAACATGTAGATCTGCAGCAATAAATGATTAATTTGCATAATTTGCATCCATCCCTCAATGAGGGGCGTGGCCTAATTTAACAATAGTCCCTCTTTCCAACCCTGAAAAGTTGCTAGGTATGTGAGCGACCCCTCCTCTCGCTATGTGGCTTTCTTGCAATAGTTCTCCTTTAAGGTTCCTTTGTAATAGAGGGCAGAGGGGGCCCCTTGCCCAGATCTGTATACAGAGCAGCATGTTCCTGGAGATGTTCCTGGTCTCCAGAGACACAGTTAAATATAACATTCCATCTACAAGGAGCCACCATTAATGAGCTGCCATGTGTTTGGTCGCAGGATGCCGGGGCCCAGCAGCCATCTGTCTCTGGGAAGTAGCTATGGACAGCGGCACTTTCATGTCACCAGTTGTTTCAAGTTACTGGTAGCTTAAAGTATCTATAAGATTCCTGGGCCGATTGACCTCCCCCCGGGGCATCCAGATTGGGGATGCCCCGGCGTGTGAAACCCAGGTCGCCCATAAACTCACCTTCTTTCCCAGTCCAACGGAGCATGCGCAAACTGTATCCCTGCTATCCCTCTAGCAGGGCACGTGCCATGATAGGCATTTGTGAATGGCCGGTGCGGGCACACTCCATTAGAGGGTAGCGGGGGATGCGGCCACCAGCGCGCTTGGATCCGCTCGCCTTAGATGAAGGGGCGGGAGAGGATCTGAGTGCACTGTTTAGGCAAAAGGCCACGGATGCGCCATAGGACCGGGAAGAGGTGAGTTTGTTCGGACAATCTGGGGGGTTTCACACAGCGGGGCATCCCCGATCGGGTGCCGCAGGGGCAAGGAGCAAAACCCAGGATAGTCAAAATCCTGGGTTTTGGTCTACTCTAACATGGAGTTTGGACTTACCACGTTTGTCACACTGCGCTGCTGTAAAAGGCGCAAGACTGGACATGGTACCCACCTTGTGCGGCGGTACTCTCAGACTTGGACTGGCCCACCAGGTTACCAGGGTGGGTCCCTAAATTCAGTTTTAATTAGTGATGAGCCAGAGCAGAGACAATCTGGTTCCCCAGACTATCCGAACAACCAGG
The DNA here is from genome assembly GCA_027917425.1 of Gastrophryne carolinensis. Taxonomy (NCBI): domain Eukaryota; kingdom Metazoa; phylum Chordata; class Amphibia; order Anura; family Microhylidae; genus Gastrophryne; species Gastrophryne carolinensis. Next base: position 100,440,514 of record CM051241.1, read on the forward strand.
TTGTTCCTGCTCCAGCTCGTTAATAATCATAATTAGAGATGGGTGAGCCCCAACCGCAAATCCGGAACACAGGATCTCTGTCTTCCTCTTTCCTATTTGTCCTCTGTTGCTCACTTTCCATTTTCTGTGTGTGTGTCTCTAGGGGGCGCCATCCTGAAAGATTCCCGGGCCGTTCCGATCCCTCCCTGCGGGGCATCCAAAATCGGGATGCCCCGCTGTGTGAAACCCCCCAGGTCGCCCAGGAACCTTACCTTGATCCCAATCCAACGGCGCATGCGCGGGCCGCAGCTGCATCTCGCGCTTCTCTCTAGCTGGGCACGTGCTTGCGCTGGCCATTTGTGAATGGCCGGCGCGGGTGCGCTCCCTGTTAGAGGGAAGCGCAAGATGCGGCCGCCAGCGCGCTCGGAGCCACTGTGGTTGTATGTCGCTTGGACACGCATACCACAGCGGCTCTGAGCGCGCTGATTGGACGAGCGGGCGCGCATGCGCCGTAGGAGAGGGGTGAGGTGAGTTTTTACAAGCGATCGGGGGGGTTTCACATAGCGGGGCACCCCCGATCGGGGTGCCCAGGGAAGTGGACCAAGACCCAGGATAGTCAAAATCCTGGGTGTTGGTCCACTTTAAACTTCAAAGAAGGACAAATGAGAACAAGGAGGGACAAAAGAGGGACAGTCCCTCCAACTCAGGGACACCTGGGAGGTATGCATACCTGTGCTGGGCATTTGTGATTGGCTGACACAGGCACACCCTATGCTAGAGGCGAGCGGGAATCTCTTAGCTGACCTGACATCAGTGCGGCAAAGAGAAGCAGAAGGAGCTGAGTGCTGATTGGCTGCCTGACTGCGCTGGCCATGCATATTATTTGTAAGCAATCTATCCTCTATCCCGCTGGCCGCTCCCCTCCCTATCAGCCATTCAGGTATGCTGAGATGGGGATGCCGCCAGAAGCCTGCGTATGCACTATGGGATTGAATCCTGGAGGTGAGTATCTGTCGGTGATACCAGGGGGCTTTATACAGCGGAGAATAACCCCACAGGAGGGCTTTCATTCGTTTAGACTCCAGGGCCTGTGTGAGTTGGTTTGGGTCTGCTTTAAGCTGAAAGCTGATCACGGGGGGGGGGGGGGGTGCAGAGGCGGACAGGAGCTGGGGGGGGGGGTAGGGGGGTCTTGGTGTATACATAGAGCTGATAGGGGGCAGGTGAGTGGTGCTTTGAAGCCAGGAGAGAAGGTAAGTGCCACTGTATGGAGGGTGGATGGGTGGCATTGGGAAGACCAGAGTGAATGAGATTGGGAGGGTGGGTAAATTGAGCTGGGTGAGGCTGGAAGAATGACACTGCAGGCAGTGGGTAAGTGGATCTTGGTGAGGGATGGGTGAGTGGAGCTGGGTGAGGGATGGGTGAGTGGAGCTGGGTGAGGGGTGGGTGAGTGGAGCTGGGTGAGGGGTGGGTGAGTGGAGCTGGGTGAGAGGTGAGTGGAGCTAGGTGAGGGGTGGGTGAGTGGAGCTGGGTGAGGGGTGGGTGAGTGGAGCTGGGTGAGGGGTGGGTGAGTGGAGCTGGGTGAGGGGTGGGTGAGTGGAGCTGGGTGAGAGGTGAGTGGAGCTAGGTGAGGGGTGGGTGAGTGGAGCTGGGTGAGCGGTGGGTGAGTGGAGCTGGGTGAGGGGTGGGTGAGTGGAGCTGGGTGAGGGGTGGGTGAGTGGAGCTGGGTGAGCGGTGGGTGAGTGGAGCTGGGTGAGGGGTGGGTGAGTGGAGCTGGGTGAGGGGTGGGTGAGTGGAGCTGGGTGAGGGGTGGGTGAGTGGAGCTGGGTGAGCGGTGGGTGAGTGGAGCTGGGTGAGGGGTGGGTGAGTGAAGCTGGGTGAGGGGTGGGTGAGTGGAGCTGGGTGAGGGCTGGGTGAGGGGTGGGTGAGTGAAGCTGGGTGAGGGGTGGGTGAGTGGAGCTGGGTGAGGGGTGGGTGAGTGGAGCTGGATGAGGGCTGGGTGAGGGGTGGGTGAGTGGAGCTGGATGAGGGCTGGGTGAGGGGTGGGTGAGTGAAGCTGGGTGAGGGGTGGGTGAGTGGAGCTGGATGAGGGGTGGGTGAGTGGAGCAGGGTGAGTGGAGCTGGGTGAGGGGTGGGTGAGTGGAGCTGGATGAGGGGTGGGTGAGTGGAGCAGGGTGAGGGGTGGGTGAGTGGAGCAGGGTGAGGGGTGGGTGAGTGGAGCAGGGTGAGGGGTGGGTGAGTAGAGCAGGGTGAGGGGTGGGTGAGTGGAGCAGGGTGAGGGGTGGGTGAGTGGAGCAGGGTGAGGGGTGGGTGAGTGGAGCTGGGTGAGGGGTGGGTGAGTGGAGCAGGGTGAGGGGTGGATGAGGGCTGGGTGAGGGGTGGGTGAGTGGAGCTGGGTGAGAGCTGGGTGAGGGGTGGGTGAGTGGAGCTGGGTGAGGGGTGGGTGAGTGAAGCTGGGTGAGGGGTGGGTGAGTGAAGCTGGGTGAGGGGTGGGTGAGTGAAGCTGGGTGAGGGGTGGGTGAGTGGAGCTGGGTGAGGGGTGGGTGAGTGGAGCAGGGTGAGGGGTGGGTGAGGGCTGGGTGAGGGGTGGGTGAGTGGAGCTGGATGAGGGCTGGGTGAGGGGTGGGTGAGTGGAGCTGGATGAGGGCTGGGTGAGGGGTGGGTGAGTGGAGCTGGGTGAGGGGTGGGTGAGTGGAGCTGGGTGAGGGGTGGGTGAGTGGAGCTGGGTGAGGGGTGGGTGAGTGGAGCTGGGTGAGGTGTGGGTGAGTGGAGCTGGGTGAGGGGTGGGTGAGTGGAGCTGGGTGAGGGGTGGGTGAGTGAAGCTGGGTGAGGGGTGGGTGAGTGGGGGTGGGTGAGTGGAGCTGGGTGAGGGGTGGGTGAGTGAAGCTGGGTGAGGGGTGGGTGAGTGAAGCTGGGTGAGGGGTGGGTGAGTGGAGCTGGGTGAGGGGTGGGTGAGTGGAGCTGGGTGAGTGGAGCTGGGTGAGGGGTGGGTGAGTGGAGCTGGGTGAGGGGTGGGTGAGGGGTGGGTGAGTGGAGCTGGGTGAGGGGTGGGTGAGTGGAGCTGGGTGAGTGGAGCTGGGTGAGGGGTGGGTGAGTGGAGCTGGGTGAGGGGTGGGTGAGTGGAGCTGGGTGAGGGCTGGGTGAGTGGAGCTGGGTGAGGGGTGGGTGAGTGGAGCAGGGTGAGTGGAGCAGGGTGAGGGGTGGGTGAGGGCTGGGTGAGTGGACCTGGGTGAGGGCTGGGTGAGTGGAGCTGGGTGAGGGGTGGGTGAGTGGAGCTGGGTGAGGGCTGGGTGAGTGGAGCTGGGTGAGGGCTGGGTGAGTGGAGCAGGGTGAGGGGTGGGTGAGGGCTGGGTGAGTGGAGCAGGGTGAGGGGTGGGTGAGGGCTGGGTGAGTGGAGCTGGGTGAGGGGTGGGTGAGTGGAGCTGGGTGAGGGCTGGGTGAGTGGAGCAGGGTGAGGGCTGGGTGAGTGGAGCTGGGTGAGGGCTGGGTGAGGGCTGGGTGAGTGGAGCTGGGTGAGGGGTGGGTGAGTGGAGCTGGGTGAGGGCTGGGTGAGTGGAGCTGGGTGAGGGCTGGGTGAGGGGTGGGTGAGTGGAGCTGGGTGAGGGGTGGGTGAGTGGAGCAGGGTGAGGGGTGGGTGAGTGAAGCTGGGTGAGGGCTGGGTGAGTGGAGCTGGGTGAGGGCTGGGTGAGTGGAGCTGGGTGAGGGGTGGGTGAGTGGAGCTGGGTGAGGGCTGGGTGAGGGCTGGGTGAGTGGAGCTGGGTGAGGGGTGGGTGAGTGGAGCTGGGTGAGGGCTGGGTGAGTGGAGCTGGGTGAGGGGTGGGTGAGTGGAGCTGGGTGAGGGCTGGGTGAGTGGAGCTGGGTGAGGGCTGGGTGAGTGGAGCTGGGTGAGGGCTGGGTGAGGGGTGGGTGAGTGGAGCTGGGTGAGGGGTGGGTGAGTGGAGCAGGGTGAGGGGTGGGTGAGTGAAGCTGGGTGAGGGCTGGGTGAGTGGAGCTGGGTGAGGGCTGGGTGAGTGGAGCTGGGTGAGGGCTGGGTGAGTGGAGCTGGGTGAGGGCTGGGTGAGTGGAGCTGGGTGAGGGCTGGGTGAGTGGAGCAGGGTGAGGGCTGGGTGAGGGCTGGGTGAGTGGAGCTGGGTGAGGGGTGGGTGAGTGGAGCAGGGTGAGGGGTGGGTGAGTGGAGCTGGGTGAGGGGTGGGTGAGTGGAACTTGGAAGATGACACACCTGACATAACCTGATGGCTAGGAGTACCTGGATCAGATCAGGCAGACGTTGCTGTGATGCTGCCATCAGGGGAAGCATCTGGGCCCCCATTTCTATCCAGGCCCTTTACATGAGTCATGGTTGTACTGTCCTGAATCAGGATGCCCCCAGGCTTTAGTTAACTTTAGTTAATCTTTAAAGGCAAAATAAAGAATCTTTAGTTTGAATAAGACCAAACTATTAATACTGTAGCCAAAAAATGTCATTGTATTTCCATTGCTTTGTTATTCCTGAGTGGGCTCCCCGTAGTGGCCAAAATCAGGCCACAGGGAGCTGGTCGCACAATGAAAGAATATGTAAGAAATTAAATACCTTGTTGCTCATTATGATTGCGCACTAGGTCATTACTGTGTACGGGCCCGGACATTGCTCCTCCTTGTATATCTGACATGTCACTCCTGGGTGGACTGGCCATTGAACCTTTGGGTGACAATCATCCTCGAGATTATTCAGCAAAATTCCACAGCCCTGTGAATGTCACTGACATTCCAGAGGACGCCCAGAGGGGGGAGACGCATCCATCAGCAGTGTCACCCGGTGCCACCCATGTGTGCGGATGCCCATCACATAGTGCTCAGATTTAACTGGTGGAGCCATGTGTAAAATCTGCCACTACAACAGCAGGGATATTTTTAAGGGCTTGTTCTAGGTATAATTAATAATAAAGTGGGCCTAAACTCAAATGCATTTAGGTCTCCTGCACAATCTATGCCTGGATCCATAACAAGCCACAGGAAACCCTTATAAGATCACCTACAGCAGCAATCACAGTATTCAACAGATTCACGTGCATATGTGTAGGTCCCCTTTAAATTCAGCAACAGTAAAAGTATAACTGCATACCTCCCAAGTGTCCCTGATTTGGAGGGAAAGTCCCTCTTTTAAGTCCTTGTCCTCCTGTCCCTTGTTGTTCTCCTTTGTCCCTCTTTGAGGTGTAACATGCAGATCTGCAGCAAAAAATTATTCATTTGCCTAGTCAAAGTGTTTCTATTGTTGTAACTGTTACACTCTATCTCCTATCCATCCCTCAATGAGGGGACGGGGCTTAATTTAAAAATTGTCCCTCTTTCCCACTCAGAAAAGTTGGAAGATATGTGTACTGTCCTTACTGCCTCACTGCAATCACTGTGTACTGTCCTCACTGTGTGTACTGCAATAACTGTGTACTGTCCACCATGCAATTCCTGAGTCAAATCATATTTATTATATATTTATATTTTTTTCTAAAGTTTACAGATAATTAGAATAGGAAACCTAAAAAGGCTTTTCTGAAAAAAAATATCCCTTAGAACCATTCCCCATGCAGCGCCGCCCATGATGCCTCACTCCAGGAGAGCTTTTTAAAGAAAAAAAAAGGATTTTTAAATGACCCACCCTCAGCAATGTGAAGAAGCAAACAGATGCCAGCCAGTTACTTTGTCCTTTACCAGCAGCAATCCCTGTGTAAAATCCAGGCTGCAATCACGGTGTACTGTCCACATTGCAATCCCTGTTTAAAATCCAAGATACAATCACTGTGTACTGTCCACATTGCAATCCCTGTGTAAAATCCAAGCTGCAATCACTGTGTACTGTCCACATTGCAATCCCTGTTTAAAATCCAAGATACAATCACTGTGTACTGTCCACATTGCAATCCCTGTGTAAAATCCAAGCTGCAATCACTGTGTACTGCCCACATTGCAATCCCTGTGTAAAATCCAAGCTGCAATCACTGTGTACTGTCCACATTGCAATCCCTGTTTAAAATCCAAGATACTATCACTGTGTACTGTCCACATTGCAATCCCTGTTTAAAATCCAAGATACTATCACTGTGTACTGTCCACATTGCAATCCCTGTGTAAAATCCAAGCTGCAATCACTGTGTACTGTCCACATTGCAATTCCTATGTCAAATCCAAGCTAATTACTATTGATATATATATTTTTTTTTTCAGTCAAAATAATTAAAATTAAGAACTTAAAGTTGACTAAATCCCACGGCCCGAATGCCCTGGAATCTATAAAATCCCTCCCCCCCCCCCCCAGGTATACAGAATGTCCTATTGTGTGAGACCCTCCAGGTTGTCCGGTATACTCACCTTCTCTCTCGGTCCAATGGCACATGCGCAAGCAGCAGACACTTCCCTCTATCCCTTTAGCAGGGAGCGCACATGCAGCAGGCATTTGTGAATGGCCGGTGCAGGCACAATCTCTGTGTGAGGGCAGCGGGCGATGCAGCTGCTGGGTGTGCTCGGATGCACGGCAGATCTGAGCGCATGGATTGGTCGAGAGGCCCCGCAAGTGCTGCAGGAGCAGTAGCACAAAAAAAGGCTGCTTGCCAGCTTCAACTCGATACATTGTTCATATTTATTGTAGTCTCATTAAAAGCTTTCCAGGATCCACAGTAAAATCATCATACAAATAGCAAAAGAGGTTCAAGCAAAGCGTTTTTTTCAAGGGCTACTGCGTAAAATCCAAACTGTGTACTGTCCACACTGCAATTGCTGTGTACTGTCCACACTGCAATTGCTGTGTACTGTCCACACTGCAATTGCTGTGTACTGTCCACACTGCAATTGCTGTGTACTGTCCACACTGCAATTACTGTGTACTGCCCACACTGCAATTACTGTGTACTGTCCACACTGCAATTACTGTGTACTGTCCACACTGCAATTACTGTGTACTGTCCACACTGCAATTACTGTGTACTGTCCACACTGCAATTGCTGTGTACTGTCCACACTGCAATTACTGTGTACTGTCCACACTGCAATTACTGTGTACTGTCCACACTGCAATTGCTGTGTACTGTCCACACTGCAATTACTGTGTACTGTCCATACTGCAATTACTGTGTACTGTCCATACTGCAATTGCTGTGTACTGTCCACACTGCAATTACTGTGTACTGTCCATACTGCAATTGCTGTGTATTGTCCACACTGCAATTGCTGTGTACTGTCCACACTGCAATTGCTGTGTACTGTCCACACTGCAATTACTGTGTACTGTCCACACTGCAATTGCTGTGTACTGTCCACACTGCAATTGCTGTGTACTGTCCACACTGCAATTACTGTGTACTGTCCACACTGCAATTACTGTGTACTGTCCACACTGCAATTACTGTGTACTGTCCACACTGCAATTACTGTGTACTGTCCACACTGCAATTGCTGTGTACTGTCCACACTGCAATTACTGTGTACTGTCCACACTGCAATTGCTGTGTACTGTCCACATTGCAATCACTGTGTACTGTCCACACTGCAATTACTGTGTACTGTCCACACTGCAATTACTGTGTACTGTCCACACTGCAATTACTGTGTACTGTCCACACTGCAATTACTGTGTACTGTCCACACTGTAAGCACTGTGTACTGTCCACACTGCAATCACTGTGTACTGTCCACACTGCAATCACTTTGTACTGTCCTCACTGCAATCACTGTGTACTGTCCACACTGCAATTACTTTGTACTGTCCTCACTGCAATCACTGTACTGTTCACATTGCAATCACTGTGTACTGTCCACACTGCAATTCCTGCAATGCAAACTGGTTTGCAGAATAGTTTTATATTTTTCTCTACTATCTGTTATATATAACAAAAAAAATGTAACAAAAAGAGAAGCTCCGTGTGAGTCACCATGCTAAGCATTGTCTAAATCTGCACACTGTAACAGGATGTATCTGGCTGATATCGGTTTACAAGACGCAAGCCTCAGACCGCGGGGCAGAAGTTAACCCTCTCCTGACCTAAGTCCCTGCGTATGTCATCCGAGGAGGACATTCATTTACTTCAACTTTTTATTTTAAGTGGTGATTGTAAAATTAAGAGGGTAATTATACAGCTGAGGGGTCCCTTATGGGCCCATAAGAGGCCCCAACAGAGCAAAAAACAAACAATCCAAATGACCTCCTTTCAATCAAGTCCATAAGGGAGCACGTGGCCCATACTAGACCCTCTCAGCCCATAAGGGACCCTTTAAGGAAGCCTTTAGCCCATATTCAATGCCCCTGACTGGTCCATAAGGGAGCCCTCAGCCCATATTAGACTCTCCTGAGTCCATGAGGGAGCCCCCCATTGGTCCTTAAGGGAGGCCTCAACCCATATTAGATGCCACTGAGTCCATGAGAGACCCCCCCATTGGTCCTTAAGGAAGCCCTCAACCCATATTAGACCCCCTGAGTCCATGAGAGACCCCCCATTGGTCATTAAGGGAGCCCTCAACCCATATTAGACCCCCTGAGTCCATGAGAGACCCCCCCATTGGTCCTTAAGGGAGCCCTCAACCCATATTAGACGCCCCTGAGTCCATGAGGGAGCTCTCAGCCCATATTTGACCCCCTGAGACCATACAGGACCCCCTTTGTTCACGGGAGTGCTCTCAGGGACTGCCTTTACACACAAGGGAGTCCTAAGCCCATATTAGATGCCTCTGAGTCCATAAGGGAACCCTGAGCCCATATTAGACCCCCTGAGTCCATAAGAGATCCATTGGTCCTTAAGGGAGCCCTCAACCCATATTAGACACCTCTGAGTCAATGAGGAAGCCCTCAGCCCATATTAGACCCCCTGAGTCCATACGAGACCTCCATTGGTTCTAAAGGGAGCCCTCAACACATCACATCACATGCCCCTGAGTCCATGAGGGAGCCCTCATTTTAGACCCCCTGAGTCCATACGGGACACCCTTGGTTCATGGGAGAGCCCTCAGGGACCGCCTTCGCACACAAAGGACCCCCTTCAGCCATTGAGTAGCCATCAGCACCCCCCTTATCCCATATTGGCACACTCATCTTATAGGAGAGTCCTTGGCTCATAAGAGACCCCTCAATCAATTACCCCTCCCCCCCCCCCATCTATAATAGAAACCTTGGCCAAATGAATATATGAGAAATGTGAAGGGCATCTATGACAACAAGGAATCTGCCATGTTGGGCATTCAGCAGTGAAGCATCTGATTTGCTTACAATCTATTAGAGATGGGCCCTAAAGCAAATCCTCCTGGTTTGTTTGAAACCCAGTAAAATCCCCCCATTCATCAACAGCACTGACAGAGATGTGTGGCAGCTGGCAAGACTCAGGCTTAGGACAGGGCTGCCATAAGGGCCACTCCGACCAGGCCCCTCTGGCCCCACTCTGGAGTATGGACTGTCCTGCCCTGATGGCGTACAAGGTTGGATACAGTCTACAATCGAATATAGTATAAAAGCAATGTATGTTATATGCAGGGGTACAGTAAGCATACCACCTACTAAGGTATGAGGCAAAGAGCTTGCAATCCATTATTGTATAAGCAGACAGGGCTGGCGCTAGCACCAAGTCAGTCACTTGCCGGGGCCCTGGGCCTGTCCTAGGGCATACTGGAAGGAAGAATAGCCAATGAGCCGAGGCTGTTCATGCTGTGGCAGCGTGGATGCTGGTTTGTTGCATTTGAAAAAGTGAGCAGGATTAGGTATCACTCCCACCTGGCCATCTCGTGCCTGCCTGCATGCTGTCAGTGGCGAGAGCGGAGAGGAGTGCTGTTACAGGGTCCTGACACCCAAGTGCTATTACAGAGTACTGGCACCCAAGTGCTTGGAGCAAGTGCTATAACAGAGTACTGACACTCGAGTGCTATTACAGAGTACTGACACTCAAGTGCTATAACAGAGTACTGACACTCAAGTGCTATAACAGGGTACTGACGCTCAAACGCTATTACAGAGTACTGACATCCAAGTGCTATAACAGAGTGCTGACACCCAAGTGCTTGGAACAAGTGCTATTACAGAGTACTGACACCCAAGTGCTTGGAGCAAATTATATTGCAGAGTAGTGATACCCAAGTGTTCTTAAAGATTAATGACACCCAAGCGCTATTACAGAGTAATGACACCCAAGTGCTTGGAGCATGTGCTGTTACAGAGTGGTGACACTCAAGTGCTATTACAGAGTACTGACACCCAAGTGCTATTACATAGTACTGACACTCAAGTGCTATTGCAGAATACTGACACTCAAGTGCTATTGCAGAGTACTGACACTCAAGTGCTATTGCAGAGTACTGACACTCAAGTGCTATTGCAGAGTACTGACACTCAAGTGCTATTGCAGAGTACTGACACTCAAGTGCTATTGCAGAATACTGACACTCAAGTGCTATTGCAGAGTACTGACACTCAAGTGCTATTGCAGAGTACTGACACTCAAGTGCTATTGCAGAGTACTGACACTCAAGTGCTATTGCAGAGTACTGACACTCAAGTGCTATAACAGTACTGACACCCAAGTGCTTGGAGCAAGTGCTATTAAAAAAATTTAGAGATAATAAAAATAGGGAGAGCCGCCCCTCTCCCTATCTAATGCAGAGCGAGCAGCAGGATCGCGTAACGTGACCACCTTTTATATGGCGGGGTCATGTGTCCCATTGGGCCAATGGTGGGGAGGGTAAAATGTGCAGTCAATCAGCCTTCTTCCGGCTTTAGGCCAAGCTCCAAAATCTGTGCTCAAGTTCGGGTTCGCCTAACACTACTCTTAGCCAAATAGTGTATTTTTGAAATAGGAAAAATGTTCTTCTTTTAACCCTCTGTAAACCTAGAGGTCTCCTTTAACACACTATTGTAATTTTAGAATGAAAGAATCTCCCTTTTATTTCAGTACAACATCTGTATATAAAGCTAGAGCTCTCCTTAAAACCCCAAATAACCTATTTCTCGCTTGAAAGTAAACTAGTAACCATCTCTTTATTTAACCTTCGACTTCTCTTTCTAACTCTAACTCTTCAGGAGAAATGTAACAGTTACTAATAGTACAGAGTGCCCTCTGTAGCTTCAATGAGGTTTACAATTGTTAAATATGATTTATTCTTTCAAGGTGAAAATACATCATTCTTTTAAAGGGGGCCTCTAACAATAACTGTGAATTGTACCATAGTTAAATGGGCCTCATCTATCATTTTTCACTTTCGGGACCCTCTCCCGCCCCTTTAACAGGGAGCGTGCCTGCGCCGGCTATTCACAAATGCCTGGCAAGGGCACTCGCCCTACTAAAGGGATAGCAGGGATGTGGCCGCTGCTCATGCATGCACTGTTGGACCGGGTAAAAAGGTTTCTGAATCTGGATGCCCCTGGGGGAGCCAGTATGCCTGCCCCAGAGTCTCATAGACTCCAAGGAGGATTTTGGTCCACTTTAAGATATTTAAAGGGTATCTATGCCAGATTGAGTGCTGATCGCTCTGTGTGTATGGGCCTTCTGACAGCGGATTGGTTGCTGATCTGACATCTGAGATGTTATAAATGGCGTCCTGTGTCTCCATAAAGCAGCATTGTGTGATTTAAGCACACATGGCACCAGAAGTGGCCTCCACGGCCAAATAGAGCGGGCCGTGAAATTCCGATTGGTGTCCCTGGAAATCCTGTGTCCAAGCTCGGCACGCATGTTTGTATTCCTTCTAGAACTAAAATGATGGAATCCCCACCCACCCCTCCCGTCAGAAATAACTGCTACTAGAAAACTGTTTATTCCCCCCCCCCCCCAGCTCCATACACTGTGCAGAGGCTGGGAAATCTGATACAAACCTTTGAATTGTGATATGACATGTCAGAGTACAGTACGAGCTGCAATAACCAGGGGCCTGTGCCCAAACCCTTAAAAAACTATTCCCCAGCATCTAAAATAAATATATTTTACATTTTTAGTTGCTTACTTTTTATTCTTTCCTCCGCTGGGCAGCAACTCTGTTCAGGGCTCTAGGATACGGGCGCTGCCATCTTGCCTCAGAAGCATCACATACTGAGGAGAGGAGAGTGGGGAAAAGTACAGGGAGGTGGGTTATATCCCTGCCCTTCACAGACAGAGCAGAGCTGGGGTCAGGACAAGGACAGCAATCTCAAAATGCAGAGTGGCACAGTCAGAAGACACTTTCTGTTTGCAGGCTGCCTGATGCTCCATGAGGCGCCATCTTGCATGTTTAAAGGCTCAGAATACGTACTATGTGTAGGTAGGATGATTTTTAATGTGAGCAATCTGTATGTACAGGATGGCAGAAACATACAAGATAGACTCTTATTCAGGGTGATGGTCCGGTTTAAAGAGGTACAGCAGGCAAAGCTGAATGTTAGACTGGCACTGTCCTAAACTGTTTTCCGTTTTTAAATTGAAGAAAAAAAATGCAGAGATATTGAGGTTTACAATTTCACCATATGATTTCTCATTTGAAATATATGGGCATGGCCCTTGGCTCTGTGATTTTGCATAATAATCCACAATGTGGGCAGGATATTGCTTCAAACAAGGGAATTCTCATCACTCTAACTGTGCTCCTCCCTCTCTCCCCGTGTCCATGATCAGTGGTGAAGGGAGGGATGCAGGCTCTATTGTCTTGTTCCAAAGCATGCAATTGTGACACCTAATCACAAGCACACAGACGGCCACGGGTTGTTCGAATGCTTATTAGGTTTGGTGGTAATTGAAAGCTAATTAGATGTGGCTGCTATTTGTATGCTAATTAGCATTGCCATGCGCAAGCAGGAGGGGAGAGGGGACAAAAAGGTGGAATGGGAGCTGGCTGTACTGGCTCAGCCTGCATAATGCTAATTCTTCCTGAGCTGACAAGAGAGGGCAGAGCTATAGACCACCAGCTGAGCCCCATGGTTGGTTGTCTATGGCAGTCAAGAAGTTCCAAATAAGTACCCCAAAGGAGGTGATTATAAATAATACCAAAATGATCTCCCAGGTATCATTCCTCCTCAGCCTGGCATCCTGATTCGGGAAGCCTTGCTGTCATTTTCACCTTTCTGGCAACCCCACCTCCCATGCGCGGACCAGCAGCTAATCAGTGTGTGCATTCCCCTCCACCATGTACCCTCGCCAGCAATTCAGAAATGCCTGGCACAGGTACGTGCCCCAGATAGAGGTAACCAGGGCATGCACTAGCATTTTAGTGGTATCAGGTGAGAGTAAGGGACAGATGCGGGAGATATTTTCTACCTTGATTCAGCAAGATTTTGGTGCTGAATCATCCCTAAGGCAGCCAATATAACTGAGAGAAAATCTGCTCTCCTAAAAAGTTGTAGAGTTTTCTCAGTCGGTGCTGAATCTATCCTTATGTCTGCTGTAGGAAAAAATGAGCTGGAAGGAAATCAGCACTGTCAAGGGTTTAAAAATTGCCCTCTGTGCTGAATAGTGGGGGCAAATCGACAGCTTACAAACAGCTCTTATAATACATGTAACCAGGGCAACAGGAGGGGTAATCTAACTGAAAATTCTAATATCTTCCCACATGTGACTTTACTTATTGTCAGAGTAATGTTTTTTTATTTTTTTTACATGTGATTTGACAGCTTACCTGTTATAGTGCGGGAGCGCTGACAAAGCGAAAAGAAGAAAGTACTGTCGCCTCGGTGCTGCAGGAAACAATCTTGTTTTCATATCATTAAAATGTCCAAACTGATAAAAAATGTAATTAGCCAAATACCGGGCAAAGGAAACCGGAAACATCCACCTATCACGAGCATGGGCTGCGTTGCCTGTTATTTTGAGAAGCCTGGCAGTGGGATAGGGAGAAACTCAGTATCATTATCCCAGTTGGGAACACTCCCCCAGGCACTATACTGGCTAGGAATCCTATATAAAGAATAGCCTGGCCTATTCTCCCCCTCTTGTCAACAGGTTACTCTGCCAGGAGTGTTTGCTACATTGTATAATAACATAAAGCTGTAGCCTCTATAATAGTAATGGGAAAGATCACCTGTCAGAATTAGCTCCTGGAAATAAGGAAATATCACCTGTTAGTTAGAATTAGCTCCTGGCAATTAGAAATGATCACCTGTCACTTAGAATTAGCTCCTGACAGTAAGGTAAGATCCCTTGTCAGTTAGAATTACCTTCTGTCAATTTGGAAAGATCACCTGTCAGAATTAGCTCCTGTCAATTAGAAATAGCTCATGACAGGTAGGAAAGGCCACCTGACCATAAGGTAAGATCACCTGTTGGTTAGAGTTAGCTCCTGACAATTAGAAAAGATCACCTGTCAGTTAGAATTAGCTCCTGACAATTAAGAATGATCAGCTGTTAGATAGAGTTAGTTCCAGACAATAATATATGATCACCTGTCAGTTAGAATTAGCTCCTGACAATTAAGAATGATCACCTGTTGGTTAGAGTTAGTTCCAGACAATAAGAAATGATCACATGTCAGTTAGAATTAGCTCCTGACAATTAAGAATGATCACCTGTTGGTTAGAGTTAGCTCCTGACCATAAGAAATGATTACCTCTCAGAGTTAGCTCCTGACAATTAGGAAAGACCACACACATTGGTTAGAATTAGCTCCGGACAATTAGGAAATATCACCTGTTTGTTAGTTAGAATTAGCTCCTGTCAATTAGAAAAGATCACTTGTCAGTTAGAATTAGCTCCTGACAGTTAAGAATGATCAGCTGTTAGATAGAGTTAGTTTCAGACAATAATATATGATCACCTGTCAGTTAGAATTAGCTCCTGACAATTAAGAATGATCATTTCCCTTTAACTCCCTTAAAAGCTAGATGTTTCATCTAACAGAATTAAGTAATGTGGAAGAATGTCCCTTTTATTTTAATACAGCAGTGTATGTAAAGCTAGATCTCTCTGTCAGGGATTGCCGGACACCCCTCTTTCATAAGCCAACAATCCCTAATCTCCACCGCCTCTTGTGCCTATAGTCAAGCCCCCGCTCGCTGGCGACGCGGGTTATGCCTCTCCAGACTCGGTTGCCCCCAGGACTTACTGGCGCAAAGATTGCTGGCTAATGGTGAAGACAGGTGAACTGCGGGGTATCCCAAATCAGGAGTTCAAGCGGGCAGAGTCTGAAACGTCAAATCCAGCGGGTTGGGCAAAGAATGGTCGAGACAAGCAGGGGTCAAAGCCGGGTGGTCACAGGGCGCAGTATCCAAGGGGTTTGGCGGAGAATAGTCGAGACTGGCAGGGGTCAAAGCCAGGTGGTCACAGGGCACGGTATCCAAGGGGTAAGGCAGAGACGAGGTCAGACAGGCAGTAGGTCGGTGCGGGCAGCGGACAGGAGTGGTCAAAGACGGAGCCGGATCAAAACACACTAAAAGCAAATCCAACAGCACGCCCAAGATAATAATGGCTATAACGGGCACTGGAGGACCAGGCAGGAACATATTTAAAGGGGAACTGGCCAATGGGAAGGGGTAATGTGGTGATTGATGTAACTGTGAGGGTGATTGGTGCAACTTAGGAACACGCTCCTGTTAGGAGCAGCCCCAGGGTCTGGACCGCCCAGGCCAGTCAGGCTGTCCAGTCCCTGGGTTCATCCCACCCCAGGACCAGGACCTACCTGGCTAACTTTGAACTTGCCCCGGGGGGGCATATAAGGAACGTGCTCGTGCACGCGGGCACGTGACAGGCCGGGCACGCTCCCCGAGAGGAGAAGAGAGGACGCCGCGCCGGCTGAAGAGGAGGAGCCGCCTGAGGACGTGGAGGGGGCGCCTGTGATGCCGGTGACCACAGCCGCCGCCGATGGAGAGGGGGCGGCGGAGGCTGAAGCCCCAGCAAGAGGTGTGGAGGCGCCGGCCACGGCCGTGCAGAGGCGCCGCGGGAGCCAGGTAAGTTCCTAACACTCTCCTTAGTTTCTCCTCTTTGTTGATACAATGTATACACTCAATGATAAAATGTAACAGTTGCTGATAAAAATGTATCCTTGGCTTTATATGCAGATGTTATAATATAAAGAAAAGGGAGATTCTTCCACTTTAAAATTATAAATAGCAATTATTCTGTTAAAAAGGCCATTTAGCTTTAAATAAAGATGATTCACATGGGTAAAAGAGGCATTCTTTTTTCACTGTAACAATACATTATTTAGTTAAAGGGGGCCTCTAATCTTAATTGTGAAGTTTACAGTTTAGTTAATGGGGGTTTCTTCTAACTTTATCCACTTTCAAATTCTGTACATTAGTTGGCTACAGGTTAGTATCTACAGATACATTACTGGTGTTAATATTTTTTTTTTCTTTGCCAGTATTCTGTTTTGGCTGAACCAACCAAACCGGATTCGTTATATTTTGTTTGAATTTACCTTTGACCCCAATCTGAAACCCAACACTCAGTCCATTAAACAGGAACATTGGAGGCCGTGGAGTCTAAAAGACTCCAGGGCCATCTGAGTTCCTGTCTTTGGGGTTTCCCAAATTGGGATGCCTCACAGTGTGAAACCCCCCCAGTTCGCTGAGCAGCTAACACTGTACTGTCATTTATGGGGGGCAGAGGATCGGGCCCTGAAGCCGCTGGATGTCGCTGCAGCAGGCAGTGGAGACATCCAAAAGTTAAGTAGGGGCCGATGGGGGGGAATCGTTTCCTTCTTATTTTTGATCTGATGCTCCTCTTTAAAGTCTCAGCACATAGCACAATACATGTTTGGTGTAGACCAACCTCACTCACATTATAGAGGCAGATTCAGCTTATCCCAGAAACCCCCCAGATGCCCACATCCACTCACCTTCTCCCAAGCCCTCACTGTGTCTCTGAGCTCTCATCCCTGCTCACCTCTAGCCGTGTGCGAGTCCGACCTTTCTGATGGAGTGGCACGGGCACGCCGCAGCTGCAAAGTGAGTAGGGGAACCGGCTGGTGGTGCACTTGGCTCCTTCCGGCTCAGGGAGCTGAGTGACAGCGAGCGTGCTGATTGGATGAGTGTGCCGCTCAGCCAATCAGCCCACTCACTCTCGCCCGAGTCTGCGTCATGGGAGAGGAAGGAAGGTGAGCGTATGGGGCGACCTGGGGTGACCCAAATTGGGATGCCGCCACATGGAGGAACAACACACATGAAAGTGAAATTCCTGTATGTTGTTCCTCTTTAAAGACCTGCTGCCCCCCTCTGGTTTTACCTTTTACCCTATTTACTCACTTCTCCAAGGGATCCATCTTCCGAAATCCCACGAGACTCCATTAGGCAGCGCAGGACTTTGAAGAGCACGGCTAACGCCGTACTGTCATTTACAGATGGCTGAGCCGGTGGAGGGCAGAGGATTGGGCCCTGAAGCTGCCGGAAAGGTTAGTAGGGGCTGATAGGGGGGGGATTGGCCACTTTTTATTTTTGGAGACGATGTTCCTCTTTAAGGTCTCAGCATACAGTACAAAACATGTTTGGTGTAGACCACCCTCACTTACATTATAGAGGCAGCTTATCACTAGCTATGACCCTTGTGTTGTGCCTACTGCAGTTCAGTGAAGGGTGTTACCCGCGCCAACAATAGATGAACTCACATTCGGGCTGTTGATGGCTACCACTTGCAACCTGAGAAGGCCAAGCTTCCCGGAATTACAGATATACGGAGATCAAACATCTACATCTGAGACTCGCAGACCTCTTTCATTATATCATAAGGGGGATGAAACACAGTGTGTATTGCTTCCACACACTCGCCACGTTTCCACCAATAACCCGTCACTTGTATTTAGATGCACTACACCGGCAGCAGCCTGGCCACCATGTTCCAGCAATATCAGTCTGGTCATTGCCTTTGGGAATTCTGGGGCCCCACCCAGCCGAATATTTAGCCCGCTCCCCTTTTACACCTGCTCCCATTCTCAATGTGGCAATACTGATATTCTATAACACCCTGTTATACCATCCAAGGTCTTACCACGCTTCATCTTCTGATATCACCCAAGGGTTCTCTCTGTAGACCACTCTTAACCCAGACCTTCAACATAATTTAATGAAAAGCCCAAAGCATCTCAAATTAATATATGTTATATTTTAGTTGCTTACTTATTATTCTTTCCCCCACTGGGCTGCAACTCAGTTCAGGACATTAGGATACGAGCACCGCCATCTTGTATCAGAAGCATCACATACTGAGGAGAGGAGGATGAGGCAAAAGTGCAGGGGGCGGGGGTTATAGCTGTGCTTTGCACAGACAGAGCAGAGCTGGGGTCAGGAAAAGGACATCAATCCCAGAATGTAGAGTGGCACAGTCAAAAGACACTTCCTGTCTGCAGGCAGCCTGAGACTCCATTTGCTGCCATCTTGGATGTTTAAAAGCTCAGAAAATGCAGTGTATTCAGGTAGGATGATTTCTAATGTGGGTAATCTGTATGTACAGGGTGGAGGAAACATATAAGATAGGCTCTTATTCAGTAATATTTAATATTGATTGACTCATTATACTCCTATCATATATTTAAGCACACCTCTATAACACAATGCAACTAGCCCGGACAACTTGGGGGGCCACTCTCACTCTCCAAGAGCCGTTATACACTTCTTTTACATTCCAATGTCCAATCTATGCCACACTGCCACCCACCATAGCATTGACTACTGCCTAAATAACTTTACTTTCCCCTATACATTTCTATACCAGACTGCAATCCAGACGGCCACTCCCATACATAAACTGTTTACCCTATAGATTCCAAAAAACCCTCTAGGCCACACCTCCCCCCCATTTATCTCCTTGGGGACCGAACCTACTGTCTAAGGCATGTCATAACACTAACGCCCCCGCGCTCTCCCCACAGTGAGACAGCATCTCCAGCCTGCAGCTTGGCTGCCTCCTATCAGTGTGTCACACGTTACAATATAATTTTGAAGACATAGCTTAACAACGGACTTTTATTAAAAACAAAGCAACCAACTTCCAGATGCACCACAAGTGGTGTAGCATTCCATAGTCCACTGCAACAAACTCAAGGGCCCTGGGCACCCCGGGCCGGGCGGGTAAGTGTTCATAACTGTACTTTTCCCAGCTATTTCTGATTTGAGAGTATCTTAGAAAGTGGCAGCAGATTTTAAATAATATTACATTTACAGCCCATATTAAACAACAAACCAGAAGAGGGAAAGAAACTATGTCATGACAATTGAGTCTAGCTTCTTTTCCATTTCAAACAAATAGCGCACCTGCAGTAGATGAGAACGAGAACAGCAGAGAAATTTAACCCCCTGCAGTCTCCATCACATCTGCTACAAAAACGAATATACTTTGTTACTGTCAGCTTAGCCGCCTGACCAGGTTGCAGCTCCATTTTACATACTAAGCACCATTCTCACACACACAAGCCTGACAACTGATGGGACTGGTCACTTCCTATTATGTTTCATTATTCCTTCTTACCACACCAACCCCAGACACCACAGGACCAGATAAATCGGGGCCAGGAAGAGTGGAGAGATGATAAACATCTACAATTCCTGGAGTATTCTTAAAGCAAAAAAAATTTAGTCTGCAAAAATGGCTCCTTGAAGCAGACCTTCGGTGAAAAATAATCCTACCCTCAATGGTGTAAAAGGGTTAGGCTGCCCGTAATAAGGCAAATCCAGATATATAGCCCTGCCCTGCTAAATCAGACCTACATTCTCCCTTGCAACTATGTGCCAGGATAGGTGTTGGCTCATGGGGACCCTAAGCTAACCTCCCTTACCCCCCTAACACCATCAGTGAGCCCTACATTAGAGTTGCAGGTGGCCTGCAAATGCATGAGCAACCATCTTGTTTTACAAATTTACCACAGCAGGAGTTAGAAAGGGGTAAATACATTTATATGTGTAGCAATCTAAATTGTCCCGGGGAGGGATGCATATGAGCACTGCTTGTTGTGTTGGTCTGGTTTAAGTTAAATTTTTGACTGTTGGTCTGCTTTAATGCCCTGCTTTGGCTTACTAGGGATCCTTATCTTTACAGGCAGCCCGAACTGGGATGCCCCAGGGGAAAGACATAAGGACATTTTTACTTTATTTACAGCTTTAATGTCTCCCATGTGAGTACCGGTGGCCAATGGGAATGCTTTTAGTTGCCAGGAAAGCGCAAAGTGGGAGCAAGAACCAGGTGCGGCGATCACCAGGGAAGAGTATTTTGTCAAATTGGGGCATCCAATTTTCTTATTATTTTTTCACTGATGAGGCAAATCAGGATGCTTGCTTCAAAGCAAACTCATATTGAGTACACACACATGTAACCAGTATATATATATATATATATATATATATATATATATATATATATATAATGGCCTTCAAACTGACAACCCAGTGGTGATACTCAAATCTTAAAGGGGCCACAACAGTCAGCCTGATAGCTACAATCCAACCCAGTATAATCTTTCTCTAAAACCTGTTTAATAAAAGAGGTCTGCAGAAGTAAGCTAAAGCTGCGTCACCAAACACCAATGTGCCTCTGTGTAGGTGCAGTACTATGAGAGCCCAGCCTTGGGACATGCAATAGATAAACTGGAAAGCAGCTTATCTGAGGTTCAGGGGCATGCCTATAGGGCATACCTCCCAAGTGTCCCTGATTTGGAGGGACTGTCCCTCTTTCGTGTCCCTTGTTGTTCTCATTTGTCCCTCTTTGAGGTGTAACTTGCAGATCTGCAGCAATAAATGATTCATTTGCCCATTCAAAGTGTTTCTATTATTGTAACTGTTACACCCTATCTCCTATCAATCCCTCAATGAGGGGGCGTGGCTTCATTTAACAAATGTCCCTCTTGAAATGTTGGTAGATATGCTATAGGGGGGTGCAACCACACCAGGGCCCAGGAATTCAGGAGTTGATTCAGGACCATATTTTTTTGTTTTTCAGTTTTTTTTTGAGAGTAAACACTTTTCTTAAGAGTTTTCCCCTCTATGCAATTTAGTGCCATATTTAGCCGTGCAAATGTTAAAAAAAAAAACACACACACACACACACACACACACACACACATCTAAATATGGTGCTGAATTGCACAGAGGAAAAAAAATCATGAGAAAAAGTGTTTACTCTCAAAAAAAAAACTGAAAAAAATATGGTGCTGAATCAACCCTTTTGTTGCTCCTCCACCTTACATGTCATGTTTGTGCTCAATGAAAGGAAGCACCATTGGTTTCTACTGCTTCATGCTTTAGTTTTGTAGCTGTATCTAACTGAGAGAAAAAAAATGTTACTGCATGAGCTGTGCAAGGGCCCCATTTAATATGCGCACTAGGGCCCTGTCACATTTGCTAAGGTTGCCCTATACTTTGAGTGCAGCAAATACAAAGCCTCCCTCATACAGCTCAAGACCCTCCACCCCATGTGCTTGCACAGAATTAAACGATACAAAGGAGGGGCGGCAGCCACTCAGGTCAATTTATAACTAACCTGGGAGCAGGGCGATTAGGATACACAAGTCTTAAAGGAACCACAGCACTCAACCCTGTTAGCTACAGTTGCAACCAATCCTATAATCAAAGTGGACCAAAACCTACCCTGTAATCTATGAGAGTCCAGGGCAGGCATACTTACTCCCCCCAGCTGTGTGAAACCCCCCAGGTCGTCCAAAAACTCGACTTCGTTCCCGGTCCAACGGCGCAATGATCAAGCAGGGGCCACATCCCCGCTTTCCCTTTAGCAGGTCACGTACCCGTGCCAGGCATTTATGAATGGCCGGTGTGGGCACACTCCCTGTTAGATAGTAGCAGGGGGATGCAGCCACTAGCGCGCTTGGATCCGTTTGTATTAGTTAAGCTCCTGGACGAAGGAGCTCGAGCGTATCCAAGCACAATGATTGGACGAGTGGCTGCGCCTGTGCCGTAGGACCGGGAAGAGGTGAGTTCGATCAGGCAACCTGGGGGGGGTCTGACACAGCAGGGCACCCCCGGTCGGGGTGACCTGGTGGCAAGGACCAAAACCCAAGATAGTAAAAATCCTGGGTTTTGGTCCACTTTAAACCAGACCAACACCAGTTTTTTTTCTTTAAAGTGGACCAAAACCCAGCTCGATCGGCACATAAATCTATAAGATTCCCGAGCCGATCGATTCCCTCCCCCTGGGGCTTCCAAAATGGGGATGCCCCGCTGTGTGAAAATCCCAGGTCGCCCACTTCACTTACTTTGCTTCCCGGTCCAACAGCGCATTAGCAAGCCGTTGCCCATCCCCGCTATCGCTCTAGCACGGCGCGTGCCTGCAGGCATTTGTGAATGGCCGGCGCAGGCACGCTCCCTAGAGGGAAGTGGGGGATGTGCCTGCTAGCGAGCCGATTGGATGAGTGGCCATGCATGCGTCGTAGGACTGGGAAGAGGCGATATGAGCAGTTTCACACAGCGGGGCACCCCCAATCAGGGTGCCCTGGGGGCAAGGACTAAAACCCAGGATAGTCAAAATTCTGGGTTTTGGTCCACTTTACCGGGTGTTGGCTCCGCAGACAGCTAATCAAAACAACCTTGGGGGCATCCAGAATGCTGGAGTCCCCCCCCCCCCCCACATAACTCCTCAGAACATCCATAATCCTCACCTTCAGTATGAGTCCCGCAATTAGCCGGTGGGCAATCATGGGGGCAGGTCATTCTGGCGGCTGGTGCCGAGGATGCGACCATGGCCCACGTGGCCGTCCAACGGCCAACCGTGGGACTCCTTTCTCGGCACTGGCTCGTAGTGAAGATGAGGATTAGGGGCATTCTAGGGGGTTATGTGTGGCTTCGAGTGCGCTGATTGGATGAGTGGCCACGCATGCGCCGTAGGACTGGGAAGAGGTGAGTTGCGCTCAGCCATCTGGGGGGTTTCACACAGCAGGGCATCCCTGATCGAGGTGCCCCAGGGGAAAGGACCAAAGCCCAGGATAGTCAAAATCCTGGGTTTTGGTCCACTTTAAGTAATTTTTGACCAGGGACGAACTGGCCATAGAGAGACCTGGGAAAATGCCCGGTGGGCTGCACTGCTTTGGGGCCAGTTGGGCAGCTGTTTTTAACACCCACATTCAATTCCTGCCCCCTTAGTCTCCCTCTCAGCCCCACTGTAGCCACAAGCCAGGGAACCCCAGCCCCCACTGCTATAGCGCCGGCATCATGGTTGTGGGGGGGACCTTAGCAAGGATGTCTAGGCCAGGCTAGCCAGGGGCTGGTAAATTCCAGGGCTGAATATTGGCCCCCATCTGCCACTGTTTTTGACTGTTGGTCCACTTTAAATCTGGTTAAAAACAGAGGTGATTCTGAGAGCCATGGGGACTGCCACTAATGCCCAGCAGCTCTCTACATGTCAACAGATAGGCCTGTATACGCGAGGTGGTGGCTAGGCCATTAGCTACACATGAGGAGTTCAGTTGCTATGGCAGCACTAAAGTGAATATAGGTTCTGGGCCCGTTTTATCCAAGCTGTCACCTTACATGAACAGGTGTATTGTAAGGAAGTGAGGGAGTGTTATTAAGCGCTAAAGGAAAATGAATGTGATGGAGGTTTGGTGGCTGTTTATGATATTTCTGTTTCTGCCAGTTTATTCAGTTGTGTTAATTATGGAGGTGTTACCAGACAGGAGACACAAGTCATATATGTGGTTGTGTCGTCATCTCCCTTCCCCAACCCCCTTCCTTTTCTGCCAGAGACTGAAACCACTATTAGCACAGCAATGGTGTGTGGTAAACCCCCGAGGTAGGCTGGTAGGTGATCACCCATAAGTTACCCAGCCAACGGGGTCACATGTCGGTTAGATATCAGTAGCAGCTGAACATAAAGCATGCTGAAATAACCCGTTACCCTCTTCTTCCATACTTATTCCTATATAATACATATATATATATATATATATATATATATATATATATATATATATGAATCGACCCATTACCCTCTTCTTCCATACTTGCATATATATATATATATATATATATGAATCGACCCATTACCCTCTTCTTCCATACTTGTCTATATATATATATATATATATATATATATATGTCAATTGACCCATTACCCTCTTTACCCTCTTCTATACCTTCCATACTTGTTTATATATATATATATATATATATATATATATATATATGAATCGACCCATTACCCTCTTCTTCTATACCTTTCATACTTGTTTATATATATATATATATATATATATATATATATATATATATATATATGAATCAACCCATTACCCTCTTTTTCCATATCTTCCATACTTGTCCATATATATATATTTATATATATATATATATATATATATATTTACACAGTACAGCTACCAGTGTGCAATGCTTCGCGTTGCCATAGAGATGACTCAGGTTGGTTGCGAGAAAGATGAGTATTTGCTGTAAATAGGGTTTTAGATACATTTAGCATTGGGTCACATTGTGGTACAAATAAGTTTGACGTTCAAACAAATGAGTTGAGGGTCAGGTTGAGGTTCAGATCAGTGGCCCGGGTTGTGGTTCTGATGAACAAGACGTGGGCTGGTTGTGATGCAGAGGAGAATAGGGTGTAGGTAATGTTGGGGTAAACAAGTTGTGGGTCAGGTAGTGATTTACATGAATGGAGATATGGGCCTCGTTGCGATACAGATTTATGTAGCTGTGGGTCGTTCTGAGGTTCAGATAAATTAACTGTGGGCCAGGCTGAGGTTCAGATAAATAAGCTGTGGGTCAAGTTGAGGTTCGAATGAATAATCTGTGGGTCAGGCTGAGGATCAGATAAATAAGCTGTGGGTCAGGCTGAGGATCAGATGAAGAAGCTGTGGGTCAGGCTCTGGTTTAAATGAATAAGCTGTGGGCCAGGCTGAGGTTCAGATGAATGAGCTGTGGGTCAGGCTGAGGTTCAGATGAATCAGCTGTGGGTCAGGCCTGAGGTTCAGATATATAAGCTGTGGCTCAGGCCTGAGGTTCAGATATATAAGCTGTGGCTCAGGCCTGAGGTTCAGATAAATAAGCTGTGGGTCAGGCTGAGGTTCAGATGAATGAGATGTGGGCCAGGCTGAGGTTCAGATGAATGAGCTGTGGGTCAGGCTGAGGATCAGATATATAAATTGTGGATCAGGCCTGAGGTTCAGATAAATAAGCTGTGGGTCAGGCTGAGGTTCAGATAAATAAGCTGTGGGTCAAGTTGAGGTTCGAATGAATAATCTGTGGGTCAGGCTGAGGATCAGATAAATAAGCTGTGGGTCAGGCTGAGGATCAGATGAAGAAGCTGTGGGTCAGGCTCTGGTTTAAATGAATAAGCTGTGGGCCAGGCTGAGGTTCAGATGAATGAGCTGTGGGTCAGGCTGAGGTTCAGATGAATGAGCTGTGGGTCAGGCTGAGGTTCAGATGAATCAGCTGTGGGTCAGGCCTGAGGTTCAGATATATAAGCTGTGGCTCAGGCCTGAGGTTCAGATATATAAGGTGTGGCTCAGGCCTGAGGTTCAGATAAATAAGCTGTGGGTCAGGCTGAGGTTCAGATGAATGAGATGTGGGCCAGGCTGAGGTTCAGATGAATGAGCTGTGGGTCAGGCTGAGGATCAGATATATAAACTGTGGGTCAGGCTGAGGTTCAGATAAATAAGCTGTGGGTCAGGCTGAGGTTCAGATGGATGAGCTGTGGGTCAGGCTGAGGTTCAGATGGATGAGCTGTGGGTCAGGCCTGAGGTTCAGATAAATAAGCTGTGGGTCAGGCTGAGGTTCAGATGGATGAGCTGTGGGTCAGGCCTGAGGTTCAGATATATAAGCTGTGGGTCAGGCTGAGGATCAGATGAATAAGCTGTGGGTCAGGCTGAGGTTCAGATGAATAAACTGTGGGTCAGGCTGAGGTTCAGATGAATAAACTGTGGGTCAGGCTGAGGTTCAGATGAATAAACTGTGGGTCAGGCTGAGGTTCAGGTGAACAATCATAAAAGATTGTCTTATACCCCAATATGTTGTAAGCTCTTCCCTTCTGTATCCTCCCTTATACCCCAATATGTTGTAAGCTCTTCCCTTCTGTATCCTCCCTTATACCCTAATAGATTGTAAGCTCTTCCCTTCTGTATCCTCCCTTATACCCTAATAGATTGTAAGCTCTTCCCCATTCAGTATCCTCCCTTATACCCTAATACCGTAGGTTGTAAGCTCTTCCCCTTCTGTATCCTCCCTTATACCCTAATAGGTTGTAAGCTCTTCCCCTTCTGCATCCTCCCTTATACCCTAATAGAGTGTAAGCTCTTCTCCTTCTGTATCCTCCCTTATACCCTAATAGGTTGTAAGCTCTTCTCCTTCTGTATCCTCCCTTATACCCTAATAGATTGCAAGCTCTTCCCCATTCAGTATCCTCCCTTATACCCTAATACGGTAGGTTGTAAGCTCTTCCCCTTCTGTATCCTCCCTTATACCCTAATAGAGTGTAAGCTCTTCTCCTTCTGTATCCTCCCTTATATCCTAATAGATTGTAAGCTCTTCTCCTTCTGTATCCTCCCTTATACCCTAATAGATTGTAAGCTCTTCCCCTTCTGTATCCTCCCTTATACCCTAATAGATTGTAAGCTCTTCTCCTTCTGTATCCTCCATTTTAACCTTATAGATTGTAAGCTCTTCCCCCTTCAGTATCCTCCCTTATACCCTAATAGATTGTAAGCTATTCCCCTTCTGTATCCTTCCTTATACCCTAATAGATTGTAAGCTCTTATCCTTCAGTATCCTCCTTCATACCCTAATAGATTGTAAGCTCTTCTCTTTCTGTAGCCTCCCTTATACCCTAATAGATTGTAAGCTCTTCTCCTTCTGTATCCTCCCTTATACCATAATAGATTGTAAGCTCTTCTCCTTCTGTATCCTCCCTTATACCCTAATAGATTGTAAGCTCTTCTCCTTCTGTATCCTCCCTTATACCATAATAGATTGTAAGCTCTTCTCCTTCTGTATCCTCCCTTATACCCTAATAAATTGTAAGCTCTTCTCCTCCTGTATCCTCCCTTATACCCTAATAGATTGTAAGCTCTTCTCCTTCTGTATCCTCCCTTATATTCTAATAGAGTGTAAGCTCTTCTACCTTGTGTATCACAGGCATGACTTCTTCTGTGTTCTCCCTTACGCCCTTATAGATTAAGATTGTTTTGTGTTGTCTTATAACGTAATTGTTTGTAAGCTCTTCTCCCCTCTAACTTCCTATATTTCTATATGGGAAACACAAAGGTGTTTTGCAGCCTTTCCCTTTGCCATGTGAACTGATGGGGGGGGGGTTGCACAGGGTCTGGGGGCAGTGTAACGGATTCCTGAAATACACCTCTGCAGGCATGCGGCATGATGACAATGGGGCTCTGTTCCAGCCAGGCTTCACCAGTCCCCCAGCCCCCAGCAGCCGCCTTACACGTGTGCAGAGTATAACCCACACCAGGGCCACATCCATCAGCACAGATCCCTACCCCTAAACTCCCCTCCTGACTGATGTTGCATCACACAGAGCCCTGCAGGTGTCTGAATATCTCTATTAGTGCAAAACAGATTGCAAGCTCTGGGGGCAACCTCATGTTTCTTTTATCTGCATTACCTCCTTCCCAATGACACGTGACCTTGTACAACACCATGGAGGATGATGGCGCTATGGACCATAACAAACTAAAAGCCTTGTATAAACCAGAATTATAAGTACAAGGTGCACTAATGTATTTCAATCTCATTTTAGGTCAGCCATAGATGAGCAAAAGATCTGAATAACATAAGCGATCATAAAAAAAAAGAAAAATTCAGCTCTCACTATACAATCTCCTAGCTAGTAGGCAGGGGATTTTCCTGCTTGCTTTTAAAGTGGACCAAAACCTGGACTAGGATCTGTGTTTAAGCCCTCCAGATCCCTCTTATACCCCCCAGGTCACCCATAAACATCCCTTCTTTCCCAGTCTAATGGCCGCATCCCCGCTATCCCTCTAGCAGGGTACGTGCCCGCACCAGGCATTGTGAATGGTGTGCTCCTGGACGAAGGGGTTCAAGTGGATCCAAGCACACTGACTGGATGAGCGGCTGTGCATGCGTCATAGGACCAGGAAGAGGTGAGTTCGTTTGGGCGACCCGGGGGATTTCACACAGCGGGACACCCATGATCCCCGATCCTGGGGGAAGGACCAAAACCCAGGTTTTGGTCCACTTTAAAGAGGGCCAACTCATTCATTTGAGTTTCATGAAAGTCTCAAAAGGCTCCAATCCCAAATCGGGATGCCCAGAGGTGTAATATTCAGCAGGAATCCTGAGACCTGACCTAGTTCTTGGTTATTTCTTGTGGAATACAGCGGCGCTGCAAATAAGCTTCCCACCCATCTCTGTGCGCCACTGCCAGCAAATGATCAGGTTGGCCAGCCACAGAGTGGAGAGAGCAGATAGATATTTCAGAGAAGTGACTAGGCTTTCCCGGGGCAAAGATTCAAAATGGCACCCCACCTGTTCTCAGGCCCCCCTTTGGTGTCCCCCAGACCTGCTGCACCCGGGGCAAGAGCCTGCCCCCCCCCCTAGCTACGCTCCTGGATATTCCACTTAGGTTTCGATGCATATGCAACCCTTCAAGGAATTTAAACCCAACCCAAAATAACAGCAAAGGTGAAATGCTTCCAAATTGGGATACCTGCAGTCTAACCACTCACTGGCCTTGCTGAATACTACACATTGTCCTAGGAGCTCTCTGTGTTGCCGGGGGGGGGCTTCTCCACTCCCTCCTCTCCGCATGCCCCCAGCAGCAGACATGAAGGTTTGTCAGGTGCACAGAAAGCAGATCACCACCACAAGATCCTAAAACTAGGTGAGTATAGGCTGCAGTTTTTATGCTTCAGGGCATCTCAAATCAGGATGTTGCTGGGGAAAGCTCTAACACCAACCTGTTATAAGGGTTTTAGTCCACTCTAAAGTGGACCAAAATCCAGGCTAGATTCCTTCCCCCCCAGAGCATCCAGAACCGGGATGCCCTGCTGTGTGAAACCCCCAGGTTGCCCGTTAACTCACCTTCTTTCCCGGTCCAATGGCGCATGCGTGAGCAGTGGCCGCATCCCCGCTATCCCTTTAGCAGGGCGCGTGCCCACGCTATACATTTGTGAATGGCCGGTGCGGACACACTCCCTGTTAGATGGTAGTGAGGGATGCGGCTGCCAGAGTGAGCTCTTAGACAAGCCTTAGACGAAGGAATGAGAGCAGATCCAAAATTTTCTTCGTTTTTCTTTAAGTGTGGCCCCATTATCTCAGGGCTACCCCCCAAGCACACCGGGTATAGAAGCTGGTATGCCCAGGGCTTAGAGCATACCTCACAACTTTTCAGGGTGGGAAAGAGGGACAATTGTTAAATTAAACCACGCCCCCTCCTAGATTGATGGCTAGGAGATAGGATGTTACAACAATAGAAACACTTATAATAGGCAAATACATTATTTATTGATGCAGATCTGCATGTTACACCTCAAAGGGAGACAAATGAGAACAATGAGGGGCAGGGGGATTTGGACTCAAAAGAGGGACAGTTCCTCCAAATCAGGGACACTTGGGAGGTATTATTATTATTGTTTATTTATATAGCGCCATCATCTTCCGTAGCGCTTTACAAGGTGTGATTACAGACAAGGTAAAACATATAGTACAGGGAACAATACAAAAATTAGATGCCCCGAGGTTCAAACCAGGTGATGTGAGCACAGAAGACAATAGGAAGGAGAGCCCAGCCTTTGTGAGCTGACAGTCTGATGGATGAGGGTGAAGACAAAAGGTAGGGATCACAAGTGGTAGAGCTAGAGTTGGGCTGCATGTGCCGTTTGAAGGTTATAGGAGTTGCTTAAGCCAGGTTATATTCCCTGTCTGAAGATGTACGTTTTTAGGGCACACAAAGGCTTAGAGTATGTTAAAGGACAAATGCCTGATCTTAGCATAACAGTCCTAATGCCCTTCAGCACAAGTCCAAAGGTCTCCCTGGTGGCATTGTCCCCTGGCCTTCATCTGAGTGCAGAAAATTCCGGTGCCCATTGGTATGAGCCCAGTGTTCTTTGCTCAGGGCACGCTTGAAACAGCACTGAAAGGTATAGCGGCTGAAATACCGCCATGAGGCTAGTATCCCTGGGACACTTTAAAAAGAAAGAAAGTCAACAATTAAGGAAAAAAAAAAGATTGGCCGAATATTGCCTCCAAGCAGGTCTGGCCAAGCCAAATCAAATAGGCAACATTCAGGTCAGATGTAACAGTGACCTAAAGCCAATTAGCTTTGGAATAAAGTGGAAGTGATGGTGAAACCTGGATTAGGCTCCCTGGCCGAAAATGTACCCATAGGGCCACAGTACTTTGAAAGAACAGCGAGTCAATGTTATTTTAAACCTTCTGGAATTGTTCCTGAAGCTGAACAATATGTAATTAAAGGATCATGGCAGCGCTGATGAAATGAAAAAAAAAAAGCAAACATATAGGTTTACAGCAGAATGGGGGAAGGGGTCTCCGCGGTGACAGGCTGGGTCCTTTAATTCTCCCAGCAGTGAATTAATCACAGAACGGGCCCCTATTAATGTCAGGGCTAATGGAGGCAGATAAGACCCAAATGGTCACCCCGGGCTCAGAAGGCCCCCTCCCCTATGTTACTTGATCCTGGCTTCATCTCCTGCATCTGATATGATGTGCCACATACATTCCCTGCATTCCTCCGCTATATATTCCCACTACACACCACTATAGGGCAGGGAAGGGCATCACCCCCAGGGTCACCACCAGCTAAAAAGGGCACCCTTGCTTGATGCTTGCTGAAATATGTAGAACTCCCATCTTGTTGGAATGGGATTATTTTAGGAACTATGTCATTCCTGAAGGCCTGATCAGATATGGTGTGGGCACAGGTGTCCCACAGCATCGCTTGGATACAACTGATTGACTGATCATCTTTGGGTGTCTTTCTTTATCAGCCCTTTAAAAATAACACAAACAGACACCAATATAAATAGCAAGAAGTGCCAAAAGGAAGCATGTCCCTTATGGAGGAGGTACCAGTTGCCATAATGTGTGATAATTATTTATTCATATATTTATAAATAATCTGTAGCGCTGTAAAATTAGGGACCTAGACCAGGTTAGTATGCCTAAATAAAGGTCACATTGGTCCATTAGGGTTATTTATAAGAGCTGTGTGAAGTCTCATGGATTAAGGGGTATTCATTCCATTGAAGGCAATCTCATAGTTCAGGAGGAATTAATTCAAGCTGAGGGGACTCACGTGGATTGGGGGTTTTTCATTCGAGTGCAGTCTCCTGGATTGAGAGGTATTCGTTGTAGTTGAGGGTGGTCTCATGGATTATGGAGTAGTCATTGGAGATGAGCGTGTTCTCATGGATTGAGGGGTAGTCATTGGAGTTTAGGGTGGTATCATGGATTGAGAGGCAGTCATTGGAGTTGAGGGTGGTCTCATCGATGGAGGGGTATTTGTTGGAGTTTAGGGTGGTCTCATGGATTGAGAGGCAGCCATTGGAGTTGAGGGTGGTCTCATGGATTGAGGGGTATTTGTTGGAGTTGAGGGTGGTCTCATAGATTGAGGGCTAGTCATTAGAGTTAAGGGTGGTCTCATGGAGTTCCTGGTAGTCGTTGGAGTTTAGGGTGGTCTCATGGATTGAGAGGTAGTCATTGGAGTTGAGGGTGGTCTCATGGATTTAGAGGTAGTCATTGGAGTTGAGGGTGGTCTCATGGATTGAGGGGTAGTCTTTGGGGTTTAAGGTGGTCTCATGGATTGAGAGGCAGTTAATGGAGTTGAGGGTGGTCTCATGGATTGAGGGGTATTTGTTGGAGTTAAGGGTGGTCTCATGGATTGAGGGGTAGTCATTGGAGTTGAGGGTGGTCTCATAGATTGAGGGCTAGTCATTGGATTTGAGGGTGGTCTCATGGATTAAGGGGTAGTCATTGGAGTTTAGGGTGGTATCATGGATTGAGAGGTAGTCATTGGAGTTGGATTAAGGGGTAGTCATTGGAGTTGGGGGTGGTGTCATGGATTGAGGGGTAGTCATTGGAGTTGGGGGGTGGTGTCATGGATTGAGGGGTAGTCATTGGAGTTGGGGGGTGGTGTCATGGATTGAGGGGTAGTCATTGGAGTTGAGGGTGGTCTCGTACATTAAGAAGTAGTCATTGGAGTTGAGGGTGGTCATTGGAGTTGAGGGTCGTCTCATGGATTAAGGGGTAGTCATTGGAGTTTAAGGTGGTCTCATGGATTGAGGGGTAGTCATTGGAGTTGGGGGGTGGTGTCATGGATTGAGGGGTAGTCATTGGAGTTGAGGGTGGTCTCGTACATTAAGAAGTAGTCATTGGAGTTGAGGGTGGTCTCATGGATGGAGAGGTAGTTATTGGAGATGAGGGTAGTCATTGGAGTTGAGGGTCGTCTCATTGATTGAAGGGTTGTCACTGATGTTGAGGGTGGTCTCATGGATTGAGGGGTATTCATTTGAGTTGAGGGTGGTCTCATGGTTTAAGGAGTATTCTTTGGATTTTAGGGCAGTCTCATGGATTGAGGGTTGTTAAGGGTGGACTCATGGATTGAGGGGTATTCCTATGAGTTAAGGGCGGTCTCATGGTTTGAGGGGTATTCACTGGAGCTGAGTGCAGTCTCATGGATGAGGGGTATTGATAGTAGTTAAGGTTGGTCTCATGTATTGAGGGGTATTTATTGGAGCTGAGTGCTGTCTCGTGGATTGAGGGTTATGCATTCAAGATAAGGGGAGTCTCATTGATTGAGTGGCATTTACTGGAGCTGAGGTCAGTCTCATGGACTGAGGGGTATTAATTGAAGTTGAGGTGAGTCTCAAAGATTGAGGGACATTTATTTGAGCTGAGGGAAGTCGCCTTAATTTAAACAATTAAGCTAAGGACAGTCTCATAGATTGATAGGTATTGATTGGAGCTACGATGCTGGGGTCCTGCACATGGTAGATATAGATGTTATGGGAGACAAGGAGATGCCCATTTTCAGAATGACAGCTGAGCATTCATCTCATATTCTACTTCTAGCTCGCTCTCTGATCAGACCTGTCATTGCAGCAACCAGATTTGCATAATATGAGATTAGCATCAGACACAGACGGGATTGTTTAACAAGGCGTGAAGCGAAAAAGCCAAATGACGCAACCCACCGGGACCGATCAGACTCCACTGCTATTCATTATGATCATTATTTCTCATATTTAGATGGAGCTGATACATCACTCTACAGAAAACCATTGAAAAGAGTCTGGGAACCCCATGGGAGCTCACACGCTAATGCCTCCCACACACATACATATGCTTCAAGGCCAAGCTAATACGACACCATTTAACCTACTCGGAGGAAACCCGCACAGCCCCCGGAGAACACACAAACTCAGTACAGATGTTTCCTTGATGAGAAGTGAACCCAGAGCCCCAATGCTGTACCAAAATAGAGTGAAGAGCTTATTTTACTTGCTCTCAGCTTCCTAACATGTAGAAGCCTTGCCATCACATAACTCAATGCTGAAAATAGGGCCCAGGTGTTGTGCCATTGTTATCCCCATTTGCCCCTTTCCAAGGTTGGAATGGGGGAGCCTTCACTAGTAAAAGGTTAGTCTCAGGGTTGTGTAGAGGGTTGCTTGGATCACATGCATGGGCATTAATGGTGTAGGGCCCCCGGAAGAATAACAGTGGCCCCAGAGATGCATAGGGGGAATAAAGCTAGACAGGGTGTTAAAGGGGACCCTTAGATGATATGTGGCAACCTTTAATGGTATAGGGCCCCCGGAAGAGTAACAGTGACCCCAGAGGTGTGTAGGGGGAATAAAGCTAACCAGGGTGTTAAGGGGGACCCTTAGATGATATGTGGCACCCTTTAATGGTATAGGGCCCCCGGAAGAGTAACAGTGACCCCAGAGGTGCCTAAAGCTAGCCAGTGTGTTAAAGGGGACCCTTGGATGATATGTGGAACCCTTTATTGGTATAGGGCCCCCGGAAGAGTAACAGTGGCCCCAGAGGTGCCTAGGGGGAATAAAGCTAGCCAGTGTGGGACCCTTGGATGATATGTGGAACCCTTTAATCATATGGAGAAAGCAAAAATGGTAAGAGTGGCCCAGAGTGTAAGCAGTCCTGTGGGACATTTTGTCTGTTTTACAGAAGGGGTCACCTCTGCTGCTGAGGCTAGATCAGATAACTAGCCCCCCACCCAGCCCCCCCACTTACTTTTTCTATACAAGCCCAGGAGATTCAAGCTGTACTCACACATCTGTGTGCATTACTTCTAGTGTGCAGGAAAGATGTCCCTTTGATGTCAGGGGCCATTTGTCAAAGCGCTGCTCCATAAAGACACTGCATTGGAGTCTCAATGTCTCTAAACAAATAGGGGGAGAATTCCCCAGCGCCACGCCATGCAAGATCATAGAAAGAAATTTCTAGATTTGGACACAGCTGCACAATATCAATATTGGGAGAATGGTTCCTGAGACCCCTCTCTTGTAACATAACTATGGATAGATTGAGGACAAGGATATTAAACTATTTTACAAGGCTTCATCAGCCAGCTGACCAACAGTGGTGTAAACTAAATGTGACAGGGGCCCCTGTGCGAACATTAAAAAGTAAGATTTGTGCAGTAAACTTTTTTCTCTCTCTGTCCTTTTCCAACTCAACTGGGTGCAGCAAAAAGACTGAAACAGCAGAGACAAATGGAGCTTCCTTTCTCTTAAAGATGCCAAGTGAGCACAAATATAATAAATAAGGTGGAAGAGCAACCGTGATGGGGCCCCCCTGGCCTCCTGGGCCCTGGTGCTGTCATGCCCAC
This sequence comes from Gastrophryne carolinensis, assembly GCA_027917425.1. Taxonomy (NCBI): domain Eukaryota; kingdom Metazoa; phylum Chordata; class Amphibia; order Anura; family Microhylidae; genus Gastrophryne; species Gastrophryne carolinensis. Next base: position 100,475,175 of record CM051241.1, read on the forward strand.
TGAACTCCCTATATAGTTACGCCACTGTTGACTAACTTTAGGACTTTTCAAAAGATCTATTTGAGATATAAGTGGTCAAGTGAGTGTGCCCAGATACCCTTGTCCAGCTCTTTATCTTCTTTATCTTTAAAGCTTGGTGGTTAAGGTTAGTGGTCGACATTTAGGCAATTAAACATGGATCATTCCAATTTGGGAATGTCTTTCTGAAATGGCATTGTCATGAGGAGGCAGAGGGCAAAGAGGTGCCACCTTGGGTATCACCTTGTGAGCTCTTGAAACTTCTTTAAAGGGCAAAGACCAAGGTGTGCACACAAGTGCTATGAACAAAGGATAAAAAAATGGCAGGATACAAGTTGGGGGCATATTTTGTACTATGGAAAGTAGCAGCAGGTACAAATTATGTAGGGTTTCCCTATGTCAACCTGACTTTTGAGGTTTAGAACCTTGTCAGGGCACTGACAACCCTACTACTGGTTAACAAATTGCAAGCAATTAAGTGCCAAACACATCCTATTAAGTCAATAAGTATGTCGCTACTGCAGCACTAGCATGTGCGTAAATATGCAGAAGGCCTCAAAGTATATAGTACAGTACAGGATCAGTGATGTGGGGTTCTCCCAACATGCCAAAAACATATTAGAATTTTACAGCAGTCTGGAGAAACTTGACCTCCCCGTGTGCCTATAGAAGGACTAGACCAGGGGTACTCAACCACTTCTTGTAAAGGTCCATTTAAAGGCAACCAATGATAGGTGAAGGTCCGGGCGGAGGGCTGTTGTGGAGGGGGGGGGGGCGGATAGTTAGAAATCAACACACTGGGGAGGGCCTATTCCCCAGGCAAAACTAAAAAAGGCTGTTTGCCCCCCAACCCAAACATCCTACAGGGCACTGGGAAAAATAAGAGCTACATATTGAGTACAGGGCTGTCAGGGCAGGGGTCCGGAAAGCTGGTGCCGAGGTCCACATTAGGACCCCGGTCCGCCAGTTGAGTATCACTGGACTAGACCTACATCTCTGCTGCCTAAACTTTATCCATTGACACATACTGCACCTTATGCTGATAGTGACCTGATCATCTTTGCACTGTAAACAAGAAATAGCTTCCACTGGCCCACTCTGAACATCCCAATTCACTTCTTATGCCCTATGTGCCATTAGCAATTACATCAAAACTAGGGGACCACAGCTTGGAGAGAGACCCACTCTATGAAATTGAATTTGAGACACAAGAGGTTCAAAGTAGAGTCCTACAGTGGTTGTGACCCCGTAGACAGTTGATGAAGTGGTTTCTGACCCTGTGTTCTTGGGTTGTGTTTTGAGAGTCTGCAGAAACCGGCCCATTCAGACCTCCTAGATTAGAAACTCATTTAAAAGGTCAAATGGACCTCATTATCAGTCTGCATTGGGCTTTGTTCTGCCAATGGCTTGCTATAGGGTCGATCTTGCCTACTGTGTTGAATGACAAATACCACCCTGGTAGGTTAATTTGATTGTGAACTCCTTTAAGAGGACAAATGGACCTCTTTATTAACCCACAGCGGCTCCAGGCCAAAAAAGACTGACAGTAGTTGTGGACCCATGGACATCTAAGAGTTGATGAAGCAGTTTTTGACCTTGTGGTCTTGGGTTATGTTTTGGGTCAAGTGAAGGTCTGCAGAAACAGACCCATGCACTGAGTTTGAATCCAGTCATGTCTGCTATACCGTCTTACTGTGCCCAATGACAAACCCCATCGTGGTAGGCTCATTCTATAGTGAACTCCTTCAGGAAGTCACATTGTTCTCTTTATTTACCAGCCCCCAATACAGATATGAACTCTACAGGGTCTTGTCCAATGTTTGCAAAGAAAGTAGTGAGGGTTAAAACTGGGTCTCATCGCCGCGTTTGGAATTTTTTAAGTAATCATGTACACAAATATTGAAACATTACTGTCATTCATGCAGTATTACAACAGCTTTTCTATCAGACCAGCATCAGAAACTTTATCAACACTTATCAATGACATACAAGTCAAAAATTTAAATCATATCAAGTTTACAAAAGGAGTAGATAGATAGATGGAAAGAGTATCTTGGGGAATAGTTGATGGTAACTTTGAATAGTTTGTGATGGGTACCCTTCGTACCCTTATGGCTTCTAAGTGGGTGGGCAAGATTGAGGGAACCACCAGGAACCACCAGCAGCAGGGGCACACACTTCCTAAAAAAACACTGCAAAAAACACTATGAAAGTTTATAACCAATCCTAACAAGCGGCTGTGACTAGACAATACCAGCGCCCATACCCACTGGCACTAAACCCGATCTCAGCCCACCCACTTATAAGCCGTAAGGACACGAAGGGTACCGATCACAATCTATTCAAAGTTACCATCAATTATTCCCTGAGATACTCTTTTCATCTATCTACTCCTTCTGTAAACTTTCCATGATTTAAATTTTTGACATTTGGCATTGATAAGTGTTGATAAGGTTTCTGATGCTGGCTTTAAACAAAAGCCGTTGTAATATTGCATGATGTTGACTGACAGTACTTTCCCAATGGTTGTGTACATGATTATTACAAAAATCCAAACTTGGGGATAAGGCTCGGTTTTTACCCCCTCTCCTTCCTTTGCATCTAATTTATGATGCATCCCTAGGTTTGCCCAACACTCTATACCCACCAAGTGACCTAATATCCCCCCATCGTTTCATCACATCTTGTCCAATGTTTCCAATGTTAAAGCCCATACTGGTAGATTATTTAGATTGTAGATTAGATTGTAAAGGAACTTAATGGACCTCATTATTAGACTGCACTGAGCTTGAACGTACCCATGGTTGCTACTGTGCTCAATGACAAATCCCATCCTGATTAATTTAATAGTAATCCCGTTTGAGAGGTCACATAGACCTCAATATCAGTAAGTGATAGGCACCAACCCAGCCCTGAACTCTATAGGAGCTTGCCTACTGTGCCCAATGACAAATCCCACCCTGGTTAATTTGATAGTAAACTCCCTTGGGAGGCCACATAGACCTCCATATCAGTTAGTGATGGGCATCAACCCTGCCCTGAACTCTAAAGGGGCTTGCCTACTGTGCCCAATGACAAAACACACCCTGATTAACTTGATAGTAAACTCCCTTGGGGGGTCACATGGACCTCAATATCAGTTTGCAGTGGGCTCCAAGCCAACCCTGAACTCTATAGGGGCTTGTCTAATGTGCCCAATGACAAATCTCACTCTGGTTAAATTGAAAATGAACTCCTCCAAGAGATCACATGGACCTTAATATGCGTATGCAGTGAGCTCCAACCCAGCCCTGAACTCTATAGGGGCTTGCCTACTTTGCCCAATGACTAATCTCACCCTAGTTAATTTGATAGTAAACTTGCTTGGGAAGTCACTTAATATCAGTTTGCACTGGGCGCCAAGCCAACCCTGAACTCTATGGGGGCATCCCTACTGTGCCCAATAGCAAATCCCACCCTGGTTAATTTGAAAATGAACTCCTGCAAGAGATCACATGGACCTTTATATGAGTATGCAGTGGGCTCCAATCCAGCCCTGAACTCTTTAGGGGCTTGCTTACTTTACCCAATGACAAATCCTACCCTGGCAGAACCATTGTGAACACGGGACAAGGACTTCCATATACTTCCCTCACTACACTATAACATTAGTCATTCCTTCAGTTAAACTTTTCCTGATCCCGATTTACTCATCCTTGTCCCTGCTCAGCCATTCTCCAAGAGCAGCTTCCAAGGAACACGTGCGCACACATGCAGCATTCATCCAGCTGCTGATACACCCACCAGCCTAAAACCTTTCGCTCTCTTAAGCCGTGGACTAGAAAAATGAAACCAAACCAAATAATTACTAAAGTAAAGGCTAATGTGCAGGATGAAAGGGAATCAAGGCAGCACTGGACTTGCCTGGACTTGTAGTTCACCAAAGCCTTAAAAATACACCTCACAGCCTTAAAGAATTAGAAATAATGCTGGAACAGAAAGGGTGAACATAGAAATGAATCAAGAACAAGAGACCTAAATGCCTCCAGTGCAAAACATCCCAAAAAGGGAATGGTATTAAACTAGGTCTCGTGCCCATCTCCAAGCTCCGGACGCTGGAGAACATTAACCCCTCTCGGTGTCCATCACCCACAAAGCCAAGATATGATTAAATAGAGCCACTCTTGTCTCCACTGGTGACATATTTATCCTATAAGGGTCATTGTAAACCACAAGGGAAACTCACAAATGAGTTATTCTTCTGAGCAGCGTATCCAAGGAACTTTTTCGTAGGAATACAAAGTGTCCTCGGCATTGCTATATAGAAAAATATAAATTCATATTTATGAATGAAAGAGCTGCAGCATCTTACCGTAGCTGGTCTGCGACACCGAGAGCCAAAAGCATAATCCAAAACAGGCTATCCACAGCAGCTTGGACATGATGATGGAGGATCCTGAAATACTCCGCTCCCACCAGAGGCACAAAGGCAGCAGCAGCCACTCCGCAGCAACCAGAAACTTGCTGTAACTTTGCTGGAGTTCTTCTGTCTGATTCAAAGCAACTGAAGTTGTGTCATAACTGGGAGGGAGTCAGAGTCACACCCAGAGACAGACAGAGAGACACACACACAGAGCAAGAGAGAGACCCAAGTTAGTGCCCTATCTGTGCAGCCCAGGGTGATGGCTAGGGAAGGGGTGTCCCTCACTGGAAACTTGAAGGAGTTTACACACCAGTAATCTGACACAGGAAGCTTTTAGGGTATTAGTGCCAGCAAGGGTTAACTCACTGCAAACCTTTTTTTTCCAATGTCACAGTGTGTGCAGGGCCAGCAGTGTGAATAGGAAGTTTCAGATAACTTTGTAAAAAGTTTTTTTTTTAATGGTGTAGAGAAAATGGAGAAGGCACAAATAGTGATTCTTGTTATTGTTCCTCTTCTCTTCCTTCCTCCTGATTCTTCTTATTAATAATAATAATATTATTATTATTATTACCAATCAAGCTCGGTTTTGGTCCACTTTAATATTATTATCATACCCCCCAAATGTCTGTGATTTGGAGGGACTGTCCCTCTTTGGCATCCCTCGTTGTTCTCATTGGTCCCTCTTTGAGGTGTAACATGCAGATCTGCATCAATAAATGATTCATTTGCCAATTTAAAGTGTTTATATTCATTTACATCCTATATCCTATCATCCCACAATGAGGGGGTGTGGCCTAATTTAACAAATGTCCCTCTTTCACACCCTGAAAAGTTGGTAGATATGATTATTATTATTATTATTACTCTTTAACCTATTGTATCTGGATTTCATAGCCTTCAGCTTTTGCAGGATCTTGCTTCTAATACACTATGCACTGTATGTGTTAACCTGTCTGTACTAATTACATTGTAAAGCGCTACAGAGGAGAATGAAGCTATATAAACACTGTAAAATAAACCAACTTAAAGCAGAACAGATTTGGCTTTCCCGGGTTCTGTTCCATTTCCCAGGGGCATCCTGAAATGCCCACTGTGGGAAACGCCCAGCTTAAAGTGGAGCAAAATCCATGATTTTGACTATACTGGGTTGTGGTCCTTGCCCCTGATCGTGGATGCCCTGCTATGTGAAACCCGCAGATCACCTGAACATGCCCGCGCCAGCCAATCACAAATTGGAATGGGAACGAAGGTGAGTTTATGGACGACCTGGGGGGGGGTTTCACACAGCGGGGCTCCCCCGATTTTGGATGTCCCAGGGGGAGGGAATCAATCAGATTACAGATTAAAGATTCCTGGGATGATCTCCTTGGGTTTTGGTTCATTTTAAAGCGAAACAAATTTAACTTTCCCGAGTTTTGTTCCGCTCACCAGGAGCATCCTGAATTGCGATGCACGCTGTGTGAAACCCACCGGAACACCCAGCTTAAAGTGGACCAAAACCCAGGATTTTGACTATACTGGGTTTTGGTCCTTGCCCCCGGGCCCCCCGATTGGTGGTGCCCCACAGTATGAAACTCCCCAGGTTGAACGCACGGCCCTCGTCCAATCAGCGTGCTCGGATTTGCTCGAGCCCCTTCGTTCAGGAGCTCGTCTAATGCGAACGGATTTGAGCACGCTGGGAGCCGCATCCCCTGCTACCCTCATGGAGCGTGCCCGTGCCGGCCATCCACAAATGCCTGGCGTGGGCACACGTCCTGCTAAAGGCAAAGCAGGGATGCAAAAGCTGCTTACGCATGCGCCGTTGGACCAGGAACGAAGGTGAGTTTTCCGATTGGGGGTGCTCCGGGGGGGAGCAAGTATACCTGCCCTGGAGTCTCATAGACGCCAGGGTGGGGCTTGGGAGGCCCTGGTGTCCGAGTTCCACTCTTTGGGGTGTCCTGAATTGGGATGCCCGCTGTGTAAACCCCCCAAGAAGTGCTGTTTCACTCACCTTGTCCCGAAACCCGCGCTGTGCCGCAACCCCGCTCACCTCTATCCGTGTGCCCCTGAATGGGCGACACGGGCATGTGATGGCTAGGAGATGTGTAGGGGACGTGGCAGGTGATGCGCCCAGGGGGCGTGATTGGTTGAACGGACCACTCAGCCATTCAGCACGCTCGTTTTCGCCTGAGTCTCCGTCGTGGAAGCAACAGGAAGGTGAGTGACCTAGTGGCATACACACAGAGGGGCATCCCACTTCGAAAAGTGTGTGTTGTTCCTTTTTAATTTACCTCTTCCTCGTTCCTATGGCGCATGCATGGGCGCGCAGCCAATCAGAGCTCTAATTACTTCAATGGGGAGCGTGCACTGCTACATCCCCTGCATCCTCGCTGGTGTACATTCTCGAGTCCCTGAATGGCTGGGGTGGGAGAGTGCGCAGGGGATGCAGTGTCCACTCAACATTGAAAACAATCAGAGGCATGAGCCATGGGGGGATAGGCTTGCACTCATCCATACCTCCCAAGTGTCCCTGATTTGGAGGGACTGTCCCTCTTTTGAGTCCATGTCCCTGCCCCTACTTTGTTCTCATTTGTCCCTCTTTAAGGTATAACATCCTATCTCCTATCCATCCCTAATTTACCAATTGTCCCTCTTTCCCACTCTGAAAAGTTGGCAGGTATGCTCATCAGTCATTTTAGGGTTCATATTATGCCCATATTCATGTTTGGATCTTCTCCTGGGGTGTCTGACTCCCCCCCCCCCCGAATATATTAAAGAGGAGCACAGCTTCTAAGGGGTACAATCCACTCAAAGAGAGTTGCTCAAAGAGAATCTAAGAGCACTTAGATTAGACCTGCAGGAGTTCACTAATAAGAAGTGCCAAGCCGATAATGGTTCCTATAGAATGTTGTGCCACCCTGTGCCAGGTATAGGGCAGCTCCAGGGTGCAATGAGCCTCGGCATCACATGTCGGCTCCTGTCGTTTGCTGGAAATTACGCTGACACACCTGACCTCATAAAATCCCGGGAAAAGCTGCCAGCGTACGGAACAGGTTTTCTGTTTGGTAATAGTGTTCAAGTGCATTCATTAATTCACTGGCCTGGCTCAAAGCCCCTTTAATGCAAGAACTGGCCACCTCCAGACAAGTGCAATTGCATAGAAACTGTGACAGTTTCAACCTGATATTTATTCAATACAAAGTGCAAAAAGAACAGGATCAATGTGTCACATGACCCCCTGGGATGGACTGGCTATTGGGAGCACAGGGAGAATTCCTGGTAGGACGCACCACTTTGGAGATGACATTTCACTCTTCAAACAGCCCTCTCCAGTCCCTGTCCCCCATATTTCCCCCAAACCCCTCCCCCTATGCCTGGCCCCATCGTACACCCCCCACAAGTTCAGACCCTGCAAGCTTCAGCATCATGGCTGTGGGGGACCATACCCACCCCTACCGCAGCATCTGCCTCTAGAATACTAAAGCTTTAGTTTCATTGCTTCATTAGTGACCATATCCTATTGCCCATAATCTCAATAGCTTGTGGGCTGGCCAGGGGTCGATAAACTCTAGGGCTGTTTTTTGCCCCAGTTCATCCCTGTAGGCCCCTAGGGTTCTGGAGGGTCCCAGGGTAGTCATTGGGAAAGGACAGCTAAGAGCCCAATAGGGGGCCCAAGGGACCCTAGCATGAGAAGGGACCCTGATGGCAGCACTGATTTGAGACCTGCTGGCTTTCCGCACTATTGCTGGCGATGATGATGGTGAATGAGGGAGTCTGATCCAACAGCCCCTATTTTGAGCAGGCAGGTCCCGTCACAGACGCGTTTCGTCGTAAGGAGATTTCAGTGGCACAACGTGCTCAGAGCGCCAATCTAGGTGTGCAATAAGAAGAAAATATTACTGCCCACCCACAGCACTACCTATGCCACTTCCAGCACCACCCTCCAATTCCTAGGATAGAGGGTGCCGATCGACGCCGGGCAGCCACCACACCTTTGTTGGACCCCATCAATATTTTAGCACAAGATATGCAGCAACAAACCATACAGAAGGCCCCAGAACGTAGAACTCCATTTGCAACTGAGAAATGGCCCCACCTTTACGAATGGGTACCTGGGCAAGCTTATGCTGTGTGTCTGCACACTGAGGAAGCCCTACTGCAAAACGCGTCTGTGACCTTAGGCTTGCTACAGACAAAGCTAAAGGGTCAACTTGCTACAAAAAGAACATAAGCCCAAACTTGCTACAAACAGAGGGTAACACTCTGCTACAAACTGTGGGTATCCCAGCTTTACATACTTGAGCTAGAACAGGCCACACCGTATGGCCGTCCACAGGACCTTACAGGACTTACAAGTGATCATGACATTTGTGCATATTAACTATGTTTCATGTGACATTTTTTGTATATATATTATGTTCTAATAAATTGTTATCAGAAATATTCAACAGTGAGTGAACACAAGGTACTAATCCACTCTCCCCCCGGGACACTTGGAACCCGTGGGAGACTGAACGGACCCCAATTCCCCTCCTCCTTAAGGCCTTTTAGGCCATCAGTGCAATTAGTAGGGACAAATCTGTCACCTCTACAACCAAGCCCCCCCTTGGCATTTCCCCCCTCTCTCCTTTATCTGGATATGCTTTTGGTTATAGAGGAAATAACAACCCACCATGCCCCTCCCCCTTTCCCCCATTCTACCACCACTCTCTATTTAGAATTCCAGCTGAAGTGTTGAAGAGATATCTCAAGCACGATAATGAGCGTGACGACACGCCAGCCCCTAATCTATGGACCCGCTTTGTCCTCAGTGGATCATCTGCCCCTATTTATGGCTTGCGCTGTTTTTTTGGCCGCTGCTCGTTTGTGTTGCGTGACTTCATGAAACTAATATTGGTGCCGAAAATTGAAAGCCGTAAGTGTACATGCCGCACCAGGGACAATAATGTCAGTGTTTCCCCGCTTATCGACAGATAGACACCTCTTTGTGCTCCTCTGCTGAGAACATCTTCACGTCTAAAGTGGCAAATTCCTTTATCCGTAAGACAATTCATCTAATTATCTCAGTGTTTGGCAGCTCGTTCTGCTGATCAGTGATGGAGCTGTACCATCAGGAAGCCTGGAGATCTGGGACAGAAGCTCTTACCCACCCCAACAAGGGGACAGAGGAGACCAATGGGAGGACAGCACCAGAACAATAGAAACTGTCCACCCAGTGTGGGCCAAAGACCTCCACCATGGAGCCACATGGACCTCTTCAGGACTCCAGAAGTTCCTTATGTGCCTCCTAAACTTTGTACACTTCCATTCTAGGCCTGTGTTTCCCAACCCTCTCACTTCAAGAACCTCCAACAAGTCATGCTGTGGAGATCCAGAAAAACATGACCTGGTGGTGGCTCTCATGGAGACGGTTGGGGGACACAGTTTTGGGCCAAATGACCTGCCCAAACCCTTAATTCAAGGGCGTAGCTAAGGGGGGGCACTTGTCCCGGGGGGAGCTAAGAACAGGTGGCGGCGCCATTTGGAATCTTTGCCCTGGGTGCCAGAAAGCCTAACTACTCCTCTGCTTAATTCACAATGCACTGCTTCAGTACATATAAATACCCCCCTTAATTCTTAAAGTAATGGGCAAGTCAAAACGTAAAAAATATATATCAGTAGGTTATCTCTCACTGAGTGGCTGGAGTGATGTGACGATCTGCTTAGTGAGGAAATCACTTCCTCATTCAGCTTTCAATCCCCACCTCGCTGATCTGGTCCATCAATCAACCTTCAGTAGACCAAAAACTGAAACAACCCCCCTCAGACGTCCTGATTGGCTGCCTCTCTCTGCATCTATGAAAACCTGCCTTTGTCTCTGGTCACTTTATGTGCTGACATCCTGGAGACGCTCTTAGCTACAGTATCTCTCACGCTGTGATTCCTCCTCTGCCGTTCTACTCAGTGAGGAAATCACTTCCTCATTCAGCTTTCAGCCCTACCCTGCTGACCTGGTCCTTCAATCAATCTTCAGTAGACCAAGAACTGAAACACCCCCCACTCCCTCCCCAGGCGTTCTGATTGGCTGCCTCTCTCTGCAGCTATGAAAGCCCGCCCTCCTCCTCGGTCACACTATGCTGGCAAGCTGGAGACGCTCTTAGCCTGCAGCATCTCTAATGCTGTGATTCCTCCTCTGCCGGTCTCCTTAGTGAGGAAATCAATTCCTCATTCAGCTTTCAATCTCCACCCCGCTGACCTGGTCCACCAATCAACCTTCAGTGGACCAAGAACTGACCCCCCCCCCAACTCCCTCCCCAGACGTCCTGAATGGCTGCCTCTCTGCAGCTGTGAAACCTTGCCCTCCTATCCGGTCACACAATGTGCTGGCAGGCTGGAAGCGCTCTTAGCATGCAACATCTCTCATCTTTTTCTGGTCACACTATGTGCTGGCAGTAATAACTAGAGGCACAGCAATGCATACATTTTTTTACTATGATATATGTAAAGCACACAGTGTACTTACATCACATCACTGTTGCCACACCCACTGTTTTTTTCATTCTTTCTCTGCATCTCCAGTGCTCAAAAAGTAAATATCCTTTTTCATGCAGAAACTACCCATCGGCAAAATAAATACCCCTCTTGTATCTTTCAGAGATCCTACAGTCAGATAAATACCCACTCTAGCCAAAGAATATACCTTGACCAAATAAATACCCACTCTACCCAAATAATATACCTTGGCCAAATAAATACCCACTCTATTCAAAGAATAACCCTCATAGATATCAATACAGTCAAGCATATAACATACTTCTATACTCCATCTAAAGAATACTCCTCAGGAAAATACCCCCTCCCAAATCTATAACCGAATTCCTCTATTAGAGGTGCCACGGCCATAACTAACCTCTCTACCTGAAGAATATACCTCATCCAAGAAAAAAACATATTCAAAGTACAGTATACCAGGGATGTAGCTGGGGGGGGGTTGAGGGGGGCCTTGCCCCAGGTGCAGCAGGTCAGGGGGGCCTGAGCAAGGGGGCACCATTTCGAATCTTTGGCCCGAGAGGTAGAAAATGTAGCTTTGCTTCTGCAGTATATACAACTAATAGCTCTGCACAGCTAAAGGACGTCCTCTATTCAAACTATGCTACTTCAGGCGGGCTGAATATAGACAGAGCAATATATACACCAGCTGAGCTCTCAAACAGCTCATATACTAACATACTCTATACTAATACATGTATTTACACTTTGCACACAAAACAATGGAGGGAATACAGAAGACTAAGAAAGACAAAAGAAACATGAATGTGAAGAAAAGAGAGAAAGGCAAGGATGTATATGAAAGAGAGGACAATAAAGCAAGAGAAGGGGAAAAGGTGAAAAGGATCAGAAGAAGTAAGGCATGTGGGAAAGAAAGAGAGAAGGAGGGAATATGGAGAAGTGAGAGAGAAACAGTGGGGTGTGGAAAAGAGAGAGAGATGGATGGAATGTGAAAAAAGAGAGATAAAAACTGGGAACATGGAAAAAATAGAGAGAAAAGAGGTAATGTGGAAAAGAGAGAGAGAAAAGGACAGAATGTAAAAAAAAAAAAGAAAAAAGAAAATGGAATGTGAAAGAGAAGAAGGGGATTTGGAAAAAGGAGAAAAAAGGAGGGGAAGTTGAAATGAGAGAGAAAAGGAGGGGAAGTAGAAAAGAGAGACAGGTGGAATAGGAGTAAGAAAGAGAGAGAAGGATGGACTGTGGAAAAAAGAGAGTGAAACTGAGGCGTGTACAAAAGAGAGAGAGAGATGGATGAAATGTAAAGAAGAGAAAAAGAAAGATGGAATGTGAAAGGGAAGAAGGGGATTTGGAAAAAGGAGAGAAAAGGATAAGTTGAAATGAGAGAGAAAAAGAAAGGAAGTGGAAAAGTGAGAAAGAAGAAAATGTGGAAAAGAATGGGGGGCAAACAAAGCGTGAGAAGCAGGGAATATGGAAAAGATGCACAAGGAAGGATAAGTGAAAGAAGAAGGAGGGAATGTGGAAAAGAGAGAGAATGAAGGAGGGAGTGTAGAAAGGAGAGAGAAAGAGAGAGATGCATGGTGGAAAAGAGAGAAAGGGAGAGAGAGAAGGGATTCTGGAAAAGACAGAGAGTAAGGGATTGAGAAAAAAAGAGAGAAGGAGGGAATGTGAACAAGAGAGTGAGAATGATAAATTGTGGAAAATAAAGAGAGAAGGGGGACATAGAAAAGGTGAAGATAGAGAGGAAGATAAAGGAAATTTAAAATAGAGAGATGGCAGATAGGTGTACAAGAGGAGATGAAATGCATAGAGAAAAAATAAGAAGAAGCAAAAGTGGGAAATTAGGAAGAAAAGAGCAATGTGTAGATGAGATTTTGACTATCCTGGGTTTTGGTCCTTTCCCCGGCGGGCACCCCGATCGGGAATGCCCCACTGTGTGAAACCCCCCCAGATCGCCTAAGGCAACTCACCTCTTCCTGGTCCCACGACGCATCTAAGAGCAGTGGCTCTGACAGCCGCATCCTCCGCTTCCCTCTAGCAGTGCACGTGCCCGCGCCAGGCATTTGTGAATGGCCGGCGCAGACACGCTCCCTGTTAGAGGGAGGCTCTTAGATGCGCCATGGGACCAGGAAGAGGTCAGTTGGCTGTGGCGATCTGGGGGGGTTCACACAGTAGGGCACTCCCGATTGGGGTGCCCCCGGGGAAAGGACCAAAACCCAGGATAGTCAAAACTTTTGACTATCCTGGGTTTTGGTCCACTTTAAGTTTGAGGGGATGTGAAAAGGGGGATAAGAAAGAGATTTAAAGAAGAGGTATCACATAAAACAGAGAAAGATGCGTGAGAGACCTGCTGAGCCAGCTAAGAGCTTTCTCTCTATTCTCTCTGAATAGTATCTCCTGGTACCCTCCTTAAAGTTGACCAAAACCCAGGGTTTTGACTATCCTGGGTTTTGGTCCTTGCCAGCGATCGGGGGTGGCCCGCTATGTGAAACCCCACAGGTTGCCAAAAACAACTCACCTCTTCCCGATCCTACGGCACATGAGCGGCTGTTCATCAGTGCGCTCTGATCCGCTGATGTGAAGACGTCTAAGCCTTCGTCTAAGGCAAGCGGCTCAAAGCTCTATGATGGCTGCATCCCCCGCTACCCCCTTACAGTGAGTGTGCCCACGCCGGCCATTTACAAATGCCTGGTGTGGGCAAGCGCCCTGCTAGAGGCATAGCAGGGATGTGGCCACGGCTTGCACATGCGCCATTGGCCCGGAAAAGAAGGTAAGTGTATGGGGCGACCTGGGGGGTTTCCCACAGCGGGGCATCCCGATTTTGGATGCCCCAGGGGGAGGGAATCGATCGGCCCGGAAATCTTATAAATAGTGGGTTTTGGTCCACTTTAAAGAGAGATGGAGATGTCGCCCTGTGCGGCTGCACTGCTTGCAGACCCCAAGTAATTCTCTATAACAGCCATTTATGTCTATGGTCATCTCTCAGCACTTCAATGGGAGGAAGGGGGGTTAGATAACTACCAGCTGTGGTGGAAGGTGATTTCAGGGCATGTTCCAGGAATGTTGGAGGGAAATCCTTTCCAGGATGGGGGGAGACTTAAAGGGTTTAGTCTGTTGTGAGATTCTGGGTAATAGATTCAAGAGTTTTCACCCATTAGATATCAGGTCCAAGTAGCCAAGATCCAAGAAGACTGTAGAATGAAAGGGAATGTGAGAGAATACACAGGAATACTAGGGGGTCCCCTTGGACTTAGGAGCCCTCTTTGAGGGGCTTCATCACTAAACTTTGAACTATGTATAACTATGTATAACATGTGTTTGTGCACACACAGACAATACAGTTTGGTACAATGATTCTGTGCAGGGGCTCTGACTATTATCAGATCATACTTTAATCTAGTTCTACTGGTGGGCTCTAGACTCCCCCGTCCGAAACTGAATATTCACATATGTCAATATGCCTAATACTAAAAAGAAACAAATTAAAAACTTTCATCAAATGTGAAATATTGCACTTACAGTAGTTATTCCAAAGCAGCCAGCCAGCAGGTGGAGCCCTAGAGCATAAACTGACTCTACAAGTCTTCTTTATTTAGAGCTGCTGTTTCCACAGATGACAAAAAATGACTTTAACAAGTAATTATGAGATATGTGCTGCCACATCAGTGTAGGATGGACATGTTCACCTAAACGGAGTACAGGGGTTCAAAGAGATTGTGATTAGCTTTGGGTGAAAGCCCCCAAAGTTTTGGCAAGAAGTACAGGGGTTCAAAGAGGTTGTGATTAGTGTTGGCCAACCCCCAAAGGTTTGGCAAGGAGTACAGGGGTTCAAAGAGGTTGTGATTAGCGTTGGGCGAACCCCCCCCCCCCCAAGGTTTGGCAAGGAGTACAGGGGTTCAAAGAGGTTGTGATTAGCAGTGGGCAAACACCCCCAAGGTTTGTCAAGGAGTACAGGGGTTCAAAGAGATTGTTATTAGGGTTGGGCGAACCCCCCAAAGGTTTGGCAAGAAGTACAGGGGTTCAAAGAGGTTGGTATGGCCGTGAAGTGGAGGCCATGATTCTGGTAGATCGTTGGTTCAAAGTCAGTGTTAATAATCATGATTTGGGCGTTTGAGTTGGCATGGTTACCATTGTCATTCATGATGTTTTAATGTTGTCAAAGGTCAGTTCCTGAAGAGGGCCAGCAATTTAGCCATGTTTAGACAAAATCCAGGAGACTTCTATTTTCGAGTAATTACCTGTGATGAAACATGGGTCCACCATCATAATCCTGGGACCAAACAAGAGTCCATACATTGGAAGCACAAGGGGACAACAATTTTAAAGAAGTTTTGCATGCAGCAGTCAGCTGAAAGGTGACGTCAACTGTTTTTTCAAGATACAGAAGGTGTTTTATAACTAAAATTCATGCCACACAGGGCAACAATTAGTGGAGACATCTATGTTTCAACAATGAAGACATTAAATAAGGCAATCAAACAGGAAGTGGTTAGCATGTTTTAGTTTTTCAGGACGATGCGGCAGATCACAAGCTGCTATCGGGGAACGCGGCTTGATGGGGCTTAACCATCCACCCTACAGTACAGGCTTGGCTCCCATTGATAACTTTCTCTTTTTTAACCTGAAGAAATTTCTGCATGGGCAACAATAACCTGGTTCTTGTAGCAGAAAGAAGTCTCCTTCTATTCTGAGGGCATCAAATCTCTGTAAGGAGTGAGTGTCGCCAGGGATTACATTAAAAACATCATCATCATGCCTGAATAGAACATATTGGCCCAAAAATACTCCTTCAGGGCAGCCCCAGCCAGTAATGTGCAATATTTTGGATCTCACAACTGTCCGTGGAAAGCATGACTGATAGATGATCTCCAGCACACACCCAGGAACCCAGAAAAGTCTACTGTGGTGGCTGGACAACCACCCATTTATGGTACTGAGCTCATGCATTTCCAGATTGGTACTGAAGTGTATTCCATCGCTGCCATTTGTTCTCCTTTTCAGTCAAAATCCCTCTGTGCAATTTTAGGCTACTAAATGCTGCCAAATAGTAAATGTGGATGGTGCTGAGATCCCCGGTGATCCTCATTGACCGCTGGCAGTCACATGGTCACAGGAACATAGAAGGCATGAGTTTTTGCTCTGCATAATACATTTTTATTGAGATTTAAGAGGTTAAGCATCCCAAATCAGGATTCCTGGGGTAGAGTTTGCAGCCCCATCATATGCTGTCCCCTAAGTAACCTGCCTTCCCCTTTGCTTTCACTCTTGCCCTCCTCCTCATTTTTATATGAAATGCTCTTCCACCCCCTCTAGTATCCTAGTATACTATAGCCACCACTTCCTCACTCATGGTGTATGGCACCAAAAGGCAGTTAATCAGGGGAACACTGGAAGCATTCAGGTTTGATGTGCAAATTCACTGGGAAATCCAGATTGGCCACCAGCAGTCATGTGATTATCAGCCACTCGTGAATGAGAAAGTGGTTAACATATGGGATCGCTTTAACATGTTCCATCAGAAGGAGGACATTTGGATTCTCAGACCTACAATGTAGGGGTTTAGTTTATAGAGTTCTTGGAATGCTTGAATTGTACTAGCTTCCAAGTGCAACTTAAATCTGCTAAAAAGAATCGGGGATGGTACAGCGAAATAGAAAAGTATGTACAGTGCTAGAAAGGAGGATGCCTTTCTAGGGTTGCCCTTTTCTTAAGCACTGCAGAGCGGTGACTTGTGGCATTAAACTGTGGGGAATGCTAATCCTTTGGATTTTGAACTCTTCTATCCTGACTGGGTCACCAGGAAACCCCTGATGGGCCCCCAAACAGGGATAGTGCACTGTGTAATAGGAATTATTACACTGTCCATTTTTCTATGGCAGGGAGGCACAGGTTATCCACTCACACATAATGCAGCTTAATGTCGGCATGCCGACTTTTTTGGGCAGCAGCCCTATTGTATTGTTCCTGTCCCGGTATAGTATATAGTAGTAGTATATATATATAGTCCATTCACTATAGTAAGGTGTACTTAAATTGTAGTAATTATGTAGTAACTTATAAAGAAAAGACTTTGCACCCCCTCTTCCCCGCTCTATGCTGCACCCCCATCTCTGCCCTGCTCCATGGTGCACCCTATCTCTGCCCTTACATATACTATAGAATCACACAGGGCCGGCTCCAGGTTTATGTGGGCCCTAGGGCAGCATGGTCTCAGTGAGCCCCTTTGTGGTGAAGAGTCACGTCACATCACTGAGGGACGTCCCGAATCTGGATGCCCCCTAAGGATCATGCTATTTGTTCCAAAACTCTAGTATTGGTCTACTTTGAAGTACACCAAACCCCTTTAAACCTGACCTCGGAGTCTAAACAAATCTAGATTCTCCTGATTTTGGATGCCCCAGTGTGTGACCCTCCCCCTTTGTTCATTACTTTCCTGGAACTGGTGAATGCACTGTGGGGTCGCCAGTTTGAGTTAAAGGCCAAACCAGGGGGGATCTTTACAAACAGGGGCATCCCAAATTGAGATGCCCCTGTAAAGCGGACCAAAACTCGGGGGTGGAATTTCTTGCATAGTGGGTATGCCAGCGATCCCAGGGGGTGTCACACAATAGGGTATCACAGATTGGGATGCTCCAGGGATAGGAAATCAGCTGGGGTGGGCAACTTAAAAGCAAAACAAAACCCAGCACTTCCTCCCCTGGAATCTAAATCAAGCTGTGCCGTTGTGTGGAAACCCGCCATTCAAGGAGAAGTTGGGCACCAGCTGTGGCGGTGTCCTCCCAGTCCGCCACCGGTCAAGCGCCATAGCACACCCCAAAGGCTGGCCCTATCAGTGGGCGCCAGCCTCAGAGAGTGGGGGCCCCCGGCAGCTGCCCGCCGATGCTGACTCCGATCCTGGAATCACATACCATAAAGCTCCTAATGTTCCCCACAAAGCAGAGAAAACCTATTTTGAAAATTTCATTCATTTTTTAAATTCCCAGTCAGTAAGTGTGGCCATGCTCAACTAGCAGGCAGTGTCTTTATATCAGCATACTTTGATATCTAATCGTACACAGGCAGCCACAGGGGGCAGCATTATAGACAACCAGTTGATCCCTATGATTGGTGGTCTGCTACTAGGGGGAACAAGGGGGAGCGCCAGAAGTCAGTGGCAATTTCTACTTCTAGGTGCTGCTGTTAGGTTACAGGAAGGGAGGGGGGCAGATATGATTGGGTAAGTTGCTGAATCATGTTTTTTTACATTTTGCCTGAAAAGTTCCTTTAATGTGTATGCATTTATCTGAACAATGTATTTGTTATACTTTTCTTTGTTTCATTTTTCGGATTTCTTCTACATGGTCATGGTTTAAGTTGCATTTCCCCAGAACACTTATTGTTCTGCTGACATTCATTTTTCTGTTTTCAATTATTCTTCAAGCTTTGTTGATTATTGTTGCCAAGTTTCTCCAAGCTTCGCAATTCCACAATGTTTTTTTCCCACAGTAGCTATACTATGTCCTGGTAAAGGTGACTACTGCTATCCTATGGCAAGCTAGTGGAGCAAGCCTATTCTCTGTTCAGTATCAGCAGGGGCGTAACTTAACTGGGTGCAACCGCAAGGGAGCCCAGAAGGTTATGGGGGGGCCCATCATTGTTGGTCCTCCACCTTCAGCCATTAGTTGTCTGGCTGCATTCAACTGAGTTAAAAGACAGAAAAAAGGTTTACTGTATGAGCCGTGACAGGGCCCCTTTAATGTTCACATTTAGTTACGCCGTCAGTGAACGTTGCTTGGAAGCAGGGCCAGCGTCAGCACCCGGCAAGGCGGGGCAGCTGCCGGGGGCCCCCAGTCTCCAGGGGGGCCCACTGACAGGGCCAGCCTTTGGGGTGTGCGACTGCTCTTGTCCGGTGGCGGACCAGGAGTGGTGGTGCAACTTCTTTTCCCCGCGGGGTGGGCACAACTGTATGCAGCAATAAGGTTCTGCTTCTGCCTGTGCTGTCCCCACCGGGGGAGGAGGAAGGGGCCTCCACACCATGTGACAGGCACGCCGGCGGGCTGCTGGCGATCAAACAGTAACAAGGAGTCCGGGAGTGCGTCCAGGGAGGGTAAGCACTATAGAGGTAAGTATTTTTTTTAAAGAAGGCCTCTTTTTCTTTTCTTTTGATCCTTAGGGGGCATCCAGATTTGGGACATCCCTCAGTGATGTGACTCTTCACCACAAAGGGGCCCACTGAGACCATGCCGCCCAAGGGCCCACGTAAACCTAGAGCCGGCCCTGCTTGGAAGTCCCAAGTACATAACCTGTATGAATAGAACACAGAGGTCGGAGAAGTCAAAGGGGTTGACTAACATCATAAGTAGTGTTGGGCAAACCCGAACCGCAAAGTTTGGGTTCGTACCGAGCTTTGCGAGTTTGGGTTCCCAAACCCCAAACTGGCAGAAGTCAGTGTTCGAGTTTGGTATTTGTCCCGAACATGGAAAAGCTGGTTGATGAGCAGTCAATCAATCAGCTTCACCTAAAGGGTACAGCAGCAGGAAGCTGCTGTGCAACTTACCCGAGCCCCATCTTGGTCCCTGGTTGTCAGCAGCGTTCCTTTCAAATTGTACCCAGCCAGGGCCACAGAAAGATGGCTGCCGCTCCCATGAGTGAGGACACTCCTAGTGCCAGCACTGATTTCAGTAGGAACCGGGTTTGGGTCCCCGATCTTTATTAATTCGAACGAACTTGCTGAACCTGAACTTTGGGGGGTTGGCCCAACACTAACAATAAGTAATGGCTTTGGCTTCAGGTTATAATTAAATTTCACGCAAAGGTTTCCTGCTTGGTTCAGCTTGGCCCGACCCAAATAAAGGCAAAATTCTGGTCAAACCAGCTAGGCACTCCTGGCTTAGAGAGTGGTATTCCCAGGTCTCAGTTGCCCAAAGCCCAGCCTCTGAGTGGGGTAACATACCATCTATCATGCCCTTCAGACAGAGGAGTAGCTAGGCTTTCTGGCACTCAGGGCAAAGACTTGAAATGGCCCCCCATCTGTGCTCAGTCCCCCCTTAGGTGCCCCCCAGACCTGCTGCACATGGCCCCCCTGCCCCCCCCCCCCCCAGCTACACCCTTGCCTTCTTCACAGGTCCGTTGCTCCTACAAGGCTGTCCAGGGCAGAAAGGAGTGCGGGTAATTGGGCAGGGATATTGGTAAGTCACCCACCACATGCAGGGCCGTATCCCTTCCCTTTGGTGGTATAGGAGTCAAATGGTCAACTTATGGTAGTGGTGCTCAACCCTCTTCCTCAAGAGCCACCATCAGGCTAGGCTTTGCAGAGATCCACATAGTAAGTACTGTATAGGTCGGTCTGAGCACTAATTATGTCACCTGTGCATCAGTGTCTCGATACGCCAAACCTGGCCTGTTGGTGGCCCTTGAGGAGAAGGGTTGTAGCAAAAAATAAAAAATAGACTTCAAAATAAAACTAAAAAAAAAAATCTCTCCTGTGTCTTGTTTCTTGATGAAAAGGGAGTGATGTCCCTGATCTTTAAAGATCAGGGAGTGATGTCCCTGATCTTTAAAGATCAATCTCTAAGAATTGGTGGTGTGCACATAACAGCTCAGAGTAGACCTTCCATTTCAGGTAATTATTGTATACCAAGTTGGAGGGTATGCCGATGCAGATTGCAGGTATGTGGATGAGGTTTAAAGGAAAACCCCAGAAATCCTTTTACATACCAAACTGCCGGTGATGATACTTACCCATTAAAAGTATTGCTGTTTGCGTGGATTCTACACTTCTCTCTCTTCCTCTTCTTCTCTGTCTTAGCATTTCTTAGCTTCCAGTTAATCTACCATTGAATACATAGGTTGGGTTAGAATGGTATTGTTCAATATTATTGTTTGAAATGAAATGACCTAGATCTTTTGACCAAACTAGTACAGCCCCCCATCAATCTTCAATTAAAAGAGCATTAACATCCAATGTGATCCTTGTTAATAACAGTGTGACTTTATTTGTATAAAGAAATGCGTGAGTTTCACACAGCACGGCACCCTGATTTTGGATGGCCAGCAACTGGCTCTGGAGTCTTTTAAAATCCAGGAGCGGCCATGCTGGGTTTTGTTCCACTTTAAAGCAGGCCTAAAGTCCTGATTCTGGATGCCCTTCTGCTCTTGCACCTACTTATGACACGGCAGCCAATCGGTGGTCAAGGAGATGTGCACGATGCAGTGGCCACATCACAGGAATATTAAAGCTTTTTAGCAATTTCTTGTGCTCGGTAAGAGGAGGGACATCCTTTGGGTAGGAATTTAAGGGGTTCGTAAACCCCCCCCCCCGAAATAAAGGGTCTGTAAACCCCCAGCTCTCAGCTGGTCCAGTGCCTAGAAACCTCACAGTTTCTGAGATCTCCTGGTGTCCTCATGTGATTCCACCGCCCCTCCTGCCAGTCTATTCACTGCAATGAAGTGGGTATTCAATGACACCTTAACTGATGTGGGGGGGGCAGGGCCACAACAAACAACAAACATTGGCACCCAAGGAATTCTGGGATGTGCTCTCACAGTGAGAGGTGTCTTCACTTGAAAATGCATGACTTATGCCCTTATTCATCAAGCGATAGCGCCAGGTAGTGTCTGACGAGCGCCAGGTAGCGGCAGCTAACGGCGACTACCGACTCAAGTACGCCCGCGGCGGTCACAATGACGCATTTATCAAGCAAAATGAGGCTAGCGCCGGCGAGAGCGACGGCTAGCGCGGCATTCATCATGAAGCCGCCTGGACCGAACAGCGCCGCTGCAAATTCCCTCACAGCGCCAGGTATGAGCTGTCGCTCCCTGGCGATGTCCAATGCATTTCAATGGAGCAAGCTATAATTAATCATAATTAATTGGTATTAATTTTTTAATTTTTTTTTTTAATGTCAAAAAATCGGAGAACACTTCTGCAATGTTAGGAATTATTTTTAAGTCAAAAAATTTAAAAAAAAAAAAAAAAGCAGAATTGATCTAACAGGTCTGAGATTAATGTATTCATATAACAAAATGATTCTTAAAACATGTATAATGTTACATTCAAAAAATATGGTTGTTTAGGGGTTAAAAACGAGTTAATACACATCGCCGCCAGCGCTCTGGGGTTTAAACAAGGAATGGACAGCGACAGCACATTCGGAGCGTGATTTTTTGATGAATATGAAGCTAGCCGTTCGCTCTGGCCATTCGTTGTCAGTCGCTCACATACAACGCTGGACCTGTGAAACAGCGACCCCCCAGCCAGTATTCAACATTACCGCACACCGACTGAGTCGCTGTCATCAAGCTAACGCCGGCCAAGCACAGCGAATACTGGCTGGCGCTGAAAAAATCACGCTACAGTCGCTCATCTGTCGCTACCTGGCGCTATTGATGAATCGGCCTCTTAGTGACCCTAACAATGGAGGGTGGAAGGCATTGGGCATAGGGAAAGCCAGTGGTGATTCTACCCATTAGCTGATAACTGAAATACCACTTTTAGGCAGATAGGCTTGATGTTCCTCCATTAGGTTATCAAGATATTTGAAGGCAGCAAGACATTTGGACTAGCGGTAGGCCTATGTTTGGGCAGGATGATCTTTTTATTTTCAGAGAAGCAGATGGCCGCAGTGTATGACATATGGGATCCATTCTTGTAAAGCCATTCCTCTTTGCTCCATTCTGTTTTGTGTCCATCTTCTCCTTAACATTTATTCTGGCAAACGTTCCTTGTGATTCTTCTGCTTGATATAATTTATACATGATAGTTTCAGCATAATATTGAGGCTCGCTAGTGATGTCATTTATTGGCTCCTCATCCCACTTGAGGTCTCCGTAATGAAATATTTCCGTCATGATTTCCAGATTACTAAACTGCTGAAAGGTTTTGCTGTATGATGGATTAAACTTCAACAATAAACAAATACACTGACCATGAATCCTTCAATACGGTCAGCAGGGAGGGTCATATGACACTCAGGGAGAATTCCCAGTGGGCCGCAATGCTTTATGGCCACTTGGGCTGGGTGTAGGACACTCCAGCTAAGACACTTCAGCCCATGTTTTGCACCTGCAGTGCTATAGCCTCATCATCATGGATGTGGGGACCACCCCTGCAACAGTATCTCCCCCTACCATCCTAAAGCTTCACTACCATCACATGGCATATCCACCTCAACATACGCATTTATCAGCTGCAAAGTTCCTTGGGGGGTAGCTAAGGAGCTCATGGCCTGGCATATCTTCCAGGAACTTTTCACTACCATCACATGGAATACCCCCCTTTATACATGATCTGTTCCTGCAATGCTATAGCATCAGCTGATCAGCATATGCATTTAGTGGCTGCAAAGTTCCTAAGGAGCTCATGGCCTAGCATACCTTCCAGTATCTTCCCCTGCCATCCTAAAGCTTCACTACATCACATGGCATGTCTCCCTCTATATATGATCTGTTCCTGCAATGCTATAGCATCAGCTGATCAACATATGCATTTATTAGATGCAAAGTTTCTTGTGGGCGTGGCTTAGGAGCTCATGGCCTGGCATACTTTCTGACTTTTCAGGGTGGGAAAGAGGGACAATTTATAAATGAAGCCATGCCCCCTCATTGGGGGATGGATACGAGGTAGGATGTAACAGTTACAACAATAGACACACTTATCATTTATTGATGCAGATCTGGCCTGTTACACCTCAAAGAGGGACACATGAGAACAACGAGGCACAGGGGCCCATAAGAGGGATACTTGAGAGGCATGGGCTGGTGGTGGGCTGGTGAGGGTCCTGTGAATTCCTGGGCTGATTGTTGGCCCCAGTCCACCCCTGGATATATAGGAAGCTCTTTGCAATAATGGAACTGGAGAAAATGTTTAACAAGGAACCAAACACAAGGTTTGGGTTAAATTCAGCAACATTTTGGGGGATTTGGGACAGCCTGAATCAGAACATCATTCATGTGAAGTCTATATGGGAAGGAAATGCAGACCCTGGAAGGGTTACCAGGAAAAAAACCTGGTGGGCCCCTGATCCAATGGGCTCCTTTGAGGGCCTTCATCACCAAACCTGACCTATATATAGCTTATTTGTGGCATCCCAAGTTGCTTAATGATTCCTTGCATGGGCCCTGAATTATTGGTAACTAATTAATAGTATGGCGCAAGCTAAAGAACAGCCCAACCAGGAAGTCCAAACAGAACTGGGGCACTCAACCCGATAAAACATTAATTGAAATATTTATTGTATAGACTAAGCCATCAAAGAGTATAAAAAACACAAATGACACAATGACAAAACACTTTAAAACATAACACTAAAACACCCAGGCAATTAAGACTGCAATACATATATAAGATTAATCAATAATAAATAAGGCCCTTATTCATAAAGCGATAGCGCCAGGTAGTGTCTGACGAGCGCCAGGTAGCGGCAGCTAACGGCGACTACCGACTCAAGTACGCCCGGCGGCGGTCACAATGACGCATTTATCAAGCAAAATGAGGCTAGCGCCGGCGAGAGCGACGGCTAGCGCGGCATTCATCATGAAGCCGCCTGGACCGAACAGCGCCGCTGCAAATTCCCTCACAGCGCCAGGTATGAGCTGTCGCTCCCTGGCGATGTCCAATGCTTTTCAATGGAGCAATCTATAATTATTCATAATTAATTAGTATTAATTTTTTTTTTTTTTTTTAATGTCAAAAAATCGGAGACCACTTCTGCAATGTTAGGATTTATTTTTAAGTCAAAAAAAAAATTAAAAAAAATATGTGCAGAATTGATCTAACAGGTCTGAGATTAATGTATTCATATTACAAAATGATTCTAAAAACATGTATAATGTTACATTCAAAAAATATGGTTGTTTAGGGGTTAAAAACTAGTTAATACACATCGCCGCAAGCGCTCTGGGGTTTAAACAAGGAATGGACAGCGACAGCACATTCGGAGCGTGATTTGTTGATGAATATGAAGCTAGCCGTTCGCTCTGGCCATTCGTTGTCAGGCGCTCACATACAACGCTGGACCTGTGAAACAGCGACCCCCCAGCCCGTATTCAACATTACCGCACACCGACTGAGTCGCTGTCATCAAGCTAATGCCGGCCAAGCACAGCGAATACTGGCTGGCGCTGAAAAAATCACGCTACAGTCGCTCATCTGTCGCTACCTGGCGCTATTAATGAATCGGCCTCCCCGTCACAATGCTATCAGTATTATTAAGTCAAATGAGTACAAAATATATGCAGCTTCTCAACCTATTATAAATGCATCATACCCCATAATTGTTCCTAAATACAAAACAAGAGTAAAAAATCCCTGGTTGGGTTGTTCTTTAGCTTGCGCTGTATAAATGTGGGGAGCACCTTCTGGATGTAATACAGTTTTGTAATTGTTAGTGGTGCCCTCACCTGCTTCTTTCTTGTTAATTAATAGTAGGTGCGGCTGAATAAGGACTTTAGTCTATCCAGTTCAGCCTGTTTATTAGTGGTCTAGTAGCCATAAAATGATGCTCTGGTCATGAGCACCTATGCCCCTCTAGATGCACCCCAAGATCCTGTTTGCTTTGGCAGCTGCTGCCTGGCATTGATTACTACAGTTTAGTTGATTATTAATTAAAACCCCTAGGTCTTTTTCCATTGTTGTTTTACTAATGCCCTTATTCATCAAGCGATAGCGCCAGGTAGTGTCTGACGAGCGCCAGGTAGCGGCAGCTAACGGCGACTACCGACTCAAGTACGCCCGGCGGCGGTCACAATGACGCATTTATCAAGCAAAATGAGGCTAGCGCCGGCGAGAGCGACGGCTAGCGCGGCATTCATCATGAAGCCGCCTGGACCGAACAGCGCCGCTGCAAATTCCCTCACAGCGCCAGGTATGAGCTGTCGCTCCCTGGCGATGTCCAATGCATTTCAATGGAGCAATCTATAATAATTCATGATTAATTGGTAATATATATTTTTTTTTTTTTTTTAATGTCAAAAAATCGGAGAACACTTCTGCAATGTTAGGATTTATTTTTAAGTCAAAAAAAAAAAAACAAAAAAAAAAGTGCAGAATTGATCTAACAGGTCTGAGATTAATGTATTCATATAACAAAATGATTCTAAAAACATGTATAAGGTTACATTCAAAAAATATGGTTGTTTAGGGGTTAAAAACTAGTTAATACAGATCGCCGCCAGCGCTCTGGGGTTTAAACAAGGAATGGACAGCGACAGCACATTCGGAGCGTGATTTTTTGATGAATATGAAGCTAGCCGTTCGCTCTGGCCATTCGTTGTCAGGCGCTCACATACAACGCTGGACCTGTGAAACAGCGACCCCCCAGCCCGTATTCAACATTACCGCACACCGACTGAGTCGCTGTCATCAAGCTAATGCCGGCCAAGCACAGCGAATACTGGCTGGCGCTGAAAAAATCACGCTACAGTCGCTCATCTGTCGCTACCAGGCGCTATTGATGAATCGGCCTCTAAGTGTTTCCCTATTTAGTGTAATCATGGCACAGATTTACCCATGTGCATAACCTTACATTTATCTGTGTTAAACATAATTTGCCATTTTCTGCCCAAACATCCAATTTATCTAAATCAGTTTGTAGCTGCATGTTATCCTATTTTTCATTATTTACTTTACACAGCTTATATATAGGTAAGGGGTTATATATATATATATATATATATATATATATTAATGATATAGGTAAGGGGTTAAACAGTGAAATCTCTATCTTCACAGATATATATATATATATATATTAACAGAATTGGGCCCAGCACTGACCCCTGTGGTACCCTGCTAGTAAAGGTGACCCAATCTGAGTATGTACCGTTGATAACCACCCTCTGCTTCCGATCATTAAGCCAATTACTCACCCATGTACACATATTTTCCCACAGTCCAAGCATTCTCATTTTTGTACCAATCTTTTATGTGGCACAGTATCAAATGCTTTAGAAAAGTCGAGATATTAGATATCCAATAGCTCAACCTGATCTAGTCTTGAACTTACTTCCTCATAAAAGTTGATGAGGTCTGTCCGGGGCGCTCATTTATGAATCCATGCTGATAGGGAGTAATAAGCTCACCTTTACAGAGATACTTCACAATGGCATCTCTTAGAAAACCTTAAAAAACCTTGCTCACCACAGATGTTAAACTTACAATTCTGTAATTCCCAGGTTCCCCTTTAGACCCCTTTTTAAATATGGGCACCACATTTGCTATGTGCCAGTCCTGTGGAACAGGCCCCAACATTGTGGAATCTGGAAATAATAAAAATAGTGGCTTGTCTATCACTGTATACAATTCCCTTAAAAAATGGGGATGAATGCCAAATGGTCTAGGGGATTTGTCTATTTTAATCTGTTTAAGGCGGTGCCACACTTCTTCCTTGGTTTTAATTGAGAGTTTGGGTTATTGCTCTGCGTTTCACCTGGTATGCCATGTTCCTTTTGAATATGGAAGCAAAGAAGAGGTTTATTAGTGGCTTTTTCTGCATTCCCCTCTACAGTTGCCCCCTCCTTGCTTTTCAGGGGGGGGGGGGCACACTTTCAGGTTTGTATCTTTTACTGTTTACATAGCTGTAGAACATTTTGGGGTTAGTTTTACTCTCTTTGGCAATCTGTCTTTCCAGCTTTGCCACCCGAATCTGTTGTTTCCATTGTTTATTTATTTATTTTTAATTTTGTAATGCTTCCATAGTGCCTACATCCTTTAAATGTTTAAATACCCTGTTTTTGTTATTTTGTGCCCCCTTAACCCTTTTGTTTAGCCACATAGGCCACCGCTAGGCCGCACTGCTCACACCATAACAGGTCCAAAGCAACATCATACCTGGAACCCAAAACAATTAATAGAAATTTCATTTAAAAATACGTCAATAAAGTGCATATAAATGTTGATTACTGCTGAAGATCAGGGTGTTTATGTGAGTTCAAACAGGGTATCACCAAGGATAGAGCGTGCTTTCCCAATATATAATTATCTGCCGCTTGCTGCAACAAAACACAGCAACTCCCCCATCACTAATTACAAGGTGCTATTTCAGAGATCCATCACTTGTCAGGGTCACATAAGAATAATTCTTTCTAGACCCAAATGCGAGAAACCAGCATTCAATTTGACAAATAGGAGTAATTAGCAGCATTGGGTAATTGGAAGTAGCAGCACTGATTAGCGTGGAGAGCTGCACTGCCATAGATAGAGGATAAATACCTCTCATTTATCTGAATATAACATGGGTGACAACAAGCAGAAGTAATACAAGGACGTTGGCTGGTCGTGGCTGGTGCCTTCCATTATTATGACAACAGAAGATTGATTCACTGAGAAATCTACATTCTACAGATGTTTTCAGTCCCCTCTTGAACCAAATTCAAAAAAATTACTGCAAAATGTAAGTCTTCATATTACTGCTCAGTTAGCTACTGGCTGTGAAAACCCGTCATGATAGTCCTCAGACCTCTTACAAGTATTTCAATGCAAGCCATGGCATCTCCCAGCTTCTGAAACCTCCGTTCTAGGTATAAACCAGCTTGACATTACCCAGATAAAGACTCGACCATCTCAATGGAGGATCAAGTGTATCTCAATGGATGACATGGATGGAAAATGTGATCTCCCAGCTTCTAAAACCTCCACTCTAGATATAAACCAGCTTGACATTACCCAGATAAAGACTAGATTTACAAGTATCTCAATGAAAGCCATGGATGTAAAATGGCATCTCCCAGCTTCTGAAACCTCCACTCTAGGTATAAACCAGTTTGACATTACCCAGATAAAGACTAGACCATCTCAATGGGGTATCAAGAGTATCTAATTGGAAGACATGGATGGAAAATGTGATCTCACAGCTTCTAATACCTCCACTCTAGATATAAACCAGCTTGATATTGCCCAGATAAAGACTAGACTTACCAGTATCTCAGTGCAAGAGATGGATGGAGACTGTGATCTCCCAGCTTCTAACACCTCCACTCTAGGTACAAACCAGTTTGACATTATCCATAAACAAAAGTTCATTCACCGCTGAAAATTCAACCTATTCTTCTTTTGGGTCGCATTTTCATGAGGACACTGGCCACCGGAGAAGCTGCGGGGCTTGTCCAGCTCCTCCATCTACCATTTCCAGAAGGTTCTTGGCATTTTCAGCACTAGTTTTGGCTACATTTACATATTAAATCCTGTTTTGCTTTACGCCAGCTCAATTGTATCAAAAGCTTCTGTCTGGACTAATGACTCTCCAGGTCTCACCTCTCATACAGCCAAATACATCTGGCCTAGTGCTGATGAGAGTCAAAAGCTTGAAAGCTTGAAACACGATCATTTACCTCAACACAACACAATCTCAAAATAGTTGGCTGAGCCCAAGTGTGTTCAGGAACATGGTCAGTGCGAACCTAGCAGGAATGGGTCAGGTTGGAAGCTCTGCATTCATCCCACCCATCAGGACTACTGGTAAAAACTAGGTCTCATTGTAGACCCTGGTGTTTTAGTGTCTGCATCCATAGTGGATGACCATGGGGTCGATTTGAAGCCAGGTGAGATTTCTTACTCCTGCCATTCACTTTAAATAGCAACCTAGTATGTAAGACTGAATAAATACTTTAGTCCATCCAGTTCAGCCTATTAATCTCCTTCCAGTGGTCTAGTAGCCATAGCTGGTAATGTCATGACATGCAAGGAAGGCATCCAGGATACTCTTGAACACATTTAATGTATCCTTCATAACTACCTCCTATGGCAGAGTTTCATAGTGTCACTGCTCTTACAGAGAAGAATCCCCTTCTATGTCAGTGGAGAAAGCACCTTTCCTCTAACCTTAGTGGATGCCCTCGGGTTATGGTTACACTCCGGGGTATAAATAGATTGCAGGACAGATCTTTGCATTGACCCCCAATATATTTATACATATTTATTACATCACCTCTCAGACTCTTTTCTAAACTAAATAAACTTAACTTTGACAATCTTGCAGGGTACTTCCAGCAGAGTCCCCA
This sequence comes from Gastrophryne carolinensis, assembly GCA_027917425.1. Taxonomy (NCBI): domain Eukaryota; kingdom Metazoa; phylum Chordata; class Amphibia; order Anura; family Microhylidae; genus Gastrophryne; species Gastrophryne carolinensis. The sequence continues at coordinate 100,505,035 of CM051241.1, forward strand.
AACTCCATTTATTACCTAAGTTGCCCTCCTTTGAATTTGTTCCAGTTCTGATATGTCCTTCTTACACACCGGTGCCCAGTGTACCTTGGGGCTGATTCAGAGCCAGGTGAAAATGTACAACCAGTAAACAATGAAAGGCAAAATTCTCTGCTAAAAAAGGAGTGAGAATTCCCCCCACTGTCAAAGAACACCTATCAATGTATCAGCAGAATACATATTTGCCACTAAAGACTCAGCCACTACCTCTGGGCAGCAGTGGCTGAATCGTGGTCAGATTGTGGCCAAAGTTTCTGCCTGTACCCAAAGGTATCTGTGCAACCATTCATGCCACGCCACCCATCAGGACTACTGGTAAAAACTAGGATTCCTCCTCCTCTTCTTACCCCATCTCTCTACATTTATCTTTCCTTCCTCTCCTCTTTCTCCCTCCCCCTTTTTTATCTTTTCTTTCTTTTTTCTTCCCCCTAATTTCATACCCAACTAGTTAATGATTATAGCCAGAGATTTAATAAAAGGACCAGGATTTTTTAAAATCTGAAACTAGATCATTTTCTTAAAGCAGCTAGATATGATATGAGATATGAGCAAACTTTTGAAAAATTTGAGTCGGTGGATTCGCCGAATTTTCCGGAAATATTTGTTTCGGTCTGAATTTATTTGCGACGAATTGCTATTAAAAACGGCTATTTCTGGGCTTCCGAGAGCCTCCATAGGGTTGCAGAAAGTTTTGCTTGGCTGTAACATGCATAGGATGCCTGCTGGGTTAGTGAAATAATATTGTAAAGAAGTATGACATGCAGATCAGAGGCGTCGCTATTAGATTTGCTGTCGCAGAATGGCACAATTAGAGAGCCATAAGGTGGCATCAGCATGATGAGCCCATATATTGCCTGAAAAACACACCCTGAATTTGGCAGCAGCATAGGGAGCCCATATATTACCTGAAAGACACAATGGCGTTGGCAGCAGCATTAGGAGCCCATATATTGCCTGAAAAACACACCCTGGAGTTGGCAGCAGCATTAGGTGCCCATATATTGCCTAAAAGAGACACTGGAGTTGGCAGCAGCATAAGGAACCCATATATTGCCTGAAAAACACACCCTGGAGTTGGCAGCAGCATTAGGAGCTTATATATTGCCTGAAAAGCACACCCATGAGTTGGCAGCAGCATTAGGAGCCCATATATTGCCTGAAAGACAGACTATAGTTGGCAGCAGCATTAGGAGCCCATATATTGCCTGAAAAACACACCCTGGAGTTGGCAGGAGCATAGAGAGCCCATATATTGCTTGAAAAACACACCCTGGAGTTGGCAGCAGAATAGGGAGCCCATATATTGCCTGAAAAACACACCCTGGATTTGGCAGCAGCATAGGGAGCCCATATATTGCCAGAAACACACATTGGAGTTGGCAGCAGTATTAGGAGCCCATATATTGCCTGAAAAACACATTGGAGTTGGCAGCAGCATTAGGAGCCCATATATTGCCTGAAAGACACACAATGGAGTTGGCAGCAGCATAGGGAGCCCATATCTTGCCTGAAAAACACACCCTGGAGTTGGCAGCAGCATAGGGAGCTCATATATTGCCAGAAAAATACACCCTGAATTTGGCAGCAGCATAGGGAGCCCATATATTGACTGAAAACTACATTGGAGTTGGCAGCAGCATTAGGAGGCCATATATTGCCTCGAAACCACACCCTGGAGTTGGCAGCAGCATTAGGAGCCCATATATTGCCTGAAAGACACACCCTGGAGTTGGCAGCAGCATGAAAAGAACATATACAGATTTTGGGCACATATATCTTATCCTCAGAATATTAATAAAAATTAAGATTAATGTAAAGCATTTCCTCAATAATTACCTGTGGTCTGATACGGAGGAATGTCTGTAACTGGAGAGCAGCGCCTTAACCCTTTCGCTGCCAGCCTACCTGCAGCATTTGCCACTCCCTGTTGCCAGACTGAGTTTGACTGTTTTGCGCTACACATGTTCAACTGTCATTTTCGAAGGGATTTCCAGGGATTTCCCAGGAAAATTATATATTGTTTTTTTCAACAGAGTCTGGGCTTTAACATGAAATGTCTTGTTTGTGTTTTTTAGGTGTATTCTCAACATTTTTGGGTGAAATGTGTGAAAAAAAATAAAAAAAATATATTTTTTTACAATTTGTAGAGTTTTTTTGTAATAAAAAATGTAAGTTTGTCAATAAAATCTTATTGCGTGAGAAACCCCAATTTCTCCCGCTTACAGCGATACCACATATGTATAGGTAGACACCCTTTCCTGCCCAGAAGCCTTTTATAGCTGCTGGATGACAAATGGTTAATTAAAAAAAAAAATGACATAGGGTCCCCCTTCCCGGGGAGGGGGACCCCATTTTTTTTTGGATTTTTAAGGGTTAAAAACCCTTAAAAATCCAAAAAAAAAAATGACGTGGGGTCCCCCTTACCCAAAGTAACCAGCCCGGGACCAGCTATGGGGGCTTGTAGGCACAGAGTGGGGGGGCCAGCTTTGGTGGCCCCCCCACCCTGCAGCCTACGAGCCCACATAGCCTATGTGGGCCCGGGCTCTTCTGCCCCCCCCTGGCCTTTGGGGAGGCAGGTAATGGGGGTGCGGGGGTTAATGGCAATGCCACCCCCCCAGCCATGTGAACTGGTATAAGGGGTCTCATGGACCCCTTACCAGCTCACAAAGGGTTAACTGTAAAAAAAAAAACACCACACAATAAAAAAAAGTATTTTATTAAAAAAAAATAATTTTTTTTTACTGTACTTACCTTCGATTGCAAGCTCTTGTCCCTCGCCGCTCAGCTGACAGATGCCTGTGATCGGCATCCAGAGAAGGAGAAGGCAGGAGATCAGAGGATCTCCTGTCACCTCCTTCCAGGGCACCGATCACCGGCATCTGAGAAGCTGAGAAAGCTGAAGCCGGTGATCGGGACCGGGATGACGTCATAAGCCCCGCCCCCAAGGGGGCGGGGCTTAGAGGCAAGATGGCGGTCGCCATCTTGAAGAAGAGAGGAGAGAGCCTCCCAGGCTCCCTCCTGAAGATCGGTAAGTCCTGGGGGGGGATCGGAGGCCCCCCAGGTGAAGAGGAGGGACAGCGGGAGCCAGCGCACATGGAGGTAAGTGAATGTCATTTTTATTTTTTTTTTTTTTTTACAGTTAGCAGCTGCTGCTGCAGAAGCGGGGGGGGGGGGCGGCCTATTCCGGGGGCTCTCCTGGAGCCATCCGACCCCCCACGGGGGATCGGATGGCACCAAATTAAAGGGGAGACCCGGCCGGATCCAACAAGGGGTCAGGTGAGTATTTTTTATTTTTATTTTTTAAACTAGAAGCGATCAAAGTCAAGCACGTAACACCTACGGGCTTGGCACTTAAGGCCCAGCCAAGCCAGCACGTAGGTGTTACGTGCTTGGCAACAAAAGGGTTAAATCTGTTTTGCGCTATCCATATGTCTTTAGTGTTGGTCTGGCACCATGATCAATCTACTCTGATGCATCAGGCATTGGTGGGTGGGAAACTTGGCTGATTCATGCCTGATTCATTTTCATGCAGGCCAGTCTCTCAAAAAAACATTTTTCAAGCGCACTGGAGCACATTGAATTGCCCTCATCAGAGCATCACATACGCACATCTAAGAGTTCATCACTTTGTTCCTGTTAAAGTCTTCAGGGCCTAGTTACTAATTAGTGAAAGGCCATAGATAGTTACACACCTGCTGCTGTTAACTACAAATCCTGTTTTAAGTGTAGTGTAGCGTTTTGTACTCCCCTCATATACGCACTAAGTATGTTAGGCAGAGAAGTGCCAGGATGGGCACAGAGAAGTTGCAGAGGCCTAAATTCATCAAGCAGAGGTCGCAGCAGACTAGGGGTGAGTGGCAGCAGGCGTCTCAGTGAGAGGCCTGATCTCCCGGTATCAGCTAGTGGTCGTGTCTCGACCAGCAACCCATCCGCCGTCATCCATTCGTTAACACGATCATCCACTTCATCACAAGTGACATCTGACACCCCCAGTCAACTGTCGGTAATATCTTATGCTTTGGGTTCAGCTCCACTATTCAGTGAGGACGATCTGATAATCTGAAAAATCAGCAGCTACTGCCCAGCCAAGAAGTGGAGGAGACACTGGCCGCTTCTTCCACTAGGCGGGCAAGTAGTGATGAGGAGAGTGGCGTGGGAGGTGGTGTTGCAAGCGTTTTGGCTTCTTAAGCAGACACTGTTGAGGAACTTGAGGAGGACATCAGGACATCATACTGCCAAGAGGGGGCGCTAATCCGTACTGCTGCCATACAAAAGCATATATATGTATTTAATTGTGAACAACTGTGTATCCAAATCCGCAAACTAACTTTGTACTCAATACTACTAAATCCAATCAATAAAGTGCTGCGTGCTTCATACAAGGTACATCAATGAATAGTAGAAATGGGTGCAATAAAGGATAAGGCTGTTTACATATGACAGCCTGACACAAAACAAATAGTGCAAACAAAAAAGAGTATTTACCACCAAGATATGTGAACTGGCAGCATGCGTCCCCCCAAGCAACGGTCTCCGCAAGCCCACGCGTTCCGAGATGTGGGTCTCTTTCTCAAGGCAGAGTACGCAGTTGTTCACAATTAAATACATATATATGCTTTTGTATGGCAGCACTACGGATTAGCGCCCCCTCTTGGCAGTATGAATTTTAACTTGTCTTACATGTATTTTAACAGTTTTGTATTGGATGTAAATAGAGAAAAAACTTTTTAAGATGATTAGACATTAATACAATTATATATTAATTTCATTCATGTCTGGTGTTGTGCAATTGTAAGACTCGGTTCAACATACCTATAGGGGGGTTTTCTTAATGGGGCATCCCCCCACCTTTTAACTATCGGTTATATTGGGTCAGGAACTGAGCATTGCACCACCATTACCCATTGGATTATTGTTTTACTGGTGCCAGCTGTACATTTCCCTCCTTGCAGTTTTTCATCAAGCATCCGCAGGAGGTTAACATGGCTATATGAAAGATGTGTAGGCAGAAGGCGAAGTGTGGCCAGGGTCCCAATGTTGGCCCCACAGCCCTGCGTCAACATTTACAGCATCGCCATAAAGCGGCCTGGGAGAGTTGTCTCCAAAGTGGTGGTCCAGCCTGCTACATTACCCAGTGGCACGCCACTCCCTGTTCCAGCCAGCCAAGGCTTCACCACCTCCTGTGTGTCATACACATCCTCTGTTGCTCCAGATGCTCTTCCTCCTCTTAATCCGAGTCAGTCATTTTGCCAGCAATCCATTGGCCAAGCCATGTCCAAGAGACAACAGTATGTGCCCACTCATCCAATGCGCAGAAGCTAAATGTGCTCCTGTATGTTGCTGGTGCTCCTGTAAGTTGCTGGTGCTGCAGTCCCTCCCTTTTGAGGTGGTGGACCTTTCAGAGAACTGATGGCTTGTGCCGAGCCGAGGTGGAGAGTCCCAAGCTGTCATTTCTTTGCGAAGAAGGCAGTACCAGCCCTGTACAATTATGTTGAATAGAAGGTGGGCCTTTAGCCTGTCAGTGTGTACCAAAGTGCACGGCAGTGCCTACATCTGGAGCTGTAACTACGGTCAGGGACAATACATATCCTTTAAGGTCCACTGGGTGATTGTGGTTCCTGCACAACCACAACAGCAACTTGGACAGGTCCCTCCGCTGCGGCCTCCACGCTCCTAGGCTGTTGTGCCTGTGACAGTGCACTTGCACTTAGCAATGGTGTCACAGAAAAAAGTGCCTAATTGTCAATTACATATTAATTGTTAACATTAACATCTTATTTGAACACATTTATAATAATAACATATAATAACATATAACATAATAACATATAACATAATTACAATAACATATAAAATGTATCAAATTTTTTGGGGGGGGGTTAATTTTGTATTTTTTTTTATTTCTTTTTTCATTTTTTTTTTATATTTTGAATTTTTTAAAAATATATATTTTTTTTTTTTTTTTTTTGTATTTTGATTTTTTTTAAATAGTTTTTTGCTGTCTTTTTTGTATTTTTTTATTTGTATTTAGTTTTTTCAAAATATTTTTTTTTTATGGTATTTTTCTTTCTTTCTTAATTTTTTTTAGTGCCCTTCCAGCCTACCATGTGTGCAGGATACGGCGGTTTCACGCTGTTCTTCACATGGTTTGCCTTGAGCCACGGAGTCACACATGGGAGGAACTGCTAAAAATCATGAATCAATAAATGAAATCATGACTTACTCCCTGAAAACTGCAAATGGGAACCATGGTGACTGACAATGGGAAGAACATCTTGTCTGCGCTGCGAGAAGCCTGAGCCATGCGCTCTGTATGCCACACATGTTCAACCTAGTTGTCAAGCATTTTCTGAAGTCTTCCCCCCATCTGCAAGACATCCTAACAACGGGAAGGAAACTTTGCATGCACTTCAGCCACTCCTACACCGCCAAGCACACCCTTCTTGAGCTACAGCATCAGAACGGTATCCCCCAACATAGTCTGATTTGTGATGTTTCCACCCGTTGGAATTCCACCCTCCATATGTTGGATCGACTATACGAACAGAGAAAGGCCATCACTGATTTCTTGATGATCCAAGCGGATAGGGGGGCCCCCTGTGTAACTTCAATGTAAACCAGTGGCAGCTCATACGTGACACCTGTCGTTTTCTCAGGCCCTTTGAGGAAGCCAATTATTAGTCAGTCGGGATGAACGATGTGATTCCACTGCTTCATGTACTACAACACATGTTGGAAACCATGGCTGGTCAGGGCACTGGAGACATGGCGCCTAAATTTCACGGCCACATGAAGCCTGTGGGGGCTGAAGTGGAGGAGGAGGGGGTGGGGCACAGCGAAGCAAAGTTTAGGTTTGACAAAATGGCCATTTTATCTAGTCATCTGACAGGAGAGGAGGAGCAGGAGCAGCCAGAAGAGCTAGAGGGTGGTGAGGAAGGCGAGACAGAGGACCCAGACACACTGTGGCAGTATGCAGTGGAGATGGAGACAGGTAGTCCCTCCGAGTCACTTGCACAAATGGCATGCTCACGTGCTTGCATAGTGACCGCAGAATTGTCTCCATTTGTCAGCGGGATGACTTCTGGCTCTCCACCTTATTGAACCCTCGCTACCGGCACAAAATGGGGGCATTTTTTACACCCACTGAGAGGGTCCTACCTACTACAGAGACATTCTACATAGTCAGTTGGCCAATGCCTATCTGCGCCATGGTCCGGACTCTCGCAGGTCTGACTCGAGGGGACCTCTGCGCTCACCTTCCACTGCCATGGCTGTTGGGGGGGGGGGTGGCAGGAGCAGCAGCAGCAGCTCCATCAGCAGCAGTCTGAGTCTTCAGTTGCTAATGAGTAGCTTTCTTCACCCGCATAGTGAGGCTAATCATGAGCAGCAGAAAGACCTGGAGCAGGCCCTGAACCAGCAGGTAGTGTCATACCTTGACATGACCATGGCAACGCACCTTGAGGACCCGCTGGAATTCTGGGCAGCCAAACTTGACTTGTGGCGGCACCTGGCAGAGTTTGCCCTGGAGAAGCTGTCCTGCCTGGTGAGTAGTGTGCCATCTGAGCGGGTGTTTAGTGCGGCGGGGGCCATAGTCATGCCAAGGAGAACTCGTCTGTCACAAAATGTGGAGAGACTCCCCTTTGTGAAGATGAATCAGGCATATATCAGCCAGGATTTCCAGCCACCAATGGCTGATCCATGGTAGCAGCTGATGCATGGTAGCTCCTTATGCTGCTGCCAACTCCGGGGCGTGTCTTTCAGGCAATATATGGGCTCCCTATGCTGCTGCTGCCAGCTCATAGCTCATATTTGTGTATTTCAGGTAATATATGGGCTCCTAATGCTGCTAGCATATTTGGGATGCCCCCCCCCCCCCCCCCGGTTAAAGGCAATGGCTGCTGGCAATTTGACAACATGACTTTGTTTACAAAATGCAACCAGTTAGTAGACAGGTACTCTTGAAATATTTTTGCTAGTATTTGGGATTCACCCCCCCCCCCCCCCCCCCCCCGGCGAAAGGCAACATTTGCTTAAAAAGTGACTTTCATTACAAAATGCAACCAGTTAGTAGACAGGTACTCTTGAAATATTTATACTAGTATTTGGGATGCCCCCTCTTCAAATACATAGGTTGGCTGCTTTTATAGTGGAAAAGTGACTTTGTTTACAAAATGCAACCAGTTAGTAGACAGGTACTCTTGAAATATTTATGCTAGTATTTGGGATGCCCCCTCTTCAAATACATAGGTTGGCTGCTTTTATAGTGGAAAAGTGACTGTTTACAAAATGCAACCAGTTAGTAGACAGGTACTCTTGAAATATTTATGCTAGTATTTGGGATGCCCCCTCTTCAAATACATAGGTTGGCTGCTTTTATAGTGGAAAAGTGACTTTGTTTACAAAATGCAACCAGTTAGTAGACAGGTACTCTTGAAATATTTATGCTAGTATTTGGGATGCCCCCTCTTCAAATACATAGGTTGGCTGCTTTTATAGTGGAAAAGTGACTGTTTACAAAATGCAACCAGTTAGTAGACAGGTACTCTTGAAATATTTATGCTAGTATTTGGGATTCCCCCTCTTCAAATACATAGGTTGGCTGCTTTTATAGTGGAAAAGTGACTGTTTACAAAATGCAACCAGTTAGTAGACAGGTACTCTTGAAATATTAATGCTAGCATGCTTTTTAAAGAATGACACCAGGAAAATGAAAAGCTAAGTAGGCAGGTGTGTTATTAACACTAAATAGGCTTGAAAGCTAATGCAAACACTTTAAACTGTCCCTGCTTTTGGCAGCTTTTATAGTGGAAAAGTGACTTTGTTTACAAAATGCAACCAGTTAGTAGACAGGTACTCTTCAAATATTTATGCTAGTATTTGGGATGCCCCCTCTTCAAATACATAGGTTGGCTGCTTTTATAGTGGAAAAGTGACTTTGTTTACAAAATGCAACCAGTTAGTAGACAGGTACTCTTGAAATATTAATGCTAGCACACTTTTTAAAGAATGACACCAGGAAAATGAAAAGCTAAGTAGGCAGGTGTGTTATTAACACTAAATAGGCTTGAAAGCTAATGCAAACACTTTAAACTGTCCCTGTCTTTCTCTGTCACTGTCACAGCCTCTCTCCTTGTCTATCTGTCCCTCGCTTCTTCTGTTCTTTGTTCTATCTATCTATCTATCTATCTATCTATCTATCTATCTATCTATCTATTTCTCCCTCGCTGTATCTATCTATCTATCTATCTATCTATCTATCTGTCCCTCGCTCTCTCCCTGCCTGATCTGCTCTGGACGCAATACAGTGTCAGAATGATCTTCCACAAAATGGCCGTGGTTTATATGGGGCTGTGACATCATCGGTAAGCCTGTCTGCTGATAGGTAGCATGTGAAGCCTACCCAGGATTCCTTGCCCCATGTGACATGTCCTGACATGTGGATCCACCATTTTAGATGGGCAGGATAGCAGTAAATGGAGTTTTAAGGAAGCGATTCGAGCGATCGAATCGCATCGATATTCAGAATTGTAACAAATCTAATTTTTCCTGAAATTCGTAACAAATTTGGGTTCGTCAGAATCGATTCGCTCATCTCTAAAGCAGACCCACGCCCATTTCCGTGTGTGGGTCTAGCCGCATTAAGACTGCTGGAGCCCCCCTTGCACATCACCTCCCCAGAATGCCCACAATTATTACCTTGTCCTTGATCTTTGGAGGGGAATGCAGCCCCATGTTTGGCCACTGGTTGTTACGAGGGAGGGCTCTTCTGGCGTTCTAAACTGAGAAAGCAACCGTGACCTACGTGACCATCGGCAGCCAATTGTGGGGCTGCATTCCTGGCCAAGGATAAGGTAAGAATTGTGGGTGTTCTGTGGGGCGAAGTGTGATGTTGCAGCATTCTGGATGCTCCCCCGAGCCTGTCTGAAAGCCTGAATGCAGCTGGACCCTCACCTGTTAGCGGGGAAACGGGTGTTGGTCCACTTCAACTAACTAGGGACTGTAACTTTCACTGGTTATGATGATGCCTCATACTCATTGTTTATATGTAACAACATATGATAATAGAATTGTTAGCCTAGGTGATGTTTTGTGGTTTTCCCTTTACACCTAATGTTCGCTAAACTGATGATATTATTGACTGGCAACTGAATTGTCATCGTACTGTTTACTTTTGATTGGTCCTTTTTTGTACCACCGATGGTCTCTTACCCATTTATTTCATGGTACATTCCAACTCTTTGCATAACAAACCACTGAAAACTCAGCCTCATCTTCTTGGATTGCATTTCTTCTAAGAGAACACTGGCCACATGAGAACTGTAGGGTTTGTCCAGCTCCTTCATATGCCAGTTCCACAAGGTTCCTGGTGTTTTCAGCAGTGGCTTTGGCTCCAGTTACATATTAAACCCTGTTCTGTTTCACTCCAGCTTAATTGTGGTCAAAGCTTCTGTCTGGACTGAATGGTCTCTGTGCACCCATTCATCCCAGCCATCGGGACTACTGGTGAAAACTAGGCTTCTTTGTAGACCCTTGTGTTTTGGTGTCGGCATCCATGGTGGTTGACAATGTCCAAGATCTCCTATTAACATCTTCTTACAACACAGACTATTTTGGCCTTTTAGTACTTATAGGGAATTGGCCTGTGTCTCCAAGTTCCATGGGGTTTATGACAGTAGTTCAGCTACAATTCCACAATAAAACCCTGTTCTGCTTTAATCCAGCACAGTTCTGGCCAAAGCTCCAGCCTCATGCCGACCTCCAAAATAGGATCTGTCCAACCAAAAGCAGTTGTGAAGCGAGGAGAAGCTGCAAACCTAGCCAAACCCAACCAGAAGTTGCCCCTCCCTTAAATAAGACGGGTATGAAAGAAGACTCGAGTGGAGGGAGGAATGTTGTGGCTGCCGCATCTTAGATGTTCAGTTTTATTTGTTCAGAGATCAATGTAATGATTTCATTTCTCGTTCCGTGGGAAAAGCCAGCGCTTGTCAGGCTTCTCTTGAAATCTGGCCTGTCATCAATTTCTATTATTATATCTTTTTTTTTCTCTCTTTGGCCTGGCACTTCCAAGCTGGAATCTGGCATGGAGGAGCTGGAATGTTCCAGACCCCCAGAGGAGCAGCTTTTATGGAGGCCTGAAAGAAACAGATTCCAGGCCTGAGTTGCATTAGCCGGTTTTATGGTTTGTGAGGCGCAGGATGTAAACAAACAGCAGATTAGAGGGAGGGAGGACACAACAGCCAAGCAGCCCTAATGGAGTGTTTATTTGATTAATTAGTTGCTTACCTTCCAAGTGTCCCTGATTTGGAGGGACTGTCCCTCTTTTGAGTCTGTATCTCCCTGTCCATCGTTGTTCTCCTTTGCCTTTCTTTCAGGTTTTACATGCAGATCTGCATCAATAAATTATTCATTTGCAGATTTAAAGTGTTCATATTGTTGTAACTGTTACATCCTATCTCCTATCAATCCATCAATGAGGGGGCATGGCCTAATTTAGGATATATCCCTCTTTTCCACCCTGAAAAGTTGGTAGGTTGGTAGGTATGTAGTTGTCCCTATCATTTGCCACCAAGGAAGTCACATAAAAGAATACATCTTATTACCCCATAAGCCTTACAAAACGGACAAGTAAAATTTAGCAGCTCTTCTGGCAAAGGTCCCTATCTATGTCTGAAATTAATGTGGAATGTGTTCTCTATTGTTATTGTGAGGCTCCAGCATTCATTAACAGAAGCATCCTGCTGGGTGATATCTCTCCCTTTTCCCTCTCCAAGCCCAAGAACAGTTAGGGAAGCAAAGCAACCCAAAGGAAGGGGGAGAAACCACTCAGCAAGCAAGAGATTTGCTATTTCAATAAAAATCTATAGCTTTAGCTGTTGTTGGAGAACTTATCTGTGGCTAGATAACATTGTGAGCCTTATTTAAAGGCAAAGGCAATTGTTAGACCATTGCGTCGGGCTACATTTGGCACTCTCCGAAACTGTTTTCCGTTTTTACAGTGAAGAAGAAACGGCCAAGTTAACAGATTCACCTTAAGACTTATTTTCTGAAGCAAGTGGGCATGACCCTTGGAACTGTGATACTGCATAATTATCAACATATTAGGCAAGAACTGTAAGAGGTGAATATTATGCTTTAAACACCCTGGCTGTGCTCCTCTCTCTTCCTCAGTTGCTAGTGTTCCTATACATTGAAAAGACTAATTGAAAGTTATTACACACCAGCAGAGTCATTTCTAATCCACATTGTCCGCAGTTTGATGATCAATAGTGAAAGGAAGGGGGTGTAGGCTCAATTGTCTTGTTCCAAAGCTGTGATTGTACCACCTAATCATAACAACATGTACACAAGCCGCCACAGGTGATTCAAATGCGAATTAGGCGCAACAGTGATTGAAATGCAAATTATGACTATTCATATGCTAAGTCAGTCAAGGGTGGAAGGCACAAGGCGGGGAGAGGGGCAAAAGACTATGCTGGCTGAGATGGTTCAGGCTGCAGAATACTAATGTGCGAATTTTTGCTGAGCTGACAAAAGACAATTCTGTGAGTACTCACCTGTAGAATTGTTTTTGTTCTTGCATGGCACGGCCTGCTTCAGTATTCATAACAGTTGGGTTATTCCGCCACAAGGTGGCGCAGTGTACTGCAGAAGAACTGTGGCATCTCCTGGCCCCCTATAAAAATGGGATTAACCATAGAGTTCCCAGCGTAGACAAGCAGTGAGACAAGAAGCCGGGAGAGAATAAAGGTAAAAAATGTAAAAAAGGTAAAAAGACCCCAATTAACTTGGAACAATCACCAAAAAGAGGCAACCAAGAATAACGATAACAAGGGTGGGGTGAAGCAGGCCATGCCATGCAAGAACAAAAACAATTCTACAGGTGAATACTCACAGAATTGTCTTTTTCTTATTGCATGGCACGGCCTGCTTCAGTATTCATAACAGTTGGGACATCCAAAAGCAGTGTGGAAAAGTAGGGTGGGATCCCCAATGAGAAACGGCCGGCAGTTCAAGTCACTGCCGCCTGAAGAACCTTGCGGCCAAAAGCAGCATCCGCTGAGGCCTTAACATCAACCTTGTAAAACTTGGAAAAAGTATCAACAGAAGACCAAGTCGCGGCCTTGCAAACTTGTTCAACAGAAGCTTGGTGCTGAAAGGCCCAAGAGGCACCAATAGCACAAGTGGAATGAGCAGTAACCCTAAAGGGAGGTTCCTTCCCCTTAGCAGAATAAGCTTGTACCACCGCCTGACAGATCCACTTTCTGATAGTGGATTTAGCCGGAGGCAAACCCTTCCTAGGTCCAGAAGTGAGGACAAAAAGAGCATCAGATTTCCTGAAAGGCTCAGTAGTGACCAAAAAAAAAGTCAGAGCCCTGACCACATCCAAAGAATGCAGTGTCCGCTCCTTGGAATTAGCAGGATTAGGACACAATGAAGGCAAAACAATGTCCTGATTGAGATGAAAGGCAGACATGACCTTAGGTAAGAAATCCGGCTTCAGCTGAAACACCACCTTATCCTGATGCCGCTCAAAATAAGGAGGTTTGATGGAAAGCGCCGCCAGTTCAGAAACACACCTGACAGAAGTAATAGCCACCAAAAAGGCTACCTTAAGAGTCAGAATGGGCAAAGCAGCCCCACGAATAGGCTTAAAGGGAGGACCCTGCAGAGCAGACAACACCAGATTCAAGTCCCAGACTGGTAGCATAGGCTTACGAGGTGGACGCACATGAGTAACACCCTGGAAAAAGGTTTCAACCGACCGGCGATTGGCAAAGGATCTTTGGAAAAAAAGCTGAAACATGGCCCTTGAGGGTACTCCGTTGAAGGCCGGAATCCAAACCATGTTACACAAATTCCAGAATCCTGGGTATGGAAAAAACCCGACAGGGAAGAGACTTGGACTCCCACCAGGCAATATAAGCATGCTAGACCCTGTAATAGATAAAGGACAAGGACTTCTTCCTAGCCCGAATCATGGAATCCACAACAGAGGCAGGCAACCCCTTTTCCATCAAGATGGAGGTTTCAGCAGCCAAGACGTTAAAGCCAACGTTTGTAAATTGGGATGGCGTAGCTGCCCCTGAGTGAGAAGATCTGGATCCTTGGGCAAGACGTACTGATCTACTGCCAACTGCACAACGTCTGCGAACCACACCCTTCTTGGCCAACAGGGGGCCACCAGGATGGCTGGCACCCCCTCCTGGGCTATCTTGCGCATGACCCTGCCCAGTAGAGGGAATGGAGGGAACACATAGAGAAGCTGAAACTCCATCCAAGGCATTGCCAGTGCATCCGTGGCGAAGGCCAGAGGATCCTGTGACAGGGAGACAAACTTGGGAAGTTTGTGATTGTGACGGGACGCAAACAGGTCCACATCCGGCTGACCCCATCGGTGACACAGGGAGAGAAACACCTGGTTGTTGAGGGACCATTCCCCCAGACGAGACGTCCCCCTGCTCAGGGAGTCTGCCACCTGGTTCTCCACCCCCGGAATGTATACCGCTGAGATGCAGGGAACATTCTGTTCTGCCCAAGACAGTATCAGGGACACTTCCTTGAAGGCACGCTTGCTCCAAGTCCCTCCCTGATGGTTGATGTAGGCAACCGCCCTCTGGTTGTCTGAGCGAATCTGAACAGCCCGACCCCGAAGGTGTGTGGTCAGCTGAGAAAGAACCAACCTGATCGCCCTCAGTTCCAGTACATTGATAGGAGCATGGGCCTCCTGGGGGCCCCACCGACCCTGGAACTTCAGAGACTTCCAAAATCCCCCCCAGCCTGTCAGACTGGCATCTGTGGTGACCGTGTCTCCCAGCACGGGGGCAGGAAAGTCCTGCCCACCAGAAGGTTCCTTGAGTCCAGCCACCACGAAAGGAACTATCTGGCCAGAGGAGACAGAGCAAATTCCTGATCCAGGGACACAGGGTCCCGATCACAGACTGACAAGAGGTGCAACTGAAGAGGTCTCATGTGAAACTGAGCAAAGGGGACCGCCTCGAGGCAGGACACTATCAGGCCCACCAACTGCATCCCCAGACGGAAGGAGGGATGAGGACACAAGAGCAGAGCCCGTGCCTGCTTCTGAAGGCCCTCCACCTTCTGCTGAGGAAGGAACACCTTGACCTGAGAGGTATCCAGTGTCATGCCCAGAAAGGACCTCAACAAGGACGGGGACAGTGAAGACTTGGGAAAGTTGATCACCCAGCCAAAGGACTCCAGAGTGGAGGTCACCACCCGGGTGTCCTGCTCGGCCTGATGAAAGGACTGGGCCACAATAAGGATGTTGTCCAGGTAAGGAAGGATGCGAATGCCCTGGTTCCATAGCAGAGCCATCACCCCCGCCAGCAGCTTGGTGAACCCCCGAGGCGCCAAGGTGATACCAGAGGGTAAAGCTACAAACTGGTAATCCTCCAGCGCGAACCTCAGATATCTCTGATGACCTGGGAAGATAGGCACATGAAGATAAGCATCCTTGATGTCCACGGTGGTCATGAAGTTGCCCGGGCGAAGGGTACTGACAGCCGAGCGTAGAGTCTCCATGCGAAAATGCTTGAATCTGACAAACTTGTTGAGGCCCTTGAAGTCCAGGATGGGCCTCAGAGAGCCGTCCTTTTTGGGGACCGTGAAAAGATTGGAATAGTACCCCTGACCCTGTTCTTGAGGGGGCACCAGACAAATGACCCCTGACTCCAACAGGCATTGAACCGCCGAAAGCAACCCTTGAGCTGACAGGGGGTTTAAAGACATCTGGGATCTGATAAATCTCGGGGGCGGCCAGGCTGCAAACTCTATCTTGTAACCGGAGGACACCACCTCTTGAATCCACCGGTCTGAGACGTGGAACCTCCAGACGTGAGCAAAGAGCCAAAGCCATCCCCCCACCCGGATGGGTGAGGGCGCCCCCTCATGCCTGAGGGGACTTGGGAGGGGGTTTGGGCATGAACCCCAGGAGGGACCGGGACGACCACGGGATCTGCCACGGCCCCAAGAATCTCTGCGGCTACCTGAGAAGAGGGAGCCACGACCTCCTCTGGGAGTATGAAGGAAGGGGAAGGAGGCGGAGGGCCCCCAAAAGGGCCGGGGCTGCCTCCTACTCTGAAGTAGTCTGCCATCCTTGGCAGGGGAGCCCAATGAGAGCTTTCTTAGCAGCAGCGTCAGCTGCCCACTGATGCAACCAAACAGAGCGGCGCTTAGGCCCCAAAAGTGCAGAGGCCCTACCGCCCAGCCTCACAGCATCATCCATGACAGTAAGGATAAATGCAACAAAATCAGAGCAAAGCAAGAGGGCCCTATAATCCTCCCTCCTCCTACCTGCCATAGCGCCATCATATAGACGCTTAAGGGCAATAGCCGTAATGGCAGAAGCACAGGCCGGGCGCCTGTTGGACAGACCTAGCACGGAGCGTCCACCTCAGGGGGACATGACCACCGCTTTACTAGATCAGCAGGAAAGGGATACCTCTTATCCAATCCCTTGGGCACAGCGGGCAGCCTGTTAGGACGTTCCCACTCCTTAAGCACCATAGTAGTGAAATGTCCCTGCTCAGGGAACTCAAGACGCTGTTTATCAGGGCGAAAGAGCTCACCCTGCTTTTTCTTAGCCACCTCAGGGGGAGCAATGTGTAAAATTTCAAAAATGTGACACAGCAGATTATCAGTGTCCTCAGGGTACCATGAATCCTCCCCGGACGCAGACCCAAGGTCACTATCGCAACCCTCCTGCTGGTCCCCAGAGGAGTCAGAGTCCTGGAACAGTTCCCCTTCCTTTAGGGAATAACGTCCACCAGTGGCATCAAACTCCTCATACTCCTCTGTGGAGCGTGAGGGAGTGGAAGTCAGATGCCGCTTCTTGCCAGAGGCAGGCCTGGCAAGCTGCCTCTCAATGTTGGCCACACGAAGTGCCAGATCAGACTGTGACCCCCTGCTATTATCCCCCTCACTGGGGGCCAATTACAGGAGTGAGGGGGTAGGCAACTCCGAAGGGGGTGCAGAGCTGGGAAGCGATGCAGGCAAACCAGCTTGGAGCGCAAGGACACTTTGGGCGCACGCCATGCACACCCTAACACTGTCACTCACAGGGGATACCCCACACATGGCACACTGGGCAAAGGCTAATACAAAAGCCACCCGGGATGCCCTCCCACGGGATGCCCCCAGAAGTCAGTAAAGAGGGGGATGGGGCCACCAAGCCTCTTTATCCAGAGGGGGATGGGGCCACCTCTGGATAAAGAGGGGGCCACCAAGCACAGCCGCTGGCAGCTCAATGCAGGGAACTGTTTTCTGCTGGACCAGCTGGAGGACTACACCCCCCATCACCCAGAATTGGCAAAGCAGGAGTTCCCGAGCAGCACGCACCTGCACAAGGGTGGCACAAGGGACTCGATCTGATATTCCGGTAACTAGGCGGGTGCCAGACAACCACCTATCAGTTACTTGGCTGGACTACTATTTTAAGGGAAAAAAAAATACTGGCCTCCACCACACTTAATCCAGCCCTGTGTTGGGGCATTGGTACTGTAAGTTTGAGGGCGATCTTTCACACACAGTGGAGCATCCCAAATCGCCTGGCATGCCCTGTTGATTGTAACGAATGGAGAGGGCGTGGTGGCGTCCCCGTGACTGATGGTGGAGAGGCCCAACACCCAAGTGAGCGTAGCTAAGGGGGGACAGGGGGGGTTAGTGCCCCGGGTGCAGCAAAGGGGGGCCTGAGCACAGGTGGGGGGGCACCATCTGAATCTTTTCCCCAGGTGCCAGAATATCTAGCAACGCCTCTGGTGCCAGTGATTGGAGTTGGGCTTCGGCCTGAGCAGGATTGGGTGAGTTACTTGTCACCATAGTAGGACCAATGCGCTGCAGGCCAGAGTACTCTTCTTTTTATTATATTTGGGTGGTCAATCCCTTTAAATAAAGGGGAAAAAATGTATGAGCTTGACAGAGTCTCCTGGTCATGTGTAGCCGGCGGAAAGTATTCAGCCATTATCTTTGTGGTTCTTCAATGTGATAGGTTATATCTGTCCTGCAGTTGCGCAACATCACCACAAGATGGCACTGTTGGATAGCTAATGGATTGTGACACTGCAGGTCTATCATACATGGACTGAAACCTAACCACATAGGAGTACTATGAGCTGCCATTGGCTAAGGTGAGTAGCAACTAGAGAAGGTTTTAGAAGCCAGTTAGGGAATCTATATAAGGAGAGTTACCTCAGAATGGAACAGGTCTACAAGATGTAGTTCTCTATTGTAGTAACCGGGAGAGAGGAAGGTAACAGCAAGGTCAACTGGTAGCAGTCGCAGGAGCGTAAGAGAGAGCAGAGGAGCCACATTCATACCTAACAAGTGACCACAGGAAAAGGTGAACCATTCCACCCAAGATGTTGATGGAGGAAGCTTAAGGCCGCAGTATTCTGCTATGGGATCAGGATGAGTGACCACCACCTGTTGAAGTCCACCTGGATGTAACGCTGTGCTATGGAAGCTGCTAAGGAAACTGTTGTGAAAAGACTGTATGACCTGCTGTGAAGCCTAAAGTGTACCTGAAGTCCTGCTAATAAAGTAAGTGCCCTTTTCATAAAGCCGGTCTCATTTGGAGTTTTTGGAAGTAAGCCCACATCAGGAGGTCCCTCAAGCCAGTTAACAAAGAACCCACTCCTCATACGCCTGAGGAGCTAAACCCCTCAGGGACCCGTATGCTACACATGGCTCCATCATGTGCTTTAGGATTCAGCTTGCAACATCAAACCATTGTGTACAGTTGCTAAGCAACAGCCGCAGAATCACTTCCCTAGTTACCATACCGGGGGATTTCTTTATACTTCTCTTTATAGAGGAAAACGTTGACGCATTAACCTTCCTTTTTCTAAGAAATGGTGTGTATCATCATTACTAAATGGAAATATATATATGGCACACTAGTAGTCACATTATGGTCACACAATCAGTCATTAAGATGTCGGGGGGAGGGGGGGTAGTCTAGCCTGATATTATTATTATTGTTTTTTTATTTATATGGCACCATTTTTTTTCTGTAGTGCTGTACTAAGTAGTAATTACAGACAGGGTAAGACATATGGTACACAGATTATCACAAAGTTTAAAGCCAGGCCGGATTATGAGGGGGGTGCAAGGGGAGCGAGCCCCGGGGCCTCCACCATTTGCCCTGCAAAGGGGGCCTCCACCAACCTTTGGGTTATGGTCTGGTCCAGAAGGCTTTTCAGTCTTTGGCCTGATGGGCCGTGGGGCCAGCAACACAGCTATCGGTGGCACTGGGGGCACGCCTGAGCAAGCCTTTTTTTTGCAAACCTGCAGCCAAAGCCCCCACAGGGCAGGACGGGGGAGTCTAGAGCAGCAAAGCTGCCGCCAGCAACGCTCCAGTGACGGGTGCGTGTAGAGCTGTACATAAGCCACCAAGCACAGCCGCTGGCAGCTCAATGCAGGGAACTGTTTTCTGCTGGACCACCTGGGCGACTACACCACCCTCCCCACCCAGAATGGCAAAGCAGGAGTTCCCGAGCAGCACGCACCCACACAAGGGTGGCACAAGGGATTCGATCTGATGTTCCAGTAAGTAAGCGGGTGCCAGACAGCCACCAATCAGTTACTTGGCTGGACTATTATGTTAAGGGAAAAAAATACTGTATCTGGGGCCTCCACCAAATTTTGTGCCCAGAGGCCTCCACTGCAGTTAATCCGGCCCTGTTTAAAGCGGAACAAAACCCACAAGCCCCCTCATTGGAATCTAAAAGATACCAGGGTCGGCTGCCGGCTAATCACCTGTCCTTCCCCGGTCCAATGGGGTATGTGCAGGCTCTCATACAATAAGAGCCATCTGCCCTTACAATGCCTTACTATGGGGAGCGTGTACTCTGCCGGGGATGCGGGGGCACACAGTGTGTGCTCCACATTGAAAACAATGAGAGCCGTTTGCTGAATGACATGACACTCACTGCAGCCTATTTGAATAGCTGGGGGAAGTAGAAGTCCAGGACTTAGTAATTTGCTCCCCTAAAGTCCACCTTTGATGATCAGTGGTGCATGCTGTTTGAGAGGCCTTAAACCCATGCAGATGTTGTGGAATATCTGCGCTCCTAGAATTACATGGGAGCGGCCATCTTGGATCACACCTGAGGGCTCTGCTTACACATGAGCACGAAAACGGGGACCTTTGCTAGCACGCAGACACACTGCAGTTAAACTGGGATCTTCCTTATGATCAGCCCGACAAGCCAGAGAGAGATTTCATCTTTTTCCACAGAGAATGTTAGAAGGAGATAAAATTCTTTTCTAGGTGGCTGCATTGATGTAAAGATTGGCATGGCTGCAGTGTGCCTGTGTGATATTGTTTCTCCACACAGGACAGGGCTTGGGATTTTGCCATAAGCAGCCCACACCAAAACAGAGAGATTTACTTCAGAAAAAGGGTTCAGCATGTCTCTCGTGTTACACACACTCACACACTGATCAACCGCTTCTGGAGGGGATGAGTGTAACTATGTATTAATGTAAGTCACTGGCTGCAGCAGAGCATTGCAACAGCTGTTTACAATGTTGGTACAATGTTTTAAGATCTTTCTGAGCAGCGCTGAGCAGTGCTGGGGAAGCCCGAACGTTGGTACTGAACTTTGTGAGTTCGGCTTCTCAAACCCAAACACAGACTTCAGCCAGTTCCCTCATTGAGGGATAGATAGAAGATAGGATGTAACAGTTACATCGATAGCAACACTTTGAATAGGCAAATGAATTGTTTATTGCTGCAGATCTGCAAGTTACACGTCAAAGAGGGACAAATGAGATCAATGAGGGACAGCGGCACTTGGGAGGTATGCTATAAGGGTATTTTTTGGAATCAACTAAAAGTATTTTTGGCCCCTGCACCTGCTTGGTGGACCACGTTTGGACTCTTTGATTTCAGAACAAGTTATTTTTTAAAATTGACCCTGCAATCCCATCCAGCTGGTCCACAAACCCCTTATGGTGATATTGTAGGTAGAGAGTGGAGCTTCCCCTGAGTAATAAAGGGCCAAGAAAATATGGTCCTAAGTAGTGAGTCACACTGGAGGAAAGTCGGATTGGTAAAAGGGAATATAACTGAATACAGCACAACACATGTGCCTATTCCCATTGCATTGTCGGTAAACTGCTGCACTTAATCACTTGTACACGATCATACACATGCCTGACAGCACCATCAGGCAGATGGCCAGATTCTGTTCCTCTTGTATATACATTATCAGCGTACAGAGACATACAAATGGAGCAGTCAGGGCTGTTTCTAGGGGAGGGTATTAGGTTGGTCACCGTGGGTACCAAGGCTAGTGAGGGCGCCTTTATCCCAGCCATCCTGTTTCCTGAAGTTGGGTCAGGGTCACGGTTAGTGGTGATGGCCATAAGACAGACCCTTCACCAGAGGAGTAGCTTGGCTTTCTGGCAGCCAGGGCAAAGATTCGAAATTGCGCCCCCCCTGTGCTCCCACCTGACCTGTTGCACCCGGGACAAGTGCACCCCCTGCTCCCCCTTAGCGATGCCACTGCCCCTCACCCCTGCATATTGTGCTCAGCCGTGGGGTAGCGCACTGCCTGCTGCTAAGGTCGAGGCCCAGCATGGTACATACCACATATAGGATTGGTGGGAAGGGGCTAAAATGTTTCTTTTCATTCAAATTTAAAGTGGACCAAACCCATGCCCGACAGCCCTGGAATCTATAAGACTTGAGGGCTGCTACATTCCCTCCTTCCGGGCATCCAGAATTGAGATGCCCCACTGTGTGAAACGCCCCAGGTCTCATGGAAACTCACCTTCCTTCCAGCAGTGGCCGCATCCTCGCTATCCCTTTTGTAGAGAGCGTGCCTGCGGCAGGCTTTGTGAATGGCCGGTGTGGGCACGCTCCCTGTTAGAAGGTGGGGGGATGCAGCAGTCAGCACACTCGGATCAGCTTGCCTTAGACGAGCTTTTAGACGATGGGGCGGGCACAGATCCAAGTACGCTGATTGGGCAAGAGGCAGCGCATGCGCCGTAGGACCTGGGAAGGATAAGTCAGCTCGGGCGACCTGAGGGGGTTTCACACAGCGGGGCATCCCCGATTGAGGTGCCCCGGGGGAAAAGGACCAAAACCCAGGATAGTCAAAATCCACTTTAAAATGACCAGTCAGATGAGCACAGCCACCTTCTTTTTTGTTAATACTTGGGACACTTTTCACAATAAACTGGACCAAAAGTGTCCGCCAGATTCCCTCCCCCTGGGGCATACAGATTCGGGATGCCCTGCTATGTAAAACCCCCTTGGTCCCCTATAAAACTCCCCGATCCAACAGCCCATGCACGTGCCACCATCAGCTACACCTTTAGCAGGGCATGCACCTGCGCCAGGCTTTTGTGAATGGCCGGCACAGACACGCACCCTGTTAGGGGGTAGCGGGGGATGTGGCCGCTGGGCGTGCTTGGCTCCATTTGCCTTTTCTCAGCTACACTCTGCCCTTACCCGAGTCTTAGCCGCTTTTGACGAGCGCAGTCAAGCACATTGATTGGACGAGAGCCCACGCATGCGCCGTAGGTTCAGGGAAAGGTGAGTTTACCATGTGACCTGGGGGGGTTACACACAGTGGGGCATCCCCAATCAGGATGCCCCGGGGGACAAGGACCGGAACCCAGAGTCCCGGGTTTTGGTCCATTTTAAAGTGGACCAACACCCAGGGGGGATCGGCCCGGGAATCTATAAGATTCCCGGGCCGATCAGATCCCTCCCCGCGGGGCATTCAAAATCGGGATGTCCCGCGGGGTTAAACCCCCCAGGACGCACACAAACCTTACCTTAACCCCGTTCCAACGGCACATGCGCGGGCCACGGCCGCGTCTCGCGCTTCCCTCTAGCTTGTGAATGGCCGGCGCGGGCGCGCTCCCTGTTAGAAGGAAGCGCGAGACGCGGCCTCCAGACGTGCATACAACAGCGGCTCTGAGCTCTCTGATTGGACGAGCGCCCGCGTAGGAGCGTGGGGAGGTGAGTGTTTACGGGCATTCTGGGGGGTTTCACACAGCGGGGCACCCCCGATCGGGGTGCCCCACCGAAGTGGACCAAAACCCAGGATAGTCAAAATCCTGGGTGTTGGTCCACTTAAAATGAATACAAGGACCTGTAAATCCCCAAATTTGGCCTACCCGCAGACAGGCCGATGTTTAAAAACCCTCCAGTTCCTGGGCAAGAACACTCCAATAAACACCTTGGTAACCTAACCAATGCTGGTTGAGGGGGACGTGCATATTCACTGTGACCAAAATGAGGGACGGTGGGAAGTGCTGAAACCACAAGCGGATCAAGTGTGGTGGAGGCCTCTGGGCCGAAAGTCTAGTCACTTCTCAGCAGCAGCTGATGACCCATCCATGCATTCAATGCGAGGGTCCCTTCAGAAGTCCATTCCTTTTGGGGATGATGAACATTGAGTCAGTAGAAGGGAGCAAGTTCTCTAGGGTGTAGCGATAATCTTTATCGCCGGAGGGCTTCCCCGCCAGAGACGTCCTTTTCCCAATGGTGAGAGGTGCTGCAGGAATCCCAGAGTCATCCGTGAGGAAACAGGAACAGCCCTTACAAGGGCTAGTGAATTGTAATATAGCGTTTCCCCCAATAAGAGACAGAACTCAGTATTGAGGGTGAAGATGAACTTAACTTTATTAGTGCCACCCTGTGCCTTATATGCAAGTCTCCATGCAAGGGGACCTCCCCCGTGGACCTGATGGAGAACTGCATGACAAACACACAGCCCAATGGGAGCAGGACACACAATCCCTCAACTCTGCCGGTAACACAATCAGCCACACAATGGCAGTCTGTAACACAATCAAGAGCACAATGACAGTCTGTAATACAATCAACATGATGACATTGTCTGTAACGTAATCAAGAGCATAATGACATAGTCTCTGACATGCTCAAGGAAATGAGTCTATGAAAAAGTCCAAGGGCAGAAACAATGCCTTTAAAATCCAAAAGGCATAGAGTCTGTCACATAGGGTTTATCAGGGAATGCAAAGTTCTGGGGAACGAAAGATGCCGCCCCCTGACAGCCAGCACGGGGAGAACAAAAAGCATTCATTCAACTCATTCAACTGTATTGTCCCTTTAAGGATTCTCCTGTAATCCAAGAAACAAGCTGCTGCTATTCCCATCTCTCTCCCGCAAGGTGAGTCATGTGATATCACCTGCCAGTGAGTATTTTACACCCATTCTCACATATGGGGCAAATAATAGACAAGTTTATCTTAAATCTTTAATTACCTCCTCTGTTACACCATCCCCCGTAACCTGAAGCAGAACCCTATAATTTGCTCCAGGGACACTCCTCTGCTCCAGGTGTGTCCAGCTGTATAACAATACTCCTGCTTTTAAAGAGGAACTCAACCCTTCCAGGCAAATAACTTCCCCTACCCCAACATCCTTGGTTGAACTTGATGGACATATGTCTTTTTTCAACCCTATTAACTATGTATCTGCAGTTTTGCTTCACAGGGACACTAACCTACGCCTTCATGCCATCCGTGAGCCCCGCATTAGATGACTCACCTTTTCATAAAGGGGCTCAATCTGAGAAGGGACAGGGAACAGTTTGTTTTAAAGGAGAAAAGGGCAAAAGGAAATCGTGCATCTGAAATGCCTCCTTCCAACTTTATAACTTATTTTTCTGTTTTAACGCTTATTGCAATGACAGCTGTATTTGAAGTCTAGTAGGAAACATTTTTCCCCACATGCCTCCTGGGTTTCTAAGCCTAGGGTGTTTTTTCAGCATTTTCACAAATGCTTTTAAATATAAGCCCTCCCCACTGGAAATAAGCCCAAACCACAGAGGGAGGGGGCGACTATGCTGCCCCCCCCCCCCCCCCCCGCCGCTCCACCCCTCCAACCCGCTTCACACTGATGGGGCTGACAAATACCAACATGTAGTATCAGTATCATTTTTTAAAGTGGACCAAAACTCCGGATTTTTACTATCCTGGGCTTTGGTCCTTGCCACTGGTCCTTGCTATGTGAAAGCCCCCAGGTCGCCCAAACAAACTCACCTCTTCCTGGTCCTACGATGTATGTGCAGCCGCTTGTCCAATCAGCGTGCTTTAGCCCCTTTGTCCAGGCTAGCTAACCAATGTGGGCACAATTATATTACTATTTCTAATATTATTACTATTTGTATGAATATTTCAGGTTTCATGATGTGCGGCATCATACCATCCAACTTTTCAGGGTGGGAAAGAGGGACAGTTGCTAAATCAAGCCATGCCCCCTCATTGAGGGATAGATGAAGCCACACCCCCTCATTGAGGGATAGATGAAGCCACACCCCCTCATTGAGAGATAGATGAAGCCACACCCCCTCATTGAGGGATGGATAGGAGATAGGCTGTAACAGTTACAACAATATAAACACTTTGAATAGTCAAATGAATAATTTATTGATGCAGATCTGCATGTAACATCTCAAAGGGACAAATGAGAACAACGAGGGACAGGGGGACATGGACTCAAAAGAGGGACAGTCCCTCCAAATCAGGGACAATTGGAAGGTATAGTGCACTAGAGGCCTGCACATGTGCTGAGTGGTGTGGTCAAATTGTTTTGGTCCACTATTAACTAGCAATAACAAATCATATGAATAAGAAAGCAAATTAAACTACAGTGTCCCCATGAGGAAGAATGAAGGTGTTATAATGGCAAAGCTGTTCAGTTTCCTAGGATATCTAGTATGTCCTCTGCATTGGGCACATTACATTGCACTGGGTAGGTCTGTTGGCTTGATTTCCTCATACAGCCATTGCAGTAAATGTATAATTATGCCGAATGAGATCTTACTCACAGAGCTGGGAAAATGTGACAGATAAGTGGCTGCTGCTGCACACAGGGAGGGCGGTTGCTCAATTCACCGGCCGGCTCTCTAATTACTATGTACACCCAGAGCCCTAATCACTGGTTAGCTTCTCTCTTCTAAGTGCCGAGACACATCGCGTCCAGAAGACTGGTACTGAAGTGATACAAACTAAAAATGATATTTAAAAATTATTCCGACTATACAAATGTGTGTCTGTATATATATATATATATATATATATATATATATATATATATAGGCATAGCTAGGGGGGGGGACATGCCCCGGGTGCAGCAGGTCAGGGGGGTGCCAAAAGGGGGCCAGAGCACAGATGGGGGGCACCCCTTTGTCCTAGCCAGGCATAAATGGCTAGTCGCAGGTGGAGGGAGCAGCACAGGGAAGGTGCCAGCCATCTTTACATTCAGCATGTATCACTGGCATAAATGTGGGAGTGGTGGCAGTAATCAGCTGGGTTTGCCTAGTGGGTTTGCACTAAATGCTTGCCAGTGGTCACATGATTGGCTGCCATTTGCTGCTGTGCAAGTGAATTGATGACTCTAGATCCTCTTTAAAGTGGAACTTTGTTCCCTGCCCCAGGGGCATCCCTATTTGGCGTCTAGGGGGCATAATTTTGAATCTTTGCTCTGGGTGCCAGAAAGCCTAGCTATGCCTCTCTGTATATATATATATATATATACATATATATATATCCTCCAGCGGCCATTTTGTTGGATGTCTAGTGAAGCTGCATATGTGTAGGGGGGTATGCCACATGCCCATGCACTATGTTACCTTTATAGAGGAACATTGGAAGCCCCGGAGTCTTAGACTCCAGGGCCTTCAGAGTTCCACCCCTTGTCACTCTCTGCCTTGTCACACTTCACTGTGTAAAACCCTATTTCACTCACT
The DNA here is from genome assembly GCA_027917425.1 of Gastrophryne carolinensis. Taxonomy (NCBI): domain Eukaryota; kingdom Metazoa; phylum Chordata; class Amphibia; order Anura; family Microhylidae; genus Gastrophryne; species Gastrophryne carolinensis. Next base: position 100,531,824 of record CM051241.1, read on the forward strand.
TTGTCCCGGAGCTCTCACCACGTCCTTGTGGCAGCGTCCTGGCACACCACTAGCCATGCGTGCACCCACACTCGGCCTTTCTAAATGAGCGGTGTGGGCACGAGACGGCTAGGAGGTGAGCGGGGGATGGGGCCGGTGGCTCCGCTCTGCTGCTTAGCATGTTTAACTACTGGAGCAAAAGTCTCATCATAGTCCTCTCCGTATTTTTGAGAATATCCCTTGGCTACGAGTCTTGCTTTGTATCGCCCAACTGTGCCATCTGCATTGTGCTTCACTTTAAAAGTCCATTTACAACCTATGGCTTTTCTCCCAGGTGGCAGTTCTGTAAGTGTCAATGTTTAGTGTCATGCATAGATTTTATATGTTCCTTTGCAGCCTTTATTCATTTACTGGCTTCCCCTTCTGAAAGCTGAGATATGTCTTCCCAAGTTGCAGGTTCATTAGTACTGGCAGTGCTTTCCTTGTATCAAAGACGTACAGGTGGTTTACCTTTCTTTTCTCTCGTTGAATGTCTTGGTTCTATGGCCTTGATTCACTAAGAGTTGAAAACAATTCTCATGGTAGTAAAAAATTCAATTCATGAGAAAAAAGCCTGAGAATGTCACTGTTAGTGAATCACCAGATAGTAAGACAATGAAAATCAATGGCACTTTTTTACTCCTGCAAAAAGTATTGAACTTTTTACCCCTTTTTACCTGTAGTAAAAAGTGCCATTGCTTTTCATTGTATTCCTATCTGCTGATTCACAGTGAAATTCTCAGGCTTTTTTCTCATGAATTGAATTTTTTACTACCATACAAGTTTTTTCAACCCTTTGTTAATCAAGGCCTATGTCTGCTTGTGTCTGTTTATGGGTTTATGGGTGCATAGTATCACCTTTACCTTCACTGTGTTATACTGTGGTATAGATAGTCATCCAGCTTGGCACTCTCTATGGTCTGCTTGCTGTCCAGGATAGAACATTTGTCACCTTGGAATTTTACAGTGAGCCCTTTGGCTGTCAGACACTTCACAGTTAAGAGCCCTCCTTCTAGATCAGGACCATAAAGCACATTCTTCCCTGACATGGCAAAATTGTGTCCCACATCATTGGGGAATACATGGGTTCCATGCCCATATCCCTCTGCATGTATTTTATTTCCATCAGCAAGGTAAATAGTCTCTCTGTTATTTAGATCAAGTTCTGTGAAAAAGCTTCTATCACTTGTCATGTCACTGGTTGCTCTCAAGTCAATGCACCAGCCTTGAAATATATGGTTGCCTGTCACTTGGCATTCCAGTTCCCAGTTCCAGTTCACATGGATAAGAGATTATGGCTTTGACTTTCTGTTTAGTGTAAGAGGGACGGTGTCTCATTTTCTTTTCATATAGTACAGTCTCTCTTTATGTGTCCCTGTTTGTGGCATCTAAAGCACACCCTGGTTTCCTTCTTGTGTATCTTTGTGTCTGTAACATTAAGAGCAGTTCTGGTGTTGGTTTCTGTGGAGTTATGTACTTTCTTTGCTGACACTCCTCTAGTCTGGTCTTTACAAATGCTAGAGTCATATCTGTCTCAGGCCATGTCTCCAGCACATTGATCAGTGCAGTGTATGTATCGGGTAAGCTGCACAACAACATGACTGTGACAAGTTGTGCGATCACTTCTAGCATGGCATTTATATGCTCCTGCATGTCCTGCTCTTTGCTAAGCCTCATTTTGTTCCTCGGGAAACAACTTGCTGTTGAAACTGGATCTCTCCTACAGTCTTTTCAGTACATCCCATATGCCTTTCTCACTGCGTGTGAATAAGCTGATCGTCTTCTACTAAGCTTATGGTGGCCTGTGCCTGTCTGTATTTCCTGTCCCAGTCCTGATAATTGTCCTGTGGCCTCTCTGTAGTGATAGCCTCCCACAAGTCATCTCTGGAGAATAGCATTTCCACTTTAAACTTCCATAGCTGATAATTGTCATTGTTCAGCTTGGCCTCTGAGAGCGTAAGCTCCGAGCTGCTGGCCTTTCTCCCTCCTTTATATATAAGAACAGTCTTACTTGTATATAGGAGATGTTTCTGAGGAAGCTTCGTTATGTCAATCTCCGCACCGACTGCGCTTCTGTACTAAGCTTTGCTTTGCCTGGGCCACGCTTAGTCACTGGACTTTATCTGTTCACTGACCTTCATTCGTGTGCTGGGTGCAGCGGAGTAAAATCCAGATAGACATTTGTAGGAACTGCCTTTATTAGAACATGTGTGCAGTAAGAGAATGTCACCCCTCTTGCTGTCTATGTTATCCATCATGTAAGGTGACATTCTCTTACTGCACACGTACCAGTAAAGCCAGCTCATATTGCATACATCCACACGTCTATCTGGATTTTACTCCACTGCACCCAGCACTCACGCTTTGCAACACTTTTAGTGGTAAAGTGGCATCATTTGTGTCATTAGCAGTAATGAGCAGTGGCAGGTCACTGGGTTCCAGCAAGGTCCGCCTGCAATGTCGCTAATTAATCACAGCGTGTTATCCTGCAAACGCCTTAATAAAGGATTTTTGTCATATTTGTTCTGATTAATTCTCATCATGGTAACCGTAGCCAGAACGATCAATGACATTGTTCAATACAGGAAAAGTCAGTGGAAAAGTCTTTTATACTGCTTGGCTTAAAAAGTTTCTTGGTAGTAGCAAGGTGCATCATCACCATATACAGCAATCATCCTCTTACGGATTTTTTAGGCTTCTTTTCTTCCTTTAATCACAAAACAAAACTCCAAATCCCTTTTTTTTGTTTAAAATCATTTTTCATATTCATAAGCCAGGGGCTGCTGTTATGGATATGGGGTTTCGTTACAGATTTTGAACAAAAAAAAGAAGAAGTTAGTACTTTTCTTTTGGCTGCAATCTGGATAGTGCGGGTGCCCAATCCAGATGCAGCAGACTTGTTGGTGGGGGGGGGGGGGGGGTTATAGTGGTAGGGAGACACTGTACTCTGGTTTTGCAGCAAAGCTTCCACAGTACAAACTAGTCCAGGCTCAGACTAGCCCAAAGGGTTACCAGGAAATTCCCCTGTGGGCCCCTTTGAGGGTTTTCATCACCAAAACGTGAACCGTGTATAGCTTATTTGTGGCATCCTAAGTGCACACACACAAAACAGTGTTATAATGTTTCTATCCAGGGGCCCTGAATATAAGTCAGCGCATCTAAATGTGGGGTGGGGCTCCAGAGTCAGTTGTGCTGGTGGGCCCCAGACACCCCAGCCCGACACTGGTTCAGATGTTATTTTGGGCGGAAGTCAACTTGTGCAATCATCACAGGGGGATTTCCCATTTCTAAATTTTGTTACTGTGATATAAGATGTAGATTAGGAGCATAGCTGCTGGTCAGCGGGCCAGCTGCCATGCTGCTGGAATGCTGGGATTAGCGGGTAATGGGCCCGTGGTAAGATGACGGCTACATATTGTCCCGCAGAGAGATCTTTCTGCTGAATAGCGATCCGTGATCTGCATGATGTAAAACCGCACAACACAAAGCAATGTTTCTTACAATGCAACTGTAACTAGGGAAGTGGAGCTGTGCGCCGCTCGGATGACTTGCCAGCCCTCTCTGGGGTTTCCTCCTCTGACCACAGATGTCCTCTGCCTAGTCACTGCCTAATTCCCGGGAAGACCAGTGTGTTGTTACATAGGACTTTTTTCATGTCATGCTTTACATGGGGCTAGAGGAGCCTATCAGGAGACTGACGTCTCCTCCTATAGCCATATCCCTATGTAAAGCATTACATTAGGGCTCACTGCTTTGGCTCTGGGTAAGTTGCCCACTACTGGCCATTTTTATAATGGTTATACATCTCTCCACTCCTGTCATTGGTTTCAGAGATCCAATGCGGGTCCAACAAATTCACACTGCAATTTCCGGGTGGGTTAGATGCTCCCCTGCTAATGGCTATCGCCCCCTGTTGTTAACCCCCGATCAGGGGTGCCCCGCAGTGTGAAACCCCCCAGGTCGCCTCTTCCCAGTCCTACGGCGCATTCTCGCCCGCTCATCCAATCAGCGAGCTTGGAGTGCGCTGACGGCCGCATCCCCCACTTCCCTCTAACAGGGAGCGTGCCTGCGCTGGCCATTTGCAAATGCCTGGTGCAGGCGTGCGCCCTGCTAGAGGGATATCGGCCGTTGGACCGGGAAAGAAGGTAAGTGTATGGGTGACCTGGGGGGTTTCACATAGCGGGGCATCCCGATTTTGGATGCCGCGGGGGGAGGGAATCGATCAACCCGGGAATCTTATAGTTTCCTACCTTAAAGTGGACCAAAACCCTCCTGTCAACTCAATGTCAGGTCCAAAAGCTGGTCAACCAGGCCAAGGTAAACCAGGGATGTACCTGGGGTGGGCATGTGGCCCGTGTGCAGAAGGACAGGAGGGCGCCAAAGGGGGCCCTGAGAACAGGTGGGTGCCAAAAAGCCTAGCTACTTCTTTGGGTAACCCTGTTCTCTTAATACTTAAAAAGGCTTTGTCCAGCCCCCCCCGCCGAAAAAAATATAGTATAAAACCTACCAGGTCCCAAGATCAAGTCCCACAGGACACCGTAAGTTTTATCCTGCTGGAGGAAAAAGGCACAGACACAGCGGGGGGGGGGATTGGACAAAAGGCGAGTAAGTTTTGTTTTGTTTTGTTTTGCCTGGACAGACAAAATGATAGTACCTGTTTATACACATGCATTGCCTTTTTTACTTACATAAAAAAAAACTTGCCAGTACTTTGTAGTGCCTTTTTTTTTGTCTGTGTAAAAACAGTGCAGCATTTTATGCCTGCCCGTACAGAGACAGAGCCGATTTTGTTACTTGCCTAGAAAATAGTGCAATATTGAATACCTGCCTGCACAAAAGCTGTGTATCTTTTTACTTGTCTGTAAGAAACCGTGTAACATTTTATAATTGTCTGTACAATGACCGTGCCAATGTTTACTTACCTGTTTAAAAACAGTGGCACGCTTAAATAGGAACAATACCCATCCCGGCTAGCCCTGGAATCTTGAAAGACTCAAGAGCCGGCTGCTGCCCTTGCCCCGAGGCATTTGCTGTGTGAAACCCCCAGGGTGCCCCTAAACACTCACCTTTCTCTGCTCCAATGCCACGTGCGTGGGCTCTCGTCCAATGAGAGACGTCTGCCGTGACTATGTCATTCAGCTCACATTTGGTCAATGTTGTCCATTCAGACAGGCTGGTGCACAAGCCACCAGGGATGTGTGCTTGCCATAGAAGTTAATGAGGCCCGTTTGCCAAATGACATAGTCCCATTGGACAAGAGCCTGGATAGTGGTGTTCTGGTGGGGGGGAGGGGGGGTTTACACAGCAGGCATCCCAATTCGGGAGAACGGAGCAAAACCCAGGAAAGCCAAATTCCCATGTTTTGTTCTGCTTTAATACAGGTACTTGCATGTACAAAGTCTGTGTAGATTATTACTTGTCTGTATAAAAACAGTGCCACACTTAAAGAGGAACAAAACTCATCCAGGCCAGCCCTGGAATCTAAAAGACTCTAGAACTGGCCACTGCTCTTGCTCCAGAGCATCCCAATTCGCTGTGTGAAACCCCTTGGTGCTCCTGTAAACCCTCACCATTCCCAGCTCCAGTCCTTTTTACAGTAATTTTCCTGGCAATTCCTGTAAAAATCACAGAAGTACCTTTACTTATTCAGATAACCCTATTATGAGGTCTAAATAACTGAGAGACCCAACCACATCAGATAACTTGCCTTCATAATAAAGTATATATTACTTGTGACCTACCTTTTGTCTCTACCCCTTATATATATTTGATATAGCCCTGGTCTGTTAACAGGATTATATAGGGCCATAAGCATATAATGTAACCAGGAAGAAAGGATGAGTGGGTTTGTGATTAAGATAATAGAGCAGCCCAAGATTACGTTAAATATTGAATCCCTTTAAGAGCACACTAGAGAAACTACATAAATACAATGAACAGCTCTATATACAGATCTGAAGGGCAAATATAAATGAGCAGTTATAATCAGTGTAAGCAGAGAAATGTTGATCAATTACTTTTTTGCAGACAGATGTGATGCAGACAGCCACAGAGGGCTTGTGGAGCCTGCTGGATCCTGTTCCCTAGTCCACACAGCACAGGTGACCCCCAGAAGAAAAACAAAGAATCTGGGGCTCTTCCGACCTTTATATATGCTCTATATATCTCCTAAGCCAAGTTATCCAGAACTCAGCACCCTGAGATTCCGAGGGTGACAGGAGACCCATGTATGTGTGCATTATGATTTGCAGGTTTTAATAATATGCTCAGTTTATGATTAATGTGCAGAGCAGCTTCCTAAATCTTTAGAAACTACGAGCCCCAGCATGTCTGGACTTATGCTTTAAGCATGCTAGCAAGCACAGCCTCATGGCAGGGATTTCCTGCGAGCTCGGTTGTGGCCTCATTCTGTCCATCCCAGGTATGAATGGTACCAGTGAGATCCTATAAGACTGAGCAACATCAAGCTGAAATGGTCAGGACAATGCAGGTGGGCGTGGGTCCTTTTTACCGACATCCAATTTAAAATAAATAATACTACTACTACTAATAACAACACTTTCTCAGCATAAAGCAGCACAGGTAAATGAAATTGCAGGGAACCCCCTGTGTGCACAGCACATTTTCTTCTATGATCAGCTGTTTATAAAGGAGGATAATTTGATACTAAAAGCAGTCATGTCAGCAGACAGAACGGGATAGCTCCTGAAAACCTCTCAACAACTGCTGCTCGCCTCATCCAACTCTCCTCTCGCTTTCCCTCTAATCTGGGGACACTGTTAGTCCCTCTAGTCTGACTCCCACTATCTGAAAGCATTCAGTTCAAACATATACCCTAAAATAAGACCTACCCTGAAAATAAGCCCTAGTAAGATGTATCAGCATTTTTTGCTAATGCGTGAAATATAAGCTCTACCCCAAAAATAACCCCTAGTTATAAATCATAATCCAGCTGCTGGGCTTCAGCAGAGGGACAGGAGTCTCTGTAAAGGAGGGTGTGGATGCATCAAGGCTAGCTGGCAGCCTGCTTCTCGGACTTCCCATGTGCACACATCCATGTGGAAGCCTGGATCACATTCTATCAGACAACCTGCTTCTGGGACTTTTCATCCGCACTCATCCATGTGGAAGCCTGGGTCCCATTCTGGGAGGCAGCCTGCTTCTGGGGCTTTTCATGCGCACACTTCCATGTGGAATCCTGGATCCCATTCTGGGAGGCAGCCTGCTTCTGGGGCTTTTCATGCGCACACTTCCATGTGGAAGCCTGAATCCCACTCTGGCAGACAGCTTTCTTCCGGGTCTTTTCATGCGCACTCATCCATGTGGAATCCTGGATCCCATTCTGGCAGGCAGCCTGCTTCTGGGACTTCTCATGTGCACTCATCCATGTGGAATCCTGGATCCCATTCTGGGAGGCAGCCTGCTTCTGGGGCTTTTCATGCGCACACTTCCATGTGGAAGCCTGAATCCCACTCTGGCAGACAGCTTTCTTCCGGGTCTTTTCATGCGCACTCATCCATGTGGAAGCCTGGATCCCATTCTGGCAGGCAGCCTGCTTCTGGGACTTCTCATGTGCACTCATCCATGTGGAAGCCTGGATCTTACTCTGGCAGACAGCTTGCTTCTGGGTCTTTTCATGCGCACTCATCCATGTGGAAGCCTGGGTCCTATTCTAGCAGGCAGCCTGCTTCTCTGACTTTCCATGTGCACTCATCCATGTGGAAGCGTAGATCACATTCTGTCACGCATCCTGCTTCTGGGACTTCTCATGTGCATTCATCCATGTGGAAGCCTGGGTCCTATTCTGGCAGGCATCCTGCTTCTGGGACTTCTCATGTGCATTCATCCATGTGGAAGCCTGGGTCCTATTCTGGCAGGCATCCTGCTTCTGGGACTTCTCATGTGCACTCATCCATGTGGAAGCCTGGGTCCTATTCTGGCAGGCAGCCTGCTTCTGGGACTTCTCATGTGCACTCATCCATGTGGAAGCCTGGATCCCACTCTGGCAGACAGCCTGCTTCTCGGACTTCTCATGTGCACTCATCCATGTGGAAGCCTGGGTCCCATTCTGGCAGGCATCCTGCTTCTGGGACTTCTCATGTGCATTCATCCATGTGCAAGCCTGGGTCCCATTCTGGCAGGCAGCCTGCTTCTGGGACTTCTCATGTGCACTCATCCATGTGGAAGCCTGAATCCCACTCTGGCAGACAGCTTGCTTCCGGGTCTTTTCATGCGCACTCATCCATGTGGAAGCCTGGGTCCTATTCTGGCAGGCATCCTGCTTCTGGGACTTCTCATGTGCATTCATCCATGTGGAAGCCTGGGTCCTATTCTGGCAGGCATCCTGCTTCTGGGACTTCTCATGTGCACTCATCCATGTGGAAGCCTGGATCCCACTCTGGCAGACAGCCTGCTTCTCGGACTTCTCATGTGCACTCATCCATGTGGAAGCCTGGGTCCCATTCTGGCAGGCAGCCTGCTTCTGGGACTTCTCATGTGCACTCATCCATGTGGAAGCCTGGGTCCCATTCTGGGAGGCAGCCTGCTTCTGGGACTTCTCATGTGCACTCATCCATGTGGAAGCCTGGATCCCATTCTGGCAGGCAGCCTGCTTCTCGGACTTCCCATGTGCACTCATCCATGTGGAAGCCTGGATCTTACTCTGGCAGGCAGCTTGCTTCTGGGTCTTTTCATGCGCACTCATCCATGTGGAAGCCTGGATCCCATTCTGGGAGGCAGCCTGCTTCTGGGGCTTTTCATGTGAACTCATCCATGTGGAAGCCTGGGTCCCATTCTGGCAGGCAGCTTGCTTCTGGGACTTCTCATGTGCACTCATCCATGTGGAAGCCTGGGTGCCATTCTGGGAGGCAGCCTGCTTCTGGGTCTTTTCATGCGCACTCATCCATGTGGAAGCCTGGATCCCATTCTGGGAGGCAGCCTGCTTCTGGGGCTTTTCATGTGAACTCATCCATGTGGAAGCCTGGATCCCATTCTGGGAGGCAGCCTGCTTCTGGGGCTTTTCATGTGAACTCATCCATGTGGAAGCCTGGGTCCCATTCTGGGAGGCATCCTGCTTCTGGGACTTCTCATGTGCACTCATCCATGTGGAAGCCTGGGTCCCATTCTGGGAGGCAGCCTGCTTCTGGGGCTTTTCATGTGAACTCATCCATGTGGAAGCCTGGGTCCTATTCTGGCAGGCAACCTTTTTAAACATTTTATGCATACTATCCAAGGAGACAACATGGATCCCATTCCAGCTGGCAGCCTTCTTCCAGGATTTCTCATGTGTACTCATACATGTGGAAGCCTGGATCCCATTCTGGTAGGCAGCCGGTTTCTTGGACTTCCGATGTTTAAAGGCAAAAAAGAGCAACTGACATCACAGCATTGCCTGGTTTCCAGGGATGCCGGGATTCCTGTGTGACATTTTACCCTGTTATCTTCAGCCAGTCTGGTTATCCTTGGAATTCCTGAGTTCCTTGAATCCTGTGTTCTGACCATGCATGCTGTCCTGGACTGGCCCTTCCGGCTTAACCCTTGGTGTTACCCCTGCCTTGGTGTGAACCCTCTGCTGCCAGTACTCACCTTTGGCCTGATAGCCAGATTTGGAGCTGGGTGGGTCCTACTGGCCAAGTCTAATTATGATCCAGGCCGGCTATAAAGAGGCTGATTAGTCTCAAACAGGGGTCGCTGTGTGGGATGCAGGAGGCACCAGGTGCTGGGCCGTGTGAAGGCCTGCAGCCAGTTGTATATGTCATCACAAGAGTAACTTGGGGGCAGAGGGGCCCAAATAAATTGCTGCCGGGCTGCAGAGAACATTGCAGCCAAGCATGCGAGGAAGCAGTCAGAAAATCAGCGCAAGGAGGAGGCCTGTCCCACCTCAAATTAGAGCTCAGTTTTGGGGCGAACTGTGCGTAAGCCATGAGTGTGTTTCTGTGAAAATAGACTTTTGCAATAAATCATTATTATGCTGAAGAAAGACTAATTTCTGTTGAGACCGCCTTCTCACCGAAGGAAGAGCAATAACTGGCATACAAAAAGCCCCCAACCCAACCATGACATTAAACTGGACCTTCAGCATCATTTAAAAAGGACCAAAGCCCACTCAGTCTATGAGACTGAGACTGTCTATGAGACTATTATTCTTCCCCCACTGGGCTTCAACTTTGTTCAGGACTCTAGGATACAGGAGCCGCCATTTTGCCTCAGAAGCATCACATACTGAGGAGGGGGTTAAAAGTTCAGGGGGCGGGTTATAGCTGTGCTTTGTACAGACAGAGCACAGCTGGGGTCAGGAAAAGGACAGCAATCCCAGAATGCAGAGTGGCATAGAAGACACTTCCTGTCTGCAGGCAGTCTGAGATTCCATGGGCCGCCATCTTGAAAGTTTAAAGGCTCAGAAAATGCAATAGATGCAGTTAGGATCATTTTTAATGTGGGCAATCTGTATGTACAGGGTGTGGGAAACCTATAAAATAGGCTCTTATTTAGGGTGAAGGTCCGGATTAATGTGAGCAGTATGTATGTACAGAGCAGAGGGAAAACATATAAGATAGGCTCTTATTCAGGGTCAAGGTCCAGATTAATGTGGACAATCTGTATATACAGAGCGGAGGGGAAACATATAAGATGAAGGTCCGGTTTAATGTGGGCAATTTGTATGTACAGGGTGGGGGAAACATATAAGATAGACTATTATTCAGGGTGAAGGTCCGGATTAATGTGAGCAATCTGTATGTACAGGGGAGGGGGAAACATATAAGATAGACTATTATTCAGGGTGAAGGTCCGGATTAATGTGAGCAATCTGTATGTACAGGGTGGGGGAAACATATAAGATAAGTTCTTATTCACGGTGAAGGTTCACTTTTAACATTCAAGGGTTTCCCTTTTAGGGAATGTTCCGGACTCCCTCCCACCTATGATTTTCCATTCTAGTCAGCGGAGATGAATCACACAGAGCGAGTAGTACGCTGAACTGTCAGGACAGTACAGAAATGTGAGTATTGTACCAGCGGTTGTGTCTGGAGAAGATAAACAATGGGATTAAGTCAGTCTAATATTTCCATTAGTCAGAGTGTGAGGAGCGCTGGAGATCAGCCCCAGAACTTTGTGTCTCCTTTGAACAATCAATCGTTCTCCCGATGTTAGTAACTAAGTGTGATGGAACTATCTAGTCTCAAGTAGAAGTTGCGGGACCAGCCATGGCCATTGGTCGTTGTGCCAGTTATGACGGGAAGATGCCTGATGGAACTTCAGAGAAGGAGGAAAATCTGACCATGAGAACCGTTGGGAATTGTTTAAACTAAACTATAAATAGTGCCTGGAAAGTCTATTGTGAAGACATATTACTACTAGTGGCTGGTACCTGTCTGCAGAGTTATAGACCATAGCTGTTAAGACTGGCAAATGCACAACTGTCCCTTATTTGGAGGAACTGTCCCTCCCTGTTGCTTAATGGTTCTGATGAAAGATCCGAGTGAGGAAAACTCCTAGTGATGACCTGCTCATGTCAGTAAACAAAAGAACTAATTTTAATACGAGCCTGAACCAGGTTCGTTAAACGGAACCTTCATCATCATTTAATGAAAAGCCCAAACCAAATATTCCCCAGCATCTAAAATAAATATATTACGTTTCTAGTCACTTCTTATTCTTTCCCCCACTGGGCTGCAACTGTCCAGGATATGGGCACAACCATCTTGCCTTAGAAGCATTACATAATGAGGAGAGGAGAGGTGGGGTAAACTGCAGGGGGCAGAGTTAGAGCTGTGCTTTGCACAGACAAAGCAGAGCTGGTGTCAGGAAAAGGACAGCAATTCCAGAATGCAGAGCGGCACAGTAGGAAGAAACTTCCTGTCTGCAGGCAGCCTAAGACTCCATGGGCTGCCATCTTGGATGCTTAAAAACTCAGAAAATGCAGTATATGCAGGTAGGATGATTTTTAATGTGGGCGATCTGTATGGACAGGGTGTGGAAAACATATAAGATAGGCTACTATTTAGGGTTAAGGTCCAGTTTAAGTGCCACAGCTGCGGAGGGGGGGGGGGGGGTGATAGTTCACACCTCTAAAAGCCTGACAGGCCACAAGTTTGGCCAGCAGAAAACCCCCTGCCATGAATGCCTGGCTGACTAACCGATAATAGCCTGCCTGGCTGAATAGGATTCATGCTTCCTCCTGAATGAGTGTGCATAAAAAGTCCCAGAAGAAAGCTGCCTGGTGGAATGGGATCCAGGCTTTAAAATGGCCAGCGCGGGCACGCTCCCTGTTAGAGGGCAGCGGAGGATGCGGCCGTTAGGGCGCTCAGAGCCGTTGCTCTTAGATGCGCCATGAGACCAGGAAGAGGTGAGTTGGTCTCGGCGTCCTGGGGGGGGGGGGGGGGGGGGTTCACACAGTGGGCCACTCCCGATCGGGGTGCCCCAGGGGAAAGGACCAAAACCCAGGATAGTCAAAATCCTGGGTTTTGGTCTACTTTAACTTGGATGATTGTGCATAAAAAGTCCCAGAAGAAGGCTGTCTGGCGGAATGTGATCTAGGCTTTTACACGTATCATCAAAGAAAGACATACTCCTGTACTGTACATGGAATTATAAAAATCCCATCCATATTACACAAACTGATCACATTTTAGAAATCTTGAGATCATATTGCATCTGTTTGTTGCTTCCTGTATTCCCGGTTGCTTAGGGGCTGGTTTCCGGAGAACTCAGCTTAGGAGCCATATAAAACAGTGGTGTCTGGTTTCACAGTGTGAGCAGCGCCCGACTGGGTCCATTGGCACGATGATCATCTCTATATCACCTTCCACCAAAAAGTTAAACCACATTTACGTTTTTGGGAGTTTTATCTGGGATGGAGGAGGCCTATCCACAGTGGGAGGGGGAGTGTCCCACCTGTGTATAAAGAACTCAGGCCCTTTTGTCTTTTCTCTGGGGGTGAACGTGTGATGTTTAGAGGTGGGATCAGGATCTAGCAGGCTCTGAACTCCCCCTGTGGCTGTCTGCATCCTTTACTGTTAAAGAAGGTAGTGCAAATATGTGTTTACTTGCCTTACATCTTAAAGTAACTGTCTTCCTGTGATAGCCTGTCATGACAGTGTAGACTGGTGAAGGCACGCACTTCTCTGTCCAAATTTATAGGTCCTCCACATACTGTAGAAAAATAAGCCAGTGTGAGATAGTAGGAGGTTATTCAGTGGTTAATTTTGGTTATCTCTATGGCCGAACAGAAGCAATGAATATATCTTTTAGGTAAACAATTCAGGTTGGAGCTGGTGCCTTTGAAGTGGACCAAAAGTCAAAAAAGCAAGTACAGTAATTTGCTCCCCTAAAGCCTTCCTCTGGCAATCAGTGACACACTATTTGAGAGGGCTTAACTCCATGCAGATGTTACAGAGCAGCAGGCAGATTCTATGCTACATAACTGCACGGGAGCAAGATGGCCGCTTATTTAGTGTGTGTGTTTATATAACATAATGCACAAGCTGCCCATGTTTCTGAGGCAAATTCTCTCTCTCAGTTTGGTGTTGGATGCTGCTGGCACAGCTCTCCCCTCATGCTTATGTTTGTAACAAGATGGGCGCTCCCATGAAGTTCTGCATCAAAGAATCGGCCTATCATTCGAAAATATCTGCATGGAGTTCAACCAGGGATCTGTTATACAATTACTGTATTTCACTGGCAGGCAGTTGTCTGTTAAACAATTACTACATTTCAGTGGCACCCAAGGGACTGTTGAGCAATTACTGCATTTCACTGGCAGCCAGAAGTCTGTTGAGCAATTACTGAATTTCACTGGCAGCCAGGGGTCTGTTGAGCAATTACTGCATTTCACTGGCACCCAAGGGTCTGTTGAACAATTACTCCATTTCGCTGGCAGCCAGGGATCTGTTGAACAATTACTGCATTTCACTGACAGCCAGGGGTCTGTTGAGCAATTACTGCATTTCACTGGCAGCCAGGGGTCTGTTGAGCAATTACTGCATTTCACTGGTAGCCAGGGATCTGTTGAGCAATTACTGCATTTTTACAGGCAGACAGGGGTCTTGTAAGCAATTACTGAATTTCCCTGGCAGCCAGGGGTCATCTGTGAAACAATTACTGCACTGTTATTATCATTATGAAAAACCCAGTCCCACAGTCAAAATGTCCTCACATATCAGTGCAAGCCTCCTTTATTTCTAGTATAAAGCCATCAGCTGTGATGACTCATTGCTCTGCTGCACAGCTGAAAGGATTGTAAAATTTTAGAAGATATGTTTACACTGACTGAATGGTGTGTGGTAAATCCAGATTCCGCAGTGAAGTGATAAAGAAACATTGTTGCAGCTTTCCCCTCACACACACACACACACAATCCCTATAGCAGCTGGTTACTTAGTGTGTGTGTGTTTATATAACATAATACACAAGCTGCTTGTGTTTCTGAGGCATTTATCTCTCGCAGTTTGGTGTGGGCTGCTGCTGGCACAGCTCTCCCTTTATGCTTATGTGTGTGACAAGATGGCCACTCCCATGAAATTCTGCATCAAAGAATCAGCCTGTCATTCCAGAATATCTGCATGGCGTTAAGCCCTCTCAAATAGTTTTCTAATAAAATACAATTCTGTGAAACTCACCTGTAGAATTGTTTTTGATTATATCCAGTCCAGGTCGTCCCAGTGATGACATGTGGGTAATCCGCCCCCAGGGGGAACTCGACTGCAAGATCAAAAGATGTAGCTCCTCCCAGCCCCCTATAAAGGCAGGTGTTCCTCTATCATTCTCCAGTGGTTAAAAAGCAGTAAACAAAAAGAGGACAGGTGAGTTTTACAGAATTGTATTTTTCCCTATATCCAGTCCAGGTCGTCCCAGTGATGACATGTGGGACACCCAAAAGCAGTGTCCATTTGGGCGGGATCCCCAGTGCGGAACAGCATGTAGTTCATCTCACTACCGCCTGAAGTACCTTTCGGCCAAAAAGAGCGTCAGCTGAGGCCCTGACATCAACCTTGTAAAAGTATGAACTGAAGACCAAGTGGCGGCCTTACAAACTTGTTCAACCGATGCCTGGTGCTGAAAAGCCCAGGAGGCACCAATAGCTCTGGTAGAATGAGCTGTGATCCGAAAAATACAATTCTGTGAAATACTCACCTGTAGAATTGGTATTATACGCATACAGCACGTCCTGCTCCAGATGTAGTAATTACATGTTGGTAATCCTCCGCCTCAGGCGCTGTTCACTGCAGACATGTAGAAAACAGGCTCCTCCCGGCCCTACATATACCGAGGGACCTCCCACAAATCCCCAGCATTGAAAAGCAGTGAGAAGGAGAAGCCGGGAGAAACCAACCACCCAAAAACTGGCAATAATAACAATGATAACAATCACCAAACAGGGGATCCAGAACAACGTGAAATCAGGGTGGGTTGGAGCAGGACGTGCTGTATGCATATAATGCCAATTCTACAGGGGAGTATTTCACAGAATTGTATTATTCTAAGCATACAGCACGTCCTGCTCCAGATGTAGTAATTACAAGTGGGACATCCAATAGCAGTGTCCGTAAAGTAGGGTGGGATCCCCAACAGAAAAGGCAACAGCAAGCAGTTTAAACTACTGCCGCCTGCAACACCTCGCGGCCAAACACAGCATCAGCTGAGGCCCTAACATCAACCTTGTAAAACTTTGTAAAGGTATGAACAGAAGACCAAGTAGCGGCCTTGCAAACTTGTTTCACAGAGGCCTGGTGCTGAAAAGCCCAAGAAGCCCCGACAGCTCGAGTAGAATGAGCAGTAAGACGGAAAGGGGGAGACTTCCCCTTAGTAGAATAGGCTTGAACCACAGTCTGAGGAATCCATTTACTGACAGTAGACTTGGCGGGAGCCAAACCCTTCCTAGGCCCATGAGGCACAACGAAGAGAGCATCAGTCTTCCTGAAAGCCTTAGTGATAACTAGGTAATACTTGACGCACCTAACCACATCCAAGGAATGCAAAACCCTCTCCTTAGGGTAACTAGGATTAGGGCACAAAGAAGGAAGTAAAATATCTTGATTCAAATGAAATGCAGACACAACTTTAGGCAGAAAGTCTGGCTTGAAGCGGAACACCACCTTATCCTGGTGTCTCTCATAGTAGGGAGGCTGAATAGATAAGGCAGCCAACTCAGACACACGCCTAGCAGAAGTGATAGCTACCAGAAAGACAACCTTGAGCGTGAGAACAGCGAGAGCAGCCTCCTGAATAGGCTCAAAAGGAGCACCCTGCAGGGCCGATAAAACCAAATTAAAATCCCAAACAGGAACCGTAGGTTTTCGAGGGGGACGCACGTGAGTGACCCCCTGAAAGAAGGTCTTGATCAGAGGATGCTGGGCAAAGGTCTTCTGAAAGAAAATAGACAGGGCCGAAACCTGGCCCTTCAGAGTACTAAGCTTAAGACCTAAGTCTAGAGCATGTTGTAAAAACTCCAGCACCCTAGAGACTAAGAATTCCCGGCGGGGAAGAGACCTGGACTCACACAGTCAATGTAAGAACGCCAAACTCTATAATAGATAGCAGAAGAAGTCTTTTTCCTGGCTTGCACCATAGTAGCCACTACAGATGCAGACAAACCCTTTTCCATCAGGATGGAGGTTTCAATAGCCAAGCCGTCAAAGCCAGAGTTAGTAAATTGGGATGGCGTAGCGACCCCTGAGTTAGAAGGTCTGGCAACCTTGGCAGATCGTACTGATCTACTGCCATTTGAACCACGTCTGCGAACCACACTCTTCTTGGCCACCTTGGGGCCACCAGAATCGCGGGTACTCCTTCCAGAGCGATCTTGCGCAGAACTCTGCCCAGAAGGGGAATTGGTGGAAACACATACAGGAGCCGAAACTCCCTCCAAGACATGGACAGGGCATCCGTGGCCAGAGCCAGAGGATCCTGAGATAGGGATACAAAGCTCAGGAGCTTGTGATTGTGACAGGACGCAAACAGATCCACATCTGGCACACCCCAACGGTGACACAGGGACTGAAATACCCTGTTGCAGAGGGACCATTCCCCCTGACGGGACGACCCCCTGCTCAGAGCATCTGCCAGCAGGTTCTCCGATCCCGGAATGTAGACAGCCGAGATGCATTGGACATTGGCCTCCGCCCATGTTAGAATCAGAGATACTTCCTGGAGAGCCCCCTTGCTCCGGGTCCCTCCCTGATGGTTGATGTAGGCAACCGCCGTTCTGTTGTCTGAGCGTACCTGAACCGCCAGACCCCTCAGGTGATGGGTCAATTGTTCCAGCACCAATCTGACCGCCCTGAGTTCCAAGACATTGATGGGTAGATGGGCCTCCCGAGGGCCCCACCTCCCCTGGAAGCGCAGAGACTTCCAGAATCCCCCCCAACCCGACAGACTGGCATCCGTTGTGACAGTCTCCCAGGAGGGAGCCAGGAAGGATCTGCCCCTTGTCAAGTTCCTGTGGTCCAGCCACCACGCAAGGGATTGTCTGACCGAGGGGGGAACCACCCAGATCTCGTCCAAGGACGCTGGGTTCTTGTTCCAAACTGACAGAAGGTGAAGCTGAAGGATTCTCAAATGGAACTGGGCAAAGGGCACCGCCTCGAAGCTTGCCACCATCAAGCCCACCAACTGCATTCCCTGCCGGATGGAAAGATGAGGGCTCGAAAGCAGGGACCTCGCCTGCGTTGTCAGAGCTTCCACCTTCTGTGGAGGAAGGAATATTCTTGACTGAACTGTATCCAGAATCATCCCCAGGAACGGGGTCACTGAGGAGGTGGACAGAAAGGACTTGGGGTAATTGATCACCCAGCCGAAGGACTCCAGGGTGGACACTACCAACTGAGTGTCCAGCTCTGCCTGCCGCAGAGACTGAGAGGTGATGAGTATATCGTCCAAGTAGGGCAAAACACGTATGCCCCTTAGTCTCAACAGGGACATCACCCCTGCCAGCACCCGGGGAGCCGACGTGAGGCCGAATGGCAGGGCCACAAACTGGTAATGCTGATCCAGCAGTGCAAATCTGAGAAACCTTTGGTGTCCTGGAAACACCGGAATGTGCAGATAAGCATCCTTGATGTCCACAGATGTCATGAAGTCCCCTGGGCGCAACAAGGCAATGGCCGAGCGCAAAGTTTCCATACGAAAATGTTTGTTTCTGACAAATCTGTTTAGGATTTTTAAATCCAGAATGGGTCTTACTGACCCCGTCCTTTTTGGGTACCGTGAAAAGGTTGGAATAAAACCCCATGCCCCTGTCTCTTAAGGGGACCTTGCAAATGACCCCTAGATCCAGAAGGTCCTGCACAGCCAGCATCAAGACCCGAGCTGAGGCAGGGTCCTGTGGGATCCGGGACCCGACGAACCTGGTAGGGGGCCGTACAGCAAATTCTATCTTGTAACCGGAGGACACTACCTCCTGAATCCACCGGTCTGGGACATGGCATCTCCAGGCCTGCTCGAAGTGCTGTAGACGTCCCCCCACCCTGACGGGCGAGGGCGCCCCTTCATACCTGAGGGGTCTTGGGAGGGGCCTTGGACTTGGGCCCCCAAGAGGAACCGGGATGGTGTCCTCGATTTTTGTTCCAGGAGTCTGCGCGAGACTGAGCGAAGGACACTCCTCTGCCTTGCTTATCCCCACGGTAGGGGATCGACTGGGAGCTTGGGCCACGAAAGGGCCTAATCTGACGCTTGCGCTGGGGTAATTTGCCGCCCTTGGCAAAGCTATCTAACCTTTCTCCAAACAGGCGCAGACCCTTAAATGGAAGCCCTGTAAGGGCCTTCTTGGCGACGTTATCAGCGGCCCACTGGCGCAACCAGACCGCTCGGTGTATGGCTACCACCAGAGCAGAAGATCTAGCGCTCAGCTTAATAGCATCGTCCGATGCAGATAGGACATAGTTCACAGGTGGCCAGAGCATTGGCAGCATCAGAGGGCAAGTCATCCGCCCCTTCAAGAGCAGTCTTAACCACAGTCCTGAGCGCCACCGCCGTGATGGCTAAGGCGCAAACTGGGCGGAGCGACGCTCCCCCAAATGCAAAGGCATGACATGCCAGTTGGTCAACACGCCGATCCTCCAAATCCCGCAGCGTAGTAGTGTCGGGGAAGTGCATAATAGAGGTGTTGGACAGACTTAGAATTGGGGCATCGACCTCGGGTGGCGATGTCCAACACTTGACCAGGTCAGCAGGAAAGGGATATTTCTTATCCACACTTTTAGGAACCACATGAAGTTTGCTGGGATGTTCCGATTCTTTCAGCACGAGGCTATTATAATGAGTTTGTTCGGGAAATTCCAACCGCGCTCCAGCGGTGTGAAACAGATCACCCCTTTGCCGGGGAGCCGCGGCAGGGGGAGAGAGGGACAGTACGTCAAAGATCTGGATCAACAGTCTATCAATGTCATCCGAGGACCAATGATCAGAACCAGACTCCTCCTGTCCCCTGGACTCGTCGTCGTATGACCCTGAGTCAGAGAACAGTTCCCCTTCATCTGAGGGGGGATGTGCATAAGAAAGCAGTAAATCATCAGATTCTATAGGAAATATAGTAGATTCAGGATTCAAATTACGCCTCTTGGCAGTAGCCTTGCGCACCAAGGAGCAAGCAATTACGTTTTTCACACTAGCCAGTCTAGTGGCAAAATCAGTATGAGAATCCCCACTGGTATTGGGGGTTAGGCTCAGGCTTGGGGGAGTAGGTGAAGCGAGGCGAGGTGCGGGCCCAGCCTCGGAAGAGGTGGGAAGACCGGCTAGCGCCTGCTGTGCACAAAGGACGCAGACCCGAGCATTGTCACCGCTGCTAGGTAAGACCCCACAAGCTACACACAGACGGGCTTGGCCCGAAGGAACTCCGTTCACAATACCCTGAGATGCCTCTATATGGTGATTATTAGGTACAATATGCCAGTAGGGATTGACGCTATAAAGCAACCCTGGATGCCCCAATGACCCGCTGGGAAGTGGGAGTGATTTTTTAATGGTCTGGACCGGGCGCTGCACCGGGCCGGGAGAAGCCACCGAAGTTCACGGTCTGAAAGACACAAGGGGAACAGGGATGTCAGAGCCAAGCGAGAAGGAGCAAAGGCTAAAGAAAGGTCGCCCATGAGGGCACTTACATAACAGCGAGGGGAGGACAGTCTTCACCACGCGCACGTGAGAAAGAAATGGCGCCAAGCGAACCTCGAAGGGCGGGCCAGAGCTGAAGATGATGCGGAACGCGCCAAACCAGACCACGCTCCCCCCCCAGAGAGCGCGAAGCTCGAAGCGCATAACCAATCGGAAAACAGTAGTTAGCAACTGAAACCAGACCGAGTGAATTACCTCAGAGACAAAACATGACAGGATAGCATACAGGAATAAACGCCGTAGCGTTCGCGAACAGAGCCGCCGTACGCGCCAAGTAAAATACAGTAAAGGCGCCGCGGCTAACTTTAACATAAATGTGAAGCGCGGCTCTGACACCCGGTAACCATTAAGGGCTATAAGCTTACTAGTGTAACAGGGCAAGGTTAGGCCATCGTACACACAACCCCCCCCCCCTTTTTTTCCCCCCACTAACGGGGGGAACTAGGGAGGAAGGTGACCCAATACTCGGGGTTCACCGCTACACGAGGCGTGGGGCACTGATGCGGGAGGGGCATCCACTGAAGGCTCACCATTAGCCTTGACCGCCTACCCTATGGTGGGGGATTGCGGTGGAGCCAAGCTCCGTAAGCACACGAGGTGCTGCCTACCTTCACCCGACCAACGCAGCCCAGGCTGGGAGGCATTAATTCACAATGAGGACGGGTGGAAATAGTCCTGCAGGGCCTCGGGCTGTAAAGCCACGTTCGCCTGCGAGAGCGTGATACTTCATGTCCTCGCAGTCAGCACTGCAGAGAAATCTGGGGATTTGTGGGAGGTATGTAGGGCCGGGAGGAGCCTGTTTTCTACATGTCTGCAGTGAACAGCGCCTGAGGCGGAGGATTACCCACATGTAATTACTACATCTGGAGCAGGACGTGCTGTATGCTTAGAATAGGGGGTTTCTTTACCTTGGCAGAATATGCTTGCACCACCGCCTGTCTGATCCACCTACTGAGAGTGGACTTGGCTGGTGGCAAACCTTTCCTAGAGCCCTCTGTTAGGACAAAGAGCAAATCCGATTTCCTGAAAGACTCAGTCGCAACCAGGTAATACTTAATGGCTCTGACCACATCCAAGGCATGGAGGGTCCTTTCCTTAGAATTAATCGGTGCTGGACACAAGGAAGGCAAGACAACTTCCTCATTAAGGTGAAAAGGAGAAACGACCTTAGGCAAAAAATCAGGTTTAAAGCGAAAAACCATCTTATCCTTATGCTGCTCAAAATAGGGAGGCTTCATACAAAGCGCGTCCAGCTCTGATACGCGACGCACCGAGGTGATCGCTACCAAAAAGACCACTTTGAGAGTCAAAATAGGCAATGCAGCATCGCACAAAGGTTCGAAGGGAGGACCCTGAAGAGCAGACAGTACTAAATTCAAGTCCCACACCGGTAATACTGACTTTCGCGGTGGCTGGACATGGGTGACTCCCTGGAAAAAAGTCTTGATCAACCTAAGATTGGCAATGGATCTCTGGAAGAAGATGGCTAAAGCCGAGGCCTGACCCTTGAGGGTGCTCAGCTGGAGACCCAAGTCTAAGCCGTGTTGCAAGAACTCCAGAATCCTAGAAATAGAAAATGTGCGGCAAGGGAGACTCCTGGTCTCGCACCAAGCAATATAAGCGTGCCAAACTCTGTAGTATATCATGGAAGAAGACTTCTTCCGTGCCTGAATCATTGTCTGCACAACCGTGGGCGACAGCCCCTTTTCCATCAAGATTAAGGTTTCAATAGCCAGGCCATCAAGGCCAGCGTCCGTAAATTGGGGTGCCGCAGCGCCCCCTGTGTGAGAAGCCCTGGGTCGTTGGCCATGATTTAGCGATCCACTGACATCTGAACTATGTCTGCAACCAACTCCTTCTCGGCCAGCGAGGAGCCACCAGGATAGTGGGTACCACTTCCTGGGCTATCTTGTGCAGCACTCTGCCCAGGAGTGGAAACGGAGGAAATGCATAAAGAAACTTGAACTCCGTCCAAGGAATCGCCAGAGCATCTGTGTCAACGGCCAGAGGATCTCTTGAGAGAGAGACGAACCTTGGAAGCTTGTGATTGTGTCTGGATGCAAACAGGTTCACGTCCGGCTGACTCCAGAGGAGACACAGAGCGTGGAAGGTCTTGCTGCTGAGAGACCATTCCCCCAGGCGCAAGGCGCTCCTGCTCAGGAAGTCTGCCTCCTGGTTCTCTACCCCGGGAACGTAGACCGCCGAGATGCAGGGAACATTCTCCTCTGCCCAAGTCAGAATCTGGGTCACCTCCTTGAGAGCTCTCTTGCTCCGAGTCCCGCGATGGTGATTGATGTAGGTCACAGCCGTCTGATTGTCCGAGCTCCCTTAAGTGGGAAGTCAAGCGAGGAAGCACTAACCGGATCGCTCTCAGCTCCAAGAGATTTATGGGTAAGCGTTTATCCTGCGGACCCCACTGACCCTGGATCTTCTGAGTCTGCCAAACGCCTCCCCAGCCTGTCAGACTGGCATCCGTGGTAACTATCTCCCAATGGGCAGTCAGAAAGGACTTGCCCACCAGCAGGTTCCGGGAGTCCAACCACCACAAGAGGGACTACCTTGCCAGGGGAGACAGCGAAAATTCTTGTTCCAGAGAATCCTGCATCCGATTCCAGCCGGACAGCAGGTTCAATTGCAGAGGTCTCATGTGAAACTGGGCGAAGGGCACTGCCTCGAAGACACCATTATGCTCACCAATCTCATCCCCAGACGTATTGACGACCGCTGACAAGACAGCAGGGCCTGCACCTGTGTCTGGACACCCAAAACCTTTTGCTGTGGCAGAAAGACATTGACCTGAGCGGTGTCTATCGTCATTCCCAGGAAGGATTTCACTGTTGAGGGAGTGATAAATGACTTTGGGTAATTGATTACCCAGCCGAAGGCCTCTAGGGTTGTCAACACCGTCCAAGTATTGCTCTCGGCCTGCTGAAGGGACTGGGCCGCAATCAGCAAGTCGTCCAGATAGGGCAGCGCCTGAATGCCCTGGTTCCTCAGGATGGCCATGATGCCCGCCAGCACCTAAGTAAAGATGCGGGGGGCTGAGGAAATCCCGAATGGAAGTACGACAAACTGGTAATGCTGATCCTCCAGAGCAAACCTCAGGAACTTCTGATGCCCCTGGAAAATCGGGATGTGCAGATAAGCATCCCTGATGTCCACCGTGGTCATGAAATCACCGGGTCGAAGCGAGCTCACCGCCGACCATAAGGTTTCCATGCGGAAATGTCTGACTCTTCCGTCCTTCTTGGGAACCGTAAACAGGTTGGAGTAGAAACCTTGACCCTGTTCCTGATGAGGTACAGGGCAAATCACACCTAACCGCAGGAGGTGCTGCACGGCCATTCTCAACCCCTGCGCCTTCATTGGGTTTTGGTATATCCAAGACCGGAGAAACCTTGTGGGCGGCCTGACTGCAAGCTCTATTTTGTAACCGGAGGACACCACCTCCTGAATCCACCGATCGGAGACGTGCCGTCTCCAGATTTGAGCAAACAGCAGAAGCCGTCCCCCCACCCGGATAAGTGAGGACGCCCCCTCATGTCTAAGGGGACTTTGCAGGGGGCTTGGACTTGGCTCCCCATGCGGGATTGGGTCGGCCGTGGGAGCTACCTCTACCCCAGGTGTCTCTGCGGCCACCTGAAAATGAAGAGCCTCTTCCTCCTCGAAAGTAACGATAGGCAGAGGGATTCCGAAAAGACCGAGCAGGCTTGCGTCTCTGAGGTCTACCATCCTTGACCAACAGGTCAAGGCGCTCCCCAAACAGCCTGTGCCGCACAAAGGGGAGACTCGTAAGTGACTTCTTGGCAGCCGCATCAGCCGACCATTGTCGCAGCCAGAGCGAACGGCGGAGGGCAACAAGCAGGGCCGAAATCCTGGCACCAAGCCGGACCCCATCGTCCATGGCAGAGCAACAAACACAATGAATTCCAAGCAGGCCTTGAGTTCTTTATACTCCTCCGCCCGCTTGCGAGTCTTAGCTCTATCCACAAGATGTCTCACCTTCTTTTTGATGGCCAGAGAGACAATCGCCGCGGCACACACAGGGCAAAAGAGGGCACCAGCAAAGGTGAACGCATGGCAGACCAACTGATCTATGCGCTTGTCAGCAGGGTCACATAAAGAAGCAGTATCAGGTGAAGGCATAACAGTAGTGTTGGACAACCCCGACATGGGGGTATCCACAAGAGACCATAGCCGAACCAGCTCCTCAGGGAAGAGATACAGCCTATCCAGGCCCTTAGGCACCGACGGTAACTTGTTAGGCCTCTCCCATTCCTTGAAAATCATATTAGAAAAATGGGCCTGCTCCGGAAAGACCCGCCTTTGTCTTTCGGGCTTAAACAAATCACCCTGCCTCCTCTTAGCCGCTCTGGGAGGAACAATGTGTAATGTCTCAAATATTGAGGTAAGCAACTTTTCCATTTCATCGGGGAGCCACGCATCCTCGTCCGAGGAAGAACCAGACATACTGTCATCGCCAGCCGAAAAATCCACAGCAGAGCGGGAATCATCTGGCAACTCCCCTTCCTCCACAGAGCCCAGATCTTTAAAGAGATCGTCAATATCTGAGTAAACGGGCTCGAGGTGCCGTTTCCTACTCGCCGCCTTTTCTGGGGGGGGTGTTCGCGAGATCTGTCTCTCGAGACTGGCCACCCTATGCGCCAAGTCCGCGTGGGAGCCTCTGCTGGCTGAGTGCAGCAGTGGAGGGTCCGGAGAGGCCGCAGGCAGCAACGGGCTAGGGGCAGGGATGCCGCCCGGTCATGGTCCAAAATAATGCCTTTGGCGCAAGTGGTACAAACAGTGTTGAATCCGCCCAAAGGATTCCTACTGCACAAGGGTCAGAGCTTTTCCTGACCAGATGGGGTCCCCAGCTCACTATCCCCAGAAGCCTCCATTATGGTGATTAAAAATGATCAATTGATACGGTTACAAGACACTAACGGCCCAAACCTAAAGTGATCCCTCTTAATAAAAAAATGGGGGGGGGGGGACCGGGAGGAACCACATCCCTCATCCACAAGCCCACGACCTAAAGACAAGAGCAGGGAGAGAGCCCATCAATAAAAAGCACATGGCAATTGGCAGCATAAAAAACAATATACACAAGAGGGACTCACGACACCGACAGAGGGATTGTCCCAGGGACCGTTCGCAGCCTCCGATGATGGGGTCCTCAGCAGCGACAGCAGCAGCCAGAGGAGACACAGCAGCACACGACCGTCCAACAGCCCCGCAGCAAGCAGCACCAGCCAGTTTTCTGGAGCGTTCCTCGAGGGGAGGGCGGCGCCTAATGACGCAGAACGCGTCAGCGTCCAGCTCCGCCCCCTCTCCGGCTGCGCGAAAATACGCGCGCGTGCCCATCTCCTCCCCGAGGGAGTTATAATATGGTGACAGCCAAAGAACAAGACAACGGAGGCCCGCGGCCCACCACCGCAGCACGGCTCCCAGCGACACTAACGGCCCAACTGAGGAGCCACGCCGGCGGCGGTTCACCCCTCTCAGTCACTGACAGCGCCGCAGGAGAGAAGGAGGCCTGCGGGCAAGGCAGCCCCAGCAGCAGTAACGAGGGAGGTATGTATACATGCTCCAGACTCATGCTGAGCCAGCAAGGAGCCACACAGTGAAAAATCAAAGTCACAACACCAAAATTCAATAAAGCTTGTGGGCAGGGAGGGTACATTAATATAACAAGTGGTCCCCCCCCCCCTCAGGCTCACCATAAGCCTGTGGCCGACTACCCTTCAGCATAGGGTCTGCGGCTCTTAAAGACCTCGGTGTTCACCCTACCGTCACGATCCCGTAGCAGCCAGCGGCTGGGAGGCAAGAATAGGTCAGAAGGGATCAGTGGGAATAGGGTCCACAGCGGCCGACGCGCTAGGTGGCTCCGCTCTGCTGTTACAGTCTGAGAGAGTATCCAACGATCTTCTGCAGTCAAGACTGCAAGATGTACACTGGGGGGATGATAGAGGGACACCTGCCTTTATAGGGGGCCGGGAGAAGCTATATCTTTTGATCTTGCAGTCAAGCGCCCCCTGGGGGCAGAATACCCACATGTCATCACTGGGACGACCTGGACTGGATATAGGGAAAGTAGTCTAATACCTTTTTTTTAACCTTTGGTCCACTTTAAAAAGAAAAGTGGAGGCGCCATAGGTGTTACATTTTTTTGTGCAACCATGTTTACCAATTCTAAGTTGGGTCATTTTTACATGAAGCATAAAGATGTGATATAATAAGAGGCACTTCTTGGTGGACGCCCTGGGATCATGAGTTGTGAGCCTGTGAAAGAAAGGCATTGTTCCTGCAGGATGGTACCAGCATGGGCATCTTTCAGTAGACTTCAGTAAACAGATTCTCAGCTGACAGAAATTCAGGCAAAAAAAAAGCGTGACTGTCATCTGTCATCTAAAATAAAATGCATCCATTAAGATGGAAAACAGGGGCAGTCAGGGGCGTGTTAAGCACATTGTGCAGCATACTGGCAGCAAGCGACCTGATGAAGACATTTAACATGTAGACAGAGGCCTGATTAACAAGGACTGCCTTTCACTGACAGCCAGGGATCTGTTGAACAATTACTGCATTTCACTGGCAGACAGGGGTCTGTTGAGCAATTACTGAATTTCATTGGCAGCTAGGGATCTGCTGAGCAATTACTCCATTTCACTGACAGCCAGGGATCTGTTGAACAATTACTGCCTTTCACTGACAGCTAGGGGTCTGTTCAGCAATTACTGCATTTCACTGGCAGCCAGGGCTCTGTTGAGCAATAACTGCATTTCACTGACAGCCAGGGGCCTGTTGAGCAATTACTGCAATTTCACTGGCAGCCAGGTGTCTGTTGAGCAATTACTGCATTTCACTGGCAGACAGGGGTCTGTTAAGCAATTACTGAATTTCACTGGCAGCCAGGGGTCTTTAAATCAATTTCTGCATTTTACTAGCAGCCAGGGGGGCTGTTGAACAATTACTCCATTTCACTGGCAGACGGGGGTTTGTTGAGCAATTACTGTATTTCACTGGTGCCCAGGGGTCTGTTGAACAATTACATGCTTTTTCACTAGCAGCCAAGAATCCGTGGAATAATTACTGTATTTCACTGGCAGCCAGGAATCTGTTGAAAAATGAGTGCAGTTCATTGGCAGCCAGAGGTCTTTTAAACAATTACTCAATTTCTCAGCCAGGGGTCTGTTGAACAATTAATGTATTTTTTTGTTAGCTAGGGGGTCTGTTGAAAAATTACTCGATTAAACTGGAAGGTGGGGTCTGTTGAACAATTAGTGCATTTCACTGGCAGCCAGGGGTCTTTTGAGCAATTGCTGCATTTCCCTGGCAGCTGGGGGTCTGTTGAACAATACCTGCATTTCACTGGCAGCCAGGGGTCTGTTGAACAATAACTGGATTTCCCCTATCAGCCAGGGGACTGTTGAACAATTACTCAATTTCACTGGCCACCAGGGGGTCTGTTGAGCAATAACTGAATTTCACTGGCAGACAGGGGTCTGTTGAGCAATTACTGCATTTCACTGGCAGCCAGGGGTCTGTTGAACAATTAATATATTTTTTGGTAGCTAAGGGGTCTGTTGAAGAATTACTCGATTAAACTGGAAGTTGGGGTCTGTTGAACAATTAGTGCATTTCACTGGCAGCCAGGGGTCTGTTGAGCAATTACTGCATTTCCCCGGCAGCTGGGGGTCTGTTGAACAATAACTGCATTTCACTGGCAGTCAGGGGCCTGTTGAGCAATTACTGCATTTCACTGGCAGCCAGGTGTCTGTTGAGCAATTACTGCATTTCACTGGCAGCCAGGCGTCTGTTGAGCAATTACTGCATTCCACTTGCAGCCATGGGTCTGTTAAACAATTGCTGCATTTCACTGGCAGCCAGGGGTCTGTTAAACAATTACTAAATTTGTCAGCAGGGGTCTGTTGAACAATTAATATATTTTTTTGGTAGATAGGGGGTCTGTTGAAGAATTACTCGATTAAACTGGAAGTTGGGGTCTGTTGAACAATTAGTGCATTTCACTGGCAGTCAGGGGTCTGTTGAGCAATTACTGCATTTCACTGGCAGCCAGGGGTCTGTTGAACAATAACTGGATTTCCCCTATCAGCCAGGGGACTGTTGAACAATTACTCCATTTCGCTGGCAGCCAGGGGTCTGTTGAACAATAACTGGATTTCCCCTATCAGCCAGGGGTCTGTTGAACAATAACTGCATTTCACTGGCAGCCAGGGGCCTGTTGAGCAATTACTGCATTTCACTGGCAGCCAGGCGTCTCTTGAGCAATTACTGCATTTCACTGGCAGACAGGGGTCTTTTAAGCAATTACTGAATTTCACTGGCAGCCAGGGGTCTGTAAAACAATTACTGCATTTCACTAGCAGCCAGGGGGGTCGGTTGAGCAACTACTGTATTTCAATTGCAGCCAGGGGTCTGTTGAACAATTACTCCATTCCACTGGCACCCAGGGGTCTGTTGAGCAATTACTGCATTTCACTGGCACCCAGGGGTCTGTTGAGCAATTACTGCATTTCACTGGCGCCCAGGGGTCTGTTGAACAATTACATGCTTTTTCACTAGCAGCCAAGAATCCGTGGAATAATTACTGTATTTCACTGGCAGCCAGGGATCTGTTGAAAAATGAGTGCAGTTCATTGGCAGCCAGGGGTCTATTAAACAATTACTCAATTTCTCAGCCAGGGGTCTGTTG
The DNA here is from genome assembly GCA_027917425.1 of Gastrophryne carolinensis. NCBI lineage: Eukaryota > Metazoa > Chordata > Amphibia > Anura > Microhylidae > Gastrophryne > Gastrophryne carolinensis. Next base: position 100,560,664 of record CM051241.1, read on the forward strand.
AACAATTAATGTATTTTTTTTGCTAGCTAGGGGGTCTGTTGAAAAATTACTCGATTAAACTGGAAGTTGTGGTCTGTTGAACAATTAGTGCATTTCACTGGCAGCCAGGAGTCTGTTGAACAATTACTGTATTTCCCTGAAAGCTGGGGGTCTGTTGAACAATACCTGCATTTCACTGGCAGCCAGGGGTCTGTTGAACAATAACTGGATTTCCCCTATCAGCCAGGGGACTGTTGAACAATTACTCAATTTCACTGACCACCAGGGGGTCTGTTGAACAATTTATGCATTTCACTGGCAGCCAGGGGGTCTGTTGAGCAATCACTGCATTTAATTTACTGTTGAAATTAATTGGCAGCCAGGGAGACTGATGAACACTATATGTATTTTAATTGGTGGCCAAGAGTTGTACACTTCCCCCATTTTATTGGCAGCCAGGATCTTGTTGAACACTTCTTGCATTTTATTCTCAGCAAGCTGTCTGATAAAGGCTGGCATCTAGGGGGTTGGTTGAACAATTACTGCATTTCACTTGCAGCCAGGGGTCTGTTTAACAAGTACTTCATTTTATTGGCATCTAAAAGTCTGTTGGACAAAAATGCATTTCTTTGGCAGCCAGGGGACTGTTGAACATTCCCCTAATTTTTACTACCCAACGGGGAAAACAGTCCATATTGCTAAATTTTAACTTTCCATAATGGATCCTTTTAGAAATATGTATATTATGTAATTAGTGGCTTAATTGTTCATTCAGCTTAATTAGGTATATATATTGTTTAATTATTTAATAGTGTGTGTGTGTGTGTGTGTGTGTGTGTGTGTGTGTGTGTGTGTGTATATATATATATATATATAATTTTAAGTGGTAGTGGCTTGTCTCTAATCTTAGTTGATTTGACTCTATTTAGCATTACAGGGGCACATCAGACAGGTGGGACACAGCACCCCATCCCCCTCTAAGTAGAAAAGGTGGTTATGGACACAGGCCTCACAGACGACAAGAGGAAAAAAAAAGATGCTATATGCCATTGGCAGATACACATCTGTTATAGCATACTGTTGGAATACGAACTATACAGTTATACAAGGTGCTTCTGAAGAAGTCATCTTATCCCGGCGAAACATGTCAAGCTGAAAACTATTTAAAAAAATCACAGCCTATCAATTACTGACACAGAAGTTGGAATAAGAATACGTGTTGTGTATTTTCTTTCTGTATTATTTTGGATTTTGTTTAATATAAATCTTTGACTGCAAAATCATGTTATCGGAACACATGTAGGCTTTCCTGAGGCAGCCTCAGGCATAGACTTTTATTGGAATAGCAAGTCTTTTGCTATGCTGAGTAATTTCTCCCCTATCTTTTCAGGCTGCTTCTCTTACCTAAATCTTTCTGGACTGTGAAAAGGGAAAGGGGGAGAAATCACCCAGCAGAATGGTTTGGTTAGTGAATGCTGGAGCCTGAGAATTAAAAAAAAAAGTAACTGACCATGGCAGCGGGAGAGCGCATTGCATTCTATAAATGTGGTTATTGTCTGAAGTGTATTAGCTGTTGGATATTACCATTTATTATTAGGGGTTGAATACGTGTTTATATCAGGAGTTTTCCCAGGTACTTTGATGCTGGATTATACAGCACTGGATGAGAATTTGGGGTGCTATGCAGTGTTTTTAATTTGTTAGTCTTGTATAGTGTGTCATGTAAGTGTATGTTGTACATGGATTTTTTCTCAATAAATTATATGAATTTTGTATTTTGAATATTGTTTGGTGCTCCTGTCTTTAGACTCATGGGGATTTTCTCCATGAGGCCAAATTGTTTTCTGTATTAGCTGTTGGGGGAACCTTTAGGGGAAGTACTAGCCAACATTTATCAGGAAAAACACAGGGAACAAAGTGACATTTTATATTAGCACAGAATGGAAAAGGGCTTTATTAGAATTTCATTTTGCCTACAGTTGTCCTTTAAGCAGCATTAGGTTTTTGGAGCCCAAGGAGCTCCCAGGCTGGGCCGGCACTTGATCGATGGAGTTCATGCTGGCAGGGAATTTGTGGCTGCTTCCTACTTATAAAGATGACATAAGCTTAAGAGAGGCAGCGATCCAGGGCGCTCATTTATTCTGTCATGCAGGGGATAAAAATAGCCGATTAAAAAAGCGCAGCATCTGTATGAAGTCAAACAGTAAAAATGCATTCCACATGGATGGAGCCATTCACTAAGTGATCAGGGTGTGTGTTCCGCTGAAAGCTCAGATGAGCATGAATCAGCCACAGGAAGCTGATTGCACATTTGGGGACATTGTGCACGAGGTGCTGCTAGACTGTGAGCCCTACACATGCTGCAAGGGAGGCAAACAAATTACTTTAGGGACTGTCCAGGCAAGTTCAAGAGGAGCAAAACCCAGGATTGTACCTATTGGTCCCGGCAATCGGGGCCCAATTCGGGATTTGAGGTTTTTCATACCTCTTCAGTGAGGCTCTCCTCCAATAAGCATTCTTTGCTGTGCATATTATTGAGCTGTTAAACCGGACCTTCAGCATCATTTATTGAAAAGCCAAAACCCTTAAAAAATATTTCCCAGCACCTAAAATTAATATATTTTAAGTTTCTAGTTGCTTACTATTTATTCTTTCCTCTGCTGGGTTGCAACTCTGTTCAGGACTCTAGGATACGGGTGTTGCCATCTTCCCTCAGAAGCACCATACACACTGAGGAGGAGAGCAGGGTAAAGTCCAAAGCTTTGCACAGGCTGAGCAGAGCTGGGGTCAGGAAAAGGACAGCAATCCCAGAATGCAGGGTGGCATAGTCAGAAGACATTTCCTGTCTGCAGGCTGTCTGATGCTCCATGAGCTGCCATCTTGGGTGTTTAAAGGCTTAGAATATGCACTAGGTGCAAGTAGAATGATTTTTAATGTGACCAATCTGTATGTACAGGGTGGGGGAACATGAAGGTCCACATGTTGAAAAAATTGATGGAGTAGATGCTCTCTATTGACTATGTGTAAGCCAAGTTCTCAGACAGGAATAAAGTGCATGTGCCAGCCATCAGCTATGGGGTTTTCACCCAGAAATGCATAGCTGATGGCAGACATGACTTATTTTTCCTGATGGAATATCATGTTATGGATGGATATTAACGTGATGCAATAAAAAAGGACATTTTATGGAAGGAGGCTGGCACAGGCACTTCATTCAAGGCTTGCTGGAGGTGGAAGTCACAGAGAGCCGTGCCTCTATTAACAATAGTGGAGCAGATATGTGGTTTGGGCCGACCACCTTACTATACAACTAATCAGATATGCCCAGTGTGGGTGCATGCAGCAGCTAGAGAGATGGCGATGCACATGCACAACGGGGTCACCGGAAAGGAAAGATTGTCAGTAAACCTGCGGGATATCACAAATCAGGATTTCCCCTCAGACAGGGAATCAGAAAGAGGTCCAACAGGACCAAAATCCTACTGCAGCGTATCGGTCCAGTGGTGTAAAACTTACCAGTTCTTGAGATCAAGTCCCGCTCCATGCATTCCCATTCTCCATTGACTGGCCAAGCCCCTGGGGTTGACGGCTGCCCTCCCACATCAGTTACAGTGCTATTTATTGCAAAAGAGGAGACATGTCAGGCCTTGGGACAACCCCTACATTACAACTGAAGAAGCAGGAGTGGACAGTCACAGTGGTGGGGCTTCACCTGGAGGTCATACACACACACACATCCACTTCACCCCAACTGTTAGTTTGACAGCTTCTATTTAAATGTACCTTTTTAGTCCACTTTTGGGTCCTTAGATTTTCAAGAGGACACAAGGTTCATCCTGTTACATGCTCCCATAAACCTCCGTGTTAGAAGGTGCCCAATGGAAGCGCTCCGAACACAACCAATAGTAACGGAGGCCTCTGGGTAACACTGGGTGAATGTGATCAGATTTATTGGCCAAGGGGCGGATACAAAAGGATAGCAATAAACACACAATAGCAGCCCTGAAAGACAACTGGGAAATCTAGGACCACAGCCAGCAGCAGCCCTTGCTGCACTGCAATACAAGAGGTTCATTGAGGCTGGCGGACACAAGAGCTGGCACTCAGCCTGGCACACACACAAGCTCTATACTGTTCCGCTATTGATGGAGGAGAAACAAGTGCGGTAACAAACAAGTCTCTGATAGGGGAGAACTCCTGTATTACTCAAATGTAGGCCTTAAAAGGGGGTTATTATAGAGATGCAGCTGCTGCAGAACAGCTATGAGCTGGTTAAAGTCACACTGACCTTGGGACTTTGCCTTATTCTGGGGATTCACCTTATTCAGAGGGCTTTCTTGGGAATAGGATGCTTGCTTTCTCATCGCTAACAGCCTACCTGTTCATCAACTAGTGGTATGTGGTTAATGTAATGATGTCACCCGTGCCAATAGATCAGCAGTAGTCTCTATTAGGTCACTTGTCTCTAAGAAATGGATAGATGGCATTCTCTGTGATTTCAACTGCCACTATACAATAGATGGCCATGTTATCAGCCAATAAATAGATGGCACTCTAAGTGATGTCACCTGTCTATAGGGAATTAATAGATGGCATTCTCTGACTTGTTATCTGTCCTAAGAGATTGGTGTGAAGAACATGGCCAAAATATCACCCATCTGACCTGCTCATGTCTATGAATAAAAGGGCTTATTCAAAATGCACTCAGATTCTCTGAGCTTAAGGAAATTGTCACTTATTTGGCAGATGGCCTGCTCATAAACAGGTCGATAAAAAACTGTGCCCCAAAGGGGGCCTCTACTTCAAAAGATCTTGTTGATATCGTTCACACCTAAGAAAAGAATGAAGGGGCCAGCAGGAAGCCCCCTGCCTGGAAGTTATGACGATGGGGGAACATCAAAGTATTCCTATAGACATACTGGCTCCAGTACTATACATGGAATTATAAAGCCACTGTGCGCATTAATCATCAACTGATCACATCTTTGGGATCTGCAAATCATATCGCCTGCATCCGAGGGTCCAGTGTCAGGTTCAAGGGCTTAGGGCATCTGGTCCCATAGCATGCGCAGCATGCACCTGAGTCTGTTGGTATTAGGGTGGGATCTCTAGGACCATTCCATTACAAAGTTATATCCGTTTTTAAAAGTTTTAGCTTGCATAGCTAGAGGGCAGAGAATGAGGCTCATCCCTAAGGGGAGGGGGAACCAAAGGTCCAGAGATTCCTGTGATTTCTCCTCTGGGGGCATATTTATCGTGTGGAAGGGGTCCAGGAATCCAGCAGGCTCATAACTTTATACCATTCTTCATAACTGCGTATGATCTGTCTGCAATAAGGTAACCGGCATCCATTTTCTCTTCAAAATCTAATTCTAACGTACTTGCTTATAGTTGCCCTTCTGACCTATATTTAAGCATTGTATAGATTATTATTATTATTTTTTATTTATATAGCGCCATCATCTTCCCTGGCACTGTACAAAGTAGTAATTACAGACAGGGTACAAACATACGGTACATATACTATTTCAAATGCAGTTTTACAGAGTTGACAATGGATATTCTGAGTACAAGATACAATAAGGGAGAGAGCCCGGCCCTTGCGAGCTTACAGTCTAAAGGAAGAGGGGTGAAGACGAGGGGGAAGGATCACAAACAGTATTGAGCTTTGTGGCATGTGCCCTTTAGAAAATTGGTTAAGCCAGATTATATGCTTGTCTGAAAAGTGAGTTTTAAGGGTACCTTTGAAAGTTTTGAGAGTTGTGGAGTGGCGGATTGGGAAGGGGAGGGCTATCCTGGGAGATTGGAGTTGCACGTGAGTCTTGGAGGCGGGCATGAGAGGAGGTGACCAGGGTGGAGGACAGGAGAAGGTTGGCAGCAGAGCGAAGGCTGTGTCTAGGTTGATATTGCTGGATTAGAAATGAGATGTAAGGAGGGGCCTGGTTGGAGAGAGCTTTGTATGCGAGAGTTTTAGTTTTGAACAGGATTCGCTGTGGGACTGGCAGCCAATGTAGGGATTGGCAGAGAGGCGCAGAACTGGCGGAGCGAGAGGAGAGATGGATGAGGCGAGCAGCAGAGTTCAGGATAGATTGGAGAGGTGCCAGTCTGTTAGTTGGTAAGCCACAAAGAAGGATGTTGCAGTAATCTAGTCGGGATATGACCAGGGCATGCACTAACATTTTAGTGGTGTCAGAGGAAGGGAAGGATGTGTGAGATGTTTTCAAGTTGTAGTTTGTCTGGTGCGCTCTTAAAGTGATTAAATATATAAATAATCTTGGCCTGCTCTGTATCTTGTCCAGGTCTATATTATATGCTGGCCTTTGGCCTTAGATAGACCTGGTAACGAACAGGCTGTCTGTTCACTGGTGGTAGGAAACTTACCATGTGATCTTATTGGCAGTGACGTCAGTCAAGACCACGAGGTACAAACGGCATTATTTGTGATGTCATCCATCTCTAGGGAATAGCTAAATGACATTCTCAGTGTTGTCACTTGACTTCTAGATAATTGATAAATAGTGATGTCATCTATCTCTAGGAAATAGATAGGGCACATTCTCAGTGGTGTCACCAATTTTCTAGGAGAAAAACATAGATCGCATGCTCAGTGATGTCATTTATCTCTAGGCAATGGATAGATGCCATGCTTAATGATGTCATATGTGTCTAGGGAATGAACAGATTGTAGTCCTGTGAGGTTTGTAGGGCATGTATATATGGTTTCCATAATGATATCTTCTGTAGCTAAGGAAGGGATAAAGGGGCATTCTTAATGAGGACTCCTGTCTCGTTGGTGTAGATAAGTGGCATTTCTCAGTGATGTCACCTGTCTTTGGGCAATGGATAGACTGCATTCTCTGATGTCACCGGTCTTTGGACAATGGATAGACTGCATTCACTGTGATGTCACTTGCCTCTAGACAATGGAAAAAATGCATTCTCTGTCATGTTACCCGTCTCTAGACAATGGATAGCCTGCATTCTCTGTGATGTCACCTGTCTATAGAGAATGGATAGATTGCATTCTCTGTGATGTCACCAGTCTCTAGGCAATGGATACCCTGCATTCTCTGTGATGTCACCTGTCTCTAGGCAATGGATAGCCTGCATTATCTGTGATGTTAAATGTCTCTAGACAATGGAAAGCCTGCATTCTCTGTGATGTCACCTGTCTCTAGGCAATAGATAGCCTGCATTATTTGTGATGTCACCTGTCTATAGAGAATGGATAGACTGCATTCTCTGTGATGTCACCGGTCTCTAGGCAATGGATAGCCCGCATTCTCTGTGATGTCACCTGCCTCTAGGCAATGGATAGCCTGCATTCTCTGTGATGTCACCTGTCTCTAGGCAATGGATATCCTACATTCTCTGTGATGTCACCTGCCTCTAGGCAATGGATAGCCTGCATTCTGAGTGATGTCACCTGTCTCTAGACAATGGATAGCCTGCATTCTCTGTGATGTCACCTGTCTCTAGACAATGGATAGCCTGCATTCTCTGTGATGTTACCTGTCTCTAAACAATGGATAGACTGCATTCTTTGATGTCAGTGGTTTCTACACAATAGATAGACTGCATTCTCTGTGATGTCACCAGTCTCTAGGGTAGAGACAGGGGTGCACTTTTAATGACTCGGGGGGCCTCAGGAAGTGGGAGGGGTAGCAGCCCGTGGGGTGCATGGGTAGCCGTGATGCTGTAACACAAAACAAATAACGTTTGCAGGTAGCTTTGGACTTGACAGGGGGCCTTGCAACACTCCCAGGCATTGGAGAAGCAGCTGTTTGCGACAATTTATACTAGGGATTCTGGTCTCCTGGCTTTTGGAGACCTACACTGGATGAGTTGAGTATAGTCAACTACAGTGCTAGGAGGGGGTCCGTGTTCAGCTTAAGGCAGTCTGATAGGGGACACGAGTACTAAAATTGCCTAGGGCAGCATGAACTTTAGATACTTGCTCAGGATGGTCCACGTGGGGGGCTTCCAAAGCCCATCACTAGGGAATGGGTAAAACGCATTCTTATTGAGGTCATGCTTGAATTCCCGGTGATGTCACCTGCTCTCGGTAAATTTAAAGCATTTTCTTTTACGTTACAGAATGGACAAAGTGCAGCATCCTTAGTGACGGCACAGTTACTAAGGAAAAGGCTGAAGTTGAAGACACAACTGTAGTCTAGTTAATGGGCACCTTGCATGATCTGTGATCTTTAGTGATAAATAGGGACCATTGTTTGTCACCTGCCTAATACGGGTGCGGTTTGCAGTGATAGCACTTCATAACTTGGTGGCATTTTCAGTGCTGTTACTATTCTCTAGTGAATGATAGGCTGCATTCCCAGTGATGTCATTAATCCTTAAAGCTGGCCGACACCCTTGAATGTAAGCCCCTCCATGCCAGACAGGCTTCCATTTACAACAATGATCCAGCTGAAATCTCTATATTGTTGCATATCTGGGCTGTTTTTTAGTGATGTCATACACTTCTGGTGAATGTATAAGACGCACTGTCAGTGATGTCATCAGTTTCTAGATTCATTTAAGCAAGGTTATTGGAAGCAGGGAATGTAAAGTCTATATTATTGGAAAAGTCATGGTCAGTGGTGAATGTATAGGATACATGTTCCATGATGTCACCGGTCTCCAGTGGTTATGGGCAAGATGATCTTTATTATGAAAGGAAGAGATCAGAATCACCCAGAGCTGTTTCTAATAAGTTAGTTTTATTTATGAATCCATGGTGCGTGGCATTTGTTCACCGGCGGTTAACGCTAAGCTCTGTAACAATTTCTATAGGGCAATCACGTCTGCATTACAGGCCACATCTCAGGGGGTTTTCTAGGTTGGATCGAAAACATTCCAGGAACTGAGAGGCCAGCTCGTCATCCACCAGCCGTCCGTCGCTGGACAGGGTCACATTCATCAGCTGCTTCTGCCGGACCTGGGCATTGCCATCCTCGTCTTCAGCCAGTGCCAGCTCGGTGCGGGCACTTCCGATGGCCAGGATGCAGGACTGTGGAGGGTTAATGACGGCACTGAATCCGGTAATGCCGAACATGCCGAGATTGGAGATACTGGGGTATGCATTGATGGTATATAAGGAAATAGGAAAAGAGAAACAGATACACATCATTCTTACACCAGGCAAGAAATATAACATTAAAAGTCCAGTTGGCAGTAAAGCAAACCTAAGGTGCATGTTGCTGTGGGCTCGTAAGGACACCCAAGGTCAACATTTGTTCCTTTCTCTTTCTCAGAAAACACATTTTCAAGTCAAAAGTACCAAGAGGAAGAGTCTGGGTACAGGAAAAAAAGGTCAAAAGGAGCTTCCTGGGCATTGTTTACCTGTGTAGAAAACACAGTGTAGTTATCTCACGGATGCTTTGTCTTGTCTTTCGCTGTATGCAGTTGATGTTCAGGTTTCCCACTGACTACTTGTTACTCTGTGGTGATGTTAATTGTCTCGATATATTATAACTTTGCTTGCTATCCAGGAAAAATCATTAAAATTATTACAACTCACCTTTTCTCCCCCGCAACCCCCCAGGGACATCCCAGATGTGTGAAACCCCCCAGGGCCGTTGCAGCACTCGCCTTTTCCTGGCGCTCGTTCGCCAATGTAAACAAGGGCAGCTGTATCCTCGCTCCTTTGGGATGTGCGCGCACTCCCAGGCCCAGCCATTCAGGCTGGGGATGGTAGTGTGCTGCAGGGGATGCAGGCACTCTTACTCTCATTGCCGAGCTCTGCAAGTAAACGAGCAATTAATATGTATGGTGAATGGCTCTGATTGGACGAGAGCCTGCACATCCGCTGTTGGACTGGGAAAAGTTTGAAAGGGGCGTTCACAAAGCGGGGCACCCCAACTCAGGATGGCCTGGGGGGTACGGAACAAAACCCGGGAAAGTCAAAATCCTGGGTTTTGTTCCGCTTTAATGGCCGCCCCTGCTCTGTCAGTCCCAGTGACATTAGCACACCCTGGTTTTGCAACTTTAAAAAGAAGTGTCTGGGTACAAAAAAAACGGGTGAGAAGGAGCTACCTAGGCATCATTTACCTGTGGAGAAAACACAGTCTAGTTATCTCACAGATGCCTTCTCTGGCCTTTCGCTGTATCCAATAGAAGTTCAGACAAAAGACGGTCCTCTCTTATCAGTGGTGAGGTTTCCCACTGACTATTTGTTACTCTGTGGTGATGTTAATTGTCTTTATGTATTATTGTCGTTGTTGGCCTGCTATCCAGGAAAAATTATGAAAAAATAAAAAAACTCACCTTTCTCCCCCTCAAACCCTCTCCGCGCTAGTCTGGTTGAATTAAACGTAATGGCGCCCATACCCCGGCAGTCCCAGTGACACCCGTCTCATTCACTGATATGGAGGAGGTGTGCCGATGCCTGGTACTTACCCCGTATTGTTGGTTGCTGGTGAGTGGGACCCGGTAAGTTTTATTCAACCAGACTAAGCCAGCTGTTTAGAAAAAAATTTGATTTTTGTCTAGACTGTTCCTTTCAGGTCAATCTCCTGTCTTCACTTGGGCTTGCGATTACTGTAGCTATAGTTTAGTCAAGGTGTCAAAAGCCGCATAACACTCTGCAGGCTTCAACTGAGGGAGGTGCCGCAGCTTCCAATCCCTATCTCACGGGGGCCTTCCTGGACCATGTGAGTATAGCCAACTACAGGGCTGGGGGGCAAGACCAAGACCCTATATGCCGCAAACATCCAAGGAAGTGGTGTAGGTCTACCTAAAAGGAGAACTCCAAGACATGTAAATTGTACCAAAACTTGGTGGTTGGTACAAGCATTGAAGGGGGGGCATCACGATTACTGTTGAATGCCCACCACCCCTGCATATACCTCTGTCTGCCTCTTTTTTTTCTCTTCACCCCATTGCCCTGTTTAAATCCACCAGTGGTCACCTGGTATTTCAGGGGACATTTGGTGTTAAATAGATGTTGGTAGTAGTCCAAGCAGTAATAAGCGTCATGTGCTGTGTGTGTACTTATCTCAGATGGAGGTGAGCATGCCACCTATTTGGGGTGGGGAAATCAGCCAATGTTAAAATTCAGACTCACAGGCTTATTTCGGGCAGCAGTAGTCTGCTGCATTGTGGTCTGAGGGGGAATTCTCATATCTTATCTAATAAGGGTTTAAATTTTGCCTTGCTGAGATTCACAAAGAACCATCTGAGCATTACAGACCCCCTTTCACTTGCTACCTAGTTCTTCTGAACCTCATAGCAGCTAGTGCCCTATCCAAACTCGTGCCCCTATCCTAGGCATTTCTAACTGGTAGCTGGCAATAGAGGGGTCTAATATCCTACATGGCTGTTCAACTGAGTCTTGCTCAAGTACCTCGGGCATTGCGGCTGGCTTGGTAGTTTTGAGATCGCCGATTGGCTGATCTCAAAACTGGTGTATGACGTGCTGCAGCCGGCTGGCTGTCAGTCGCGGGAGCCACTGGTAAAGGTGAGTTTAGTGGCGACCCCGGGGGTTTCGCACCTTGCTACAGAATGCCACAGGGGCAAAGCAGTAGCCGGACCTGGGAACCTTTGGATTCCAGAAGCAGCAGCACAGGGTTTCTATCTGCTTTAATGTGTGTTTAGACTATGTCCCCTGCTGCCTGTGTCTTAATCATTTGTGTTGCCTCTGCTAATTTAAGCTTAAAGTGCTACTGCAGGCAATAGTAATTGTTACTCCATTGCATCGGGCTACATTTGGCACTGTCCTAAACTGTTTTTCAAGTCCCGGTTGCTAGGCAACATTAGAGCCTAGATCAGCACCAAAGTGTCGGGTGAGAGAGCAGGAGGTGGGGCGGTAGGTGCTGATGGAGAGAAAAGGTGGTTGGTTGGCAGGCGCTGATGGAGAGAGGAGGAGATGGGATGGCAGGTGCCACGCTGCTCTGTCCTGGCAGCTGCTGAGGGAGAGAGGAGGAAGTGGGACGGCAGGAGCCATGCTGCTGTCTCCTGGCATTGGCTGGGGGAGAGAGGAGAAAGTGTGGAGGCAGGTGCCTGCGCTGCTCTGGGAGAGAAAAGGAAGGTGGAGCAGCAGGCGCCTCTCATGTTTCTTCTCCCCCTACTCTCCCCCCATTGGCCGGCGAGGAGGGGAAAGCGGATGTGTGTCTCCGCTTGGCTGGGATGTCGGTGTCTGTCGGGGCATGATTCTTGGTTTTGCACCTTTAAAAAAGAAGAGACTGTGTACAGAAAAATACAATTCTGTGAAATTCTCACCTGTAGAATTGGTATTATACGTATACAGTACGTCCTGCTCCTGATATAATACTTACACTTGGGTAATCCTCCGCCAGATGGCGCTGCACTGCAGAGACATGCAAAACAGGCTCCTCCCAGCCCCTCAAATACCCGGGGACCTCCCACAAATCCCCAGCATTGAAAAGCAGTGAACCAGAAGCCGGGAGAATTTAACCACCAAAAACTGGTAATAACAATGATAACAATCACCATACAGGGGATCCAGAACAATGCAAAAACCAGGGTGGGGTGGAGCAGGACGTACTGTATACGTATAATATCAATTCTACAGGTGAGAATTTCACAGAATTGTATTATTACTAAGTATACAGTACGTCCTGCTCCAGATATAATACTTACACTTGGGACATCCAATAGCAGTGTCCATAAAGTAGGGTGGGATCCCCAACAAAAAGGCAACAGCAGGCAGTTTAAACCACTGCCGTCTGAAAAACCTTGCGGGCAAACACAGCATCAGTTGAGGCCCTAACATCAACCTTGTAAAACTTTGAAAAGGTATGAACAGAAGACCAAGTAGCGGCCTTGCAGACTTGTTCAACAGAAGCCTGGTGCTGGAAGGCCCAAGAGGCACCAATAGCACGAGTAGAATGAGCAGTAAGGTGAGAGGGGGGTACCTTCCCCTTGGCAGAATAGGCCTGAATCACAGCCTGACTAATCCATTTGCTAATAGTAGACTTGGCGGGAGCCAAACCCTTCCTAGGCCCGGAAGGCACGACGAAGAGAGCATCAGTCTTCCTGAAAGCCGCAGTGACTACCAGGTAATACTTCAAACACCTGACCACGTCCAAGGAATGCAGAACCCTTTCCTTATCGTTGCTAGGATTGGGACACAATGAAGGAAGAACGATATCCTGATTCAAATGAAAGGCAGACACCACCTTAGGCAGAAAATCCGGCTTGAAGCGGAACACCACCTTGTCCTGGTGTCTCTCATAGTACGGAGGCTGAATAGACAGAGCAGCCAGCTCAGACACACGCCTAACCGAAGTAATAGCCACCAAAAAGACAACCTTGAGAGTAAGAACAGCCAGAGCAGCATCATGAATAGACTCAAAGGGAGCACCCTGCAAGGCAGATAAAACCAAGTTTAAATCCCAAACAGGGACCATAGGTTTACGAGGAGGACGCACATGATTGACCCCCTGAAAGAAGGTCTTAACCAAATGATGCTGAGCAAAGGACTTCTGAAAGAAGACGGACAGGGCAGAAACCTGACCCTTCAGAGTACTGAGTTTTAGACCTAACTCCAAACTATGCTGTAAAAACTCCAAAACCCTAGGGACTGAAAACTCCCTACAGGGAAGAGACCTAGACTCACACCAGTCAATGTAGGTATGCCATACTCTATAATAGATGGCCGAAGAAGTCTTCTTCCTAGCCTGCACCATAGTACCTACCACAGAGGTAGACAAACCTTTCTCCATCAAGATGGAGGTTTCAGCAGGAGCCCTGAGTGAGCAGATCTGGTGCCCTTGGCAGGTCGTACTGGTCTACTGCCATTTGTACCACGTCTGCGAACCACACTCTTCTTGGCCACCTGGGGGCCACTAGAATCACAGGTACCCCTTCCAGAGCAATCTTGCGCAGAACCCTGCCCAGAAGGGGGAATGGTGGAAATACATACAGGAGCCGAAACTCCTTCCATGACATGGACAGGGCATCCGTGGCCAAGGCCAGAGGATCCTGAGACAGGGATACGAAGGCCGGGAGCTTGTGATTGTGAAGGGATGCAAACAGGTCCACATCCGGTAGACCCCATGGTGACACAGGGACTGGAATACCCTGTTGCAGAGGGACCATTCCCCCTGACGGGACGTCCCCCTGCTCAGAGCGTCTGCTAGCAGATTCTCCGCCCCCGGAATGTACACAGCCGAAATGCATTGGACATTGGCATTGTCAGCAGCCCACTGGCGCAACCAAACCGTGCGGCGTATAGCTACCGCCAGAGCAGAAGATCTGGCACACATCCTAATAGCATCATCCGATGCAGACAGGATAAAGTTCACAAACACATCACAGTTAGACAGTGCATTGATATCAGGAGGCAACTCATCTGGGCCATCGTGTGCATTCCTGACCACGGCCCTGAGCGCCACAGCCCTAATGGCTAAGGCACAAACCGGGCTCAGAGCCGCCCCCCCAAATGCAAAGGCATGGCATGCCAAATGGTCAATACGCCGGTCCTCAGAATCCCTCAGCGTAGTAGTGTCAGGGGAGTGCATAATAGAGGTGTTGGACAACCCTAGAATAGGAGCATCGATCTCGGGGGGGGGGGGGGGGGGCGATGACCAACACTTAACCATGTCAGCAGGGAAGGGATACTTCCTGTCCAAACTCTTAGGGATCCCGGGAAGTCTACTGGGATGTTCCCATTCTTTAAGCACAAGGTTATTGAAATGGGTTTGCTCGGGAAATTCCAGACGAGCCTTAGCAGTATGAAAGAGCTCACCCCTTTGCCTGGGAGCCGCAACAGGGGGAGAAATGGACAAAACCTAAAAAATCTGAACCAGCAGCCTGTCAGTATCATCCGGTGTCCAGTGCTCGGAACCAGACTCGTCATGACCCCTTGACTTCTCGTCGGATGACCCTGAGTCAGAGAACAGCTCCCCTTCGTCCGAGGGGGTATGGCCATATGGATGCAAAAACTTCCGTAGGGAAAAGAGCAGAGTCAGGGTTTAAATGCCGCTTCTTTGCGGTGGCCTTACACGCTAAGGTATTAGCAAGCAATTTTTCAACACTGGCCAGTCTAGTAGCCATATCAGGATGAGAATCCCCGCTTGTATTGGGGGTTAGACTCAGGCTTGGGGGAGTAGGTGAAGTGAGGCGAGGTGCAGGCCCAGCCACAGAAGAGGCGGGAAGAACCGATAGCGCCTGCTGTGCACAAGGGACGCAGACCCGTGCATTGTCACCGCTGCTAGGTAAGACCCCACAAGCTACACACAGCCGATGCCCCAATAACTCGCGGGGAAGTGGGAGTAATTTTAATAGGCCCAACCGGGAGCTACACTGGGCCGGGAGAAGCCACAGGATACCACAGTCTGAAAGACATAGGGAACAAGGATGTCAGAGCCATGCGCAAGAAAAAGAAATCATGAAAATCGCCCGCGAGGGCACTTACAGACCGAGGAGGTAGGATGGTCTTCACCATGCGCGCGCGACTAGCAGTAAAATGGCGTCAAGTGAACCTCGAAGGGCGGGCCAGACCTGGCCGTGACGCGGAGCGCGCCAAGCCAGGACCCCGCCCCCCCGGAGAGCACGAAGCTCCAAACCCGTAGTCAGTATAGACAGCAGGAGAATGACACTTGAAAGGAATTGATCGAGTGGATTACTTCAGAAAAGCCACTACGACACTAAAGGAGACGCCGCCACCCGTGAAGTACAGCCAATACAGGAAAGACGCGGCGGCGACCGATACCAAATAAAAGGGGCAAACAGCGTGGCTCTGACACCCATTCAAGGGCAATACTAAGGCCATAAGCGTGTAATAGGGTACACTAAGGCCACCATACGCACACACCCCTCCCCCCCCTCTCTTTCCCCCCGGGCTAAGGGGGGAACGAGGGAGGATGGCGACCCTTTGGACAGGGTCCACCGCTACATGGGGCGTGGGGCAATGATGCGGGAGGGGCATCCCCTGAAGGCTCACCATCAGCCTAAACCGCCTACCCTTTGGTGGGGGACTGCGGTGGAGCGTGGCTCCATAAGCACACATGGTGCTGCCTACCTTCACCCGACCAGCGCAGCCCAGGCTGGGAGGCACATCACAAAGACGACGGGTGGGAGTAGTCCAACAGGGCCGCAGGCTGTAATAGTCCCGCTCACCTGCGAGAGAGTGATACTTCATGTCTTCGCAGTCGGCACTGCAGAGAAATCTGGGGATTTGTGGGAGGTCCCCGGGTATTTGAGGGGCCGGGAGGAGCCTGTTTTGCATGTCTCTGCAGTGCAGCGCCATCTGGCGGAGGATTACCCAAGTGTAAGTATTATATCTGGAGCAGGACGTACTGTATACTTAGAATAATGAGTACGAAGGAACTACCTGGGCATCATTCACCTGTGACCTGTGACAGTCTAGTCCTTCAATGGACAGTCCCAAGGACACTTTCTCTTATCCTTTGCTGTATCTAGCTGATGTTCAGACAAATGACGGTCTGATCTTACCTGTGATGAGGTTTTTCACTATTTGTTACTCTGTGGTGATGTTAATGCATTTATGAGTAACTCCGCCTTGTACAGTATTAAAGTATTTGGTCTAGCTTGGACACTAGCAAAACACCTAATGTCTTGCTTTGGGAAAGGCACCTTCTAGAAAAGTTTGCATTCTGGTGTCAGTAACTGTTTATGTACCAACCTGAATGATCCTCCTTGATATTCTTCCGGTAACAGTTTTCCATTTCTTGCTTTTTGTGCCAGAGACTGTGAAAGAAAAAAAAAACAACAGGATGTTACCTACATTGGTCTCACACATTGTTACCACAAAACTCGATATAACATCTAGCAATCGGAGTCCGATTGGTTGTATGAGACTTGCTGATTCTATGCGGTGTCCTACCCTGACCCTTAGCTTAGTCATGCAATCTGCAGTCTAACATCATATTGCTAGCAGGACTTTTATTTCATTAGTAAATAGAAAAGGCTTGCACAATATAAAATGATGTGGATATGGCTCATATTAGGGGATACCCAAAGAAAAATACCATTTTGTGAGTACTCACCTGTAAAATGGATATTGTCAGTGTGTCACACACCCCGCTTCCCCTTTAATTCTAACGATCGGGTTACTCCACCAGCAGGTGGCGACGTTGCAGAGAGAAGTCTTGAAAACGAGCACCTCCTGGCCTACATATACCTGGGACCTCCCACTTAACACCCAGTGAATTCAAACAGCAGTAAGACAAGGTACCAGGAAAACGGTAACCTCAAAATAAAATAAAGGAAGCTTCACCATATAGAGGATCCAGGATACCAAAAAGGGCGGGTGAAGCGGGGTGTGTGACACACTGACAATATCCATTTTACAGGTGAGTACTCACAAAACGGTATTATTCTCAGTGTGTCACACACCCCGCTCCCCCTCTTACGATCGGGACATCCAAAAGCAGTGTCCACAAGGGATGGGTATCCGAAGGCAAAATGAAGCATAACGACTGCGGTCTGCAGAACCTTGCGGCCAAACACAGCATCCGCTGAGGCCCGCACATCAACCTTGAAAAACTTAGAAAAAGTATGAACAGAAGACCAAGTAGCAGCCTTACAAACTTGTTCAACAGAAGCTTGGTGCTGAAAAGCCCAAGATGCTCCAACGGCGCGAGTAGAATGAGCAGTGATACGAAAAGGGGGAACTTTCCCCTTAGCAGAATAGGCCCCAATAATGGCCTGACGTATCCATTTGCTAATGGAAGACTTGGCCGGAGCCAAACCCTTCCTAGGCCCACAGGGCACAACAAAAAAGGCATCAGTTTTACGAAAAGGAGAAGTAGTAATCAAATAGTACTTAACACAGCACATCCAAACAATGCAAAACCCTCTCCTTGTCATTCTTAGGCTTAGGACACAAGGAGGGAAGAACAATATCCTGATTCAAATGAAAAGCAGAAACAACCTTAGGAAGAAAGTCCGGTTTGAACCGAAAGACCACCTTGTCCTGATGCCTCTCAAAGTAGGGCGCCTGAATCGACAAGGCCGCCAACTCCGAGACACGCCGAACCGAAGTGATAGCCACCAAGAAGGCAGTCTTCTGAGTCAAGGTAGACAGAGCAATATCCTGCAAGGGCTCAAAGGGAGGAGCCTGAAGAGCAGAAAGAACCAAGTTCAAGTCCCAAACAGGGAGCAATGGCTTCCTGGGAGGCCGCACATGCGTAACCCCCTGGAAAAAAGTTTTAACTAAGGGATGAAGCGCAAAAGGCTTCTGAAAAAAGATAGCCAAGGCAGAAACCTGCCCTTTCAAAGTACTCAGCTGGAGACCAGAGTCCAGCCCTGGTTGCAAAAAAAACAGAATCCTGGAAACCGAAAAGACCCTACAAGGCAAAGACCTAACCTCACACCAAGCGATATAGGCTCTCCAAGTCCTATAGTAGATGGTAGAAGAAGACCTCTTCCGGGCACAGATCAGAGTCTTAACAACTGAGTCAGAAAGACCCTCCTCCTTCAAGATGAAGGTTTCAGCAGCCAAGCCGTCAAACCCAGCGTTGGTAAATTGGGGTAACACAGCCGACCCTGAGTGAGCAGATCGGGCCGAAGAGGCAGAACGATCTGATCCACCGCCAGTCGAACGATGTCTGCGAACCATATTCGCCTTGGCCACCTTGGAGCCACGGGAATGGCGGACACCCTTTCCAGAGCCAGCTTCCGTACCACCTTGCCTAGCATGGGTATCGGAGGAAAAAGGTACAGAAACCCCAGATCCCCCCAGCTCAGGGACATGGCGTCCACCGCCAGAGCCAGAGGATCCTGGGAGAGCGACACGAAGGTCGGAAGCCTGCAATTGTGACGAGAGGCAAACAGGTCCACCTCCGGTGTCCCCCAACGGAGACACAGCGACCGAAAAACTTGAGGATGGAGAGCCCATTCTCCCAGACGGGAAGAGCACCTGCTCAACAGATCCGCTTCCCTGTTTTCCACACCCGGAATGTAAACTGCCGAGAGACAAGGAACATGGGCCTCCGCCCAGGTCAGGATCAGGGAGACCTCTCTGAGGGCACCCAGACTGCGAGTCCCTCCCTGAGGATTGATGTAAGCAACCGCTGTTCGATTGTCCGAACGAACCTGAAGGCCCAGAACATGTTGAGTCAAAAGAACAAGAACCAGACGGATGGCTCTCAGTTCCAGAACATTGATGGGCAAGTGGGCCTCTCAAGGTCCCCACTGCCCCTGAAACTGAAGATCCTTCCAGAATCCCTCCCATCCCGAAAGACTGCCGTCCGTGGTGACAATTTCCCAAAGAGGAGTCAGGAAAGACCTGCCCCTCAAGAGATTGGTTGAGACCAACCACCATTGAAGGGACTGCCGGACCTGGGAGGATAACTGGAAGGGCCGATCCAACGACCGTGGTCGCCGGTCCCAAGACGCCAACAGATGAAGCTGAAGCGTCCTTGTGTGAAATTGAGCAAAAGGAACTGCCTCGAAAGAGGCAACCATCAACCCTACCAGTCTCATCCCCAGACGGATGGACGGTCGAGGATTGGAAAGAAGGAACCGAGCCAATTCCTGAATCCGACAAATCTTGGATTGAGGCAGAAACACCCTGTGTTGACAAAATTCCAACCACATTCCCAGAAAGGACACCACCCTGGCCGGGGCAGGGGAGGACTTGGGAAAGTTGATCACCCAACCGAAGCTTTCCAGCGTGGAGACCACCGTCCTGGTGTCTGTCTCTGATTGATTGAGAGAAGGAGCCATGATGAGAAGGTCGTCCAGATAAGGTACGACACGAATGCCCTGAGATCTGAGAATGGCCATCACCCCTGCCAGCACCTTGGTGAACACTCTTGGAGCCGAGGTAAGGCCGAACGGAAGTGCCACGAATTGAAAGTGCCGATCCTTCATCACGAACCGAAGAAAACGTTGATGAGCCTGGCAGATGGGAACATGAAGGTAAGCATCCGTGGGTTGTTCCCATTCCTTAAGGACAACCCTCACAAAGTGTTGTTGCCTGGGAAATACCAAACGAGGCTGGGGCACATCAAACAACTCACCTTTTGGTGGGGGGACCGCCTCGGGTGGATCCAAGGCCAAAATTTCAAACATTTGAGCCAAAATGGAAGGAGTGTCAAGGGACACCCCCGCAGCCTGATCGCCAGCGGTACCAACCAATTGCTGGTCTGCAGGCTCTTCTGACTCCTCAAGGAGTTCCCCTCCTTAGCAGGGGGACAATCGGACCAATCCAATACTTCAAACACCTCATTCACCAGAACAGGCGATGCCGGAGAAAGGTGCTTCCGCTTAGCCGTAGCCTTCTGAGCCACCGTGGCGGAAACTATTTTCTAGAGGTTGGCCAATCGTGCACACACCTCGGATTGCCAATCCCCACCTTTGACAACGTCACACGGGGTCCGGAATAGGTGAGGGGGGTAGGAGATGACGGAAGTTGCGAGGAGCCAGAAGCTGGAGTGCCGGACTGGCGCGCAATATTCTGCTTTGCACATGGAATACATATTATGACATCATCGCCTGGGAGCGGAGCCCCACAACCCCCACACAGCCTGGATAGCCCCGAAGAGCCATTTCCGGTAATGTCGGAAGCCTTCATATGGTGAAATTATGGTATTCGCAATAACCCAGGGATTTACGCATTAAGCAACCCGGGATGCCCCTTTTATAATTAAAGTCCCGGGAGTGGGAGGATTTTTAAGCCTAGGAGAATCCCAATTTGGAGAATAAGACTAGCCAGGTATATCAGACCGGGAGACCCACTGCAGTGAGGGGATCCCAGAATCTGTAAGGGAAAAGAGACCACAATTAGTCCCCCAAAGAAAGTTTTGCCAGCATGCGTCACACACATACACCAAACAGAAAGTAACAGTAAAATATAAAAACAGTATATACAAAGGCAAGAGAGGTATATACAGCCCATGACAAAGATATTTATATATATATATATTTATATATATATATATATATATATATATATATATATATATATATAACAAATATGTGCCTCCATGAGGGGGAAGCTATACCACTCCAAAGTGTTGTAGCCAAAGTAACAGGGAAACTCGCAAGCAACAGCCATTAGTATGCATAACACAGACAACCATGCAAGACAACAAACCCTGTTTGAATAACGGCGCCCTCCTCAGCCGAGCTAGGGACCGCTGCCTGTTGCTGAGAGCCTCCGTGTAGTGAGGACTCCGCCAGTGAAAGAGGAAGGGAGGCGGGCCGGGTTCAGCGAGCGAAGTGCTCCGGCCCCGCCCCCGCCGGAGAACTATACAGCGCCGAGAGGGAGCGCGGCCCCGCCCCCTAAGACACGATCAGCGCGGCCCGCCGAATGGCGGCGTCGTGTGCAAACGGGCGCCAACAGATGCCCTCAATCCCCCAGCACAGACCAGGAAAAGTTTTTTAAATAAGCTACAAAAGAGCCCCAGCAGCTCGGGACCCGCGCCCGCACGCCGCGGCGCAGACCCCGCTGCCAGCGCTCCCCAAACACACCTACAAGTGTAAAACACCCCATACACACCCCCCCCCAACGCGAAGGGACCAAGCGGGAGAAGGTGGCCAAGGGGAACATCGGGACAGGGGCATCCCAAATCCGGATCACCATGCCGGATAGCCGCATTGCCCCACGCGTGGGGGTGAGCGGAGGAGATAAGGTCCTAGGCACCATATAGTGCCATCTACCGTTGCCCAGCCAGCAGCCTAGGCTGGGAGGCTTCCGTTATCTATCTAGGCATATAAACAATTGACTGGGCAGAAATAGACCAAAAGGGGATGCCGGGGTCTGACCCCGGCTACCTGCAAGCAGGAGACTTCTTTCTTCTGTCTCGTCTCATCTTGCAGAGAGAAAACACTGGGTGTTAAGTGGGAGGTCCCAGGTATATGTAGGCCAGGAGGGGCTCGTTTTCAAGACTTCTCTCTGCGAGCAAAATCTCACCGATCTGCTGCCCCCCTTTGGGCACTATTTACTCCCCTCGCCAGGGGATCCATTTTCTGGGTCCCTCAGGTGGCGCCATCTTGCATCCCATCAGGCACTGCGCACACCTGAAATCCCGCGAGACTTCGCTGAGCGGCACGGGACTTTGAAGAGCACTTACAGACTGCTAAGCTGGCAGGGGCCAGAGGATTGAGCCCTGAAGCATCCAAAAGGTAAGCAGGGGCCGATGGGGGGGGGGGAATTTATTCATTTCATTTCATATTTATTTCAGGTCCGATGTTCCTCTTTAAATTGGCTCGAAACCTATAAGATTCCAGGGCCGCTGGACTCCCTCCCCCTGATTCTTGATGCCCCGCTGTGTGAAACCCCCCAGGTCGCCCGGAAACTCACCTTCTCTCCCAGTCCAATGGCACACGTGTGAGCAGCTGGCGCATCCCCGTTATCCCTTTAGCAGGGTGTGCGCCCGCGCCAGGCATTTTTGAGTGGGGCCAGGACCAAAACCCAGGATAGTCAAAATCCTGGGTTTTGGTCCACTTTAAGATGGGAGCCAAAGTCTTTTCTTGACCTTTTTTTTTTTTAAATATTAACACTACTGTAAGACGGGGTAAACCCAGGCAGACGGGGTAAACCCCAATCCAGTTGTTGAAGGGAGGCTCTATTTATTGCCCCCAATACATAACAGATTTGTCTGAAACGCATGAGGTGTAAGTAAAGTAAAGCTGAAGGGCCCCATTTAATAGCCTCGTCACATTTAGTTACGTCACAGCTGAGAAGCCATCCTTTTTTAGTGAATCAGGACGGGTTACTATGGTGTGACCAATCCTCGCTGCAGATTCTCCCCATCATCCTGGCAATGTGGAGGATGAAAATGACCACAGATCGGACCGTGTGCATTGGATCAAGTCATGCTGCTACATCTGGTGATATTACCATTAACAATAGAGACAGAGTGCTAACAGCCCCCAACCGCCCAAGGACCCAACCTCTCTACAGCATCACAGATCACAGCCAGACCTAGGATCACAAGTATATAGCTTTCTTTAACCATCTATTTATTGCACTGGTGCACTGGTTTTCCACACCCTGTACATACAGATTGCTCACGTTAAAATTCATCCTACCTGCATCTACTGCATGTTATGAGCCTTTAAACATCCAAGATTGATGCTCATGGAGCATCAGGCAGCCTGCAAATGGGAAGTGTCTTCTGACTGTGTCGCTTTGCATTCTGGGATTGCTGTCCTTTCCCTGACCCCAGCTCTGCTCTATTTGTGCAAAGCACAGCTAAAACCCCGCCCCCTGTACTTTATCCTGCTCTCCTCAGTATGTGATGCTTCTGAGTCAAGATGGCGACACCCGTATCTTAGAGTCCTGAACAGAGTTGCAGCCCAGTGGGGGAAAGAGTAATAAGTGACTAAAAACTTAAAATATATTAATTTTAGATGCTGGAAAATATTTTTTTAAGGGTTTGGGCTTTTCATTAAATGATGGTGAAGGTCCGGTTTAAGTTCAGTTTTGAGTCTTAAAAGTGGATGCTTGCATCGGCAGGTGGTAGGTGCACAGCTACTGTCTCCCAGCAAGGGGCCAGAAAAGATCTGCCCACCAACAGGTTCCTTGAGTCCAGCCACCATGAGAGGGACCGCCTGGCTAGGGGGGACAGAACCAAGACCTGATCCAGGGACACAGGGTCCCTGTCCCATACAGACAAGAGGTGGAGTTGAAGAGGCCACGTGTGGAACTGAGCATAAGGAACCACCTTGAAGCAGGACACCATCAGGCCCACCAGCTGCATTCCCTGCCTGATGGAAGGATGAGGGCAGGACAGAAGGAGCTGAGCTTGCGCCTGCAGACTGTCCACCTTCTGCTTTACCAAAGAGGGAGACAGGGAAGATTTGGAGTGGTTTATCACCCAGCCGAATGACTCCAGAGTGGTCACCACAAGAATGTTGTCCAAATAGGGAAGAATGCGAATGCCCTGAGCTCTCAGCAGAGCCATAATGCCCGCCAGCACCTTGGTGAATACCCTGGGAGCTGAAGTAAGACCGAAGAGCAATGCCACAAACTGGTAATGCTGATCCTCCAGAGCAAACCTGAGGAATCTCTGATGACCTGAAAAAACTGGAATGTGGAGGTAAGCATCCTTGATGTCCACAGAGGTCATGAAGTCCCCTGGGCATAGTGAACTTACAGCGGAGCGCAGAGTCTCCATGCGAAACCTCCTGGGTCTGACAAACTTGTTGAGAAGCTTTAAATCCAGGATGGGCCTGACAGACCCATCTCTTTTGGGAACAGTGAAAAGGTTGGAATAGTAGCCTTTGCCCCTTTCCCCTAAGGGCACTTGTCAAATGACCCCCAGCTCCTGTAGATTGTGCACAGCAAGCAACAGGCCCTGAGCTCACAGAGGTTCTTGAGGCATCCGGGATCTGATGAATCTTGGGGGTGGCCAGGCTGCCAACTATCTTGTAACCAGAGGACACTACCTCCTGAATCCACCGGTCTGAGACATGACGCCTCCAGACGTGAGCAAAGAGCCGAAGCCGTCCCCCCACCCAGATGGGTGAGGGTGCCCCTTCATGCCTGAGGGGGCTTGGGGAAGACTTAGATTTGGAACCCCAGGAGGATCCAGGGCCGCCACGTCCTCTGCCCCAGAAATCTCCTCGGGCCCCTGCAAATGATGCTCCCCTTCCCACTCTGGACCCACGGTAGGAGGGAAGAAAGGAACCTGAACCCCGAAAGGGCCGAGACTGTCTCTTTCGCTGGGGTAACTTGCCTCCCTTAGCAAACAGGTCCAGGCGATCCCCAAAAAGATGCAGCCCTTTAAAGGGGAACCCAGTGAGAGCCTTCTTGGCAGCGTTGTCAGCTGCCCACTGGCGCAGCCAAACCGAGCGGCGTATAGCCACCGCTAAGGCAGAAGCCCTGCCACACATTCTAATCGCATCATCCAAGGCAGAGAGGACATATGCAACAAATTCATCACAACGCAGAAGAGCACTATACTCAGCACTAGCTGCCTCATCAGGAGCCCCATCTAAAATACTCCTGAGCAGAGTCCTAATAGCCACAGCTGTAATGGCACAAATTGGGCGCAGCGCAGACCCCGCACAGGCAAAGGCATGGGAAGCCAGCTGATCAATGCGCCGGTCCTCACCATCTCTCAGTGTAGGGGAGTCAGGGGAATGCATGACAGAAGTGTTGGACAACCCCAGAATTGGAGCATCCACCTCTGGAGGGGACGACCAATGCTTAACCACTTCACCTCTTATCCCAATTTTTAGGCACCCCAGGGAGCCTGCTCGGTCACTCCCACTTCTTGAACACAAGATTATTAAAGTGAGTTTGCTCAGGAAGCTCCAAACGTGGCTTAGCCGTGTGAAACAACTCCCCCTGCTGCCGAGGAGCCGTGGCAGGAGGAGAGATAGAAAGCACTTCAAAGATGTAAGCCAAAAGCCTGTCAGTATCATCTGGAGCCCATGGGTCAGAGCCAGAATCAGCATAACCCTTAGATGATCAGATGATTCTGAATCAGAAAACAATTCCCCTTCTTCCAGGGGGGTATAGCCAGCCAGGTCAAATAATTCCTCAGCCTCCATAGGAAATAAGTTAACGCCAGGTGCCAGATGCAGCCTCTTAGCCGAGGCCTTACGTGCAGTAGAGCCAGCAATCAGCTTCTCAATACTAGCCACCCTGGTAGACAAATCAGGCTGAGACTCCCCACTGGTATGCACCTCACTGGGAGTCAGATGTAAGCATGGGGGAGTGGGCGAAGCCACAAGGGGCGTAGGCCCAGCCACAGGTAACCCAGATTGCAGCGCAAGCGCCCGCTGGGCACCGGGTACACAGACCCACACATTGTCATCACTAGTAGGGGACACCCCACACGCCACACACAGCCGGGCTTGTCCCAAAGGGACCCCAAGCACATTATCCTGAGAAGCCTCCATATGGTGATTATCGCGGCCACCGGCCAATAGGAATTTACACAATAAAGTCATCCGGAATGCCCCAATAACCCGCTAGGGAAGTGGGAGGTAAAGGCAGAGTAGGCCTCTAATAGCAACTAAATAGAGGGGATAGGCCGGGAGAAACCACAATTAAGTTTGACCCGCCTGCAAGACATAAACAAAAAGTCCCGTAAGCGGTATGCATACACAACAATAAAATAAAGATAAGCCAGCCCACAGGGGCACTTACGGACCGCGGTAGGTAGAAGCCAGCCACGCAGCACGAGAAGGCAAAATGGCGCCCGCAAATATGTACCTCGAGGAGCGGGCCGCGGAGACAGTGAATGCGGAACGCGCCATCCGCAAGGCCCGCCCCCCCAAAGAGCGCGAAGGCGCCCACATGACCATATCAGCCAATGATGGCGCAGCAGCGCCTGAGGTAAAGTCGCTGCCGACCGCGGAACGGCGTACGGCATTTTTAAAAGCAACCAGTGCAACCAACACACGCGCGGCAACACAAGACAAGCCATACCACGTAAACCATAAGAGTGAAGAATACACTACAACACACACCACACACCCTCCCCCCTCCCGAGAATACCAGGGAAGGCGAGGGAGGGCAGCGGCCAACCTAACAGGAGCCCACAGATGGGCAGGGGGCGAAGCGCGGGAGGGGCATCCCATAAGGCTCACCATGGGCCTATACCGCCTACCCTTTGGGGGGGGATTGCGGTCGGAGCAGCGCTCCTTAAGCACCTGACAACGGTGCTGCATACCGTCACCCGACCAGTGCAGCCAAAGCTGGGAGGCATGAAAAAGAGGAACGGGTAGGAATAGTCCTACAGGGCCGCAGCTAATAGCCCCGCTCACCTGCGAGTAAAGAGAGCCATCTTCTTGTCATCGCAGAGCCGACTGCAGAGAAGTTCTGGGGAATTTGTGGGAGGTCCCTGGAATATAAGGGGCCGGGAAAAGCCACTTTTTTGCTGTCTCTGCAGTCCAGCGCCATCTTGTGGACGTATAACCCAAACGTAAGGAATTACTATCTGGAGCAGGACGTGCTGTATACTTAGAATAACTCACCTTTCCCCGATCCAACGGAGCATGCACGGGCTCTCATGCAATGAGAGCCGCCCACTGAGACTATGCCATTCAGCAGGCGAATTGGGATGCCCCACTGTGTGAAACCCCACAGGAAGCCTGTGAAAACTCACCTTATCCTGCTCCAATGGCACATGAGTAGGCTCCAATGAGAGCTGCCCACTGAGACTACGCCATTCGGCAGGTGGCTCTCATTGTTTACAAGTGCACAAGTTTACAAGCGGCAGTGCACACTCCCAATTCATTTCAGGGAGAGCTGTTTGCTGAATGACGTAGTTACAGCGGCTCTCATTGAACAAGAGTCTGAGCATGCACTGTTAGAGTGTGGACAGGTGAGTTTTTATGGGCTGTGCAGAGTTTTACACAGCGGGATGCCCTGGGAGCATGGACCAAAACCCCAAATCCTGGGTATTGTTCAGCTTTAAAGTGGACCTGGGTTGTGGTCCTTTCGCCCGGGGCTGCGTGAAACCCCCCAGGACTCCGAGAGCAACTCACCTCTTCACGGTCCCATGGCGTGTCTAAGAGCAGCAGCTCTGAGCGCCCTGACGGACGCATCCCCCGCTTCCCTCTAACAGGGAGTGTGCCCGCCACTTACAAATGCCTGGCACGGACACGCGCTCTGCTAGAGGGATAACGGGATGCAGCAGCGTGCGCTGTTGAACTGGCAAACGAGGTAAGTGAATGGGGCGACGTAGGGGAGTTGCACACAGTAGGGCATCCCGGTTTGGGATGCCCCAGGGGGGGGGGGAAATCGATTGACCCGGGAATCTTCTAGATGCTAGAGGTGGGGTTTAGGAAAGCAATTTACTAAGCTTTAATTTTTTGACTGGAGACGCGCTTTCAAGAAAACCTAAACCCATTATTGCCACTGTGTCAGGGTCCTGTTCTACAAGGACACATAACTAACTGCCCAGTTCTATGCAGTCTACCTTTACTACACAGCAGCACTTTAAAAAGCCAAAACAGAAGCAGAAGCAGAGTCCGGAGCCGCAGGGCGTGTATGGTGGGCGAGTATGCCGCACTGGCTTCCTGAACATGCCCGCACATGGCAGGGCTGAGCCATCATGGAAAACACCCAGAGAAAGTGATTGCACTCTTTGAAATTGGCCCAAGCAGCAGTCATGTGGCAGCCACGCATCCCTCGCAGGGGAGGGTGGGGTTGCCAGTTTCTTAGGAATCACACAAGCATCCTGTCCCCAACCTCGCATAAGCCTTCTATGGGAACGCCTCAAGCCACAGGCGGGCTGCCACCAAGCTGTAATGAGGCTCAGGCTGACCTGTCAGTGCGCTGCAGCCAAATGTTCAACTCTACTTTTTTATTTATTCTCGTCCCTGATCCCGGTTACTGTACTAATAAACCTGTCCTCCTGTGTAAAGTGTAAATCTACCCCCCCCCCCTCAACAGCTGTTGGGGTGTGCTCTTCAGAAAGAAGGCTCTCCGTTGGCTCAGCAGGTCTCTTTTCCTCCAGATCTCTCTCTGGTCTGCAGCAGAATTTACTATTTCTGTTATCTGGCCCTTACCAGTTTCTGTCTCTCTCCCATGCGCGATCTCTCCATCTTAATCTGGTATCACCTGTTTATCATCCATTTTCCACATTATAGCTTTTGTCACTATGCTCTTTTCCAAATTCTATTCTTCCTGTTTTATATCCAACCTCCATAACTCTCTCATCACTTCCCCTACTTTACACAATCTCTCCATCCCTCTCTTTCACATTCTTGCTCCAGTTCTCTCTTTCATTCTCTGTCCATCTTTCTTTCATTTTCTTTTTTTCATTCTCTCTCAATCCCCCTCTCTCACATTCTTGCTTAATCTTTTTTACATTTCCTCATCTCTTTCTCACATTCTCCCCATCTCTCTCGTTTTCCTTCTTCCCATCTTACTTTTACATTCTCTCGCCATCTCTCCCTATCACATTCTCTCGCCATCTCTCCCTTTCACATTCTCTCGCCATCTCTCCCTTTCACATTCTCTCGCCATCTCTCCCTTTCACATTCTCTCGCCATCTCTCCCTTTCACATTCTCTCGCCATCTCTCCCTATCACATTCTCTCGCCATCTCTCCCTATCACATTCTCTCGCCATCTCTCCCTTTCACATTCTCTCGCCATCTCTCCCTTTCACATTCTCTCGCCATCTCTCCCTTTCACATTCTCTCGCCATCTCTCCCTTTCACATTCTCTCACCATCTCTCCCTTTCACATTCTCTCGCTTTCACATTCTCTCGCCATCTCTCCCTTTCACATTCTCTCGCTTTCACATTCTCTCGCCATCTCTCCCTTTCACATTCTCTCGCTTTCACATTCTCTCGCCATCTCTCCCTTTCACATTCTCTCGCTTTCACATTCTCTCGCCATCTCTCCCTTTCACATTCTCTCGCTTTCACATTCTCTCGCCGTCTCTCCCTTTCACATTCTCTCGCCGTCTCTCCCTTTCACATTCTCTCGCCGTCTCTCCCTTTCACATTCTCTCGCCGTCTCTCCCTTTCACATTCTCTCGCCGTCTCTCCCTTTCACATTCTCTCGCCGTCTCTCCCTTTCACATTCTCCCCGTCTCTCCCTTTCACAATCTCCCCCTCCATCTCTCTTTCACATTTTCCCCATCTCTCTATCACATTCTCTCTCTCCATCTCTCTATCACATTCTCTCTCTCCATCTCGCTTTCACATTTCCCCATCTCCCCTTCACATCCTCACTCCCCATCTCTTCTTCACATCTTCTCTCCGTCTTTCCCTTTCACATTTTCTCTCTAGCTTTCCCTTTCACATTTTCTCTCCATCTTTCCCTTTCACATTTTCTCTCCATCTTTCCCTTTCACATTTTCTCTCCATCTTTCCCTTTCACATTTTCTCTCCATCTTTCCCTTTCACATTTTCTCTCCGTCTTTCCCTTTCACATTTTCTCTCCGTCTTTCCCTTTCACATTTTCTCTCCATCTTTCCCTTTCACATTTTCTCTCCATCTTTCCCTTTCACATTTTCTCTCCATCTTTCCCTTTCACATTTTCTCTCCATCTTTCCCTTTCACATTTTCTCTCCATCTTTCCCTTTCACATTTTCTCTCCATCTTTCCCTTTCACATTTTCTCTCCATCTTTCCCTTTCACATTTTCTCTCCATCTTTCCCTTTCACATTTTCTCTCCATCTTTCTCTTTCACATTTTCTCTCCATCTTTCTCTTTCACATTTTCTCTCCATCTTTCTCTTTCACATTCTCTCTCACCATCTCTCTCTTTCACATTCTCTCTCTTCATCTTTCTCTTTCACATTCTCTCGATCTTTCTCTTTCACATTTTCTCTCCATCTTTCCCTTTCACATTTTCTCTCCATCTTTCCCTTTCACATTTTCTCTCCATCTTTCCCTTTCACATTTTCTCTCCATCTTTCCCTTTCACATTTTCTCTCCATCTTTCCCTTTCACATTTTCTCTCCATCTTTCCCTTTCACATTTTCTCTCCATCTTTCCCTTTCACATTTTCTCTCCATCTTTCCCTTTCACATTTTCTCTCCGTCTTTCCCTTTCACATTTTCTCTCCGTCTTTCCCTTTCACATTTTCTCTCCATCTTTCCCTTTCACATTTTCTCTCCATCTTTCCCTTTCACATTTTCTCTCCATCTTTCCCTTTCACATTTTCTCTCCATCTTTCCCTTTCACATTTTCTCTCCATCTTTCCCTTTCACATTTTCTCTCCATCTTTCCCTTTCACATTTTCTCTCCATCTTTCCCTTTCACATTTTCTCTCCATCTTTCCCTTTCACATTTTCTCTCCATCTTTCTCTTTCACATTTTCTCTCCATCTTTCTCTTTCACATTTTCTCTCCATCTTTCTCTTTCACATTCTCTCTCACCATCTCTCTCTTTCACATTCTCTCTCTTCATCTTTCTCTTTCACATTCTCTCGATCTTTCTCTTTCACATTTTCTCTCCATCTTTCCCTTTCACATTTTCTCTCCATCTTTCCCTTTCACATTTTCTCTCCATCTTTCCCTTTCACATTTTCTCTCCATCTTTCCCTTTCACATTTTCTCTCCATCTTTCCCTTTCACATTTTCTCTCCATCTTTCCCTTTCACATTTTCTCTCCATCTTTCCCTTTCACATTTTCTCTCCATCTTTCCCTTTCACATTTTCTCTCCATCTTTCACATTTTCTCTCCATCTTTCTCTTTCACATTTTCTCTCCATCTTTCTCTTTCACATTCTCTCTCACCATCTCTCTCTTTCACATTCTCTCTCTCCATCTTTCTCTTTCACATTCTCTCGATCTTTCTCTTTCACATTTTCTCTCCATCTTTCCCTTTCACATTGTCTCTCCATCTTTCCCTTTCACATTGTCTCTCCATCTTTCCCTTTCACATTGTCTCTCCATCTTTCCCTTTCACATTTTCTCTCCATCTTTCCCTTTCACATTTTCTCTCCATCTTTCTCTTTCACATTTTCTCTCCATCTTTCTCTTTCACATTTTCTCTCCATCTTTCTCTGTCACATTCTCTCTCACCATCTCTCTCTTTCACATTCTCTCTCTCCATCTTTCTCTGTCACATTCTCTCTCTCCATCTTTCTCTGTCACATTCTCTCTCCATCTTTCTCTGTCACATTCTCTCTCTCCATCTTTCTCTGTCACATTCTCTCTCTCCATCTTTCTCTGTCACATTCTCTCTCCATCTTTCTCTGTCACATTCTCTCTCCATCTTTCTCTGTCACATTCTCTCTCTCCATCTTTCTCTGTCACATTCTCTCTCTCCATCTTTCTCTGTCACATTCTCTCTCCATCTTTCTCTGTCACATTCTCTCTCTCCATCTTTCTCTGTCACATTCTCTCTCTCCATCTTTCTCTGTCACATTCTCTCTCTCCATCTTTCTCTGTCACATTCTCTCTCTCCATCTTTCTCTTTCACATTCTCTCTCTCCATCTTTCTCTTTCACATTCTCTTCCCATCTCTCCCTTTACAGTCTCTCTCCCCATCATTCTCTTTCCCATTCTCTCTCTCCATCTTTCTCTTTCCCATTCTCTTTCTCCATCTCTCTCTTTCCCATTCTGTCTCTCCATTTTTCTCTTTCCCATTCTCTCTCAATCTCTCTATTTCACACTTTCTCTCTCCATATTTACCTTTTACATTTTCTCTCTCCATCTCTCTTTCCCATTCTCTCCATTTTTCACATTCTCTCTCTCCATCTCTTTTTCACATTCTCTCTCTCCATCTCTTTCTTTCACGAATGCACAGCATAAAGCCTTAGTTTTGAAGGCACGCCTGGCCTTTCTGAACGGGAGCGTGCACAGCTGCAGGGATGCCCGGGAATGTAGTGACGGCTCGGGATGACAGCGAGGGACCGGGTAAAGGTAAGGGGGCTTGTGGGCGATCTGGGGAGGGGCTCACACACAGTGGGGCATGCTAAATAGACATGCCCCAGAGTCACCTAGTCGGCATCAGCGGTGATAGGTCTAATTTAAAGGGCACACTTCACTTCCCGCATGTTTTCCATATCACTACTCCTAAGTGCCACAGGTGAGAAGGTGTGAAAGGGCCCTAACAGAGACTGATGGAGGGGCCAATTCATAGTTCTTGTTTACTTGTCCTGTGACTGAACGCGGCCCATTGACAAGAATGGCGTCACGTGTAGGAAGCGCCACAATCCCATAACTGTGACTCCGCATACAAAGAGCTTGAGTGTTCAGGAAGAACCAGGAAACAGGCTCAGGCAGTTTATGATCCTCTACAAAGCGTATATTGGGAGTGCGAGCTCTAACCAATGTTACGGAGCCACATTGCGCAATCCCGTGTCACATATAGTCGCCGCTACAGAGCGACAAGAATCTCAGAAATGCAGAAAAAGAACACAAACATGCACATTAAGAATACCAGATTCTCAGCTTGGCTTCTTTCCCCTTTCTGGTATCACCTGTTTTTTATCCATTTTTCGCATTCTCTTCATCTCATTTCCACATTATAGTTTTCTGTTTTTCACAAATGTTATCACTCCGCTCTTTTCCACATCCTATTCTTCCTGTTTTATATTCTACCTCTCATCACTTCCCCTCTTCCTTCTTCTACTTTCCACAATCTCTCCATTACTCTCTTTCATTCTCTCTCCATCTTTCTTTATTTCTAAACCCCCCTCTTTCACATTCTCTTCATCCCCCTCTTTCACATTCCCCCTATCTCTTTCACATTCTCTCTCTCCATCTTTCTCTTTCACATTCTCTCTCTCCATCTTTCTCTTTCACATTCTCTCTCTCCATCTTTCTCTTTCACATTCTCTCTCTCCATCTTTCTCTTTCACATTCTCTCTCTCCATCTTTCTCTTTCACATTCTCTCTCTCCATCTTTCTCTTTCCCATTCTCTCTCTCCATCTTTCTCTTTCACATTCTCTCTCTCCATCTTTCTCTTTCACATTCTCTCTCTCCATCTTTCTCTTTCCCATTCTCTCTCTCCATCTTTCTCTTTCACATTCTCTCTCTCCATCTTTCTCTTTCACATTCTCTCTCTCCATCTTTCTCTTTCACATTCTCTCTCTCCATCTTTCTCTTTCACATTCTCTCTCTCCATCTTTCTCTTTCACATTCTCTCTCTCCATCTTTCTCTTTCACATTCTCTCTCTCCATCTTTCTCTTTCCCATTCTCTCTCTCCATCTTTTTCTTTCACATTCTCTCTCTCCATCTTTCTCTTTCACATTCTCTCTCTCCATCTTTCTCTTTCACATTCTCTCTCTCCATCTTTTTCTTTCACATTCTCTCTCTCCATCTTTCTCTTTCACATTCTCTCTCTCCATCTTTCTCTTTCACATTCTCTCTCCCCATCTTTCTCTTTCACATTCTCTCTCTCCATCTTTCTCGTTCACATTCTCTCTCTCCGTCCTTTTTTCACATTCTCTCTCCATCTCACACTTTCACATTCCCTCTCTCCATCTTTCTCTTTCACATTGTATCTCTCCATCTTTCCCTTTCATGTTCTCTCTCTCTCCTTTTTTCTCTTTCACATTCTCTATCTCCATCTTTCTCTTTCACATTCTCTCTCTCCATCCTTTTTTCACATTCTCTCTCTCCATCCTTTTTTCACATTCTCTCTCTCCATCCTTTTTCACATTCTCTCTCTCCATCCTTCTTTTTCACATTCTCTCTCCCCATCCTTCTTTTTCACATTCTCTCTCCATCTCACACTTTCACATTCTCTCTCTCCATCTATATCTCTCCATCTTTCCCTTTCACATTTGCTCGCCATCTCTTTCTTTCACTAATGCACAGCATAAAGCCTTAGTTTTGAAGGCACGCCTGGCCTTTCTGAATGGTTGGGTGCGGGAGTGTGCACAGCTGCAGGGATGCCCCATGTTCTGAAATACAGTACCAACCACACAGTCGTATTAAGTAAATACAGGTTTAAATACCCTGTACTTCTTCCTTGACACCCTGTGTTGAGAGGGACGACACGTAATAGTGGGGGGGGGGGGGTGTTACAGGCATTGCGGAATACAGGTAGTGGGGACAAGTGCCCATAACAAGGGATCTGCTGAAGCTAGTGCACCTATTACCATAGACCGTGAGCTTTACACTGTACCTCGATACCCCAGCGATAGGGGCTTGGAAGCCAGGGGCCCCTTCAGCGATTGCCTGGTTTACCACCCCCTACTGCCAGCACTGCCCGCTAAGCCACTCCAATCCCCCCCCCCCCTCACACATGCCTACCTTGTTTCCCCACGCAGCATGCAGGACTTTTCCAACGCAAATGGATAGGTGTGAAAGGGGCCTAAACACAACAGAAGGGCATGTCTATTATGAACAGTTTTTTTCCTTATGGAAACCTAGGGAGAGGGTTACATTTAAAAACCGAACTCCAGCCAAAAATGTCAGAGATGCCCCAGCCGGTAAAAGAAACCTCAAAATCTAACTTACTAGATCTTTGCTGCCGCAAAGCTCGCATGTCCCACATGCCTGCTAGGCAGGTGTGCACTTCTGCCCCAATAAACTTTACTGGAGGCCAGCGGAGCAGGGAACTGGTGTGGAAGCACAGATGAGGTGTGGCTGCCACCAGGCATGGGGCAAGTATTTTTTACTTTTTTTTTTACTTTTAACTGGCAGATTGGGATTCCCTGGGGTGGAAATGTGAACGGATGGCCAGTCAGTTTTTGACTTCGTGTCCCTTTTAAAGTGGACCCCCACTCCCCTGTCCACAATGATCAGTGCTATAATCTTTACCTCCATATTCCCATGAGAGCCTCATTGCCCATCAGCTTCTTCTGCTATGTGCCCTTAGCTGAACAAGGTGGTCCCATAATCATTTAGGGGGAACATCCAAACCCATCTAGAACAGGTCACCGGTGTCCAGGGGCTAAAATCGAATCCCTACTTGTAGGTAGTTATGTTCCGGTGCTGCCCAGATGTACCAATACATCAGATCCAAAAATGAATATTACAGTGATCCTCCACCCAGGAATTTTAAATCATCACCTTCTATTCCTAGCCCAGGGCCCCAACAAAGCCTGTGCACAATATTCATAAAAACATTAACAGGAAAGCAGTACGATATTGAATGGCATTCCAATACGCTAATAAATTCAGTTCCAAGCTAAACTGTCACATAATGGCTGTTGAGCTTGTAGTGCTTTCAGATTGATTGCAGTTACTATAAC
This sequence comes from Gastrophryne carolinensis, assembly GCA_027917425.1. NCBI lineage: Eukaryota > Metazoa > Chordata > Amphibia > Anura > Microhylidae > Gastrophryne > Gastrophryne carolinensis. The sequence goes on from CM051241.1 coordinate 100,596,151, forward strand.
TGATAAGGCTGACCTCTCCAATGTTGAGCTGTGTTTAACAAAATGTATCATGGCTGAAAAGCACCAGGGGAGCAATATGGGCGACCATTTGAACAGCAGACTGCATCCTGTTATGAATATTGGGCAAAGGCTTTAGTAAAAAAAAAAAAAAAACACAAGAAACGCAGGATGTTTTGGGGCACTGTCCTGGGGATAGAAGGTAACGACATAAACTTCCTTTCTGTTAAAAGTATAGGATCACTTTTAAAGTATAGGACCACTTTAAAGTGGACATAAATACAAACCTGTCCAGACACGTGCCATGAGGAATTTTTACCTGGTCACTAGCCGCCCTGGCTTATCCTACATTTGTCCACTTTAATCGATTAGATTCAGAAAAAAAAAAAAGCTACTGGGTCACATGACCTTACATTTTTGTATTTTTATGCCGCTACAGCGTCGCTGAGAAAGCCGCGCTTCATAATGGAAGCCTTTCATGAACAAGAACCATAAACGTAATGAAATCACAGAGGAATCCAGAAAGATTCTGGGAAATTCTGGGAGGGTAAAGAGAGACATTTTACACCCGAACCCAAGATGAGCAGCTTCCTAACAGGGATTAGATCGTCAGCTCTGTAATATAATTACGCGGGGTTAAGTCAGAGCAGAGCAGTACCTTATTCCAAGCCCTGACAGTCAGGTCACTAGCCAACCCGGTCATCCATACATTGGCACTGGTTCTCCAAACCACCACTGGCCAAAATGATTTAACCGGATACTTACCTTTGACCACCTGCAGCACATCTCTCCAGGTCCACATCTGCAATACTTACCTGTTCTGGAGAGCCAGGTGTGTATGCCTGCCCTGATGCCTCATACAGGTAGGGAGTGCACTGAGGCACTGTACCCTCTGAAGGGTAAGCACTGAACACTCAGACAAAAAAGTCACCCAGCGTGTGGCCGGCTTTAAAGTGAACCAAAACCCACCCTGGATTCTGTGAGAGGCTTACACCCTACCCCCAGGTCGCCCAGTAAACTCACCTTCTTCTTGATCCAATGGCATATGCTTGAGCAGTGCTATATCCTTATGCCAAGCAATTGTGGATGGCTGGCATGGGCACACACCCTATTAGAGGGCTTCTGGGAATGAGGCTGCTGGCACACTCAGCTTAGATAATTTGACCTCAGTGCAGTTGACACTGTAGGACTGGGGAAAGGCCAGTTCTGTAGGGTGACCTGAGGGGTTTCACACAGTGCGGCACCCCGCTTCCCCGGGGCGGGGGGCGCGCAAGGACTTTAAAGTGGAACAAAACCCAGGATTTTGACTATCCCAGGTTTTGTTCTGTGCCCCAGGGGCATTCCAGTGTGTGGTACAGAGAGGCACAGTCAGAAGATACTTCCTTTCTGCAGGCAGGCTGAGACTCCACAAGCTCAGAAAGGCTCAGAAAATGCAGTAGATGCAGGTAGGATGATTTTTAATGTGGGCAATCTGTATGTACAGGGTGGGGGGAACATACATGTTAGAATCTTTTTCAGGGTGAAGGTCTGGTTTAAAGTCCCTGTCCAGGCACAGCTAACTTCCTCCCCCCTTATTTCCCTTGGGAACCTTGTAACATGAGTAATATCCAAGCATCTGAAAGTCCTTGATTGTGTGTGAATTCTTTATTTATTTTAAGAGAAGCCATTTTGTTTGCTTCAATTTCTAGGTCGTGGCTGAATTGGGAAGAGCATGTCATGGTTCAGCCTTATGAGTCATGAACATGCTTTGCTGTGGTCAGACACAGCTGTGGGGCAACTGTGGCTTGTTGTGCTGAATCACGCAATGGGCACCAAAGTTTCCAATCTATCCAGTTGTGTTTCCCCTGCAATGGCTGCTCGTTGAAGGGTTCAGGAGGGTGCATACCGGACGTGGTAAACTTTTCCAGCCAACTTTTCCAGCCCAAGAAAAGGGAGGTTGCCCAGAACTGGGCGATGAATTAATTACGATAAGTTCCATTTATAGGCACGCACATAGACCAGTATTATGTCACAGCACGCAGAAAGCATGTGGAATCCTCGAGCATGTCATTATCACTGACATAACAGGGTGTGCAGCATTAGGCAGGGAAGAGCCGCTGATGACAAACCAACGGCTTCACATTGAAATTCAAAAGGCAATAAATGTTGTTTAAAAGCCAATACAATCACAAGTGTAGAGAGACCCTTAGCAATATTTTCTTGTCTATTGAAGCCGTCTGTGTGTAAAACGCACAGTGAAAAATGTGACGCCCCTGACAACGTAATCTCTCCCTCCCAAAGGAGAAGAGGGGACTTGGTCCTCAGGTACAGGAGCGTAACTTGAGGGGGAGCGACCACACTGGGGCCCAGGAGGATCATTGTTTCTCCTCCAACTTACATTTGTGCTTACTTGAAATTAAAGCGGTCCTTCACACTGAATAAGAGTCTATCTTATATGTTTCCCACACCCTGTACATACAGATTGCCCACATTAAAAATATTCCTACCTGCATCTACTGCATGTTATGAGCCTTTAAACATCCAAGATGGCAGCACATGGGACATCAGGCAGCCTGCAAACAGGAAGTGCCTTCTGACTGTGCTGCTCTGCATTGTGGGATTGCTTTCCTTTTCCTGACCCCAGCTCTGCTCTGCTTGAGCAAAGCAGCGCTATAACCTGCCCCCCTGTACTTTATCCCACTCTCCTCTCCTCAGTAAGTGTGATGCTTCTGAGGCAAGATGGCAGCGCCCGTATTCTAAAGTCCTAAACAGAGTTGCAGCCCAGTGGAAGAAAGAATAAGTAAGTAAGTGACTAAAATCTTTAAATATATTAACTTTAGATGCTGGTGAATAGTTTTTTAAGGGTTTGGGCTTTTCAATAAATCATGGTGAAGGTCCGGATTAAGAGAAAGGAAGCACCATGTGTCTCTGCTGTTTGTCTTTAGTTTTCTAGCTGCATACAACTGAGTTAAAAGACAAAAAAAAGTTTACTGTAAGAGCTGTGAAAGGGCCTCATTTAATGTTGGCACCAGGGTCCCGTCACATTTAGTTATGCCACTGCTCAGGTACTACCATAAAATTTCCTTGTGGACTACTGGCTGGCTCCCTCTGGCGGTTGCCCGACCAAGTACTAACTACAGCTTTGGCAATGGGTTGTCCTTGGCTGGCCATATGGCCTACCTTGTACTAGCCCTGGGCCTCAAGGGGGAGCCACTGGGCAGGGGGATTTAGAGGCAAAGCCAACGGCTAGCCGAGTAGCTCCTCCCACTTAAAAGAAGAAACACAAACTGGATACCGTACCGTATATATTTTTTTTTTATATAATACTGGGTGGGAAGTAGGACGCCATTCTAGAGGACCACTGGAAACGCCATTACTGGTAAGCTAAAGGTCCTCCAGGATGGCTAGCCAATGATAAGTAAGAAATACTAAGTACCGTCCTTCCTCAGGGTGGGGAAATAATCTGTAGAACCTTCCTGCCAAATTCCTGTTTCTTGTTGGAAGCAATATCCACTCAAAAACATGTGCGGGGAAGCCCAAGTTGCTGCTCTGCAAATCTCCTCCAGAGAGACACCTGACCAATTCACCCAAGAAGCAGAAACTGTTCTAGTACAGTGTGCTTGCAGGGATTTTGGGGCTTGCCCCCCGGGAACCCTCATAGGCTAACTAAATGACTTCCCTAATCCACCTTGAGATAGAGGCTTTGGATTGCAGATCTCTATTCTTTCCTGCAAACGAAAGCAACAAATGTTCCGATCTCCTCCACTCCAAAGTATTATCCAAATATGCCAAAAAAAGACTCTGGCATCCAACAGAAGCATCCTGTCCTGGTCTTTAGGGTCCTCTGGCTTGAGACTTGGTAGACAGACCGCCTGGGACCTGTGGAATTTCGGCAGGTAAAGCGGATCAGATCTGATGGTGAGAATAATCCTAATATATGGTTTCTTGATTGACAAGGCTTGCAAACCACAAATTCTGCTGGCCGAAGTAATGGCTAATATAAAAGACACTTTGAGAGTCATAAATATAATTGCTGCTCTTTTAGGAGCTTGGAAGGTGGCCATGTGAGACCGTTAAAGGCAATGGAAGGGTCCCAGAGAGGGAAGGCCTTAGGGTCCACTGGTCTTCCTCTAGACAGAGAAACAAAAAACCTTTCAATCAGATCCTCCTGTCTAAGGCTACAGTCTAGAAACACCAACAAGGCTGCCACTTGTACCTTTTAAAGTACTGATGGTTAGGCCTATTTCCGCCCCTTCCTGTAAAAACTCCAAAGCTGCCGGAAGACCTGAGCGAATCAGATTACAGGAAGAACAAAATGAAGAAAACTTCTTCCAGACCTTACCATGAATCTTACGGGTTATCATCTTTCTGCTCTGGAAAAGGGTTATGCTGGGTAAAGATTGAAGAATGGATAACCAACAAATTAAAGAATACATAAAATTAGATAAATAATTGAAATTACCTTTGGGATGGTAAAACATGGCTAGTAGGTTATAGAGCTTAATCGAAATACATTTAGCACTGTAGCAGTATGTAAAAATGTTATATCAATGATGTGTGCAACCTTTCTAAAATCTAGAAAGGGGTAACCTGTAGTTTTGTTTTTCTCTTTTTTTATGAATCTACAAGAGAAAGTTATTCTAGATTATAATTTGCTCTGAGAAATTTGTAGCTGGTGTGTGAGGAACCTAGTAGAACTGTCCATTGGTCCTGTTTAAAGTGGACTATAGGCATGAGCGGACACAATCTATAAGATTTCAGGGCCACCTGATTCCCCCCAGGGCATTCTGGATACCGATTGCTAGGCAAAATTGACATGCGCAGTAGGACATATATCATATCATATATATGCATATATCTGTAAATACACGTGGAAGCCCTGACACTGCCCCCAAGCAACTTGCCATTTTATGTATGGGAGTCAGGTGCTCCGAGTAACTAGCTATACTAATGCAGTGCATGTCCCAACTATGGGGCTCATCCGCATTGGAGTAGGGACCACACTACACAGAGTGCCTTGTCAGGGAAGTGTGGCTTCCACATGTATCTGCAGATATATGCAAACAAACCTGTTTTTCTACCAGTTAGACGAGTTTGTTTTATAGGAGAGAGGCAGAGCCATATATTGGGGTGTGAGTTTAAACTGGACCAGTCACTATCCTGGTGGTTGGTTCTCGCCTCGGGGGCATCCAAACTGAGGATGCCCTGCTGTGTGAAACGACCCACATCGCCTATGCCACTCACCTTTCTGACCACTCCCATGGCGCATGTGCAGACACTTGTCCAATCAGTGCTTTATGCTGTGCATACTAAAGCCGTTGTTTTGGACTGCGCATCGACAAGATCCCTGTGGATCTACTTTGTGGAGTGCGCAATCCTGCGCACCGGTCCTATCTGAATGAGTGCGAACAGCTGCAGAGATGCTGGGGATGCGGCTGTCACCTGTGATTGCAGTGAGGATCCAGCAAAAAGGTAAGGGGTTTCCAGGCGATCTGGAGGGTTCAACAGTGTGGCATCCCTAATCAGGGGCACCTAGTCTTTTGGACTCCAGGGCCAGCTGCGGGGGTGATTGGTCCCCTTTAAAATAATGGGATACAATATCTCTCCCTTCTGCTGTGACTATAACAAACAAGATTAGTCATTCTGAAAAGCCTGCCAGCTCCCCGATTTAACATTGTGTTACATGGTTACAACCAAGGCACAGATGATGTATCTTAATTGTTTCTATTGTAATCAGCTGTGATATTGTTAGGCAGCCATGAGCCTACTATTGTAATGTAAATAGCTTACAGTGCAACCTGATGTGTGCATTGTGCGATGGAAGAAGACTGTCTTCTCTGTATGTTCCTCCCACACCAGCTACAATTTCGCAGAGCAACTTGCTGCTTAAAGAGGACCAAAACCCACCCTAGAGTCTATGAGACTCCAGGGCAGGCATACTCACTCTCCCCCAGGGTATCCAGTTCTGGGATGACCCGCTGTGTAAAACCCCCAAGGTCGCCCAGAAACTCACCTTCTTTCCCGGTGCAACAGCGAATGCGCAAACAGCGGCCGCATCACCACTATCCCTTTAGCAGGGCGCGTACCCGCGCCAGGCATTTAAAAGTAGCTGGCGCGGTCACGCTCCCTGTTAAAGGGTAGCGGGGGATGCAGCCGCCAACGCTCTTGGAAAAAGGGACGGGAGCAGATCTGAATGCGCCGACTGGGCGAGAGGCTGCGCATGCACCGTAGGACCGGGGAAGGGTGAGCGATATTGGGCGATCTGGGGGGTTTCACAGTGGAGCATCCCCGATCGGGGTGCCCCGGGACAAGGGCCAAAACCCAGGAAAGTAAAAAATACAATTCTGTGAGTACTCACCTATAGAATTGATTTTGTAGTATATAGCACGTCCTGTTTCAAAGAATTCTTTACGCTTGGGATATCCCGCCACAAGGTGGCGCAGTGGACTGCAGAAAGACCTGTGGCATCTCCCGGCCCTATAAAAGGACAGGAACCTCCCACAAATTCCCAGTGTTACAAAGCAGTTAGACAAGAAGCCAGAAGAATAAACATGAAGGAACCCCAACCAAACATTTGAACAAATCACCATACAGAGGTAACCAAGAAAAATGATAACAAGGGACGTGCTGTATACTACAAAATCAATTCTACAGGTGAGTACATCACAGAATTCTTTATGCTTGGGACCTCCAAAAGCAGTGTCCGTAAAGTAGGGTGGGATCCCCAAGAACAACAGCGGGTGGTTTAAACCACTGCCGTCTGAAGAACTTTGCGGTCAAAAGCAGCATCAGCTGAGGCCCTAACATCAACCTTGTAAAACTTGGAAAAAGTATGAACAGAAGATCAAGTTGCGACCTTACAAACTTGTTCAACAGAAGCCTGGTGCTGAAAGGCCCGAGAGGCACCAATAGCAAGAGTGGAATGAGCAGTAAGGCGGAAGGGAGGTTCCTTCCCCTTAGCAGAATAGGCTTGCACCACCGCCTGACAGATCCACTTGCTGATAGTGGACCTAGCCGGAGGCAAACCCTTCCTAGGTCCAGAAGGAAGAACAAAAAGAGCATCAGTCTTCCTGAAAGATTCAATAGCGACCAAGTAAAACTTCAGAACCCTGACCACATCTAAAGAATGCAGAGTCCTCTCCTTGGAATTAGCAGGATTAGGACACAAGGAAGGCAAAACAATGTCCTGATTGAGATGAAAAGCAGACACAACCTTAGGCAAGAATACAGGCTTAAACCAAAACACCCCCTTGTCCTGGTATCGCTCAAAATAAGGAGGTTTGATGGAAATGGGCAAAGCGGCCTCACGGAGAGGCTCAAAGGGACGACCCTGCAAAGCAGATAACACCAGATTCAAATCCCAAACTGATAACATGAGCTTACATAGCGGACGCACGTGAGAAACCCCCTGGAAAAAAGTCTTAACCAAACGGTGACTGGCAAAAGATCTTTGGAAAAAAATTGCCAGAGCTGAAACATGACCCTTGAGGGTACTAAGTTGAAGGCCCAAATCCAAACCATGTTGCAAGAACTCTAGAATCCTGGGAATAGAAAACACCCGACAGGGAAGAGATCTGGACTCACACCAGGCAATGTAAGCATGCCAGACCCTGTAGTAGATAAAGGATGAGGACTTCTGCCTAGCCCTAATCATAGTAACAACAGAGGCAGGCAACCTCTTCTCCATCAAGACGGAGGTTTCAGCAGCCAAGCCGTCAAAGCCAGCGTTTGTAAATTGGGATGGCACAGCTGCCCCTGAGTGAGCAGATCTGGATCCATGGGCAGGATGTACTGATCTACTGCCAGCTGCACGATGTCTGCGAACCACACCCTTCTTGGCTAACAGGGGGCCACCAGCAGAGGAAACGGAGGGAAAACAGAGGAGCCAAAACCCCTTCCAAGGCATTGCTAGCGCATCCGTGGCAAAGGCCAGAGGATCCTGTGACAGAGAGACAAAGAATGGAAGTTTGTGATTGTGACGTGAAGCAAACAGGTCCACATCCGGTAGACCCCAGCGGTGGCACAGGGAGTGAAACACCCTGTTGCTGAGGGACCACTCCCCCAGCCGAGACATCCCCCTGCTCAAGGAGTCTGCCTCCAGGTTCTCCACCCCCGGGATGTAAACAGTCGATATGCAGGGGACATTCTCCTCCGCCCAGGACAGTATCAGGGACACTTCCTTGAGGGCTCGCTTGCTCCGAGTCCCTCCCTGAAGATTGATGTAGGCAACCACCGTTTCGTTGTCTGAGCGGATCTGAACAGCCTGACCCCGAAAGTGTGGGGGTAAACTGGGAAAGAACCAACCTTAGCGCCCGTAGTTCCAGAATGTTTATGGGGGCATGGGCCTCCTGAGGACCCCACTGACCCTGGAGACTTCCAAAAGCCCCCCAACCCATCAGACTGGCATCTGTGGTGACAGTCTCCCAGCATGGGGGCAGAAAGGTCCTGCCCACTAGGAGATTCCTTGAGTCCAGCCACCACGAGAGGGGCAGACTGACCCGAGGGGACAGAGCAAATTCCTGGTCCAGGGACACTGGGTCCCAATCCCAAACTGACAAGAGATGCAACTGAAGAGGTCTCATGTGACAGTATAGGGGACCACCTCGAAACAGGACACCATCAGGCCCACCAACTGCATCCCCCACCGAATAGAGGGATGAAGGCACGAAATCAGAGACCTTGCCTGCGTCTGCAGGCTCTCCACCTTCTGCTGAGACGGAAAAACCTTGACCTGAGATGTATCCAGAGTCATGCCCAGAAAGGACGTCACCAAGGATGGAGACAGAGAAGACTTGGGGTAGTTGATCACCCAACCGAAGGACTCGAGCGTGGAGACCACCATCTGGGTATCCAGCTCGGCGTGATGGAGGGACTGAGACGCAATCAGAATGTCTTCCAGATAAGGAAGGATGCGAATGCCCTGAGATCTCAACAGAACACATAGCCCCCGCCAGCACCTTGGTGAAGGCCCGAGGGGCTGAGGTAAGACCGAAAGGTAAGGCCACAAATTGGTAGTGCTGATCCTCCAGAGCGAACTTGAGAAATCTCTGATAACCTGATAAGATAAGAACATGAAGGTAAGCACCTTTGATGTCCACAGAAGTCATGAAGCCGCCCAGGTGCAAGGTACTGACCGCCGAGCGCAGAGTCTCCATGCGAAAATGCTTGAACCTGACAAATTTGTTGAGGCGCTTTAAATCCAGGATGGGCCTCAGGGACCCATCCTTTTTGGGAACAGTGAACAGATTGGAATAGAAGCCTCTGCCCCTTTCCTGGAAGGGCACCAGGCAAATGACCCCCAAATCCAAAAGGCTTTGGACCACAAGCCGCAAGCCCTGAGCTGACAAGGGATTTTGAACCATCTGGGATCTGATGAATCTTATGGGCGGCCAGGCTGCAAACTCTGTTTTGTACCCGGAGGACACCACCTCCTGAATCCACCGGTCTGAGACGCGCAGCCTCCAAACGTGAGCAAAGAGCAGCAACCGTCCCCCCACCCGGATGGGTGAGGGCGCCTCCTCGTGCCTGAGGGGGCTTGGGGGAAGATTTGGACTTGGGACCCCATGAGAGACCGGGGCGACCACAGCCTCTACCCCAGCCCCAAGGGTCTCTACGTGCCCCCGCAAATGGTGCACCCCGACCAGACCTGGGAGCACGGAAAGAGGGATGGGAAGAACCAGCCCCCCGAAAGGGCCGCGGCTGCCTCCTGCGTTGAGGCAGCCTACCATCCTTGGCAAACAGATCCAGACGCTCCCCAAAGAGCCGTAGCCCAGTAAAGGAGAAGCCAGTGAGAGCCTTCTTAGCAGCATTATCAGCCGCCCACTGACACAGCCAAACAGAGCGGCGTATAGCCACCAAAAGGGCAGAAGTCCTACCACACATCCTGACCGCATCATCCATAGCAGAAAGAATAAATGCCACAAATTCATAGCAAAGCAGGAGCTTAAGCATGAGCCATTGCAGCCATAAGTTGGAAGCTCGAAATTGCAACAGTTTTGAATATATAGAGCGCTTCTGATGGGTCAGTTCTCTGCCTCATATTTGGAGAAAGACACTTTGCTGCCCCGAAATTTCCCAAAGGAGACTCTGGTCTGGCTGAACACAGGGCTAACCAACTAAAGTGTTGGTATGAATGCATAGGTCCCAAGTGTCCCTGATTTGGAGGGACTGTCCCTCTTCAGTCCATGTCCCATGTTGTTCTCATTGGTCCCTCTTTGAGGTGTCACATGCAGATCTGCAGCAATAAATTATTCATTTGCCTATTTAAAGTGTTTATATTGTTGTAACTGCTACATCTCCGATCCATCCCTCAATGAAGGGACGTGGCCTAATTTACAAACTGTCCCTTTCTCCCACCCTGAAAAGTTGGAAGGTATGCAAATGATGCTCCTTCTGTCCCAGTGATTTATTCGTTTTATTATGCATTGCTTAATAGCCTAATTACCTAACCATGCTGCTTTAATTGTTTAATTGTATTGCTTCACCATAGTTAATTCCGAGATCAATTATTCACTTAAAGTGGTAGTAGCTCATTTCTTATCTTGCTGATCAGGCAATACAAGAAACTCCGTACATTTTAGTTAGCAAAATGCTTTTTTTTTTTCTTTAGCTTCTGGGGAAACATCGGTCTAACATACGTTTTATTAAAGAGATTTATTTTCTGGCGAGAAGAGTGGCGGCAGCGCTGTCAGACAGCTGCGCCCTCGCGTGGGACACAGATGGCTCTCACCTTTGCAGTCTCTGCAATTTCTTGGACTCCCTTGGCACTGGCCTGCTTTATTATAGGAGTGATTAGGCCTCGGTCGGTTGCCACTGCGATAGAGATGTCAATAGTCTCCAACTGGCTGGGGCCTTCTCCGTTCCAGGTGACGTTCACCTCTGGCATTTGCTGAAGGGAGAGAGAAGGAGGAAGCTATTAGAAGTCATACAGCTTGTAGGTCTTATACAACACACAAGCCAATGGTAGGGACCTCAGGTTGACCCAAATAATACCCACCAACAATATTAATATGCCGCACACACTATATGTGGTAAAAGATTAATTCATGTTTGCAGGTCTTATAAAGGAAAAGGAGATTATTAGCAACACATGCAACGGTGAGATCTAAGATTTACCCTAGGCGGCATTAGTATGATGTGAGCAAACAGATCAGGAAAGATATGAAAAACCTAATATATGGTAATGGAGGGACCCTTTAGCAGCAACAACTGCACACTACTGTATATGTGTATATGTATACAGAATATGTGGGGAGACTACACACATGTTATTTTCATAATACCTTGGCTTTATTTCTGGTGAGTTTGTTGTGATAAGATTGGTGATTTAATTTCTGGATTGGTATTGTGATATACATCAGTGGTTCCCCTTTGGGGTGCCTAATATATAAAGGTGATTATATTTTCATATTATTCTTTAATTGGTGAATAGAGTAGATTGATATGTTTATGAGTTGTTATGGTTGGGAATATTAATTCTTAATTGATTGTTTGACTAGTAGCATTTGCATTTTATAAATATATAGATTTGATAGCGATCCGGATCATAGGCAGGATTTGAGAGTTGAGAGTGCCTCCCTAAATGTATGTTTTTTTGTTCCTGGTTTGAGCTCCTTTGCAGCTTTTGGAGCGGCACCTCTACAGATTAAATAGGGTATAGCGCAGGTCCCCATTTTTTCCTTCCTGATATGAGACTCTTCACTAGGCTGCAGCAGGAACTTGTGATAATGGAGAGGGGGGGTGCTGTGCTATACCTAAATCACAACAGTAGAGTAAAGTCAAGGGGGGGGGGGCAGCTGCTTCATTGTGAGAGGGGGGGTGGCTAGTTATCCAGGAGGTCGCCATTGGATGGGCTTACATGTTGCGTGATCTGATCACCAGGATTTTGACCATCCCTGTCATTGGATCTTGCCCCGGGGGCCTTGCGAATTAGCTGTGTAAACCCCCACCACCCACTACACTCACCTTTCGGCCGTTCCCAGGACACTGTGCGTCGGCATAGGGAACGCCGAATCCCCTGTGGAGGGCACGCTCACGCATACCCGGCCTATCTGAATGGTTGGGAACGGGAGCATGCACAGCTGCATGGATGTGGACGCCGCCCATAATGATGGGGAGGGACCAGCGGAAAAGTAAGGGCTTTGTGGCCGATATAAGGGGGGGTTCACACAGTGAGGCATCCAGTATCGGGCACCAAGTCGGCCTGCCCTGGAATCTTTTAGACTGGTATCGCTGGTGATTATTCCTCTTTTATTCCAGAATTTATTAAAGCAGACCAACAGTCCAAAATGACTTAAACCAGACCAACACAACAAACAGTGCTCATACGCATCCCACGCCAGGGCGAGTCAGATTGCTGCACATAAAAATGAATTTACCTTTTTTCACCTCCAGCTTTGGCAAATTTTAGAAACAAAACAGCGGCTCATGTATCTGCAGGCCATTTGCAAACAGGAAGTGCTGCTGGGCTTCCTGTTACTGTGCATCGTCAGTTATGTCAGTTGAATTCAGACAGCAGCATGGCTGAGATGCTGGGAATGGAATCTCAAAAATGGCCGCTACCGCTAGAAAATCGATGAGATGGCGTTTCAGCTTTGGAGTAGATGTAGGAGCAAATGTAAGTGCTGACAATGCTTCAGTATCATGCATGCAGATCGGGCAAGGGAGTTTTGAGGAATCTTTTTCCCAACTCTGCAAGGCTGTTGGTCTGGTTTAAGTTTTACTGAAAGAAATAGCAAGCTGCTCTGGGAAATGTGTAATTGGTGTGGGAGGAACCCAGTGAAAGTAATTTACGAGTACAAAGCACCAAACATGTCTAACAGGTAGAAAGACAGATTTAGTAGCATATATCTGCAGATACCTGTAGAAGCCACACCGCCCCTACAAGCCATTCTGTGTTAGTGTGGTCCCTACGCTATTGTGCATGAGACCCAAAGTTGGGACATGCACTGTAGCTAGTAAAGTACAAAGCTACTTACCGGGAGCTGCCAACTCCTATTGGGTGCACTACACTACCATAAGAAAGTAGCTTTCTTGCTTATCTTGCCACATTACTTTTTTTGTGAGAGTAGTATAGGTACTTTATATATTTCTCACAATATTTTGCACTTTATAATTGGATTAACTTCATATCTGTTTTTTTATATTTTTATCAACTTTGGGGTTTGTTGTTTGTATTAAATTAGGATTATGGATCCGCTGGGGATACCCCTAAAAATAGATTGTCTGTGATATATGTTTTTTAAATTTGTATTTTGATGTGATTTTTAATGGATAATATTCAATAAATATGAATTCATGAAATTTGGCTGAATTTATCAATTGTGGTGGAGGGGGTGCTGCTTTTTGGAGCTATTTGGGTGGTTGCTGGTACCATCATTTAATATATTTTGAATTACCTTTCTACAGATACATGTAGAAGCCACACCGCCCCGACAAGCCATTCTGTGTTAGTGTGGTCCCTACGCTATGTGCATGAGCCCCAAAGATGGAACATGCACTGCAGCTAGTAAACTATAAAGCTACTTACCGGGAGCTGCCAACTCCCATTGGGTGCACTACACAGGGGAAGGGTCATAGCCTGCTAGTGTCGGGGATTTGCACATGGCTAATGCCTTATGAGAGTATAAAGCAACAAAACGGTTTTTGTTGCTTAATACTCATATATTACTAAGGGGTGGTTCCACTGGGTCCCTCCCACACCAATTACACATTTTTCAAGTTTTACACTGCTGGACTGGGATGGATCAGCTGAGAGGGAGAAAAGGCGAATAAGGGGTCCCCCCCCCACCACCACTTTTCTGTACAGAAAATAACAAAACAAAAAGGGATACTCACCTTTGGTCCCCCACACAGCTGGTTGCTCCGCCTTCTAGTCTGGTGTTTCCACAGCTAATCCCCTAATCCAGGGCCCGTGCTGCCCATACCACATCGCCGTTTCTTCTATGAAACCTGCCGCAGCATCCAGCATGCAGGGCCATCAGTCAGCTCTCCCACTCCATGCTGTCAATTACATGCTGACTGACGGCGGGTGGTGGCTGTGCATTGTGAAAGGTGTGGTCAATTTCATAGACAAAAATGGCAAGGCAGCCTGGACAGCGCTGTTCCCGCATTTTTTTTTCTTAATTTGGTAGTTATCAAAACCCAGGATTATCCCCGGTTTTACCCCTGATTTGGGATAGCCCACTGTGTGAACCCCCCAGCCCAGGTCACGCGGAAAAACTCACATTTCCCCAGTCCTATGACACATGTGCGGGCGTGCAGCCAATCGGTGCGCTTGGCCCCACTGGGCCCTTTCTGCTAAGAATCGGCTAGGGGGCGAATGAAGCTGAGTGCACAGACATCCCCATCTCTGCTAGCCTCTAGCAGGGAAAGCACCCGTGAAGGCTATTCATAATTTCCTGCTGCGGCCTCACGCCTGGCTAAAGCTATAGAGTAGGGTAGGTTTTACTGGGGATTTGGAGGGTTTCACATAGCAGGGCATCCGAAATTGTGATGCCATGGGGAGAGGGAATCAGGCGGCCCTGGACCAAACGCCCGAGATGGCGTTTGGTCCACTGTAAGGATAGTGTTTAGAAGATGAGCAAGCGCAGGTGTCCGTACTCCCACCCTCAACCCTTCACTTCACTTTTTTTTGGTATCTGATTAATAGTTTAGAAAGCAGAAGCTTACCACCACCATTTGTCACCAGGGCAGTTTCTAGGCAAAATGGGGCTCAGTGCGAGAAGGAAAGAAATCTGCCCCCTCCTCAGCCATCCTATAGTGCTGCTGCTGTCCCATACTGGTATATGCCATACTGTGCCAATACCTTAGTAGCAGTCCCCTCCCCATGACTGAGCCCACTATGGAGGGGCCTGTCTTATGGCCTGCACCACCAATAGTGGCCCCGACTCATCTGCAGATAAAACAAGATGGCTGGAATAAAAGCACCCCAACAGCCTTGGCACCCAGGGCAGTTGCCCTGCTCATCCTCCCTTAGAAACGGTCTTGATGGGAATGATGTGTATAGTTTGTCTAGTGGAGTGCCTAATAAATGTGTGTCTGTAAGTTACAGATTTGTTTTATGCCCGAAGAAGAACATCAGACCAAAAATAAAAAGGAGCCGATCACCCCCCCACACGCCCCCCCCCCCCTCTATCGACCCCTACTTACCTCCTGGATGTTCGGCTGCTTTTGGACATCCAGCTGCATCGGGGCACGATCCTCACCCCTGCCTGTAAATGACAGCACTGCATAGCCGTGCTCTTTGAAGTCTTGTGGGTTTTCGGGCGGTTCCATTGCATCCTATTCATGGGTACTGGGCAGGTGCAAGATTGGGAGGCGCGTGCAGTGCCTGATGGGATGCAAGATGATGCCGCCTGTTGGAAGGTCTCCCGAAATGCGAGGGACCCCGAAGATGGATCCCCCAGTGAGGTGAGTAAATACTGCCCAAAGGTAAAACTGGAAGTGGAGGGGGGAAGCAGATCAGTGAGGTTTGGGGGAGGTTTTAAACCGGACCCTCACCCTTAATAAGAACATATCTTAAATGCTTCTCACACCCTGTACATACAGATTGCTCACATTAAAAATAATCTGAATCTACTGCATGTTATGAGCCTTTAAACATCCAAGATGTCGGCTCATGGAGCATCAGGCAGCCTGCAAACAGGAAGTGCCTTCTGACTGTGTCACTCTGCATTCTGGGTTTGGTGTCCTTCCCCTGAGCCTAGCTCTGCTCTGTCTGTGCAAAACACAGCTATAACCCCACCCCCTGAACTTTATCCCGCTCTCCTCTCCTCAGTATGTGTGATGCTTCTGAGTCAAGATGGTGGCCCCCATATCCTAGAGTCCTGAACAGAGTTGCAGCCCATTGGAGGAAACAGTAATAAGTACCGGTAAGTTACTAAAAACTTATATATTAATTTTAGATGCTGGGAAATATTTTTTTTAAGGGTTTGGGCTTTTCAATAAATGCATGCTGAAGGTCCGGTTTAAGGTGCTTTGAAAACTAGCCTTTTCAATCTAATCAATCTACCAATAAATGGTATTACTTTAACATTGGATTTCACGCTTACATCGATGCCTATTTGCAAATGAACCCTCTGACTGTAAAGCGCTGCGGAATATGTTGGCTGTATAAATAAAGAACACGGTACAACCTATTAACGTTACATTTCGCAAATGCTTCTTTGTGCTGGTTTACGTCAATAAATCTCAATAATATACATTGTGGCCGTAACAAAAAAAATGTGGAAAAGTTCGAGAGGTGTGAATACTTTTTCAAGGCACTGGAGGTTTAGTTGCGCGCACACACGGAACAGAATTAATGCCCTATAATACGAGAGGAGCTCTGCTTCCTCTCTTAATCCATCCAAGGCATATGGGTAACTCCCGGTCTGCTGAGCACACACAGCCAGCCAGTGGCACAATGCAGCAAATGAGCCGGAACTCCCGGAACAGGACACTGTATCCATTCTGCCAGTGCAGGGAAATGCCCTGCGTCGGGAAAATTATTTTCCTATTCACTACCCAGAGAAGGTGCTTTGCCTTGGCAGCTCTGAGGAAGAGACACAGCCGCTCTACATAAATAGCTAGTGTCAAGGAACGCAGGTCACGTGATCCAACTAACAATCGAGCAACTACGATCGCGCAGCCCACTTTCCCAAAGCTCCATCCGCTTGCCCGTCTAGCGGGACTACCAGGCTCAGCAATGCCCCGGACACACAGATTCTTGGCTAAAGCAAAACGATCTCTCAAGTTAAATAAAAGGTTTTAATACAATGAGCGCACACTAGGCAGTGATAACAAACATTTGGCTATGGTGGAATAAATACAAATGTCGTTCTGAGAAGTGGGTTACAGGTTACAGTGAGTTACACACAGAGATACAACAGTCCGAGTTACCTTAAAATGCAGATGTAGAGTAGTGGGGAGGTACGTGAAGAGCTTATAGATGATTCAGGCACCTCCAGCACGCATGCAACGTGACTTCCCCAGTGCTATCACACCTCCCCAGCTAAGGAGGATGCTGGCCCCTCGCTGCCAAAAAATCAAAACCTGGAACTGCCTTTTCTGAGTGTCAGAACCTCATGCCTATATATGGACTTCCTTTTCCTGCTAGGCTGCAAGGGTGACATTTGCTAAGAACAGAGAATTTTAAAGGGGGGGAGCTGGGCATCAGCAATAAAAAATATAATATTTGCCCTATTCCTCACAGCGAGTGTTTGCTCAGGGAGATGGTACCATCAGCAGGGAGTGAATCTTGTTTAAAATCCTAAAGTGGACCCATCACCGCAGATGCCAGTCCCGGAGCTGGCTGATTAGGTGCCCCTGGGGAGGATGGGTCAAAACCTTGCCCCGTTTAGCTTTAGACCCCACCTCCCAGGTTAGTTATACATAGGACTGAGCGGCTGTCACCACTCTTTCATGTTTTTAGATTCTGTGCAAGCACATGGGGGGTCCCCTATATAGGCGAGACTTTCTACCCTTCCTTCCCATGAGCTGCAGTCGAGGTTATAGGACAACCTCAGTGTTCTCAATGTATCCACTGCATTGTATGTCCCTTGATTGGCAATCTACATAAGTAAGCTAAAGATGCACCACCAGACACCAGTGTGCCTCAGTTTAGGTGCAGTGCCAACTCAAATCTATTAACCCCCCAGCTTGGGGCAAACTATTTTTTTATTTGAATACGTCATAAAGCATGCTTTTCAGTTTGTGGTATCTCCTGGGCAGAAACGGGGGGCTAATGATGCATATGTGGTAACTGGGAGGAATGGAGCTTTACATGCAATTTGTTTTTGTTTTTTTTTTTAAAAAACATTCATTTTATAATTTAAAAAAATATTTAAAAAAATTAAAAATAAATATTCTAATTTTTTTCACATAAATGACACAAAAAAATACGATTCTGTGAAATACTCACCTGCAGAATTGGTATGATAAGTATACAGTACGTCCGGCTCCAGATAGATTACTTACACTTGGGTTATCCTCCGCCAGATGCGCTGCACTGCAGAGACATGTAAAACAGGCTCCTCCCGGCCCCTCAAATACCCGGGACCTCCCTCAAATCCCCAGCATTGAAAAGCAGTGAACGAGAAGCCGGGAGAATATAACCACCCAAACTGGTAACTATAACAATGATAACAATCACCATACAGGGGATCCAGAATAAAGCAAAACCAAGGGCGGGGTGGAGCAGGACGTACTGTATACTTATAATACCAATTCTACAGGTGAGTATTTCACAGAATTGTATTATTCTTAGTATACAGTACGTCCTGCTCCAGATAGATTACTTACACTTGGGACATCCAATAGCAGTGTCCATAAAGTAGGGTGGGATCCCCAGCAAAAAAGGTAACAGTAGACAGTTTAAACCACTGCCGCCTGCAAAACAATTCGACCCAAAACAGCATGAGCTGAGGCCCTACCATCAACCTTGTAAAACTTAGAAAAGGTATGAACTGAAGACCAAGTAGCGGCCTTGCAAACTTGTTCAACAGAAGCCCGGTGCTGGAAGGCCCAAGAGGCACCAATAGCATGAGTAGAATGAGCAGTAAGGCGAAAGGGAGGACTCTTCCCCTTAGCTGAATAGGCCTGAATCACGGCCTGACAGATCCATTTGCTAACAGTAGACTTGGCAGGAGCCAAACCCTTCCTGGGCCCAGAAGGGACCACAAAAAGAGCATCAGTTTTCCTGAAGGACGCAGTGACCACCAGGTAATACTTCAAACACCTGACCACATCCAAAGAAGCAAAAACCCTCTCCTTAGCGTTGCTAGGAATATCTTGATTCAAATGAAAGGCAGACACTACCTTAGGCAGAAAATCTGGCTTAAGGCGGAACACCACCTTGTCCTGGTGTCTTCCCAAGTATGGGGGCTTAATAGAAGAGCCGCCAACCCATGCTGTAAGAACTCCAGAACCCTGGGGACTGAAAACACCCGACAGGGAAGAGACCTAGACTCACACCAGTCAAAGTAGGTACGCCATACCCTGCAATAGATGGAAGAAGAAGTTTTCTTCCTAGCCTTCACCATGGTATCAACCACCGAGGCGGACAAGCCTTTTTCCATCAAGATGGAGGTTTCAGCACCCTAACCGTCAAAGCCAGAGTTTGTAAATTGGGATGGCGTAAGGGGCCCTGAGTGAGCAGATCTGGCACCCCTGACAGAAAGTACTGGTCTACTGCCATCTGCACCATGTCTGCGAACACACTCTTCTTGGCCGCCTGGGGGCCACCAGAATTGCTGGCACCCCCTCCAGAGCAATCTTGCGCAGAACCCTGCACAGCAGGGGGAATGGAGGAAAGACATACAGGAACTGAATGTCCTGCCATGACAGTGCTAAAGCATCCGTGGTCAAGGCCAGAGGATCCTGGGACAGGGAGACAAAGGCCGGGAGCTTGTGACGGGTCGCAAACAGATCCACATCTGGTTGGCCCCAACAGTGGCACAGAGATTGGAACACCCTGTTGCAGAGGGACCATTCTCCCTGGCGAGAGGTCCCCCTGCTCAGAGGGTCTGCCACCCCCGGAATGTACACCGCTGATATGCAGGGAACATTGGCCTCCACCCAGGACAGGATCAGAGACACTTCCTGGAGGGCCCTCTTGCTACGGGTCCCTCCCTGATGATTGATGTAGGCAACTGCCGTCTGGTTGTCAGAGCGCCAACTGAACAGGCAGGCCCTAAAGATGAGTAGTCAAGCGAGCCAGAACTAACCTAATCGCTCGCAGCTCCAAGACATTGATAGGTGTGTGGGCCTCCTGAGGGCCCCACCTCCCCTGGAACTGCAGGGACTTCCAGAAACCCCCCCACCCCCCCCCCAACCTGATAGACTGGCATCCGTGGTGACCGTCTCCCAGGAAGGGGCAAGAAGGGGTCTGCCCCCTAACAGGTTCCTTGGGTCCATCCACCACAAGAGGGACCTCCTGACCCGAAGGGGAGAGCACACAGACCCTGTCCAGGGACGCTGGGTCCTTGTCCCATACAGACAATAGGTGAAGTTGCAGAGGCCTCAAGTGGAACTGAGCATAAGGGACCGCTTCGAAGCAAGCCACCATCAGGCCCACCAGCTGCATCCCCTGCCTGATGGAGGGATGGGGACAAGCTAGGAGGGACTGAGCCTGTGCAATCAGATTGTCCATCTTCAGCTGAGGAAGGAAGATCCTTGCCTGAGCTGTATCCAGATTCATTCCTAGGAATGGAGTTACCAAAGAAGGGGACAGTGAGGACTTGGGGTGGTTGATCACCCATCCAAATAAATCCAGAATGGGCACCACCAGCTGAGTATCCAACTCTGCCTGATGTAGAGACTGGGAAGTGATGAGGATGTCGTCCAGATAGGGAAGCACGCTGACACCCTGACATCTGAGTAGAGACATCACACCAGCCAGCACCTTGGTGAACACCCTGGGAGCTGAAGTGAGGCCGAAGGGCAAGGCCACAAATTGGTAATGTTGATCCCTCATAGCGAACCTGAGGAACTTTTGATGACCTGGGAACACAGGAATATGAAGGCAAGCATCTCTGATGCCACAGAAGTCATGAAATCCCCTTGGCGCAGGGAACTGATGGCAGAGCGCAAAGTCTACATGCGAAAGCGCCTGCCCTTGACAAAAAACTTGTTGAGAATCTAAGTCCAGGATGGATCTGACAGAACCATCCTTTTTGGGTACTGTGAATAGGTTGGAATAATACAATTCTGTGAAATACTCACCTGTAGAATTGGTATTATACGCATACAGCACGTCCTGCTCCATCTATAATACTTACACATGGGTAATCCTCCGCCTGAGGGCGCTGTGCACTGCAGACATGTAAAAACAAGCTCCTCCTGGCCCTACATATACCGAAGAACCTCCCACAAATCCCCAGCATTGAAAAGCAGTGAAAAGGAGAAGCCGGGAGAAACCAACCACCCAGAAACTGGCAACAATAACAATGATAACAATCACCATACAGGGGATCCAGAACAAAGTGAAACCAGGGTGGGGTGGAGCAGGACGTGCTGTATGCGTATAATACCAATTCTACAGGTGAGTATTTCACAGAATTGTATTATTCTAAGCATACAGCACGTCTTGCTCCATCTATAATACTTACACATGGGACATCCAATAGCAGTGTCCGTAAAGTAGGGTGGGATCCCCAACAGAAAGGGCAACAGCAAGCAGTTTAAACTACTGCCGCCTGCAAAACCTTGCGGCCAAAAAACAGCATCAGCTGAGGCCCTAACATCAACCTTGTAAAACTTTGTAAAGGTATGAACCGAAGACCAAGTAGCGGCCTTGCAAACTTGTTCAACAGAGGCCTGGTGCTGGAAAGCCCAAGAAGCCCCAGTAGAATCAGCAGCAAGACGGAAAGGGGGAGTCTTCCCCTTGGTAGAATAGGCCTGAACCACAGCCTGACTAATCCATTTACTGATGGTAGACTTGGCAGGAGCCAAACCCTTCCTAGGCCCATGAGGCACAACGAAGAGAGCATCAGTCTTCCTGAAAGCCTTAGTGATAACTAGGTAATACTTGACGCACCTAACCACATCCAAGGAATGCAAAACCCTCTCCTTGGGGTTACTAGGATTAGGGCACAAAGAAGGAAGGACAATATCCTGATTCAAATGAAAAGCAGACACCACTTTAGGCAGAAAGTCTGGCTTGAAGCAGAACACCACCTTGTCCTGGTGTCTCTCATAGTAGGGAGGCTGAATAGATAAAGCAGCCAACTCAGACACGCGCCTAACAGAAGTGATAGCTACCAGAAAAACAACCTTGAGCGTGAGAACAGCGAGAGCAGCCTCCTGAATAGGCTCAAAGGGAGCACCCTGCAGGGCAGATAAAACCAAGTTTAAATCCCAAACAGGTACCATAGGTTTGCAAGGGGAGCGCACGTGAGTGACCCCCTGAAAGAAGGTCTTGATCAGAGGATGCTGGGCAAAGGTCTTCTGAAAGAAGATAGACAGGGCCGAAACCTGACCCTTCAGAGTACTAAGCTTGAGACCTAGGTCTAGACCATGTTGTAGAAACTCCAGAACCCTGGAGACTAAGAATTCATGACAGGGAAGAGACCTGGACTCACACCAGTCAATGTAAGAGCGCCATACTCTAATACATAGCAGAAGAAGTCTTGTTCCTGGCTTGCACCATAGCAGCCACTACAGATGCAGACAAACCCTTCTCCATCAGGATGGAGGTCTCAATAGCCAAGCAATCTTGCGCAGAAGGGGAAACGGTGGAAACGCATACAGGAGTCGAAACTCCCTCCAAGACATGGACAGGGCATCCGTGGCCAGAGCCAGAGGATCCTGAGACAGGGATACAAAGCTCGGGAGCTTGTGATTGTGACAGGACGCAAACAGATCCACATCTGGCACACCCCAATGGTGACACAGGGACTCAGGTGATGGGTCAAACGTTCCAGCACCAATCTGACTGCTCTGAGTTCCAGGACATAGATAGGTAGATGGGCCTCCTGAGGGCCCCACCTCCCCTGGAAACGCAGGGACTTCCAGAATCCCCCCCAACCCGACAGACTGGCATCCGTTGTGACCGTCTCCCAGGAAGGGGCCAGGAATGATCTGCCCCTCGTCAAGTTCCCGTGGTCCAGCCACCACGCAAGTGATTGTCTGACAGAGGGAGGGAGCACCCAGACCTCGTCCAAGGACGCTGGGTTCTTGTTCCATACTGACAGAAGGTGAAGCTGCAGAGTTCTCAAATGAAACTGGGCAAAGGGCACCGCCTCGAAGCTTGCCACCATCAGGCCCACCAACTGCATTCCCTGCCGGATGGAGGGATGAGGGCTCGAGAGTAGGGACCTCGCCTGCGCTGTCAGAGCTTCCACCTTCGGATGAGGAAGGAATATCCTTGACTGAACTGTATCCAGAATCATCCAACTCTGCCTGACGCAGAGACTGAGAGGTGATGAGTATGTCGTCCAGGTATGGCAGCACGCGTATGCCCTGTAGCCATAACAGTGACATCACCCCTGCTAGCACCTTGGTGAACACCCTGGGAGCCGACGTAAGGCCGAAAGGCAAGGCCACAAATTGGTAATGCTGATCCAGCAGCGCAAATCTGAGAAACCTTTGGTGTCCTGGAAACACCGGAACGTGAAGGTAAGCATCCTTGATGTCTACGGATGTCATGGAAGTCCCCCGGGCGCAGAGAGGCAATGGCCGAGCGCAGGGTCTCCATACGAAAATGTTTGTTTCTGACAAATTTGTTGAGGATTTTTAAATCCAGAATGGGCCTGACTGACCCATCCTTTTTGGGCACTGTGAAAAGGTTGGAATAAAACCCCATGCCCCTGTCTCTTAAGGGGACCTTGCAAATGACCCCTAGATCCAGAAGGTCCTGCACAGCCAGCATCAAGACCCGAGCTGAGGCAGGGTCCTGTGGGATCCGGGAACCAACTACCTGGTAGGGGGCCGTACAGCAAATTCTATCTTGTAACCGGAGGACACTACCTCCTGAATCCACCGGTCTGAGATGTGGCGTCTCCAGACGTGCTCGAAATGCTGCAGACATCCCCCCACCCTGACGGGCAAGGGCGCCCCTTCATGCCTGGGGGGTCTTGGGAGGGACCTTGGGAGCCCAGGAGGAAACGGGGCGACGTCCTCTGTTCTTATTCCAGGAATCTGCGCGAGATCCAGCGAAGGACACTCCTCTGCCTTGCTTAGCCCCACGGTAGGGGGTCGATAGGGAGGTGGGCCACGGAAAGGCCGAGTTTGTTGCTTGTGCTGGGGCAGCTTGCCACCCTTGTCGAAGATGTCTAACCTCTCCCCAAACAGACGCAGACCCTTAAATGGTAGCCCCGTAAGGGCCTTCTTGGCAGAATTATCAGCGGCCCACTGGCGCAACCAGACCGCGCGGCGTATGGCTACCACCAGAGCAGAGGATCTAGCGCACAGCTTAATAGCATCATCCTATGCAGATAGCATAAAATTAACAAAAGTTTCACAGGTGGACAGAGCGTCGGCGGCATCAGAGGGCAATTCATCCGAGCCTTCAAGAGCGTTCCTAAGCACACTCCTGAGCGCCACTGCCATAATGGCTAAGGCGCAAACCGGGCGGAGCGTCGCTCCCCCAAATGCAAAGGCGTGACATGCCAATTGGTCAACACGCCGGTCCCCAGAATCCCGCAGCGTAGTAGTGTCGGAGGAATGCATAACAGAGGTGTTGGACAGACTCAAAATTGGGGCATCGACCTCGGGAGGCGATGTCCAGCACTTGACCAAGTCAGCAGTGAATGGATATTTCTTATCCACACTTTTAGGAACCCCATGAAGCTTACTGGGGTGTTCCCATTCCTTCAGCACAAGACTATTGAAATGGGTTTGTTCTGGAAATTCCAAACGCGCCCTAGCGGTGTGGAACAAATCACCCTTCTGCCGGGGAGCCGCGGCAGGGGGAGAGAGGGACAATACATCAAAGATCTGAGCCAGAAGTCTATCACTGTCATCTGAAGACCAATGATCAGAGCCAGACTCCTCCTGTCCCCTGGACTCATCATAGTATGATCCTGAGTCAGAGAACAGTTCCCCTTCTTCTGAAAGGGGATGTGCATAAGAAAGCAATGAGACTCCCTGCTGGTATTAGGGGTTAGACTCAGGCTTGGGGGAGTAGGTGAAGTGAGGCGGGGTGCAGGCCCAGCCTCGGAAGCGGTGGGAAGGCCAGCCAGCGCCTGCTGTAAACAAGGAACGCAGACCCGTGAGTTGTCACCGCTGCTAGGTAAGACCCCACAAGCTACACACAGACGGGCTTCTCCTGAAGGAACCCCGTTCACAATATCCTGAGTTGCCTCCAAATGGTGATTATTGGGCACAATATGCCAGTAGGGATAAAGCAACCGTGGATGCCCCAAGGACCCGCTGGGAAGTGGGAGTGATTTCCACGGTCTGAAAGACACAAGGGGAACAAGGATGTCAGAGCCAAGCGAAAATGAGCGAAAGCTGAAGAAAAGGGTCGCCCGTGAGGGCACTTACAGACAGCGAGGAGAGGACAGTCTTCACCACGCGCGCGTGAGTAAGAAATGGCGCCCAGCGAACCTTGAAGGGCGGGCCAAGGCTGGATACGACGCAGAACGCGCCAACCCAACACCACGCCCCTCCCCGGAGAGCGCGAAGCTCGAAGGCGCGTAGCCAATCAGAAACCGCAGGAGTAAACACCTGAGACAGGCCGATTACCTCAGAGACACAGTATGACAGGAAGAATAAGGGAAAGGATGGACACCGTAGCGTCCGAGAAAACAGCCGCCGTACATGCCACGTAGAGTACAGTAAGGGTGCTGCGGCTAACAGAACAACCAATAAAGTCGCGGCTCTGACACCCGGTAACCGTTAAAGGCATATTAGGCTATCTAGTGTAACAGGACAGGGCAAGGCCATCGTACACACAACCCCCCCCCCCTCTTTTTCCCCCCTATAACGGGGGGAACTGAGGAGGAAGGTGACCCGATAATGGGGTTAACCGCTACGCGGGGCACTGATGCGGGAGGGGCATCCTCTGAAGGCTCACCATTAGCCTTAACCGCCTACCCTATGGTGGGGGATTGTGGTGGAGCATGGCTCCGTAAGCACACACGGTGCTGCCTACCTTCACCCAACCAACGCAGCCCAGGCTGGGAGGCATTACTTTCACAATGAGGACGAGTGGAAATAGTCCCACAGGGCCGCGGGCTGTAAAGCCCCGCTCGCCTGCGAGAGTGTGATAATTCATGTCTTCGCAGCCAGCACTGCAGAGAAATCTGGGGATTTGTGGGAGGTCCTTCGGTATCAGTCAGAGGGTTACCCATGTGTAAGTATTATAGATGGAGCAGGACGTGCTGTATGCTTAGAATAAAAACCCTTGCCTTTCTCTCTTAAAGGCACCAGGCAGATGACCCCCAACTCCAGGAGGCCTTGCACTGCTAGCACTAGCTCCTGAGTTGACACAGGGTCCTGAGGAATCCAGGACCTGAAGAATCTTGGAGGGGGATCGGCAGCAAACTCCAACTTGTAACCGGAGGACACTACCTCCTGAATCCATCGGTCTGAGACATGAAGCCTCCAGACGTGAGCGAAGTACTGCAGCCGTCCCCCCACACGGATGGGTGAGGGCGCCCCATCATGCCTGAGGGGGCATGGGAGAGGAATTAGCTTTGGTACCCCAGGAGGAGCGAGGACGTCCACGTCCTCTGCCTCTACCCCAGAAATCTCCCCGGGCCCCAGGGAAAGATACCCCCCCTTCCCTGTCTTGCACCACGGTAAGGGGAGGAGAAGGAACCCTGACCCCGAAAGGGCCGAGGTTGCCGCCTGCGCTGGGGTAACCTGCCTCCCTCAGCAAAAAGGTCTAGGCGGTCTCCAAACAGACGCAGTCCTTTAAAGGGAAACCCAGCGAGGGCCTTCTTGGCAGCATTGTCAGCAGCCCACAGGCGCAGCCAACCGAGCGGCGTATAGCCACCACGAGGGCCGAAGTTCTGGCACACATTCTGATGGTGTCATCCAATGCTGACAGGACAAAATTTACAAAAGAACATCACAACTGGAGAGTGCAATAAACACCTCACAAGGCAAATCATCAGGGGCACTATAAAGCATATTTCAGATAAGGTTTCTAGTGGCCACAGCAGTAATAGCAGAGGCACAGACTGGGCGCAGCGCCGTCCCCGCACATGTAAAGGCGTGGGAGGCCAGCTGGCGCCGGTCCTCAGCATCCCGCAGGGTAGTGGAATCAGGGGAATGCATGACAGAGGTGTTAGATAGCCCCAGGATCAGGGCATCCTCCGGGGGGGGGGGGGGGATGACCAACATTTAACCACCTCAGCAGGAGAAGGATACTTCCTATCCCAACACTTTGGAACCCCGGGAAGTTTACTGGGGCGCTCCCATTCCTTGAGCACAAGGTTATGGAAATGTGCCTGCTCTGGAAAACCCAAAAGTGATTTTGCTGTATGTAAAAGCTCCCCTCTTTGCCTGGGAGCCTCAACAGGAGAGAGAGATAGACAGAACCTCAAAGATCTGGGTCAATAATCTGTTAGTGTCATCCGTGGCCCAGGGGTCAGAGCCAGAATCGTCATGACCCCTTGGCCTCTCATCAGATGAGCCTGAATCAGAACAGAGCTCCCCTTCATCAGACAGGGTATAGCCACACAGATTCATAAACTCCTCAGTTCCCATAGGGAAAACAGTAACATTACTTACCAGGGCCCTTACGCGCTATTCGCAATAATCTGTTCAACAGTAGCCAGTCTAGAAGACACATCAGGCTGAGAATCCCCACTAGTATGCAACTCAACAGGAGTGAGATTTAAGCTTGGGGGAATAGGTGAAGTGAAACGAGGTGCAGCCACTGGCAGGCCAGATTGCAATGCAAGCACCTTCTCAGCACAGGGTACACAGACCCGTGCCTTGTCAGCGTCAGCATGAGGCTGCCCACACGTTACACACAGCCGGTCTTGTCCCGCAGGGACATTGTCCTGAGATGCCTCCATATGGTGATTATTAGGCACAATATGCCAGTAGGGATTGACGCTATAAAGCAACCCTGGATGCCCCAATGACCCGCTAAGGAAGTGGGAGTAATTATACAAGGCCCAACTATCAATTACCCCGGGCCGGGAGAAGCCAATGGATTCACCCGTCAGAAAGACACAATGGGAAGAAGGGGTGTCAGAACCCACTACAATGAGTATAAAACCTCCCGCGAGGGCACTTACGCACCGCGGTAAGTAGAACCGTCACACGCGCGCACAACCTGACAAAACGGCGCCAAGAGTACCTCGAAGGGCGGGCCGGAGTGAGTCCCCCCCCCCTGAAGAGCGCGAAGCCCACAGGCAAGCAGCCAATAAGAACGCAGAAGTGTCTGAGGCAACGCCGCCGCGGAACATCCCAATGAAGGAAAAGACGCGCGCGGCGGCGGCATTTGCAATAGTAAAAAAGACAAGTCAGCGCGGTGGCTGACACCACATATACTAGTCAAAAGACATGACAAAACACCGAGTGCATGAAGCACGATACACGCTCACCCACACCCCCTCCTTCTTTCCCTCCCGAAGGCTACAGGGAGAATGATGGAGGATGGCGGCCCTCTGTACAGGACCCACCGCTACACAGGGCATGGGACAATAATGCGGGAGGGGCATCCCATAAAGGCTCATCATCAGCCTATACCGCCTACCCTTTGGTGGGGGACTGCGGTGGAGCAGCGCTCCTTAAACACACATGGTGCTGCCTACCTTCACCTGACCAGCGCAGCCCAGGCTGGGAGGCACATCACACGAGGAACGGGTGCGAATAGTCCAACAGGGCCGCTGGCTAATAGCCCCGCTCACCTGCGAGAGAGTGATCATTTCATGTCTTCGCAGTAAGCACTGCAGAGAAATCTGGGGATTTATGGGAGGTCCCGGGTATTTGAGGGTCCGGGAGGAGCCTGTTTTACATGTCTCTGCAGTGCAGCGCCATCTGGCGGAGGATAACCCAAGTGTAAGTAATCTATCTGGAGCAGGACGTACTGTATACTAAGAATATATTAAGAAAGCACTGAAAAAATGACAAGGCATTTCATGTTCAAGTTATACTAAAGGCGAGAGCGCCCTATCGTCCCATTGTCTCGGGCTACACGTTGCACTGTCCCAAACTTTAATCCGTTTTCGAAGTTATTTGTAGAAGTATAAGAGCATGGGAGATGTAGAGAAAAACAAAAGGGGGAGAAACAGTGGATGTGGCAACAGCAATGTGATGTAAGCAAGCTGTGTGCTTTACATATAGCACAGTAAAAAAAGAAAAGTGAATTGTTGTGCCTCTAGTTATTACTGCCAGCACATAGTGTGATCAGAAAAAGGGGGTGAGAGATGCTGCAGGCTAGGAGCGCCTCCAGCCTGTCAGCACCTAGTGTGATCAGAAAAAGGGGGTGAGAGATGCTGCAGGCTAAGAGCGCTTCCAGCCTGTCAGTACAAAGTGTGACCAGAGAAGAGAAGGAGGGCAGGGTTTCAGAGCTGCAGAGAGAGGCAGCCAATCAGGATGTCTGGGGAGGGAGTTTCCCTTCTCGGTCCACTTAAAGTTGATCAGAAAAAGGGGGTGAGAGATTCTACAGGCTAGGAGTGCCTGCAGCCTGTCAGCACATAGTGTGATCAGAAAAAGGGGGCGAGAGATGCTGCAGCCTAAGAGCGCCTCCAGCCTGTCAGTACAAAGTGTGACCAGAGGAGAGAAGGGGGGCAGGGTTTCAGAGCTGCAGAGAGAGGCAGCCAATCAGGACGTCTGGGGAGGGAGTTTCCGTTCTCGGGCCACTTAAAGTTGATTGAAGGACCAGGTCAGCGGCTGGAGACTAAAAGATGAGGAAGTGATTTCCTTGCTAAATAGACCAGCATAGCAGGATGGAGAGTGCCAGGGGGAAAAATGTCAGCAGAGGGTGACAACATCGGGGGGGCGTGGCCAAGATGGCGACCTGAGCGGACGTGCGGTGCTGGGCTCCGCAAAAATATCCTGACTTACCCCATCATACCTGGTAACTGGGCAATCCGTGGGCCCCATCTGGCTCTCCCGGTCAGCGGGATTGAGCCCTTGAGGTGAGCGGCGGCGGCGGCGGCTGGAAGCTGTCGGCAGCGGCGGCTGGGAGCTGTCGACGGGGCCGGAACACGTGCGCTCCCCGCGCGCTCTACAGAGAAGCGGCTGGCCGGACCGGTGAGCGGCCTTCCTACTCCCCCGGGCTGTGGCGGTGACTAGAGGCGGGTATCGGAGAGCGGTGGTGGCGGCCCCGAGAGGTGCGTGCGGCGGGACGGCGGTGTGTGCGGCTGGACGTGCGGAGCATTGCTGACTGGTCTGGAGCACGTGCGCTCCCTGCGCGTCCTACAGAGGAGACGGCCGGCTGACTCGAGTGAGAGGCGAGCCTAATACTGAGCCCTGAGCTGTGGCGGTGAATGAAGACAGGCGTGGGTGAGTGAGCTCTGAGTCCCCGCCGAAGTGTATGTCCCCACTGAGAAGAGGGAACCGCTGAGGAGGCAGTCGGGCGCCATTTTGCTGCTCCTGTGAGGGGGGAGGCTAAGACCAGCTGAGCAAGAGTGGCAGCTCTGGGGGAGAAAAGAAACAAAAGAGGGACAATACTATAAGCTGGGACCTGCCCTATACCCGTGTTTGAGAGGCCGTGGGAGACCAGGACTGATAAGTGCTCAGCAGTCCCCTGAGGGTATAATTCCCTTAGCAGGGCACTGTCTATATCCGGCAGTACATCCGACCATCGCGGGGCGAGTTTCAGTGGCAGGGGGAATCACCTGGAGTGCCCGGCCTTACAGGCCCACCACACAATTGCTATAATTCGCCCACCCATAGGGCACATACCCGCCACTGAGGACTGCACAGATTATTTTGGCAGAGCCGGGCAGCCACCTGAGGGCTGTCCCGGTACGGTCCCTGGGGGAGGTCCCCCCCCTCTACACATGAGAGGAAGCAAGAAGCGTAAGACGACGACGGTCACCTGTAGCACGCAAACGATGGAGGCCCAGAGAGGGATCGGGCAGGAACCCTCCAACCCTGATACCGCAGTTATTATGGCGGCTATTGCCTCATGCCAGAGCGTCCTCACGGCCAAGTTTGACACCCTTCAAGAGCAGTTTAACTATGTCCGCCATGATCTGGATAAGATCCGTGACCGCACTGGAGAAGCGGAGAGGAGAATCGGTGAGACAGAAGACCGGATTTCTGCTCATGCGGGCGAACTTGCTACCCTGCGGAGGCAGGTGACTACCCTGATGGGGAGGGCTGAAGACGCCGAAAACAGGAATCGACGTAATAATGTTAGAATCCTGGGGCTGCCCGAGAAAGCTGAGGGGACCTCCCCGGAGCAATTTGTCGAGAAGCTCATAAGAGAGGCCCTGGCCCCAATCAATCTAACCAGTTTCTTCACGGTCGAGAGGGCGCACAGAATCCCCACGCGACCCCTCCCCCCAGGAGCTCCTCCGAGACCCTTCATATTTAAGGTCCTCCACTACAGGGACAGAGACGCTATCCTGGCCGCCGCTAGATTGAAAGGGGTGGTGACCTTTGATAATGCCCGGCTGTCTTTCTTCCCGGATTTCACCCCTGAAGTTCAGAAGATGCGGCGCACCTTCAATGCAGTCAGGGAGCGGCTGAGGAAAAGGAAAATTAAATACTCCATGATGTTCCCTGCTCGCCTACGTGTGCAAGACGGCGAATCTACCAGATTTTTTGCTTCTGCTGAGGAGGCTTGCGCCTGGCTGGACTCTTTGCCTGGGGCCTGACAGACTGGGCTCTAGGTTGGAGCGAGCTGTTCGTTCCTAGTCCCTTCATCTATGATGGTGGGGTGCTCCCGTTCATTCTGGCGCCTGGCGGCCGGCCGCCAGACATCCTAGTGTGGCCCCAAATGGGGGCTCGTTTGGCTCCGCCGACGGACTTCGGTATTGCCGCTTAGTTTGGTTCAGATTTGTTCGGTTGCCCAAGTTACCATTGTATCCTGATATGCATAGTACAGGGGAGCTCCGGCTCTGGTTTCCCAGGGAGTGATGGCCACCCCCTTCCTTTCCCCCTCCTTCCCCTTTCCCTTTCCTGGGTCTCTGTGCCCTGTTTCCCCCCCCACCCCTTTCCCCCCCTCATCTCCTGATCCCATCTGTTCCCCCTCCCGCCTGCTCTCGTGCCCCTGGGAACCCATGGCAGTTAGTCTGCCGACCTGTATAATCTGTGGTTATCCTATGTTGCAGGCCCATTAGGCGTTGGGTACCTGCACCCCAGTTGCAACTAGTTTTCACCTGTGTTGTATTTGTGGTTGGGAGGGTTTGATGCTCGCCAAAGTTTGGGGCTGGTGGAGCGGGGTGGGGGTGGTTGGGTATGGGTATTGTAGGTATTGTTTAATGTGTTGTATTATTTGTTTTGTGTACTGTTGTTTGTGTGTTGGTATGACTATGAAGTTTGGTTGTTGGACTCGGTTGATGACGGAAATTCTGGGGGATGGCGGTGAACCGCAGAAAGGTGACCTTGCTGATAGAAATTTAAGTAATAATACTGGGTGAGTGTAAACTCCTCTCCTGGAATGTCCGGGGGCTTAATGATAAGATCAAAAGGGCTACTGTCCTCCAGTTTGTTAAGAAACACAAACCAAACATAGTTATTCTCCAAGAGACCCATCTGCTGGGTCAGAGAGTCCTGGCGTTAAAGAAACCATGGATCCAGAGCTCCTTTCATGCTCCCTTCTCGACATACTCAAGAGGTGTATCCATATTGATCTCCAAAGGCACCCCATTTATATTGTATTCAGTACATACTGATCGGGAGGGTTGCTTTGTTATCCTCCATGCCAAGATCATGGATACTGATATAATAATAGTGGGAGTGTATGTCCCCCCGCCATTTTCTGCACAGATACTTGACAGAGTAATGGAGAAGGTGTTGTCTTGCCCCCCTGCCCCGATACTGCTATTGGGAGATTTCAATATGGTTTTGGATACGGCGTTGGACAGGATGGGTAAGAATCCGGGCCCCAAGACCCAACTGGCACTATGGGCGGAGACGCTGGGGTTGCAGGAGCTTTGGAGGTGGAAGCACCCCACCGATAGGGCGTACTCATGCCACTCTGTCACACACAAGTCCCTGTCTAGAATTGACTTGGCGTTCTCATCCCCTGAATTCCTGACCAAGGTGACGACCTGTAGCTACCTCCCGAGAGGGGTCTCGGATCACTCCCCTTTGTTGATAACAGCGGGATTGTCGATGAGGCGGGAGACCCGGGTGGGCTGGACCCTAAACCCTTTGTGGCTGGATTCCCCTGAAGTTAAGAGCAGTTTGCAATCCTCTACTGAGGCCTTCTGGGCGTGCAATACTGTGGAGACATCGATAGACGTAAGCTGGGATGCCTTCAAAGCTGTTACTAGGGGGGCGGCCATCAGCGCTATCGCTGCGGCTAGGAGGATGAAGGGGAGGGAAGTGGCAGATCTAGAGAGTAAACTAGCGGTGGCGGAAGAGAAGTTTATTACAACATCGGACAATAGGGACCATTCCACGCTATTGACATTGAAAAGAGAGTACAATCTACTTTTGACTGATTCGGCTAGGAAACTGCTGCTATATAAGCAAGCAACAATATTTGATAAAGGAGATAAGAACGGTAAGACCCTGGCCTATTTAGCGAGAGCTGAAAGCCAATCTAACAACATAGCTGGAATCCTGGACAATGGGACGAGGGTGACTGAAGGGAAGGAGATAGCCAAGCGGTTCCTTGAGTACTACTCTGCCTTGTATTCCTCAAGGGTGTGCTATGGGGCGGCTGAACTGGGTACTTACCTAGATCAGATCGACTTCCCGCGACTGCCTGAGGAGGATCAGGTGGCTTTGGATTCCCCTATTACCATGGAAGAGGTCTCTGGTGCCATCAGAGTGCTTTCTAGCCGGAAGGCACCGGGACCGGATGGGATGCCGGCAGAGTGGTATAAACAGGACCTTGAGCGAGTGACACCTAAGCTATGGGAGGTGCTGACACAAGCGCTTGAAAGTGAGTGCCTACCGGCCTCTTTTCATGAGGCACATGTGGTCCTTATCTATAAGGAAGGGAGACCTCCTGACTCCTGCGCGTCTTATAGGCCTATATCCCTGTTGAACCAAGATGCCAAAATCTTAGCAAAAATACTGGCCACTAGGCTAAACAAGGCTATTCTGCATTTGATCGGGCCGGATCAATCAGGGTTTATGCCGGGGCGCACCACTTGTGTGAATCTGCGCAGATTGATGTCAAACCTCCAAATTATTCATGATAATCATGGGAAACGGGTGATTATCTCATTGGATAACGAAAAAGCCTTTGATTCGATAGAATGGGAATATCTGTGGGCAGTATTGGAAAGATTTGGGCTCCCCGTTAGTTTCATCAAATACGTCAAATTATTGTATGAACGGCCAACAGCACGGATACGGGTCAATGGGTGCTACTCTGATTCATTTCCGTTGCATAGAGGGACAAGACAGGGGTGCCCGCTATCACCGTTGCTCTTTGCCTTAGCTATCGAACCCCTGGCGATTATTGTCAGGAACACCCCAAGTATAACTGGATGGAAAATAGGTACAGTGGAGGAAAAGATATCACTCTATGCAGATGATACGCTGTTATACCTGGCGGACGGTCACGAATCTCTGAATGCAGCACTAGACACTATTGGAGTGTTTGGGAGGTTCTCCGGGTTGAGGATTAATTGGGATAAATCCAGTCTAATGTTAGTAGACGAGCCTGTTTCTCCGGACATCTCCCCGAGGTCTCAGCTTAAAATAGTTCAACAATTCAAATACCTGGGGATCATGATTAGTAGGCAACCAAGTGAGTTCATATCTCTCAATGTCTCCCCTGTCGTGGCTAAGTTGAGGCAGCGGGTTGCTCAGTGGGCGAACCTGCCACTGTCAGTCATGGGCAGAATTAATATATACAAAATGATATTCCTCCCGAAATTCCTATATATATACCAGGCCTCGCCAGTGCTGTTGCCAGTCTCCCACTTTAAATTATTGGACTCCATTCTGTTTGGCTTTATTTGGGGGCAGTCTCCACCTAGGCTTAATAGACAAATAATGAAGGCGCAGGTAGTGGAGGGGGGACTGGCGGTTCCTCACATGCAAATGTATTTCTATGCCACACAGCTCCTGTTTGTGTACTGGTGGTTCTGTCAGCCACAGAATAATCCGGTGGTGAGTCTAGAGGTGGCGGTTTTGGGCTCCTCTGGGAGGCTGTCATCTCTGGCGTATAGGGGGGTTCGGGGAATCCGGGAGGCGACGGGTTGTATGAGGGCGGTGTGTAACGTATGGGAAAGGGTGGACAAGCTGAACAGGTATTCAGATGAGGCCCAGCATTGGTCCCCCTATGCTCCTCTCTGGAGTAATCCCAAACTCTCTGAGTTGATCTCTATGCAGGATCCGCAGTTTTGGGATGGGAGGGGCCTCCAGATGTTAGGCCAAATGTACAAGGATGGAGTGCTTATGTCTTTTGACCAAATTAGGGAGACTTATCGAGTTTCCCATCGGGACTTCTTCCGCTACTTGCAACTCAGGCACGCTCTCCAGACTCAATTCCACAGGGACAGTCCGAATTTCTCGGTGTCGCGAGTGGAGAATGTGGTCAGGGGGACGGACTTGGAGAAGCCGGTCTCTACATTGTACAAATGTTTGATCGCTGGGCTGGAGTCTCCCAGGGGGAAAATTGAAAGCAAGTGGCAGGCTCTAGACCAAACCTTGGACCCGGATGACTGGGAGGGAATCTTTGATAACCTACACTCTTCGGTCATAGAAGCTAGAGACAGATTTATACAGACCAAGTGGATGCATCAAGCCTACATCACTCCGATACGTATGCATAGGATGGGATTGCTGGCAAGTGATTTGTGTCCCAGGTGTGAGAGGGAGGCTGGTACATGGGTACATGTAACCTGGTCCTGTGCAGTTCTGGAGAGCTACTGGGGTGAGGTGATGCATCTGATTGGGATGGTAGTGGGTATTCGGATGAGCGGTTCAATTTCCTTATGTCTTCTGGGGGTGGTTGAGCCACTGTCGGAGACAAGTGCGCTGAAGTCACTACTTAGGTTATTACTCTTTTATGCTAGGAAATGCGTTCTGTTGAATTGGAAGCACCCGGCCAAACCATCTGTGCAGGCGTGGAAGGCTCTGGTTAATCAGAAACTTACTATGTATAAACTGACGTATGCTGCCAGGGGGGTGCCCGATAAGTTTGGAAAAGTGTGGGGTCCTTGGTTGCAGAGTCAGGACACAGCTTCAGAAGATAATTAGGGAAGGGGTGGGTCCGTAAGATGGGGCAAGCTGCTGACCGTCGTTTGGTTGAGTCTCTGTATGGGTTAATAGGAGGAACTGAGAGACAGTAAAACATCCTGGGAGATGTGGGGCACCGACCGGGCCCTTTCCATCCCAGCGAACAGCTAATGTATATGTCCGAGTCCAGTAGTGTGAATGTAGGGTGAATGATTGTCGTGTCTAAGTGGTTTATTGAATTTTATAACTGAAACTGGCGCCTGCGGCGCCATATTGTGATTTGGAACCTGTTTCAATGTTATGTTGTTTGTTGAATTGCAAATAAAAAGAAACTTTAAAAAAAAAAAAAGAGGGTGACAACATCTCTAGGTAGGCTGGCACTGAAAAGGGTTAAACATGGCTGGCAGTGGCGGTGGTCACAATCATTTATGAGGATTTAATGGACTAAGATGACGGGCCCAGACGGCAGTGGGCGAGATATACAGTCACATGACTCATCACTGGGACGCTGCCAATCCATCACACAGCCCTAGTCACACGCCACAACGTCCATTAGGTAGGTTGGGGTCCCTAAAAGTAACAGTGGGCAGATTAGACCACTGCCGCCTGCAGAACTTTGCGACCAAAAGCAGCATCAGCCGAGGCCCTAACATCAACCTTGTAAAACTTAGAAAAAGTATGAACCGAAGACCAAGTAGCGGCCTTGCAAACTTGTTCAACAGAAGCCTGGTGCTGAAAAGCCCAAGAGGCACCAATAGCACGAGTAGAATGAGCAGTAAAGCGGAAGGGAGGATCCTTCCCCTTAGCAGAATAGGCTTGAACCA
Source organism: Gastrophryne carolinensis (assembly GCA_027917425.1). Taxonomy (NCBI): domain Eukaryota; kingdom Metazoa; phylum Chordata; class Amphibia; order Anura; family Microhylidae; genus Gastrophryne; species Gastrophryne carolinensis. Next base: position 100,632,657 of record CM051241.1, read on the forward strand.
CAGCCTGACGGATCCACTTGCTGATAGTGGACTTAGCCGGAGCAAAACCCTTCTTAGGCCCAGAAGGGAGAACAAAAAGCGCATCAATCTCCCTGAAGGATTCAGTAGCCACCAAATAGAACTTCAAGGTCCTGACCACATCCAGAAAATGTAAGACCCGCTCCTTAGTGTTACTAGGATTAGGGCACAGAGAAGGCAAAACAATGTCCTGATTAAGATGAAAAACAGACACAACTTTAGGCAATAAATCTGGCTCAAAACGAAACACCACCTTGTCCTGGTGTCTCTCAAAGTAAGGAGGTTTGATGGAAAGCGCCGCCAACTCAGAAACACGCCTAACAGAAGTGATAGCCACCAAAAAGGCTACCTTAAGCGTCAAAATGGATAAAGGGGCATCACGCAAGGGCTCAAAGGGAGACCCCTGCAAGGAAGATAAGACCAAGTTCAAATCCCAGACTGGTAACATAGGTTTACGTGGAAGGCGCACGTGAGTAACCCCCTGAAAAAATGTCTTAGCCAGACGATGGTTGGCAAAGGATCTTTGGAAGAAAATGGCCAAAGCTGAAACATGACCTTTGAGGATACTAAGTTGAAGACCCAAATCCACACCACGTTGCAGGAATTCCAGAATCCTGGGGATAGAAAAATACAATTCTGTGAAATACTCACCTGTAGAATTGGTATTATACGCATACAGCACGTCCTGCTCCAGATATAATAATTACTCGTGGGGTAATCCTCTGCCTGAGGGCGCTGTGCACTGCAGACATGCAAAAAACAGGCTCCTCCCGGCCCTACATATACCGAGGAACCTCCCACAAATCCCCAGCATTGAAAAGCAGTGAGAAGGAGAAGCCGGGAGAAACCAACCACCCCAAAAACTGGTAATGGTAACAATGATAACAATCACCATACAGGGGATCCAGAACAAAGTGAAACGAGGGTGGGGTGGAGCAGGACGTGCTGTATGCGTATAATACCAATTCAACAGGTGAGTATTCCACAGAATTGTATTATTCTAAGCATACAGCATGTCCTGCTCCAGATATAATAATTACTCGTGGGACATCCAATAGCAGTGTCCATAAAGTAGGGTGGGATCCCCAACAAAATAGGCACAGCAGACAGTAAAGTGCTGTCACCTGCAAACCTTGCTACCAAGAGCAACATGAGCAAAGGTTCCAAAATCAACCTCGTAAAATCCTTTGAAGGTATGAACAGAAAAACAAGCAGCGGTCCAGCAAGACTTGTTCAACAGAAACCTGGTGCTGAAAGGTCCAAAGATACCAAAGCACAAGTAGAATCAGAAATAAAGTGAGAAGAAGATTCTTCCCCTTGAAAGAATAGGCCTGAGTAACAGCCTGACCAGCCCAAATGCTAACAGTAGCCTTGGCAAAACTTAGAGTTCTCCCCATCGGGGAATTGAACCCTGGGGATACAGACCAGTATACTAACAAGGAAACCTTACTTAGGACCAGAAGGGACAATCCATTCAAGGAAAGACAAGGCCAAAGGGGCGCATAACCTCTGGAAGCAGACGAGATCAGGCACATACGGATGGAGACGCCCGGAAAACCCCAAGGGGCAACAGTCCCCCTAAGGGACAAGAGACAATCCAGGAAATTTTCCAACACCTGTTGAGGGAATGTAGACCCCCTTTCCTCAGCGTTACTAGGAATAAGGCCCAGAAGAAAGACAAATGTCTTGAATACATGAGCATAAGACACCACCTCAGGTATAAGGTCCGGCGTAAGCAGAACACCACCACATCAAGGAGTATATATCAATGAACGAGGACTAGCTAAACAGAGCCGCCTGCTCAGGCACACGTCTGACTGAAGCAACAGCCCCCCAGAAGGGCAACTTGAGAGTAAGAACAATCAGACAGAATCCAGAATAGGTCCAAAGGGAACACCCCGCAAGGCAAACAGAATAAAATTCAATCCCAACAGGGACCATAGAATTACGTGGGGGATGCACATGAGCAATCCCCGAAAAATACTTAAGAAAAAAGAGAGCAAAAGACATCTACAGGAAGGCAGACAGGGCAGAACCTGAACCTTCAGAGTACCGAGTTGGAGAGCCCACTCCGACCCATGCTGTAATGACTCTAGAACCCTGGGAACAGAGCACGCCCAACAGGGAAGAGACCTAGACTCACACCAATCAATATGGGTACGCATACCCTATAATAGATGGAAGAAGAAGAAGCTTGCTCCTAGTCTTCCCATAGTCTCAATCACCAAGACAGATAAGTCTGTCTCCATCAAGGTGGATGTTTCAGCAGTCAGGCCGTCTAGGCCAGAGTCTGTAGATTGAGGTGACGTAAAGGGGCCCCGAGTGATCAGAGCTGGCACTCCTGGCAAAACGTACAGATCTACTGTCCTCAGTAACACGTCTGCGAGCCACACTCCACTAGGCCACCCGGGGCCACCAGAATCACTGGCCCCCTTCCAGAGCAATTTTGCGCAGAACCCTGCCTAGCAGGGGGAATGGAGAAAAGACATACAGAACAGAATGTCCTGCCATAACATTACTAAATCATCATGACCACGGCCAGAGAATCCTGGGACAGGAAAACAAGGGCCGAGAGCTTGTGATAGTGACGGGGCACACACAGAACCACACTGGTTGGACCCCATAGTGACACAAGGATTAGCACATCCTGTCGCAGAGGGACCTCCACCGGAGCGAATACCACTGATATGCAGGGAACATTGTCCACCACCCAGATCAGGATCATTGACACTTCCCGGAGGACCCTCCTGCTCCGGGTCCCTCCCTGAATATTTAATGCAGGCCAAGGCCGTCAGATAGGCCTAGCTCCCCCGAACAGGCAGGAGTAGGCAAGCGAGTTAGAACTAACTTGAACGCTCATAGATTCAAACATTAATAGGTGTACAGGCCTCCTAAGGGCCCCACCTCCCCTGGAACCGCAGGGACTTCCAGAAGAAGACCCCCCCTCAACCTGATAGATTGGCATCCATGGTGACCGTCTCCCAGGAAAGGGCAAGAAGGGACTGCCCCCAGACAGGTTCCTTGAGTTCGTCCACTACAAGAGGGACCTCCTCACCAGGGAGGAAGGCACACCTACCCTGCTCCAGGGATGCTGGGTCCTTGTCCCGTAGGACAAATAGGAGAAGTTGCAGAAGGCCCCAGGGGGAACTGAGCATAAGGGGCTTCTTCGGAGTACGCCACGAACGGGCCCACCAGCTGCATCCCCTGCCTGGTGGAGGGACGGGGATAGCTATGAGGGACTGAGCCCATACAACCAGATTGTCCACTTTATTGCTGAGGAAGATCCTTGCTAGAACTGTATAAAATTAATTCATAGGAATGGAGTTACCAATGAAGGGGACAATAAGGACTTGGGGTGTTTGATCACCCCTCCAAATGACTCCCAAATGGACACCCTCCAGCCGAGTATCCAACGTAGCCAGACGTAGAGACTGGGAAGTGATGGGGACGTCCAGGTAGGTCATCAATCGGACGCCCCTTGGTCTCAGAGGCCATACCCCCGTCAGCACCTTGGTGAGCACTCTGGGAGCTGAAGAGAGGGCAGATGACAAGGCCACAATTATCAGTGTTGGTTAATCAACACGAATCTGAAGAACCTCGGTGTCCAGAAGACACAGGGAAGTAAAACTAAGCAGCATTGAGCTCCGCAGATGGCAAGAAGCCCCCCGATGCGCAAGGAGCTGATGGCCGAGTGCAGTGTTTCTGTTGCCGAAACCGCCTGTAATTGACGAATTGCTGAAAATCTGTGAGTCCAGATTGGGCCATGGAAAGGTTGGTGTACCAGCACCTGAACAGAGACAGGGACCAGGAGCACCCGGGACCCGATAATCTTGGGGGAGGCCGCACAGCAACTCTATCTAGTAGCCGGAGGGCACTACCTCCTGAATCCACCAGTCTGAGGCGTGATACCTCCTGGCATGAGCAAGGTGCCCAGACGGGCGAGAGCTTGAGGGGATTTTGGTGGAATATTTAGGCTTAGCCCCGCCAGAGGGGCCAGGGCGTTGTCTGCTGCTCCTGGGGCAGGAGTCTGCACGAGCCCCCAGGAAGGACACCCCTAGTTCTTGTTTTACACTATGGCAGGGAGGGGGAGGGGTTACCCTGCCCCGAGGGGCCGGGACGGCTGCCTACGTTAAGGTGAATTGCCCTTATTTACCAAACAGGCCCAGACAGGCCCCAAACAGGCGTTGCCCTCTAAAGGGAAGCCCAGTAAGAGTCATCTTAGCATCATCGCCAGTACCCCACTGTCGCAGCCAAACCAAGCGACGTAAAGCCACCACAAGGGCAGAAGTCCTTGCACACAATCTAATGGTATCATCCAGTGCTAATAAGATAATTCTTTCAAATACATCAAAACTGGAGAGTGCAATAACGCATCCCAGGGGAGATACTCAGGGTGATGATCAAGCATCTTTCTGATGAGGGTTCTAGCGGCCACTGCAGTGATGACCGCGGCACAGACCGTGCGCAGCACCATCCCTGCACAAGAAAAGGCGTGGGAGGCCGCAGATCAATGCGCCGGTCCTCAGCATCCCGAAGGGTACTATAAACAGGGGCTGTAATAAAAAGGGGGGAGTTAAGACTAACAATTGACCACCTCAGGGGGTATTTCTTATCCCAGACCCCTGGAATTCACTGGGGAACTGCCATTCCTTGAGTACAAGAGCATGGAAAACGAGCCTGCTCCAGAAATTCCAAGCGCGCTGACGCTGTATGAAAAACGCTCCCATCTCGGCTTGGAGGCTTCACCAGGGAGAGAGATAGACAGGACCTAAAAGACCTTCATGACTCCTCAGCCTCACATCAGGTGAGCCTGAGACAGAGACCGGCTCTCCTTCAGCAGAAGGGGTACTAGGCACACGGAGTAGTCAACTCCACAGTTCCCATAGGACACACAGAAAAAACAGAAGGCGTCAAGGGCCACTTCTTACCAGGGCCCCTGCGCCCTGACAACCTCGCCGTAATCTGATCAGCCGTAGGCAGTCTGGAAGACACAGCAGGCTGCAAATCCTCACTTGTATGCGACTCAGCAGGAGTGAGAATTAAGCATGGGGAATAAGTGTATTGAAACGAGGTGCAGCCACTGGCAACCCTGATTACAGGGCGAGTGCTTGCTGGGCACAGGGTCTGCAGACCCGCGCCCTGTCAGCGTCAGCATGGGGTTGACCACACGCTATACACAGCCGGTCTTGTCCCAGAGGGACCCCGGTCACATAATTCTGAGATGCCTCCATATGGTGATTATCTAGGCACAATATGCCAGCAGGGATTTACGCAATAGGCAACCCTGGATGCCCCAAAGACCCGCTAGGAAGGTGGGAGAATTTTACAAAGCCCGCTATAATTTAACCCAGGCCGGGGAAGCCATAGGATTCAACTGTCTGAAGACATAATGTGAATAAATTGGTGTCAGAGCCATGCGCAGTAAAAAGAATCATGAAATCGCCCGTGAGGGCACTTACAGACCAAGGTAGGAGGAGGGCCGTTACCGCGCGCGCGACTAACATTCAAAATGGCACCAAGCGAACCTCGAAGGGCGGGCCAGAGCGGGCCGTGACGCGGAGCGCGCCAAAACAGGTCCCCGCCCCCCGGAAGAGCGCGAAGCTCTAAGGCAGTAGGAAAAATATTGTAAAAATAAGCAGAGTGTATGACACACATAGCATAGATGATTTTTGCCAATGGAGACGCCGCAGCATCTGGGGTCAATATTGTAAATTAAGCAGAGTGTATGACACACATAGCATAGATGATTTTTGCCAAGGAAACGCCGCAGCGTCTGGGGCGACGATAACAATAAAAAGGCAAACAGCGCGGCTCTGACACCAAGTTACAAGTCAAGGGCAATACTAAGGCCAATAATCGTGTAATCGCAGTACACTTAAGACAGCCACACACATAACCCCCCCCCCTTTCTTTCCCCCCAAGCTATGGGGGGAAACGAGGGAGGATGGCGACCCTCTGGATAGGGCCCACCGCTACACGGGGCATGGGGCAATAATGCGGGAGGGGCATCCACTATGAGGCTCACCATCAGCCTAAACCACCTACCCTATGGTGGGGGACTGCGGTGGAGCATGGCTCCGTAAGCACACAAGGTGCTACCTACATTCACCCGACCAGCGCAGCCCAGGCTGGGAGGCACATCATTGAAGAGGACGGGTGGGAATAGTCCTGTAATAGCCCCGCTCACCTGCGAGAGAGTGATACTTCATGTCTTCGCAGTTCAGCACTGCAGAGAAATCTGGGGATTTGTGGGAGGTCCCTCTGTATATGTAGGGCTGGGAGGAGCCTGTTTTTTGCATGTCTGCAGTGCACAGCGCCCTCAGGCGGAGGATTACCCCAAGAGTAATTATTATATCTGGAGCAGGACGTGCTGTATGCTTAGAATACACCCTACATTGACTCACACCAGTCAATGTAAGCATGCCATACCTTATAGTAGATAGATGACGAGGACTTCTTCCTAGCATAATGGTATTAACAACAGAAGCAGACAGCCCCTTTTCCATCAAGATGGAGGTTTCAGCAGCCAGGCTGTTAAAGCCAGCGTTTGTAAATTGGGATGGAGTAGCTGCCCCTGAGTGAGCAGATCTGGAAACTTGGGCAGGGCGTACTGATCTACTGACAACTGCACGATGTCTGCGAACCACACTCTTCTTGGCCAACAGGGGGCCACCAGAATGGTTGGGCTACCTTGCGCAGCATCCTGACCAGCAGAGGAAACGGAGGGAACACAGAGGAGCTGAAAGCTCTTCCAAGACAATGCTAGTGCATCCATGGCTAAGGCCAGAGGGTCCTGGCACAGAGAGACAAAAGCTGGAAGCTTGTGATTGTGACCGGACGCAAACAGATCCACAGGGAGCATTCTCCTCTGCCCAAGACAGTATCAGGGACACTTCCTTGAGGGCCCTCCTGCTCCGGGTCCCTCCCTGATGATTGATGTAGGCAACCGCCGTCTGGTTGTCTGAGCGGATATGAACAGCCCGACCCCGAAGTTGCGGAGTCAATTGTGTGAGAACCAACCTCACCGCCCTCAGTTCCAGAATGTTGATAGGGGTATGGGCCTCCCGGGGGCCCCACCGACCCTGTAATTTCAAGGACTTCCAGAAGCCCCCCCAACCTGTCAGACTGGAATCTGTGGTGACTGTCTCCCAGCAAGGGGCCAGAAAGGATCTGCCCATCAACAGGTTTCTTGAATCCAGCCACCACGAGAGAGACCGCCTGGCCGGAGGGGACAGAACAAACACCTGATCCAGGGACACAGGGTCCCGATCCCATACTGACAAGAGGTGAAGTTGAAGAGGTCTCATGTGAAACTGAGCGTATGGAACCACCTCGAATCAAGACACCATCAGGCCCACCAGCTACATCTCCTGCTGGATGGAGGGATGAGGGCAAGACAGAAGAAGCTGGGTTTGAGCTTGAAGCCTTTCCACTTTCTGCTGAGTGAGAAGAATTTTGACCCGAGATGTATCCATTCATGCCCAGAAAGGACCTCACCAGTGACGGGGACAGGGAAGACTTGGCATGGTTGAGACTCTAGTGTGGACACCACCAGCTGGGTATCCAGCTCGGCCTGCTGGAAGGACTGAGACGTGATGAGAATGTCGTCCAAGTAAGGAAGGATGCAAATGCCCTGAGATCTCAGCAGAGCTATTACGCCCGCCAGAACCTTGGTGAATACCCTGGGAGCTGGGGTGATACCGAAAGGCAAGGCCACAAATTGGTAGTGCTGATACTCCAGAGCGAACCTGAGTAATCTCTGATGACCTGGAAAGATTGGTACATGAAGGTAAGCGTCCTTGATGTCTACAGAGGTCACGAAGTCGCCCAGGCGCAGAGAATTGACCGCCGAGCGCAGGGTTTCCATGCGAAAATGCTTGAATCTGACAAACTTGTTGAGACGCTTTAAATCCAGGATGGGTCTGAGGGACCCGTCCTTTTTGGGGACAGTGAAAAGATTGGAATAGAAGCCTCTGCCCCTTTCCCTGAAAGGCACCGGGCAGATGACCCCCAACTCCAGAAGGTTTTGGCCAGCAAGGCACAGACCCTGAGCAGACAGGGGGTTTTGAGCCATCCAGGATGGGGGGCCAGGCTGCAAACTCTATCTTGTAACTGGAGGACACTACGTCCTGAACCCACCGGTCTGAGACGTGGAGCCTCCAGACGTGAGCAAAGAGCCAAAGCTGTCCTCTCACCCAGATGGGTGAGGGCGCCCCTTCATGCCTGAGGGGGCTTGGGGGAGGACTTTGGCTTGGGACCCCAGGAGGGGCCGGGGCGGCCACGTCCCCTGCCCCAATGGTCTCTGCGAGCCCCAGCAAAGGAGACTCCCCGACCAGTTCTGGAACCATGGAAGGAAGGGAGAAAGGCACCCGTCCCCAGAAAGGACTGGGACGGCCTCCTACGTTGAGGTAACCTACCGCCCCTGGCAAACAAGTCCAAGAGTTCCCCAAAGAGGCGCAGCCCCTTAAAGGGAAAACCAGTGAGAGCCTTCTTAGGAGCATTATCAGCTGCCCACTGACGCAGCCAAACAGAGCGGCGTATAGCCACCAAAAGGGCAGATGTCCTTCCACACATTCTAATGGTATCATCCATGGCAGAAAGAACATATGCAACAAATTCATAGCAAAGCAGGAGAGATCTATACTCTTCTCCTCCTGTGTCATCAGAGGCCCCATCTAAGAAACTCTTAAGCAGCCCTTTAATAGCAATAGCTGTAATGGCAGAGGCACAAACCGGGCGCAGCACGGTCCCCACACAGGCAAAAACATGACAAGCCAGCTGGTCTACTACAGGGTAGTAGTGTCAGGAGAATGCATGACAGATGTATTTGACAGCCCCAGAATGGGCGCGTCCACCTCGGGAGGACATGACCAACTCTTAATCACATCAGCAGGAAAGGGATCTTGGGCACCCCAGGGAGCTTGCTAGGCCGTCCCCATTCTTTGAGCACCAGAGTATTAAAGTGGGTCTGCTCCGGGAACTCCAAGCGTGGTTTAACCATATGAAAAAGCTCACCCTGCTTATGCGGAGCCACTGCAGGAGGGGAAATACAAAGCACTTCAAAAATGTGAGACAAAAGCCTGTCAGTGTCATCTGAGGACCATGGGCCTTCTCCAAAGGGAGACCCGGTACCGCCATAAATCTTAGGCTGTTCCTCAGATGATTCTGAATCAGAAAATAACTCCCCCCTCCTCAAGGGGACAATAACCAGGAACGTCAGGAAATTCCTCAGCCTCAACAGGGAAGAGGGAAACAGCGGGAGATAAATCCGCTTCTTAGCAGAAGCCTTACGTGGGGCAGACCCAGCAATATGTTTCTCAATGTTGGCCACCCGTGCAGCCAAATCAGGTTGAGACTCCCCGCTAGTATGCCCCTCGCTGGGGGTCAGATGTAAGCGTGGGGGGGTAGGCGAAGCCAGAGGGAGCGCAGCACCAGGCCCAGTAACAGACAACCCAGACTGCAGCGCGAGCACCTGCTGGCCGCAGGGTACACACACCCCCACATCGTCACTTATAGGGGGGTAAAGTAGGAGTTACCTCTTTAAAGTTTTTTTTTTTTTTTTTAATAGGGTGGTAAATCATTTTAACATATAGGGCTTCCTTTACATCTCTTTTGAACCAGTTCTTTTCTCTATCCAAAATACACACCTGGCTGTCCTCAGATAAGTGCCTCTGTGTCCCCGCTACCAGAGCTTGAGACAGACCTGCAAAGGAATACTGCAGCCAAAAGCATATGCGAGCCGAAAGGGGAATGAAATCAGAAACTTACTTTAAGGGCGGCAGCCGTGGCTTTGATGATAAAATCATTGACGGAAACTTTAATGTTATCTGAAAAAAAAAAAGAAACACAAAAAATTAATTTTGATGGTCACCCCCCCACTGCTGATCCCATTCATTCTTTTGACCTTGTCAGGCCAGCTCCTCATCATTTATGCCAATCATGTAGATGCTTTAATTCCATTCTCCCCAGCTATCAGGGAACTGCAAGCACCAGCATGCCCTAGCATTTGCAATGAAATCTCATATTTTTGCTCCATAAGACACACACACACACACACACACACACACACTCTGGGGAAAATGCCTGTGTGTCTTGTGGATGTAAAAAAAAAACAAAACACAAAAAGTAAGAAAATGTACATTACAGGTGCTCTCGTGGCTCCTGCAGCAGCCTGGGGCCCAGCTGACACACACACACACACCTTACTGGTGGCCGTTGTTAATGTTAATCCATTTAACTTTGCGGCACATAGCAATGGGCCCAGCCCATGGGTGAGCGTGGTCATTGAACAGGCCAGGTCCACCCATGGCCCGGAACAAGTGCCATGTGCTGGGAAGATGTGTGTGTGGAGGTGGTAGGCAAACTGCCTTTAATGGAGATGCCACTTACTGCCTGTAATGAGACGTGCCGCACACTGCCTGTCATGGGGGATGCCACACACAGCCAGTAATGCAGGAATGCCGCACACTGCCTGTAATGGGGCAACCGGGGGGATTCTGCACACTCTCTGTAATTGGGTGAGCGAGAGAGGGGATTATAGCACAGCATTTGGTTCAGAATATATTTATTTTTCTTATTCCCCCCCAAACCCTGGGTGCTTCTTAAGCACTTATACTCCTGCAGGACCTTGCTGACAAACAGGCGCACACACACACACACCTTACTGGTGGCCGATGTTGACACATAGCAATGGGTCCAGCCCATGAGTGGGCGTGGTCGCGGAAAGGGCCATATCCACCTATGGCCCGGAACCAGAGCTATGTGCTGGGAAGATGTGTATGGTAGTGGGAATGCCGGTAGGGTGTGTGTGTAGGGGGGGGGGGGGGGAATGGTGCATACTGCCTGTCATGGGGGATGTAGCACACTGCCTGTCACTGGGGGATGCCGCACGCTTCCTGTCACGGGGGGATGCCGCACGCTGCCTGTCACGGGGGGATGTTGCACGCTGCCTGTCACGGGGGGATGCCGCACGCTGCCTGTCACGGGGGGATGCCGCACGCTGCCCGTCACGGGGGGATGCCGCACGCTGCCCGTCACGGGGGGATGCCGCACGCTGCCCGTCACGGGGGGATGCCGCACGCTGCCCGTCACGGGGGGGATGCCGCACACTGCCCGTCACGGGGGGGGGGGGGGAACGCTGCACACTGCCTGTCACGGGGGGGGGGGGGGGAATGCTGCACACTGCCTGTCACGGGGGGGATGCCGCACACTGTCTGTCACGGGGGGATGCCGCACACTGTCTGTCACGGGGGGATGCCGCACACTGTCTGTCACGGGGGGGATGCCGCACACTGTCTGTCACGGGGGGGATGCCGCACACTGTCTGTCACGGGGGGATGCCGCACACTGTCTGTCACGGGGGGATGCCGCACACTGTCTGTCACGGGGGGATGCCGCACACTGTCTGTCACGGGGGGATGCCGCACACTGTCTGTCACGGGGGGATGCCGCACACTGTCTGTCACGGGGGGATGCCGCACACTGTCTGTCACGGGGGGATGCCGCACACTGTCTGTCACGGGGGGATGCCGCACACTGTCTGTCACGGGGGGATGCCGCACACTGTCTGTCACGGGGGGATGCCGCACACTGTCTGTCACGGGGGGATGCCGCACACTGTCTGTCACGGGGGGATGCCGCACACTGCCTGTAATGGGGGAATCGGGGGGGGATCCTGCCTGTAATGACAGATGCCGGACACAGCCTGTAATGGGCTAATAGGGCGGATTCTGCACACTGCCTGTAATGAGGTGATGGGGGGATTATGCACACTCTCTGTAATGGGGTGTGTGAGAGAGGATTTTTTCACAGCATTTATTTATATATATATATATATATATATATATATATATATATATATATATATTATTTTTTTTTCTTATTTTCCTCCTCTAAATCCTGTGTGCGTCCTACGGAACAAAATTGTGGTATGTTTTATCTTCGTATTTATTTGCTTGGAAAAATACAATTCTGTGAAGCTTACCTGTAGAATGGGTTTTCAGTATATCCAGTCCAGGTCGTCCCAGAGTGATGACATGTGGGTATTCCGCCCCCAGGGGGCGCTCGACTGCAAGATCAAAAGCTGTCGCTCCTCCCGGCCCCCTATAAAAGCAGGTGTCTCTCTATCATTTCCCAGTGGTTAAAAAGCAGTAAGAAGAGACAGGCCGGGAGGCCAAGAAACCATGTTACTTCACATAGCTTCAGTTTGTACTCTCTCCAACAAAGAACTTTAAGGACAACAATTCCAAAAATACAAATGGTAATCACCATAACAGGCAAACAGAGATAATGAACAAAGGGCGGGGTGGGACGACCTGGACTGGATATACTCAAAAAAAATTCTACAGGCGAGTTCCACAGAATTGTATTTTTCTCTATATCCAGTCCAGGTCATCCCAGAGTGATGACATGTGGGGCATCCATTAGGGCGGGATCCCCAGTGCGGAACAGCATGTAGTTCATTTCACTACCGCCTGAAGCACCTTTCGGCCAAAGACAGCATCAGCTGAGGCCCTAACATCAACCTTGTAAAACTTGGTTTGAACTGAAGACCAAGTGGTGGCCTTACAAACCTGTTCAACAGATGCCTGGTGCTGAAAAGCCCAAGAGGCACCAATAGCTCTAGTAGAATGAGCTGTTTTATGAAAAGGGGGTTCCTTCCCCTTGGCAGAATATGCTTGCACCACCGCCTGTCTGATCCACTTACTAAGAGTGGACTTGCTGGTGGCAAACCTTTCCTATAGCCCTCTGTTAGGGCAAAGAGCAAATCAGATTTCCTGAAGGATTCAGTCGCAGTCAGGTAATACTTAATGGCTCTGACCACATCCAAGGCATGGAGGGTCCTTTCCTTAGAATTAGTCGGTGCTGGACACAAAGAAGGTAAGACAACTTCCTCATTAAGGTAAAAGGGAGACACGACCTTAGGCAAAAAATCAGTTTTAAATCGAAAAACCACCTTAATCTTATGCCGCTCAAAGTAGGGAGGCTTCATACAAAGCGCGGCCAGCTCTGACATGCGACGCACCGAGGTGATCACTACCAAAAAGACCACTTTAGGAGTCAAAATAGACAATGCAGCATTGCACAAAGGCTCGAAGGGAGGACCCCCGAAGAGCAGAAAGTACCAAATTCAAGTCCCAAACCGGTATTACTGACTTACGCGGTGGACGGACATGGGTGGCTCCCTGGAAAAAAGTCTTGATCAACCTATGATTGCCAATGGATCTCTGGAAAAAGATGGCTAAGGCCGAGACCTGGCCCTTGAGGGTGCTCAGCTGGAGACCCAAGTCTAAGCCATCCTAGAGATAGAGAAAGTGCAGCAAGGGACTCTCTTGGACTCGCACAAAGCAATGTAGGCGTGCCAAACTCTGCAGTATATCATGGAGAAAGACTTTTTCCGTGCCTGAATCATGGTATGCACAACCGTGGCCGACAGCCCCTTTTCCATCAGGATTTTAATAGCCATGCAGTCAAAGCCAGCGTCTGTAAATTGGGGTGCCGCGTCGACCCCTGAGTGAGAAGCCCTGGGCCGTCGGGCATGATGTTATCAATCCATTGACATTTGAACTATGTCCGCAAACCAACTCCTTCTCGGCCAGCGAGGAGCCACCAGGATGGTTGGTACCCCCTCCTGGGCTATCTTGCGCAGCACTCGGACCAGGAGTGGAAACGGAGGGAATGCATAAAGGAGCCTGAACTCCATCCAAGGAATTTCCAGAGCGTCTGTGGCAAAGGCCAGAGGATCTCTTGACAGGGAAACGAACCTTGGGAGCTTGTGATTGTGTCTGGACGCAAACAGGTCTATGTCCGGCTGACCCCAGCGGAGACACAGAGCGTGAAAGGTCTTGTTGCTGAGAGACCATTCCCCTAGGCGTGAGGCGTTCCCGCTCAGGGCATCTGCCTCCTGGTTTTCTACCCCAGGGATGTAAACCGCCGAGATGCAGGGAACATTCTCCTTGGCCCAAGAATCTGGGTCACCTCCTTGAGGGCTCGCTTGCTCCGAGTCCCGCCCTGGTGATTGATGTAGGCGACAGCCGGTTGATTGTCCGAGGGAACCCGGGATCGCACGACCCCTAAATGTGGAGTAAAGCTAAGAAGTACCAACCGTTACTCAGCTCCAGGAGATTTATGGGTGTCAGGTCCCGTGGGACGCCCACCTTCCAAATAAGTCTGCAACCCCCAATCTCCGCTGCTAGCTTCGCCTATAGACAAGCCCCCGTCTGCCGGGACGCTAAACACGCCTCACCGGGCACGGTTGCCCCCAGGACTTTATAGCACAAAGGATGCAGACTTATGAAGGGGAAGGCAGATGAACCAGGAACGAGACTGGGCAAGGTCAAACAAGCAGAGGTCATACACGGAAGATCAGTCCAATGAAACGCGGCACCAGAGGATGAGACGGAAGAATAGTCAAAGTCGAACCAAGGGTCAAACCGGGAGATCACGGGTACGCAGTACAGTGGAGCAGGCAATCGTAGTCAGGGAAACAGGCAAAGGTCGGTCCAGGCAGCGATCAAGGATGGTCATACACAGCAGGATAATCGAAGACAGAGCAGACACCAAATCACACCCAGCAGCACGCTATCACGGGCAATGAGAGACTGAAGGAGAGAAACCTTTATGGGGCCAGGTTACACGGGATTAGGCCAGAAGTGTGCGTATGATTGGTGCATAACAATCAGCGCTGATTACCTCCGGCGAGAGCGCTGTGTGCAGCGCCGCCGGAGGGCATAAATCCTAAGTGCTCTCGCGCGCGAGCACGACCCTGGACGTCAGGAGCGCGCCGCGATGCCGGGAACGCGGCCGCTCCAGACGCCGCTCGCGGCGGAACTGCCCGGGCTGCCGCTCGCGGTGGAAACAGCCGAGCCACCGTCGGCGACGGAAGCCGCCGAACCCCCGCCCGTCGAGGACGCCTCCCCGCCAGACCTCCAGCTGACTGTCCGTAGATGGCGCGAGACCCAAGGCTGGGTGAGTAGCTTGTGACAATGGGTAAGTGGTTCTCCTGCAGACCCCACTGACCCTGGAACTTCTGCGTCTGTCAAACGCGGTTTTCTACCCCAGGGATGTAAACCGCCGAGATGCAGGGAACATTCTCCTTGGCCCAAGAATCTGGGTCACCTCCTTGAGGGCTCGCTTGCTCCGAGTCCCGCCCTGGTGATTGATGTAGGCGACAGCCGGTTTATTGTCCGAGGGAACCCGGGATCGCACGACCCCTAAATGTGGAGTAAAGCGAAGAAGTACCAACCGGATCGCTCTCAGCTCCAGGAGATTTATGGGTAAGTGGTTCTCCCTCGGACCCCACTGACCCTGGAACTTCTGCGTCTGTCAAACGCCGCCCCAGCTGGTCAGACTGGCATCCGTGGTAACTATCTCCCACCGAGGAGTCAGAAAGGACTTGCCCACCAATAGGTATTTGGAGTCCAGCCACCACAAGAGGAACTGCCTGGCCAGGGGGGGCAGTGAAAATTCCTGTTCCAGCGTCTCTTGCATTCAGTCCCAGACGGTCAACAGGTTCAACTGAAGAGGTCTCATGTAAAATTGGGCGAAGGGCACAGCCTCGAAGCAGGACACCATTAGGCCCACCAGTCTCATCCGCAGATGGATCGATGGCCGCTGACAAGACAGCAAGGCCTGCACATGTGCCTGAAGGCCCACCATCTTCTGCTGTGGCAGGAATACCTTGACCTGAGAGGTGTCTAACGTCATGCCCAGGAAGGACCTCACCGTTGAGGGAGTTATAGAAGACTTTGGGTAATTGACTACCCAGCCAAAATCCTCGACAGTGGATAACACTCGCTCGATAACACTAGTGTCGCTCTCAGCCTGCTGAAGGGACTGAGCCGCAATCAGTAAATCATTCAAAAAGGGCAACACACGAATGCCCCGATTCCTCAGGATAGCCATGATGCCCACCATGGTGAAAACACGGGGGGCTGAGGATATCCAGAATGGCAGTGCCACAAACTGGTAATGCAGATCCTCCAGAGCAAACCTCAGGAACCTCAGATAAGCATCCCTTATGTCCACCGTGGTCATAAAGTCGCCGGGCCGAAGCGAGCTCACTGCGGACCGTAAGGTTTCCATGCGGAAATGTCTGACTCTGACAAACCTGTTGAGACCCTTCAGGTCTAGGACAGGCCTCAACCTTCCGTCCTCTTGGGAACCAGGAACAGATTGGAGTAGAAGCCTTGACCCTGTTCCTGACGAGGTGCAGGACAAAATCAAACCTAACCGCAGGAGGTGTTGCATGGCCATTCTCAGGCCCTGTGCCTTTAATGGGTTCTGGGATATCCGAGATTGAAGAAATCTTGAGGGCGGCCTGACTGCCAGCTCTATTTTGTAACTGGAGGACACCACCTCCTGAATCCACCGATCCGAGACGTGCTGAGATATGAGCAAATAGCAGAAGCCGTCCCCCCACCCGGATGGGTGAGGGCGCCTCCTCATGCCTGAGGGGACTTGGCAGGGGGCTTGGACTTGGCTCCCCAAGCGGGATTGGGTCGGCCCGCGGGACCTACCCCTACCCCTACCCCAGGTATCTCTGCGGCCACCTGAAAATGAAGAGCCTCTTCCTCCTCGAAAGGAGCGATAGGCAGATGAGCTCAGAAAAAGGCAGAGCAGGCCTCCGTCTTTGAGGGAGTCTACCATCCTTGACCAGGAGGTCCAGATGCTCCCCGAACAACCTGTGCCCCACGGAGGGGATACTAGTAAGCGACTTTTTGGCCGTGGCATCAGCCAACCATTGTCACAGCCAGAGCGAGCAGCGAAGTGCAACAAGCAGGGCCAAAATCCTGGCACCAAGCCGGACACCATTGTCCATGGTAGAGACAACAAAGGCAATGAAGTCCACGCAAGCCTAGAGGTGATTATACTCCTCCGCCCGCAAGGTGTCTTACCTTCTTTCTAATGGCCAGTGAGACAATAGGCGCGGCACACACGGGCCGAAACAAGGCACCAGCAAAGGTAAAGGCACGACAGACCAGCTGATCCATGCGCTTGTCAGCTGTATCACGCAAGGAAGCGGTATCAGGTGAAGGCATAATGTTGAAGCATAATTTTGTAAGTAGTGTTGAACAACCCCGACACAGGGGCATCCACTTCAGGAGGACGAGACCATAGACGGACCAGCTCCTCAGGGAAGGGATACTGCCTACCCAGGCCCTTAGGCACCGACGGTAGTTTGTTAGGCCTTTCCCATTCCTTGAAAATCATATTATAATATCTGTTTTAAAGGTGAGTACTCACAAAACGGTATTTTTCTAAGTGTGACATACACTCCGCTTCAACTCCATAACATTTGGGTTATTCTCCAGTAGAGGGCGAACTTCTGCAGAGATGAATGCAAAAAAGGAGCTCCTCCCAGTCCATAAATACCTGGGACCTCCCACCAATTCCCCAGTGTAAGATAGCAGTAAGGGGACCAGGAAGAACCAAATATAACAATACTAACAACCAAGAAACAATGGTTCACCATATAAAGGATCCGGAATACCCAAAAAAGTGTGGGTGAAGCAGAGTGTATGTCACACTTATAATATCCATTTTAAAGATGAGTACTCACAAAACTGTATTATTCCAAGTGTGACATACACTCCGCTTCACCTCTTCATGACATTTGGGACATCCAATAGCAGTGTCCGTCATGGGTGGGAACCATAAACAGTAAAGAATGCAACAACTTAAACCACTGCAGCTTGCAGAGCCAAAAACGGCATCCGCTGAAGCCCGCACATCAACCTTGTAAAACTTGGAAAAAGTATGAACGGAAGACCAAGTAGCAGCCTTACAAACTTGTTCAACAGAAGCCTGGTGCTGAAAAGCCCAGGACGCACCAACAGCACGAGTAGAATGCGCAGTGACCCTAAAAGGGGGAGTCCTCCCCTTAGCAGAATAGGCCCCAACAATGGCCTGACGAATCCATTTGCTAATGGTAGGGCCCACAGGGCACCACGAAAAAGGCATCCGTCTTGCGGAAAGAAGAAGTAGTCACCAAATAGTACTTAACACAGCGAACCACATCCAAATTGCAAAACCCTCTCCTTGTCATTGCTAGGCTTAGGACACAAGGAAGGGAGAAAAATATCCTGATTGAGATGGAAAGCAGAAACCACCGTAGGAAGGAAATCTGGTTTAAAGCGAAAGACCACCTTGTCCTGGTGTCTTTCAAAGTAAGGGGCCTGAATCGACAGAGCTGCCAACTCAGAGACACGCCGAACAGAGGTAATAGCCACAAAGAAGGCAACCTTTTGAGTGAAAACAGAAAGAGCAATATCCTGTAACGGCTCAAAAGGAGGACACTGGAGAGCCGAAAGAACCAAATTCAAATCCCAAACAGGAACCATAGCCTTCCGAGGGGGTCGAACATGAGTGACCCCCTGGAAAAAAAAGTCTTAACCAGTGGGTTTAAGGCAAAAGATCTTTGGAAGAAAACAGACAGAGCAGAGACCTGCCCTTTCAAGGTACTAAGCTGGAACCCAAGATCCAGACAGTGCTGAAGAATAATTGCTGGTGCCCCTTTCAGAGCCAGCTTGCAAACTACCTTGCCCAGCACGGAGAAGGGAGGAAACAGGTACAGAAACCCCAGATTCTTCCCAGCAAGGGACAAGGCATCCACTGCCAGAGCTAGAGGATCCTGAGATAGAGACACAAGGGCCGGGAGTTTGTGATTGTGCCGTGAGGCAGAGAGATCCACCTCCGGAGTCCCCCACTTATGACAAAGGGACAGAGACCACTCTCCTTGGTGGAGTCTGCTCAGGGAGTCCGCCTCCGTGTTCTCCACTCCCGGAATGTAGATTGCCGAAATGCAAGGAACATTGCTCTCCGCTCAATGCAGGATCAGAGAGACTTCCCTGAGGGCACTCCTGCTGCAAGTTCCTCCTTGGGACGTCTGAACGAATCTGAACCGGAAGACCCTGTAAGTGCGACGTCAGCCGTGACAGGACAAGCCGGATGGCTCTGAGCTCTAAGACATTGATGGCGTTGTGAGCCTCCTGAGGACCCCACACCCCGCTGAACTGATGACTTTTCCAGAAACCTCCCCAGCCCGACAGGCTGGCATCCTTAGTAACAGTATCTCAGCAAGGAACCAGAAAGGATCTGCCCCTCAACAGGTTGCTCGACTCCAGCCACCACCGAAGGGACTGCCGAACCCCGGGAGACATCCGGAACGGTTGATCCAATGACAGCGGACACCTGTCCCAATGCGTCAATATATGAAGTTGAAGAGATCTCATGTGAAACTGCGCAAACGGGACCGCCTCGAAGGAGGCCACCATCAATCCCACCAGTTTCATCCCCTGACGGATAGAGGGGCAAGGATTGGCCAGTAGAAGGCGGATCAGATCCTGAATCCCCTGCACCTTGGTCTGGGGTAGAAACACTCTGGCCTGAATGGTATCCAGATTCATTCCCAGGAATGAAATCACCCATGATGGCGAGAGAGAGGACTTGGGGCGGTTGATCACCCACCCGAACCTCTCCAGGGTCGACACCACCTGGTGGGTGTCCAGCTCCGCCTGACAGAGGGAAGAAGCTGAAATCAATAGGTCGTCCAGATACGGCACAATGCGAATTCCCCTGAGCTCTGAATAGGGCCATTATGCCCGCCAGAATCTTGGTGAAGACCCTCGGTGCCGAGGTCAACCCGAAGGGAAGGGCTACAAACTGAAAATGTTGATCGTCCACCACGAACCTGAGGAATCTCTGATGCGCTGGAAAAATTGGAACATGCAAATAGGCATCCTTGATGTCTATGGATGTCATGAAATCCCCTTGATGAAGAGGGAATTGATGGCCGAGCGCAGAGTCTCCATGCGGAACTTCTTGGTTCTGATGAATCTGTTGAGGACCTTGAGGTCCAGAATGGGTCTTACAGAACCTTCTTTCTTGGGGACCGTGAAAAGATTGGAGTAGAAACCCCTGCCTCTCTCCGACGGAGGCACCGGGCATACAACTCCCACGTCCAGAAGGTTTTTTACTGCTAACAGGAGCCCCTGTGCAGCCTGAGGGTCCAAGGGCACCCGAGACCTTAAAAATCTTGGAGGAGGCCAGTACTCGAACTCCAGTTTGTACCCGGAGGAGACTACTTCCAAGATCCAATTGTCTGTGACCTCCCGTGCCCAGACCTGGAAGAAGAGTCGCAGCCGTCCCCCCACCCGTGCAGGTGAGGGCGCCCCTTCATTGCTGAGCTGGTTTACCCGCAGGCTTGGAACCCCAGGCAGAAGCGGGACGGGCCCGTCCGCTGCCCCTGTTCCAGGAGGAGCCTCCGACACCCGAGAAGGCAAAACCTCTGCCAGCTCTGGCACCTCGAAAGGAAGGATTGAAAGAGCCTGCCCCCCAAAAGGGACGGTGCAGTTTCTTCTGCTGAGGTAACTTACCTCCCTTTACCACAGCATCCAACTTATCTCCAAACAGCCGCGTACCCAAGAAGAGAAGAGCTGTGAGCGATTTCTTGGCCGCAAAGTCCGCCGTCCACTGCTGGAGCCATACCGATCGGCGCATGGCCACCAATAAGGCTGAAGTCCTACTACACATAACAATAGTGTCTTCCATAGCAGCCAAGACAAAATCCACGAACAATTCAAATCTTTTAAGCGTAGTGAACTCAGCGCTGGCCGGATCAAGGTGAGCGTCATTTAACCAGTCCCTAATCAGAGACCTAGAACCCACCGGCACTAGCGCAGAAGCACAAACCGGCGGCAAAGCCGAACCAACACTAGCAAAGGCATGGCATGCCATCTGATCAAGGTGCCTATCCTCACCATCCTTTAGGAAAGTGGCATCTAGTGTGTGAAGCCCGGAAGCCGACTAGGTTTCTCCCATTCCCTAAGGATCAGTGCATCAAAATGACCCTGGGTAGGGAACTCCAAACGAGGCTTGTGGGCCCCAAAAAATTCCCCCTTCTTGAGAGGGGGCGCCTCAGGCGGCGCAATATCCAAAACCTCCAAGAGATGTGACAAAACCATGGCCGTGTCAACAGCATCCCCCAGCGCCTGCCCAACATCAGCCTCGCCAAACCGTACATCGTCAGCCTCCGACTCCTCATACAATTCCCCCTCCTCTTACGGGAAAAATCCGACATATCAAATGAATCATCATCAATATCCCAAGTCGCCTGGACCGACGACAAATGTCTCTTTTTAGCCTGGGCCTTCTTGCCCACCGCGCTAACCATAAATTTCTCGATGCTGGCCAACCTAGCACAAACATCGGAATGCGACTCCCCGCTGGCACCAGTGTCACTTGGGGTACGGATAAGGCGGGGAGGGGAAGGATGAAGCTGGGGACGCCGACCCAGAAGGCTGGGCACCCGACTGCCGCGATATGGCCTTTTGTGCACATGGTATACAAATAAGCACATTCTCACCCGTAAGGGATGCCCCACAACCCACACATGGCCGGGATTGTCCCAGAGGGAGCCCGAGCCGGTATCCTGTGTAGCCTCCATATGGTGATTCTTGTGGTCAGTCGCAAGACCGCAGGGAATTTAAGCAATAAGCAACCCGGGATGCCCCTTAAAAGTCCCAGTGGGAGGATTTGTGGTGATCTATTTTAAGACTAGGGACCCCAGGACCAGGAGGATCCCCTTATCATGCACATACACGATGCAATCTGTAACACACAATGAAGTCACCATAAGTCACAATCGCCTCAAAATATATAAATATATATTACACATATCACCATATAATACCTATATACACACATGCGAGAAAAAAGGAGGCCCCCCTGCTAGAGAGGGGCCCCCGCATAATCAACAGGCCCTTACCGGCCAGGGGCACGCCGGATCAGCCACAGCAGCACCAAGATGGCCCCCGGAGAAGAGCCTCATGAGAAGAGGAGGAAGAGAAGGGGGGCGGGCCAGCGCAGAACACGTGCTTGCCAGGCCATGCCCCCTCCCAGCAACGCGGATCCCAGCCCTGGGCTGGCCCGCAGCATCGCGCCAAACAAGGGGGCGGGGATACCGCAGCCGCACCGAGAGCCCGGCCCGCCCCCTCCCCAAACAAGGCCTGAGGGGGGAGAAGCTCCCCAGGCTGAATGAAGGAGGCCAGTACAGATACGGCCCCATGTACAAGGCAAACACCTGCCAGCACCACACACTGTCACACACACATAAGACCGAGTATAAAGGCCAGACAGCCGGGCTAGGAGGCCCCACTCAGCTGCAAAAATCCAGGAGAGAGTATCCAACGATCTTCAGCAGCCAGATTGCAAGATGAACACTGGGAAATGATAGAGAGACACCTGCTTTTATAGGGGGCCGGGAGGAGCGACAGCTTTTGATCTTGCAGTCGAGTGCCCCCTGGGGGCGGAATACCCACATGTCGTCACTCTGGGACAACCTGAACTGGATATAGGGAAAAATACCATTTTGTGATTACTCACCTGTAAAATGGGTATTATAAGTATGTCTCACACCCTGCTTCGGAAGTAGTCATTACACTTGGGTTATGTCCAGTAGAGGGCGAACTTCTGCAGAGATGACTAGAAAAAAGAAGCCCCTCCCGGCCCATAAATACCTGGGACCTCCCACACATCTCCCAGTATAAGAAAGCAGTAAGGGGACCAGGAAGAGAAAATAAAAACTTATAAGAAAAACAGTAACACCAAAAAGGATCCAAGATACAACTCAGGGCGGGGCGAAGCAGGGTGTGAGACATACTTATAATACCCATTTTACAGGTGAGTAATCACAAAATGGTATTATTCTAAGTATGTCTCACACCCTGCTTCGGAAGTAGTCATTACACTTGGGACATCCAATAGCAGTGTCCAAAAAGGGTGGGGATCCCAATAGGCAAAAATGCACAAATGAAAACTCCTGCCGCTTGTAGAACTTTGCGGCCACAAACAGCATCCACTAAGGCCCGCACATCAACCTTACAAAAACTTGTAAAAGGTATGAACAGAAGACCAAGTAGCAGTCGCACAACTTATTCCACTAAAATGAAAAGGGGAACCCTCCCCTTGGCAATATAGGCCCAAACAAGGACCAGACATATCCATCACAAATGGTAGACTCGACAGCGCCAAACCGTCAGGCGCCAGAGGGCACCATAAACAAGACTTCCTTCCCAAAGAAAAAGGAAGTAGCCAAGAAAAAGAACGTCAACAGGGCCCTCTCCTCGTCAAAGCTAGACGAAGGACACAAGGAAGAAGAACCACATCCTTAAAGAGATGGAAACACATCGAAAATAAGCAATAGCCACCAAAAGGCAATCTGTTGTGTAAGCATAGAAAATGCAAAATTCAGATCCCAAACAGACGCAAGGCTTTGAGGACAAAAAGGCCCTAGAAGAAGACTACCGGGACAGAGGCCTGCCCCAGCAAAGCACTTAAGCTGGAGCCCCAGGCCCAGACTGTACTAACGAAAGTCCAAAAAACCTAGTGAACAAAAACACCTTGCAAGGCAAGGCCCTAGCCTCACACCCATCAATATAGGACCGCCAAGTCCTGTAGAAGAAGTTAAAAGAAGACCACTTCCTAGCCCAAACAAGGGTCTGAAGCACATCAGACAAAATTCCTCTATGAAGATGGAGGAGGTTGCAGCAGCCACGCCGCCAAAGCCAACGTATGCAAACTGCAGGACGAACCAAACCTATCTTGGCCACTCTGGAGCCACCAGCATTGCTAGCGCACCACCTTGCCCACCATGGTGAAGGAAGGAAACAGGTACAGGAAACCCTGACCCCTCCAGGCAAAAAAACATGGCGACCACTGCCGGAGGCAGAGGAACCTGAGACTGAAACCAAACGTTGGGAGCTAGTGATTGCAACGTGAGGCAAGGAGAACCACCTCCTGAATCCCCCACTTGCGACAGGAGGACCGGAACACCTTGCGGTAGAAAGAACAACCCCCTCAGTGAGAGGATTCCCTGCTCAAGTAGTCCACCTCTGTGTTATCCACTCCCGGAATGAATGCCGCTGAGATGCATGGAACATCGCTCTCCGCCCATGCAAGAATCAGCGAAAAAGCTCCAGCTGCGAGTCCCTCCTTGGTCATCGGCGTAAGCGACCGCAGTTCAATCGTCCAACTGAACCTGAACCGGCAAAACCTGTAAATGATGCATCCAGCATGACAGAATCAAACAAATAGCTCTGAACTGAAAAACAGAGATGGGAGCGGGAGCCTCCTGAAGACTCCCCAGCCCCTGGAACTGAAAGGCCGTCCAGAAAAACTCCCTAGCCCGACAGGCTGGCATTCGTGGTAACCATCTCCCAACAAGGGCCAAAAAGGATCTGCCCCTCATCAGACCGCTAAGCTCCAGCCACCACTGAAAGGACAGCTGGACCCTGGGAGACAGCAGAAAAGACCGAGCCAAGCACCGGGAACAGCCGTCCCAAGTCTGCAACAGACGGAGTTAGAGGAAAAACCACCATCAATCCCACCGGATTCATCCCTAGCCGGAAAGAGAGGCGAGGATTGTCCAGGAGAACAAATATCAGGTCCTGAACCCTCTGCACCATAGGGTGAGGAAGGAACACTCTGGCCTGACTGGAATCCAGATTCATGCCAGAGCACTTGGGGTGGGTGATCACCCATCCGAACCGTTCCAGCGTCGTCACCACCCTGGAGGCCAACTCCACCCGGCATAGAAAAGACGCTGTAATGAGTAGGTAATCCAGATACGGCACAATGTAAACTCCCTGGGCTCCGAGAAGGGCCAATATGCCCGCCAGCCCCTTGGTGAACACCCGTGGCACCAAAGTCAACCCGAAAGGGAGGGCCACAAACTGAAAATGCCGAGCTTCCACCCCAAACCAGAGAAATCTCTGGCGTGCGGGGTAGATTGGTACATAAAGTTAAACAACCTTGATGTCTATAAATGTCATGAAATCCCCCTGATGAAGGGAATCGATGACTGAGCGCAGAGTCTCCATGCGGAACTTCTGGGATCTGATGAACCCGTAGAAAGGCCTCAACAACCAGAATGGTTCTGAAGGATCCATCCCGTTAGGGAACCACAAAGAGGTTGAAACAATAGCCCCGGCCCCTGCACAACCCGGGGGTCAGAGGAAACCCGAAAACAGAGGAATCACCACTGAAGATAGAGAAGGCAGCACCTCTGCCAGCTCCGGCACCGTGAAAGGAAGGAATAGAGGAGCCTGCCCCCCGAAAGGAGCAACGTCGCTTCTAGCGTGGCGGAAGCCTGCCTCCTAACGCAACTGAATCCAATATGACTCCAAACAGCCGTATACCCCGAAGGGTAGCCAATGTTAGCCGCCACCGGCGCAACCAGACAGAGCGTCGTATAGCCACAAGCAAAGCTGATATTCCGCCATACCAACATATAGTGTCATCCAGGCAGACAAGACCATGATCAGGAACTATACACACCGCACAAACGCTGCCAAATCAGCACTGGCTGGGTCCAGCTGGGACCCCTCAACAGGCCCCAAACCACAGACCTGATAACCACAACCGTGAGTACAGAAATACAAACAGGCCGCAAGGCAGAACCCACGCCAGCAAGGCATCAAGCCATCT
Source organism: Gastrophryne carolinensis (assembly GCA_027917425.1). NCBI lineage: Eukaryota > Metazoa > Chordata > Amphibia > Anura > Microhylidae > Gastrophryne > Gastrophryne carolinensis. The sequence continues at coordinate 100,658,160 of CM051241.1, forward strand.
GATCAAAACGACGGTCCTCACGATCCTTAATCATGGAGGCGTCTAGAGAGTGCACCACAGATGGTTGGACAATCCCAGTACCGGACGAATCGACCTCGGGAGGAAAGAACCAGCGCTTCACCACGTCCACCGGACAGGGATACCTCCTATCCCATTCCTGAAGAAAACCAGGAAGCCGGATAGATCCCTCCCAAAACGCAATAATCACATATTAGAAAAGAAACTGAGTCGGGCACTCCTTACGAGGCTTAGAGGTCTCAAGTAAAAAATGATTTTTTTTTTTTTTTTTACTGCGGAGGGGACTCCGCCGGAGGAGGAATAGCAGGCACCTCAAATAAATGGCCCAGGAACTTGGGGGTAACAACAGCATCCCCAAGCCCCTGCCCGGCATCAGCATCCCAAACTGCTGATCCTCAGAGCCATCAGATTCCGTAAACAGTTCCTTCCGCAAGCGGAAAATGAACAGACCATCAAGAAAATGAATCATAAACATCAAGAAACGGCACTGCCATTGACAGATGTCTTCTCTTAGCCGGGGCCACCCTGGCCACAGAGCTAGAAAACAATTTATCGATGTTGGCCAATCCAGCAAATACATCAGATTGCGACTCCCTACTAATGACCATGTCACCTGGGGTACAGATAATTTAAGGTGGAGTAGGCGCTGAGGCCGGCGGCACTGACCCAGACGTCCGGGCCCCCGACTGCCGTGTTATGGCCTGCCGTACACATAGTATGCCCCAGCACAGTATCCCCAACAAGGGATACCCCCCCCAACACACACACTGCCGGGACTGCCCCGAAGGGAGCCAGAGCCCGGATCCAGGGGAGCCTCCAAATGGTGATTTGTATGGTAGTCACACTAACCAGCAGGAATTACGCTAGAAGCAACCCGGGATGCCCCTTAAGTCCGTTAGTGGGAGGATTTGCAAAAACCCAAGGGACCCCAGGACACATTGACAAGGGGGGCCCCCCGTAATTAAGGTATCAAGACAAGCACTCATGCAAGCAAAAGAGTGTGGCTAAACATAGAAAAAAAAAAAAATAATAATTATATATATATATATATATATATATATCATTGAGGCAAATAGTATTAAAGATAAAGCATATAAGACCAAATAGCATGCAAATGTCATATGTAAAGATACCAGTAACTGCAAGATGGGACAAAACAATAACACAGTGTTCTATGCCGGCGCTGGATAAGGCGCCCTAAACAAAAGGACAAGCAAAGCCCCGCAGGGCACTCACCTCCAGACGACATGCAACTTCACTCAGCCGGGGCCATCCACGATCTGAAGCCAGAGTAAGCAGATGAAGAGGGGCGGGCCAGCGCGGATCGCGCCTGGCCCCGCCCCCATCCTCACGTTGAGACACCGAGCGCCGCTAAGGGCGCCAGGGAGTGGGACGGCTGCCGCAGGCGCGTCGAGCGCCCGGCCCCGCCCCCTCCCCATCCTCTGAATGACCGAGCGCCGTGAGAGCGCCAAAGAGAGAAAAAGAGTGGGGCGGGCCGCCGCCAGCGCGTGGAGCGCCCGCCCCCCCCCCCTTCCCCATCCACAGCCAAACAACCGGGCGCCGCTGAGGGCATCAGAGAGAGTGGGGCGGGCCGCCGCCGGCGCGTAGAGCGCCCGGCCCCGCCCCCTCCCCATGCACTTCAATGAAACCGGGCACCGCCGAGGGCGCCAGAGGGAGAGTGGGGCGGGCCGCCGCCAGCGCGAGGAGCGCCAGAGAGAGAGGGGCGGGCCGCCGCCAGCGCGTAGAGCGCCCGGCCCCGCCCCCTCCCCATCCACAGTCACTAAACCGGGCGCCGCAGAGAGAGTGGGGCGGCCGCCGCCAGCGCGCCAAGCGCCCAGCCCCGCCCCCCTTCTCCTCACAGCAAAGGGGAGGGAGAAGCTTCCTTCAGCCACCGCACCAGCCGCCATGACAGTGCGGCCAGCTCTGGCAGTGCAACCTAACAAGTAAAGTTAAAACATACAGTTAAAAACACACACACACACTCATTGCACCCAATGAATGAAGGACTACTTCCCGATGCACCATGACAACTGGATAAGGGAAAGTCACAGCCCCCCCCCCCCTCCCATAGGGAATAAAGGGAAAAAATAAAGGGAGGGAGGGATCCCCAACTACAGCAGTAGCAAATGGGGGAACGGACAGGGCATCCCAAACTGGGGTCACCAACCCGGTTAACCGCCTACCCTCTAGTATAGGGTCTCACGGTGGAGCATTAGCTCCTAAGCACCTAGGGTGCCATTCTACCCTCGCCCGAACCAGCAGCCTAGACTGGGAGGCAGAGTAATCAAAAGGGATCCGGACAGTAATAGAGAAAATAGAGGGCCGGGAGTCATCCCGGGTACCTGAAATCCCCCTGTGCAAGGAGGAGACTTCATCTTCTGACTTGCTCGCCGTCTGCAGAGACGAATACTGGGAGATGTGTGGGAGGTCCCAGGTATTTATGGGCCGGGAGGGGCTTCTTTTTTCTAGTCATCTCTGCAGAAGTTCGCCCTCTACTGGACATAACCCAAGTGTAATGACTACTTTCGAAGCAGGGTGTGAGACATACTTAGAATATAAAGAGAATGTGTTTGTATTTGATACAGCGGCAGACATGATCATGGACCTTTTCTTTAAAATAAAACAAGGCTCTCCAAATAATAAAATAGCCTCTCCATTATTTCATTATCATTCTTGAATGTGATTGGTGGCCATGCCGATGTTGGTCTCTTCTTGAAAGCCAAGGGGGATGTAGTGGAAAAATACCATTTTGTGAAATACTCACCTGTAAAATGGGTATTATAAGTATGTCACACACCCCGCTTCAAGATATCCATAACATGTGGGTAATACCGACCTGAAGAGGGCGTTCTGCAGAGATGATAGGAAAAAGAAAGCCCCTCCCGGTCCATAAATACCTGGGACCTCCCACTCATTACCCAGTATAAAGAAAGCAGTAAGGTAAGGGACCAGGAAGAGGCAAATATAAACCAAAGCAACGCAAAGTTCACAATATAAAGGATCCAGAATACGAGAAGGGCGGGTGAAGCGGGGTGTGTGACATACTTATAATACCCATTTTACAGGTGAGTATTTCACAAAATGGTATTATTCTAAGTATGTCACACACCCCGCTTCAAGATATCCATAACATGTGGGACATCCAATAGCAGTGTCCATAAAAGGGCGGGGATCCAAAACAAGGCAACAAGGCACAACTTAAACCACAACAGCTTGCAGAACTTTGCGGCCAAAAACAGCATCCGCTGAGGCCCGAACATCAACCTTGTAAAACTTGGGAAAAGTGTGAACAGAGGACCAAGTAGCGGCCTTACAATCTTGCTCAACAGAGGCCTGGTGCTGGAAGGCCCAGGACGCTCCAACCGCACGAGTAGAATGAGCAGTAACACGAAAAGGGGGACTCCTCCCCTTAGCAGAATAGGCCCCAATAATGGCCTGACTAATCCATTTACTAATAGAAGACTTGGCAGGTGCCAAACCCTTCCTAGGCCCAAAGGGTACCACAAAAAAAGCATCAGTCTTACGAAAGGAAGACGCAACCACCAGATAGTATTTTACAATGCGAACAACATCCAAAGAATGCAGAGCCCTTTCCTTGTCGTTGCTGGGATTAGGACATAGAGAGGGCAGAACAATGTCCTGATTCAGATGAAAGGCAGAAACCACCTTAGGAAGAAAATCCGGCTTGAAACGAAAAACCACCTTGTCCTGATGCCTTTCGAAGTACGGAGCTTTAATGGACAAAGCTGCCAACTCAGAAACACGTCTAACAGAAGTGATAGCCACCAAAAAGGCCACCTTTTGAGTAAGAGAAGACAAGGCAACCTCATTCAAGGGCTCAAACGGAGGACCCTGAAGAGCAGAAAGAACCAAGTTCAAATCCCAAACTGGAACCAACGGCTTCCTAGGAGGCCGAACATGCGTAACCCCTTGGAAAAAAGTCTTGACCAAGGGATGAAGTGCAAAGGACCTTTGAAAGAACACCGCCAGGGCAGAAACCTGCCCTTTCAAGGTACTGAGCTGGAGCCCCAGATCCAGACCATGTTGAAGACTCCAGAATCCTGGAAATGGAAAACTCCCTACACGGGAAAGACCTACCTTCACACCAGTCAATATAGGACCTCCAGGTCCTATAGTAAACGGTAGAGGAAGACCGCTTCCTGGCGCTAATAAGAGTCTGAATCACCGCATCAGAAAGACCTTCCTCCTTCAAGATGGAGGTTTCAGCAGCCACGCCGTCAAAGCCAGCGATGGTAAATTGTGATAGCGTAGCCGACCCTGGGTGAGCAGGTCCGGCAGCAGAGGCAAAACGAACTGATCCTCTGCCAGTCTGACCAGGTCTGCGAACCAAACCTGTCTTGGACACCTTGGTGCCACCAGAATCGCGGACGCGCCCTCCAGGGCCAGCTTGCGCACCACTCTGGCTACCATTGGAAACGGAGGGAACAGGTAAAGAAACCCCAGATCCCTCCAGTTCAGGGACATGGCATCCACCGCCAGGGCCAGTGGATCCTGCGAGAGAGACACAAATACCGGAAGCTTGTGACGAGAAGCAAAGAGGTCCACCGCCGGGAACCCCCACCTGAGGCAAATCGAGCGAAACACCTGGGGACTGAGAGACCACTCCCCCTGGCGAGAGGAGGCCCTGCTCAGAGAGTCCGCCTCCGTGTTCTCCACTCCCGGAATGTAGACTGCTGAGATACACGGGACGTGGCTCTCCGCCCAGTCCAGAATTAAAGACACTTCCCTGAGGGCACTCCTGCTGCGAGTCCCTCCCTGGTGATTGATGTAAGCAACCGCCGTCCGATTGTCCGACCGAACCTGAACTGGCAGGCCCTGCAACTGATGAGTCAAGCGAAACAGAACCAACCTGATGGCTCTCAATTCCAGAACATTGATGGGCTCGTGAGCCTCCTGAGGGCCCCACAGACCCTGAAACTGAAGATCCTTCCAGACACCCCCCAACCTGACAGACTGGCATCCGTGGTGACTGTCTCCCAACACGGTGCCAGAAAGGATCTGCCCTTCAACAGATTGACAGACCCCAGCCACCATTGAAGGGATCGACGAACTCGGGGGGTCATCCGGAAGGACTGATCCAACAATAGTGGAGACTTGTCCCAAACCGTCAACAGATGGAGCTGGAGCGTCCTTGTGTGAAACTGCGCAAAGGGAACTGCCTCGAATGAGGCCACCATCAACCCCACCAGCCTCATCCCTAGCCGGATGGCCGGACGAGGGGGCCGACAAAAGAAGCCGAACCTGGCTTCAAAAGAACCTTGGCCTGGGGCAGAAACACCCTGGCCTGCGAAGTATCCAGAGACATTCCCAGAAAGGTCACTACCCTGGACGGGGAAAGAGATGACTTGGGATAGTTGATCACCCAACCGAATCTCTCCAGAGTGGATACCACCGTTCTGGTGTCCAACTCTGCTTGGCTGAAGGAAGATGCCATAATTAGAAGATCGTCCAAATAGTGCACAATGCGGATACCCTGAACCCTGAGTAGAGCCATCACCCCCGCCAGCACCTTGGTGAAAACCCGAGGAGCCGAGGTAAGACCAAAAGGGAGTGCCACAAACTGAAAATGCCGATCCTCCACCACGAACCTGAGAAACCTCTGGTGTGCTGGAAAAATCGGAACGTGCAGGTAAGCGTCCTTGATGTCTATGGACGTCAGAAAGTCCCCCTGACGAAGAGAGTGGATAGCCGTACGCAGTTTCCATGCGGAATTTCCGCGGCCGGATGAACCTGTTGAGAAACTTCAGATCCAAGATGGGTCGGACCGATCCGTTCTTCTTGGGTACCGTGAACAGATTGGAATAAAAGCCCCTGCCCTGGTCTGAGGGGGGCACTGGGCAAATGACAGCCATGTCCAGAAGATTCTCTACTGCCACCAGGAGTCCCTGCGCGGCCAGAGGTTCCGAAGGCACCCGAGACCTGAAAAATCTGGGAGGGGGCCGGAGCTCGAACTCCAGCTTGTAACCGGAAGACACCACTTCCCGGATCCATCTGTCCGAGACCTCCTGATCCCAGACCTGGGAGAAGTGTCGCAGCCGTCCCCCCACCCGCATGGGTGAGGGCGCCCCCTCATTGCTGAGCTGGCTTAACAGCAGGTTTGGGCTTAGAGCCCCAACTGTAACCTGGACGGGCACGTCCTCTGCCCCTATTCCCGGAATCTCCTCTGGAGGAGGGGAAGGCAAATCCCCTGCCAGATCTGGCCCCACGAAAGGGACGGCGTTGTTTCTTGCGTTGAGGTAACCAACCACCCTTGGTGACAGAATCCAATTTCTCTCCAATGAGCCGTAATCCAACAAAAGGTAGAGCCGTCAGCGACTTTTTGGACATAAAATCGGCCGCCCACTGGCGCAACCAAACCGACCGCCGAATAGTCACCAGCAGAGCCGACGTCCTACCACACATCATCAAAGTGTCATCCAAGGCGGCTAATACAAATGACAAAAACAACTCACACCTTTTAAGGCCAAGGAACTCGTCACTACCCGGACGAAGCCCGGAAGAAGTCAACAGGTCCCTGACCACGGACCTGGCAGCCACCACCATCAGCGCCGAAGCACAAACGGGCCGCATGGCTGACCCAACGCTGGCAAAGCCATGACAAGCCATCTGGTCAATGCGTTTATCCTCTCCCTCTTTGAGGGTGGAACAATCGGGATTATTTAAAACAGAAGTGTTGGACAACCCCAAAACCGGTGCATCCACCTCGGGGGAAGGGATATTTCTTATCCCACCCCTGAGGAATACCAGGGAGCCGAGCCGGCCTGTCCCATTCCTTAGCAATAATTTTGTCAAAGTGTTTTTGATTAGGAAATTCCAAGCGCGGCCTGGATTCCTCGAAAAACTCCCCCTTCTGCTGTGGAGCCTCCTCAGGAGGAGAAATAGCCAAAACCTCAAACATCTGAGCCAGAGCGTTAGGAGTATCCGAGGATCTCCCCAAGTCCCCAAGCTCAGCATCAGCGCCAACAAACTGCTCATCGTCTGAATTATCAGAGTCCTTATAAACCTCCCCTTCCTCTAGCGGGGAATAATCAGAATAATCCAGATTATTAACATCATCAAGGTCATCCACCGGCGGAGCCGGCGACAAGTGCTTTCTCTTAGCCGGAGCCTTACGGGCGACCGAGCTGGAGAGTACTTTTTCAAGGTTGGCCAATCTGGCGCACATCTCAGATTGTAGCTCCCCACCCATGACAACGTCACACGGGGTGCGTATCAAGCTGGGAGGAGGAGAGGAAGCGACCGGCGGTGCTGACCCAGACGCTTGGGGTTCGGACTGCCACGTAATAGTTTGCTGTGCACAAGGTATACACAGAAGTACATCGTCCCCAGTAATGGATACCCCACACAACATACACTTCCGGAATTGCCCCGAGGGGATCCCGAGCCCAGTATCCGGGGATGCCTCCATATGGTGAACTTATAAGTAGTCGCTATGACCAGGGGAATTACGCGTATAAGCAACCCGGGATGCCCCTTTAATGTCCCAAGTGGGAGGATTTGAAGTAGGTAATTTTAACCCAGGGACCCTAGGACCGGGAGAAACCCCCTAAACCTAACGTAGGTCTACCTGAAAGACACAATAGAATAAGCTATGAGCACATGAAAGAGGAGCAACAAGGTATAAAATAGATATGGGGCCCACAGGGCCACTCACGGTGACTTCCTCCGCTCAAGATGGCGTCCGCTCTCACAGGAGCCAGCAGCAGCAGCAGCACGGAGGCAGAGAGGAGAAGGGGGGCGTGGCCAGCGCGGAGCGCGCGATTGCCCGTGTCATAGCCAGGCTCCGCGGCGGCGCCTGCCGAACGGGGGCGGGCCTCGGCGTCCCGCCGAAAGCCCTGCCCCGCCCCCTGTAACACACGCGTGAGGGGAGATCTCCCCTCACAGCACAAGTCCCGGACAAAGACCGGCGCCGCAGCGGTATGCGGTGGCTGCGGCGCCGGTAAAGCAGACAGACAGGATGGGGGGGGGGTTCGGGACGCGGCGACGCTCAGACGCCCGTCCCCGCCCCCCCACTCCAGCATGTGAGGAGACACTTTCCTCACCCGCGCGCTGACAAGGTGACAGGGGACCGGCGCCGCGGCAATGGCCGCGGCGCCGGTACATAGTAAAAGCGCAGCAGAAAGGCGGGCCGCGGCGACGTGCCAGCGCCCGGCCCCGCCGCCTAAGCAGAAAGCCGAGGAGAGGGATCTCCTCAGCCGTGCAAATGACACAGTAAAAACACTAAACACACACACTACACCATAATAAAGGCCCCCCAACACCCCCCCCCCCCCTCAAGGAGAAGGGCATCCGGAGAGGGGAACACTACCTGGGGTGAAAAGGCCGAGGGACAGGGCATCCCAAACCGGGGTCACCAGCCCGGATAACCGCCTACCCTCTGGTACAGGGTCTCACGGTGGAGCTTAGCTCCTGAGCACCTAATGTGCCATTCTACCCTCGCCCAGACCTCAGCCAAGGCTGGGAGGCATGTATGGTAAATAAAAGGGGTATCTGGGCGGAAATAGAAATCAAAGCGGGCCGGGAATGATCCCGGCTACCTCAAGTCCCCCTGTGCAAGGAGGAGGCATCATCTTCTGACTTGCTCGCCGACTGCAGAGATGAAAGACTGGGTAATGAGTGGGAGGTCCCAGGTATTTATGGACCGGGAGGGGCTTTCTTTTTCCTATCATCTCTGCAGAACGCCCTCTTCAGGTCGGTATTACCCACATGTTATGGATATCTTGAAGCGGGGTGTGTGACATACTTAGAATAGAAGGAACCACAGGATAGGAATGACCAATGAGGTGCTGGCATTACACGGCTAATGCCTTCCAGGAAAACTGTCCCCATTGTAGACTAGGAATAAGTTGTTCTCTAACACTGTATGTATAAATAATAACACCGGTCGATAACCCCCTAACTCAGGTCTCCGCAGACACAACATCATTTTGTGGAGCCATTTTACTGTACGAGGATGGCTGCACTTCTGCTTTAATGAAGAATTCCCCTCAATGTGATGACTGTTTATTAGATCATGTCATTTGTGGAAGTTTTTTATTGGCTATTTAGACTTCTGTAAGCCGACACCCAGCAACATCCAAACATGAATGAAATGCTGACCCCTTCTCCATAAAATCAAGAACTGTCATGGAGGATGCCGTACAGTGCCTGTCATGGTGGATGCCATACACTGCCTGTAATGAGGAAATGCTGCACACTGCCTCTAATGGGGCAATCGGGGGGGGGGGGGGGGGGGGATTCTGCCTGTGATGAGGGACACCACACACTACCTGTAATGGGGTGATTGATGGGGTGGATTCTGAGCACTCTCTGTAATGGGGTGTGTGAGAGAGGATTTTAGCACAGCATTTGTTTCAGTATATATATTTTTTCTTATTTTCCTCCTCTAAACCCTGTGTGCGTCTTATGGAACAAAAATGTGAATCTTACGAACAAAAATTGAATGTACTGTGAATAAGTGAATCTTATGAACAAAAATTACTCAAGCACTGTGTCGTGCTTTTACACCAGCGCTGCCTTCTTCTGCTTTCGAAGTTGCCATACAGTTCGGCAGCGCCCACTTGGGGTGGGTCTAGTCTTTGCTGCAAGGTAAGTGAATTTTGTATGATTAAAGTGGTCCGAAACCCAGGAGTTTGACTATCTTCGGTTTTGGTTCCTCCCCCCTGGGGCATCCCGATTTGGGGTGCCTCATTGTGTGAAACCCCACCACTCACCCGTCTTTCTTACCTATCCACGAGCTCAGGTCACAACTCTTCTCCAATCAGCTTCTATAGTCACGCATATTAATTTGCAGCTGGGGAAGCTGAATGGAATCCCAGCCGCACACACGATCGGGCGCGCTGCATCACTTGCATCATTCAGTTGTGGCAGGTGTGGACACACACAGCTAGAATTAAAGTGGACCAAAACCCAACACAATCTATAAGATTCCCAGGCAAGTCGATTCCCTCCCCGCGGGGCATCCAAAATCAGGATGCCCCGTTGTGTGGAACTCCCTAGGTTACCACATACACTTACCTTGCTTCCTAGTCCAACGGCACATGCGCGAGCCGCATCCCCTCTACACCTCTAGCAGGGCATGTGCCCACGCCAGGCATTTGTGAATGCCCAGCGCAGACACACTCCCAGTTAGAGGGAAGTGGGGGATGCGGTCGCCAGCTCGCTCGGAGCCGCTGGCATAGACGACATGACGTCAGCGGCTCTGGTGCATGTGCTGCCGCTTGTCCATGCTCAAAGAACCGGGAAGAGATGAGTTGCGCTCGACGATCTCGGGGGTTTCACACAGTAGGACACCCTGATCGGGGGAAAGAACCGAGACTCAGAATAGTCAAAATCCTGGGCTTAGGTCCACTTTAGGCTTATCGGGCAAATAGGGGTTCTCAGAGCCATTGGGAATGCCCCGGGGAGAGGGGATCAGCCAGGTTTGGTCCACTTTAAAAGGGCTCATGCCCACTAGTGAAGCATGCACCTAATGCTCAGGGTTCAACCCCCCCCACCCTTCAGCAGCCTCCCAGTGCCCCAGCCTGTAGCTCGGGGGCCACATGTCGCTCACGGACCCTTGCTGCGGTTCACAGGATGCCAGGGGTCCATGACTTGGACATACAGAGTTGTGTGCCAGCTTACCTGTCTTTGCAGCCAGGGCCGGCGCCAGAACAGGGCAAACCCGGGCAATTGCCAGGCCCCTGGCATCTTCAGGGGGCCACTCAGGCTCACACTTGGCCATGGTATTATTTAACAGTGGACCCGAACCACCAAATGCCGGGTGCTGTATGCAGACCTGCTGATGGTTGACCTCAGCAACAGGAGAAGATCAGCAACAATGGAGGAGGTGGCATGGAATGGAGGGCTACTGATGGAAGGTGGCGAGAACTAGGTGACAGCTGACAAGGACTGGAGGGCGATCAGCAGCATTTGTGGCATCTGAGCTGAAAGGTGACATGTGACTCACTACTTTGGGGCCCCCTAAAACTCCCTTGCCCAAGGGCCCCCCACAAAACTGGAGCCAGCCTTGTTTGCAGCTTCCAGTGGCACACTTCCCATGCTGCAATTGAGTGTTGTGCTGGAGGCTGCAGGTAAAGGACAAGTAAGATGACACACTTCTCTAGCTGCTTCTTTTGCCAATTAAAGCGAAATAAAACCTGGGACTAGGACTATCCTGGGTTTTGCGCAGTGTCCCGGGGGCATCCCGAATTTAGATTTTCCGCTCCGTAAAACTCCACAGAACACCTGACAAAGTCACCTTTCCCTTGTCCTATGGCACATGCGCGGGCCCTCGTCCAATCAGAGCGATTTTCTGTGCATATGTCTTAAAGGAGCTAGAGCACTCAACCCTGTTAGCTTGCAGACCAACCTTAAATCTGTCTCTAAATCTGGTTAAAAACAGAGGACTCCGTCATACACATCTGCAGAAGTAGCTTAAGCTGCACCACCAAGCGCCAAGGTGCCTCTGTGGTGTGCAGTCCTAACTCTAGTCTTCGACCCTTCCACCCCATGGGCTGCACTCAAGGTTTTAGGGCAACATCAGGTAAGCCTGCTCCCAATTTATCTATTGCATTGTATGTCCCAAATGGGGCTCTCAGAGATTAGAGCACCCCACAGAGGCACCTTGGTGCTTGGTGGCGCAGCTTAAGCATACTTCTGCAGATGTGTGTGACTGAGTCCTCTGTTTTTAACCAGATTTAGAGACAGATTTAAGGTTGGTCAGCAAGCTAACAGGGTTGAGTGCTGTGGCTCCTTCAAGACTTTTGTATTCTAATTGCCCTGCTAACGTGCACCTCCCAGGTTAGTTATAAAATGGTCTGAGCGGCTGCCACCCCTCCTTTGTTTATCCTGTGCATATGTAATGCTCGGAAAATGCCTCCGTTTACATGCAGAGCTCAGCAATCAGGAACGCAAGGGGCCACGCCCTGGTGTGATGCAGGGATGCGGCCGCCCGTTATTCACATTGCAGAGGGCACCACGAAGCAGGTGAGTTTTGCAGCACCCTGGGGGAGGGGGTTTAAGTGGACCAAACCCAGCTTTCTTTTGTCTAGAGTCTTTACGACCGACCTAGGGGCATCTTAATTTGGTGCTGTGGCAATAATAAGCGAGTGCTTGATCACTTTCACCACTGCCACAGCCCACAATGACACCCCGACATTGGCCTCGATTCACAAAGCGTTGAAAAAAAACTCTCATGGTAGTAAAAAATTCAATTCATGGGAAAAAAGTCTGAGAGTGTCACTGTTAGTGAATCACCAGATAGGAACACAATAAAAGTCAATGGCATTTTTTATTACAGGTAAAAAGGGGTAAAAAGTTAAATACTTTTTTCAAGAGTAAAAAGGTACCATTGACTTTCATTGTCTTCCTAACTAGTGATTCACTAACAGTGACATTCTCAGGCTTTTTTCTCATGAATTGAATTTTTTACTACCATGAGAGTTTTTTTTCAACTCTTAGTGAATCAAGGCCATTGTGTCATAGTTGATCCACTTCTGAAAGGGACAGATATTTTATCAGGTGATGGAGTCGGGCAGTTGCCTTTGTGGCTCAATTTCTCTCACACAAGGTAAGAAAGGTTGGGGGTCCCCCCTGTAGGATAAGCCAGTAAAGGGGGGGGTGGTTAGGCCAAAGTCAGACTTGCACCAGGAAGCCAGAACCGGTGCATCCCATTGGAGGAGTGAGGACGCTGTGCACCCAGCCATCTTGTCATACAACTACAGCAGATATTAATAAAGGTAAGCCAGCGGAGAGCCCAGACTGGAGTGCGAAGCCAAGTCTAAGCCTCTACAATCTGCACAAGTTTCACTTTGGGGTTTAAAAGCGGAATAAAACCCAGCTTGCCACCCCTGGAACCTAAAATGTCACTGTCAAAACATGTCAAATCCCCCAGGGCATGCTGAAGTGGGTGCCAGTTTCAGCTTACCTTTCCCTGGAGCAACGGGCATGTGCAGGCTCTTGTCCAATTGGAGCCATTTGCCGCACCTATGCAAATCTTACTTGTCGGGTTCAGAAAGCTGTCAATCCAGATGCATACATTTTGGGGAATATTTAGTAGGGACATATTTTTTACTAACAGATCCACTCTGATGGTATTAATGGCTGAGCAGAAGTCAACGGAGTATCCTGACATGGGGCAGGTGTCCGCACTGGCCATACCCGGGGCAGGTGCCAGGGCCCCTGCTTTTTTTTTTTTCATTCCCTTTACCCTGGGCAGCCCATATGCTGGAGGTAGGGCCATGCAGTGACCAGGAATCAGGACCGGCAGATTGGCCAATGGAAGAGCCTTTCCTTCTAATGTTTTCTTTTTTTTTCTTTCTTTCTGCAATTCCTTTTCTTTCTTCTTTCCTTCTGTTTTTTCTGTCAGTCCTTCTATGCTTTGTTTCTTTCATCTGTTCAGTCCGTCACTCCTTTTCTTTCTTCTTTCCTTCTATTTTTCTGTCAGTCTTTCTATGCTTTGTTTTTTTTTTTTATCTGTTCAGTCTGCCACTCCTTTTCTTGCTTTCTTTCCTTTTTCTGTCATTCTTTTTATTCTTTTCATTCTTTTCGCTATTCCTTCTCTTTTCCTTTTTCCAGTCAGCTCTTCTAGTCTCTTTCCAGCTTTTTGTCTGGCATTGCTTTTATTCTTTCTCAGTTTCTGCATTTCATTTATTCGCTTTCCTTGTTTCTGTCATTCATTCTATAATTTTGTTCTTTGCGTCTTTCCCTTAATTTTTCATATCTATTTATTTTATTCTTTTTTTGTCTTCCCTTTTCTCTCTTTCCTGCTTTATTTTTGTCATTCCTTCTATTTTATCGTTGTGTACCTCTTTCTTTATGTCATTCCTTCTATACATCATTCCTTCTATTATTTTTGTCTTTCAATATATATAGTGAGATGACATCAGCTTCAAAGGCTGGCAAGCAGACCACTTACCAAAACCCCTGCCCCTTTACCTGCACCTCCAAAGGCCAGGAGGGTGCAGAAGAGCCCGGTGCCCATGTGGCCTGGTAGCCTTGAGGGACAGAAGCCAGCCGCTCTGCCTCCTCTTTAAAGTGGACCAACACCCTCCCGTGATCGGCCCGGGAATCTATAAGATTCCCGGACCGATCAGCCCCCTGACTGCGGGGCACCCCCATCGGGCTCTGTGGAAGGGTCCCAGAAAAGGGGAGAACAGGGCCGCAGATACTCAGCTTTGTTGGATCTATGTCCCACATGACTGTAAGCAGCCTATCAGACTCTGTGGAAGGGCCCCAGAAGAGGAGAGAACAGGGCCGCAGATACTCAGCTTTGTTGGATCTATGTCCCATATGACTGCAAGCAGCCTATCAGACTCTGTGGAAGGGCCCCAGAAGAGGAGAGAACAGGGCCGCAGATACTCAGCTTTGTTGGATCTATGTCCCATATGACTGCAAGCAGCCTATCAGACTCTGTGGAAGGGCCCCAGAAGAGGGGAGAACAGGGCCGCAGATACTCAGCTTTGTTGGATCTATGTCCCATATGACTGCAAGCAGCCTATCAGACTCTGTGGAAGGGCCCCAGAAGAGGAGAGAACAGGGCCGCAGATACTCAGCTTTGTTGGATCTATGTCCCACATGACAGCAAGCAGCCTATCAGACTCTGTGGAAGGGCCCCAGAAGAGGAGAGAACAGGGCCGCAGATACTCAGCTTTGTTGGATCTATGTCCCATATGACTGCAAGCAGCCTATCAGACTCTGTGGAAGGGCCCCAGAAGAGGAGAGAACAGGGCCGCAGATACTCAGCTTTGTTGGATCTATGTCCCACATGACAGCAAGCAGCCTATCAGACTCTGTGGAAGGGCCCCAGAAGAGGAGAGAACAGGGCCGCAGATACTCAGCTTTGTTGGATCTATGTCCCACATGACAGCAAGCAGCCTATCAGACTCTGTGGAAGGGCCCCAGAAGAGGAGAGAACAGGGCCGCAGATACTTAGCTTTGTTGGATCTATTTCCCACATGACTGTAAGCAGCCTATCAGGCTCTGTGGAAGGGTCCCAGAAAAGGGGAGAACAGGGCTTCAGATACTCAGCTTTGTTGGATCTATTTCCCACATGATCACCGGCAGCCTATCAGGCTCTGTGGAAGGGCCCCTGAAGAGGGGAGAACATGGCCCCAGATACTCAGCTTTGTTTGATCTATGTCCCACATGACCGCAAGCGGCCTATCAGACTCTATGAAAGGGTCTTAGAAGAGGGGAGAATGGGGCAGCAGATACTTGCCTCTTCCTGGGTTCCACATTCTTTGTGACCATGAGCAGCCTATCAGGCTCTGTGGAACGATCCCGGGGCTATAGGACACCGATGCACAGTGGAGCTGGGAGCTGCTGCATAATAAAGAGGGACACAATCCCCCCCCCCTAAAATTTTCTCCCTTGATTCTATAGGAAGAAAGTTTCAGAATGGAAATACAAGTAATGTTATTTCCACACCTGAAAGCATTTGTGAATGGCCACGCTCCCTTTTAGAGGGAAGCGGGGGATGACGTCAGCGGCTCTGAGCACGCTGAATGGACGAGCAGCCGCGTATGGATCGTGGGATCAGCAGGAGGTGAAAATCTGGGGGGTTTCACACAGCGGGGCACCCCCTGATCGGGGTGTGCCGGGGGAAAAGACCAAAAGCCAGGATTTTGGTCCACTTTAAAGTGATCCTATACCCAGATAGGAAGATGTCATCTTCTATCCCCAGCCCAGTACCACAAAACAGCCTGTGTTTCTTTTTATTTACTAAAACCTTTGCCCAATAGTCATAACAACACAAACAGAAAGTAGTATGACGCGCCAATAAACACGGGTTGTGTTGGGGCACTGGGCTGGGGATAGAAGGTGACAACATAAACTTCCTGTCTGGGTCTAGGTATACTTTATGTGCAGGATTCTTATTTTAGCTGACTTTATACAAAGGAATATAGATGATAGTGTAAAGCTCTATTACTCCTTCCCAACTTCCTGTGGGAATAATAGTCTCCGTGTTAGTGTGAGACCCCCCAGGACGATTGCAGGACCCTGCTCACTGACCTTTGGCCAGCTCCTTCCTCAGTTTGAGCACCGCCCCGAGGTCGCAGTCCGTGCTGGCGTAGGCATGCGGGATGGTGGATTTAGACTCCGTTAACCTCTTGGCGATGACCTTTCGGATGTTGCTGGTCGGTATTTCAGAAAACGTTCCCTAAAAAAAAAAAGGAGAATTGCGAGGGTGTGAAGCGCAATGTATTAATCAGCACGAGCGTCATACGGGTTATTTAAGCAGCACTTTGAGCAAAATCACACTGGGGACAGGGGGCGCTAACTGCCAGTGACGCCACTGAGAGAAGAGCGGGATATCGCCACCGGCAATGCTGAATAGAATAAGAACTTCACACGAGCTTGGAAAGGAGTTTTTCTTCATAGATAATAAGTGTGTCTGCAAAGGTTTTCATTCATCCAGTGGCTGCCATCAGAAGCAGGGGTGAAAAACAGAGGCTGACGTGAGAAACGGGCAAGACACAGAGGCTGGCATAGAAAACAGGCGAGACATAGAGGCTGGCATGGAAAACAGGCGAGACACAGAGGCTTGTGTGGGAAACAGGCGAGACACAGAGGCTGGCATGGGAAATGGGTGAGGCACAGAGGCAGGCATGGGAAAAAGTGATACACAGAGGCTGGCATGGGAAACAGCTAGACACAGAGGCTGGCATGGGAAACGATAAGGCACAGAGGATGGCATGGGAAATGAAGAGGCACAGAGGCTGCCATCAGAAGCAGGGGTGAAACACAGAGGCAGACATAGGAAACAGGTGAGACACAGAAGCTGCCATGGGAAACAGCGAGACACAGAGGCTGGCATGGGAAACGGGCGAGACACAGAGGCTGACACATGCGAGACACAGAGGCTGGCATGGGAAATGGGCAAGACACAGAGGCTGACACAGGAAACAGGCAAGACACAGAGGCTGACACTGGCGAGACACAAAGACCGGCATGGGAAATGTGCGATACACAGAGGCTGACATAGGAAGCAGAGGTGAAACACAGAGAAGCAGAGGTGAAACACAGAGGCTGATATGAGAAGCAGAGGTGAAACACAGAGGCTGATATGAGAAGCAGAGGTGAAACACAGAGGCTGACATGGAAAGCAGAGGTGAAACAAAGAGGTTGAAATTGAAAAGCAGAGGTGAAACAAAGAGGCTCACATGGGAAACAAAAGTGAAACACAGAGGCTGACACGGGAAACAAAAGTGAAACACAGAGGCTGACGTGAGAAGCAGAGGTGAAACAGAGGCTGACATGGGAAGCAGAGGTGAAACAGAGGCCGACATGGGAAGCAGAGGTGAAACACAGAGGCTGACATGGGAAACAGAGGTGAAACATAAAGGCTTATGTGAGAAGCAGAGGTGAAACAAAGCAGTTGAAATAGGAAGCAGATGTGAAACACAGAGGCTGACATGGGAATCAGAGGTGAAACAAAGCAGTAGAAATGGAAAACAGATGTGAAACACAGAGGCTGACATGGGAATCAGAGGTGAAACACAAAGGCTGGCATGAGAAGCAGAGGTGAAACACAGAGGCTGACATGAGGAGCAGAGGTGAAACACAAAGGCTGACATTGGAAGCAGAGGTGAAACAAAGCAGTAGAAATGGAAAACAGATGTGAAACACAGAGGCTGACATGGGAATCAGAGGTGAAACACAAAGGCTGGCATGAGAAGCAGAGGTGAAACACAGAGGCTGACATGAGGAGCAGAGGTGAAACACAGAGGCTGACATGAGAAGCAGAGGTGAAACACAGAGGCTGACATGAGAAGCAGAGGTGAAACACAGAGGCTGACATGGGAAGCAGAGGTGAAACACAGAGGCTGATATGGGAAGCAGAGGTAAAACAAAGCGGTTGAAATGGGAATCAGAGGTGAAACACAGAGGCTAGCATGGGAAGCAGAGTTGAAACACAAAGGCTGACATGAGAAGCAGAGGTGAAACACAGAGGCTGACATGAGAAGCAGAGGTGAAACACAGAGGCTGATATGAAAAGCAGAGGTGAAACACAGAGGCTGACATGAGAAGTAGAGGTGAAACACAGAGGCTGACATGAGAAGCAGAGGTGAAAATACAACTCTGTGAAGTACTCACCTGTAGAGTTGGTATTATATGCATACAGCACGTCCTACTCCAGAATATTCATAACGTGTGGGTATACCTCCGCCTTCAGCGCCGTGCACTGCAGAACACGAAGAAAACAAGCTCCTCCGGCCCTACATATACCGGAGGACCTCCCACAAATTCCCAGCATTAAAAAGCAGTGAGAATGAGAGGCCAGGAGGAACAACCACCCAAAACTGGCAAAAATATCAAGGATAACAATCACCCATCCGGAACAAAGTGAAACCAGGGTGGGGTGGAGCAGGACGTGCTGTATGCATATAATACCAACTCTACAGGTGAGTACTTCAGAGTTGTATTATTCTAAGCATACAGCACGTCCTGCTCCAGAATATTCATAACGTATGGGACATCCAATAGCAGTGTCCGTAAAGAAGGGTGGGATCCCCAACAGAAGGCAACAGCAAGCAGTTTAAACTACTGCCGCCTGCAAAACCTTGCGGCCAAACACAGCGTCAGCTGAGGCCTTAACATTAACCTTGTAAAACTTTGTAAAGGTGTGAACAGAAGACCAAGTAGCGGCCTTGCAAACTTGCTCCACAGAGGCCTGGTGCTGAAAAGCCCAAGAAACCCCAACAGCTCTAGTAGAATGAGCAGTAAGACGAAAGGGGGGAGTCTTCCCCTTAGTAGTATAGGCTTGAACCACAGCCTGACGAATCCATTTACTGATGGTAGACTTGGCAGGAGCCAAACCCTTCCTAGGCCCGTGAGGTACAACGAAGAGAGCATCCGTCTTCCTAAAGGCCTGAGTGGTAACCAGGTAAGACTTGACACACCTAACCACATCCAGGGAATGCAAAACCCTCTCCTTAGGGTTACTAGGAGTAGGGCACATGGAAGGAAGTACAATATCTTGATTCAAATGAAATGCAGACACAACCTTAGGCAGAAAGTCTGGCTTGAAACGAAACACCACCTTATCCCGGTGTCTCTCAAAGTAGGGAGGCTGAATAGACAAGGCAGCCAACTCAGACACACGTCTAACCGAGGTAATAGCTACCAGAAAGACAACCTTGAGCGTGAGAACAGCAAGAGCTGCTTCATGAATAGGCTCAAAAGGAGGACCCTGCAGGGCAGACAAAACCAAGTTCAGATCCCAAACAGGAACCATAGGCTTCCGAGGGGGACGCACATGAGTAACCCCCTGAAAGAAAGTCTTGATAAGAGAGTGCTGGGCAAAGGTCTTCTGAAAGAAGATAGACAGGGCCGAAACCTGGCCCTTCAAAGTACTAAGCTTAAGACCCAAGTCTAGACCATGTTGTAAAAACTCCAGCACCCTGGAGACTAAGAATTCCCGGCAGGGAAGAGACCTGGATTCACACCAGTCAATGTAGGCACGCCATACCCTATAGTATATAGCAGAAGAGGTCTTCTTCCTGGCTTGCACCATAGTAGCCACTACAGAAGCGGACAAACCCTTTTCCTTTAAGAAGGTGGTTTCAATAGCCAAGCCGTCAAAGCCAGAGTTAGTAAATTGGGATGGCGTAGAGACCCCTGAGTTAGAAGGTCTGGTAACCTTGGTAGATCGTACTGATCTACTGCCATTTGAACCACGTCTGCGAACCACACTCTTCTTGGCCACCTTGGGGCCACCAGAATCGTGGGTACCCCTTCCAGAGCGATCTTGCGTAGCACTCTGCCCATAAGGGGAATTGGTGGAAACGCATACAGGAGCCGAAACTCCCTCCAATACATTGACAGAGCCTCCGAGGCCAGAGCCAGAGGATCCTGAGACAAGGATACAAAGCCCGGGAGCTTGTGATTGTGACGGGACGCAAACAGATCCACGTCTGGGACACCCCAACGGTGACACAGGGACTGAAATACCTTGTTGGAGAGGGACCACTCCCCCTGACGGGACGACCCCCTGCTCAGAGCATCTGCTAGCAGATTTTCCGCCCCCAGAATGTAAACAGCCGAGATGCATTGAACATTGGTCTCTGCCCATGTTAGAATCAGAGACACCTCCTGGAGAGCACCCTTGCTCCGGGTTCCTCCCTGATGATTGATGTAGGCCACCGCCGTCCTGTTGTCTGAGCGCACCTGAATCGCCAGGCCCTTCAGGTGCTGGGGCAATTGTTCCAGCACCAATCTCACCGCCCTGAGTTCCAAGACATTGATGGGTAGATGGGCATCCCGAGGGCCCCACCTCCCTTGGAAACGCAGGGACTTCCAGAATCTCCCCCAGCCCGAGAGACTGGCATCCGTTGTGACCGTCTCCCAGGAGGGAGCCAGGAAGGATCTGCCTCTCGTCAAGTTCCCGTGGTCCAGCCACCACGCAAGGGATTGTCTGACCGAGGAGGGAAGCACCCAGATCTCATCCAAGGACGCTGGGTCCTTGTTCCAAACTGACAGAAGGTGAAGCTGCAGAGTTCTCAAATGGAATTGTGCAAAGGGCACCGCTTCGAAGCTTGCCACCATCAAGCCCACCAACTGCATTCCCTGCCTGATGGAGGGATGAGGGCTCGAGAGCAGGGACCTCACCTGCGTTGTCAGAGCTTCCACCTTCTGTGGAGGAAGGAATATCTTTGACTGAACTGAATCCAGAATCATCCCCAGAAACGGGGTCACTGAGGAGAGGGACAGAGAGGACTTTGGGTAATTGATCACCCAGCCGAAGGACTCCAGGGTGGTCACCACCAACCGCGTGTCCAGCTCCGCCTGCCGCAGAGACCAAGAGGTGATGAGTATATCGTCCAGGTAGGGCAACACTCGTATGCCTTTTAGTCTCAACAGAGACATTACTCCTGCCAGCACCTTGGTGAACACCCTGGGGGCTCACGTAAGGCCGAATGGCAGGGCCACAAACTGGTAATGCTGATCCAGCAGCGCAAATCTGAGAAATCTTTGTTGCCCTGGGAACGCCGGAACGTGCAGGTAAGTGTCCTTGATGTCCACAGATGTCATGAAGTCCCCTGGGCGCAGCGAGGCAATGGCCGAGCGCAGAGTTTCCATACGAAAATGTCTGTTTCTGACAAATCTGTTTAAGATTTTTAAATCCAGAATGGGTCTGACTGACCCGTCCCTTTTGGGCACCGTGAAAAGATTGGAATAAAACCCCATGCTCCTGTCCCTTAAGGGGACCTTGCAAATGACCCCGAGGTCTAGAAGGTCCTGCACCGCTAGCCTCAAGACTTGAGCTGAAGCAGGATCCTGTGGAATTCGGGACCCGACGAACCTGGTGGGGGGCAGAACAGCAAACTCTATCTTGTAACCAGAGGACACTACCTCCTGAATCCACCTGTCTGGGACGTGGCGTCTCCGGACATGCTGAAAGTGCTGTAGACGTCCCCCCCACCCTGACGGGCGAGGACTCCTGGACTCGTCGTCATAGGACCCTGAGTCAGAAAACAGTTCCCCTTCCTCTGAGGGTGAATGTGCATAAGACAGATGTAAGTCGTCAGATTCTACAGGAAGAATAGTAGCTTCAGGATTCAAATGGCGCTTTTTGGCAGTAGCCTTGCGCGCCAAGGAACCAGCGATTAAATTTTCCACGCTAGCCAGTCTAGTGGCAAAATCAGCATGAGAGTCCCCACTAGTATTGGGGTTAGGCTCAGGCTTGGGGGAGTAGGGGAAGCAAGGCGAGGTGCGGGCCCAGCCTCGGAAGAGGTGGGGAGGCCAGCTAGCGCCGGCTTGTCCCGAGGGTACCCCGTTCACAATATCCTGAGATGCCTCCATATGGTGATTATTATATTTAATATGCCAGTAGGGATTGACGCTGTAAAGCAACCCTGGATGCCCCAAACACCCACTGGGAAGTGGGAGTGATTTGTTTAAAATGGTCTGGACCGGATGCTACGCCGGGCCGGGAGAAGACGCCGAAGTCCGCGGTCTGAAAGACACAAGGGGAACAGGGATGTCAGAGCCAAGCGCGAAGAAGCCAAAAGCTAGGAAAGGAATCGCCCATGAGGGCACTTACAGAACAGCGAGGGGAGGACCATCTTCACCATGCGCATGTGAGAAGGAAATGGCGCCAAGCGAACCTCGAAGGGCGGGCCAGAGCGGGCGATGGCGCGGAACGCGCCAAACCGAACCACGCCCCCCCTCCGGAGAGCGCGAAGCTCGAAGGGGCGCAGCCAATCAGAAGCGACAGATATTGTCAGAAAAAAATCGCTTCAGAGAGATCTGACAGGGTGAATACCGTGATAGAACGCCAAGCATCAATCGAATAGAGCCAACGTACGAGCCGAGTAAATGCAATAAAGGCGCTGCGGATAGCTAAAAACTGAATGTGAAGCGCGGCTCTGACTCCGGTAGCCATTAAGGCAATGGGTGACTAGTGTGATTAGGGCAAGGTTTAGCCATCGTACACACGACCCCCCCTCTTTTTTCCCCCACTAACGGGGGAATCTAGGGAGGAAGGTGACCCAATATTCTGGGTTCACCACTACACAGGGCGTGGGGCACTAGTGCGGGAGGGGCATCCAATTGAAGGCTCACCATACGCCTTAACCGCCTACCCTATGGTGGGGGATTGCGGTGGAGTCTAGCTCCGTAAGCACACTAGGTGCTGCCTACCTTCACCCGACCAACGCAGCCCAGGCTGGGAGGCATTAATTCACAATGAGGACGGGTGGAAATAGTCCCGCAGGGCCTCGGGCTGTCAAGCCCCGCTCGCCTGCGAGAGCGTGATACTTCATGTCTTCGCAGTTCCAGCACTGCAGAGAAATCTGGGGATTTGTGGTAGGTCCTCCGGTATATGTAGGGCCGGGAGGAGCTTGTTTTCTTCGTGTTCTGCAGTGCACGGCGCTGAAGGTGGAGGTATACCCATACATTATGAATATTCTGGAGCAGGACGTGCTGTATGCTTAGAATACACAGAGGCTGACATGGGAAGCAGAGGTAAAACAAAGCGGCTGACATGGGAAGCAGAGGTGAAACACAGAGGCTAGCATGGGAAGCAGAGTTGAAACACAAAGGCTGACATGAGAAGCAGAGGTGAAACACAGAGGCTGACATGAGAAGCAGAGGTGAAACGCAGAGGCTGACATGAGAAGCAGAGGTGAAACACAGAGGCTGACATGAGAAGCAGAGGTGAAACACAGAGGCTGACATGAGAAGCAGAGGTGAAACACAGAGGCTGACATGAGAAGCAGAGGTGAAACACAGAGGATGACATGAGAAGCAGAGGTGAAACACAGAGGCTGACATGGGAAGCAGAGGTAAAACAAAGTGGTTGAAATGGGAAGCAGAGTTGAAACACAAAGGCTGACATGAGAAGCAGAGGTGAAACACAGAGGCTGACATGAGAAGCAGAGGTGAAACACAGAGGCTGACTTGAGAAGCAGAGTTGAAACACAAAGGCTGACATGAGAAGCAGAGGTGAAACACAGAGGCTGACATGAGAAGCAGAGGTGGAACACAGAGGCTGACTTGAGAAGCAGAGGTGAAACACAGAGGCTGACATGGGAAGCAGAGGTGAAACAAAGCGGTTGAAATGGGAATCAGAGGTGAAACAGAGGCTGACATGGGAAGCAGAGGTGAAACAAAGAGGCCCACATTGGAAGCAGAGGCACAGAGGCTGACGTGAGAAGCAGAGGTGAAACACAAAGGCTGACATAGGAAGCAGAGGTGAAACACAGAGGCTGACATGGGAAACAGAAGTGAAACAAAGAGGCTGATATGGGAAGCAGAGGTGAAACACAGAGGCTGACACAAGAAACGTGTGAAACATACAACGGTGAAATTGCAATTCTGTGAGTACTCACCTGTAGAATCGATTTTGGTGGTGTCCTGTACAGGTCGCTCCATTCTTGACAATTGGGTTATCCTCCACAAGGTGGCGCATTGACTGCAAGATGAAACTTGTGGCTCCTCCCGGCTCATATAAAGGCATCCGTCTCCCTAAGAACTCCCAGTGGTTGAAAAGCAGTAAAAACAGAGACAAGCCGGGAGGCCAGAGACCATGTTACTTCACACAGCCCCAAAATGAACTCTTCAAGAAAAAGTAATACAACAGTGATCACCATAACAGGAAAAAGAGGATAACAGAACAAGGGTGGAATGAAGCGACCCGAACAGGACACCACCAAAATCTACAGGTGAGTACTCACAGAATTACATTTTTCCTGGTGTCCTGTTCGGGTCGCTCCATTCTTGACAATTGGGACATCCAAAAGCAGTGTCCAAAAGAAGGGTGGGATCCCCAGAGAGCAACAGCATGTAGTTCATGACACTACCACCTAAAGCACCTTACGGCCCAGCATCAGCTGAGGCCCTAACATCAACCTTGTAAAACTTCGTAAAAGTATGAACTGAAGACCAAGTAGCGGCCTTACAAACCTGTTCAACCGATGCCTGGTGCTGAAAAGCCCAAGAGGCACCAATAGCTCTAGTAGAATGAGCTGTAACACGAAAGGGGGGTTCCTTCCCCTTGGCAGAGTACGCTTGCATCACCGTCTGTCTGATCCACCTGCTGATAGTGGATTTAGCTGGAGGCAAGCCCTTCCTAGGCCCGTCAGGAAGGACAAAAAGAGAATCTGATTTCTTGAAAGATTCCGTAGCAATCAGGTAGTACTTAAGGGCTCTGACCACATCCAGGGCATGAAGAGTCTTCTGCTTAGAATTAGAAGGCACGGGACACAAGGAAGGCAAGACAATGTCCTCATTGAGATGAAAGGCAGAAACAACCTTAGGCAGAAAGGCCGGTCTAAGTCGAAAAACCACCTTATCCTCATGCCGTTCAAAGTAAGGAGGCTTCACACAAAGCGCCGCCAGCTCTGAAACGCGACGCACCGAAGTGATAGCTACCAAAAAGACCACCTTCAGAGTCAGAATGGATTAGGCAGCATCGCACAAAAGGCTCAAAAGGAGGACCCTGGAGAGCAGAAAGCACCAAATTCAAATCCCACACCGGTAACATAGGTTTACGCGGTGGACGTACATGAGTAACTCCTTAGAAAAAGGTCTTGATAAGTCTATGATTGGCGAAAGATCTTTGGAAGAAAATAGCCAAGGCCGAAACCTGACCCTTGAGGGTACTAGAGAAGGAAAAAGAGCAACAGGGAAGACCCCTAGACTAACACCAGGCAATGTAAGCGTGCCAGACTCTGTAATAAATCATGGAGGAAGATTTCTTCCGAGCCTGAATCATGGTACGCATGACCGGAGCAGACATCCCTTTCTCTGTCAAGATGTTTCAGCAGCCAAGCCGTCAAAGCCAGCATTTGTAAATTGGGGTGGCGTAACAGCCCCTGAGTGAGAAGCCCTGGATCGTCGGGCATTATGTAACTATCCACCGACATCTGAACAATGTCCGCGAACCAACACCGTCTCGGCCAACGAGGGGCCACCAGAATGGTTGATACCCCCTCCTGGGCTATCTTGCGCAGCACTTGCCCCAAGAGTGGAAAAGGAGGAAAGGCGTAAAGGAGTCGGAACTCCGTCCAAGGAATTGCCGGAGCGTCCGTGGCGAAGGCCAGAGGATCTCTTGACAGAGACGAACCTTGGAAGCTTGTGATTGTGACAGGACGCAAACAGGTCCACATCCGGTTGACCCCAGGGGAGACACAGAGCGTGAAAGATCTTGTTGCTGAGAGACCATTCCCCCAGACGAGAAGTCCCCCTGCTCAGAGAGTCTGCCTCCTGATCCTCCACCCGGGGATGTAAGCCGCCAAGATGCAGGGGACATTCTCCTCTGCCCAAGACAGGATCTGGGTCACCTCCTTGAGGGCTCGCTTGCTCCGAGTCCCGCCCTGGTGATAGATGTAGGCGACAGCCGTCTCATTGTCTGAGCGGACCTGGATCGCACAACCCCTGAGATGGGGAGTCAAGCGAAGAAGCACCAACCGGATCGCTCTCAGCTCCAGGAGATTGATGGGCAAGTGATCCTGGAACTTCAGCGTTTGCCAAAAACCTCCCCAGCCGGTCAGACTGGCGTCCATGGTAACAATCTCCCACCGGGGAGTCAGAAAGGACTTGCCCACAAACAGATTTTTGGGGTCCAACCACCACAAGAGGGACTGTCTGGCCAGGGGGGGACAGTGAAAATTCCTGTTCCAGGGACTCCTGCGTCCGGTCCCAACCAGTCAACAGATTCAGTTGAAGAGGTCTCATGTGGAACTGGGCGAAGGGCACTGTCTCGAAGCATGACACCATTAGGCCCACCAGTTTCATCCCCAGACGGATTGATGGCCGCTGACAAGCCAGTAAGGCCTGCACCTGCGTCTGGAGGCCCACCACCTTCTGCTGGGGCAGGAATACCTTGACCTGAGAGGTGTCCAACGTCATGCCCAGAAAGGACCTCACCATCGAGGGAGTGATAGAAGACTTGGGATAATTGATTACCCATCCGAAATCCTCAAGAGTGGATAACACCGTCTGGGTGTCGCTCTCGGCCTGCTGAAGAGACTGAACCGCAATCAGCAAATCGTCCAGATAAGGAAGAGCACGAATGCCCTGGTTCCTCAGGATAGCCATGATGTCCACCAGCACCTTGGTGAACACACGAGGGGCGGAGGATATCCCGGATGGCAGCGCCATAAACTGGTAATGCTCCAATGATCCTTCAGCGCAAACCTCAGGAACTTTTGATGCCCCTGAAAAATCGGGATCTGCAGATAAGCATCCTTGACGTACAACATGGTCATGAAGTCGCCCGGCCAGGTCCAAGGTCTCCATGTGGAAATGTCTGACTCGGACAAACCTGTTGAGACCCTTCAGGTCCCGGATAGGTCTCAGCGTTTCGTTCTTCTTGGGCACCGTGAACAGATTGGAGTAGAACCCTCGACCCCGTTCCTGGCGAGGCACGGGACAAATCACCCCTGACCGCAGAAGGCGTTGGACGGCCAATCTTAGGCCCTGTGCGGTCAATGGGTTCTGGGATATCCGGGACTGAAGAAATCTTGAGGGCGGACAAACTTCCAGCTCTAATTTGTAACCGGAGGAAACCACCTCCTGAATCCACCGATCCGAGACGTGCTGTCTCCAGACGTGAGCAAATAGCAGAAGCCGTGCCCCCACCCGGATGGGTGAGGGCGCCCCCTCATGCCTGAGAGGGCTTGGCAGGGGGCTTGGATTTAGCTCCCCAGGAGGAATCGGGTTAGCCGCAAGACCTACCTCGTCCCCAGGAATCTCTGCGGACACCTGA
Source organism: Gastrophryne carolinensis (assembly GCA_027917425.1). Taxonomy (NCBI): domain Eukaryota; kingdom Metazoa; phylum Chordata; class Amphibia; order Anura; family Microhylidae; genus Gastrophryne; species Gastrophryne carolinensis. Next base: position 100,685,395 of record CM051241.1, read on the forward strand.
AAATGAAGAGCCTCTTCCCCCTCGAAAGGAGCGATAGGCAGATGAACCCCGAAAGGGCTGCATCGCTGAGGGAGTCTCTCATCCTGCGCCAAGAGGTCCAGACGCTCCCCGAATAACCGGAGCCCCAAGAAGGGGATACTAGTGAGCGACTTCTTGGCCGCAGCGTCAGCCAACCATTGTCGCAGCCAGAGCGAGCGACGAAGCACGACAAGCAGGGCCAAAGCCCTGGCGTCAAGCTGGACACTATCGTCCATAGCCGAGACTACAAAAACAATAAAATCCACGCAGGTTTTGAGGTCTTTATACTTCTCCGCCCGCTTGTGAGACTTGGCAATATAAACAAGGCGTCTCACCTTCTTCCTGATGGCTAAGGAGACAATGGCCGCGGCACACACAGGCCGAAGCCCAGCACCCACAAAAAGTAAACGCATGACAAGCCAGCTGATCCATACGCCTGTCAGCAGGATCGCGCAAGGAAGCAGTATCGGGAGACGGCATAGCCGTAGTGTTGGATAACCCCGACACAGGGGAATCCACATCGGGGGGCAGGACCAGAAGCAGACCAGCTCCTCAGGGAAGGGATACCGCCTGTCCAGGCCCTTAGGCACCGATTGTAATTTATTAGATCTTTCCTATTTTTTAAGAACCCTGCTCAGGGAAGACAAGCCTCTGTCTCTCAGGCCGGAATAAATCACCCTGCTTCCGCTTTAGGAGGGACAATATGCAAAGTCTCAAACACTGAAGACAGCAACTTCTCTGTATCGTCAGGGAGCCACATATCCTCTCCCTAGGGAGAACAAGGGTTGCTGTCATAGCCAGCCAACTTATCCCCTGAGGAAACGGAGTCCGTAAACAACTCTCCGTCCTCCATGGAGTCCCAACCTTCAAAAAGATCATCACCGACTTCAGCAAAATCCCAGTAATCCGGCTCGGTGTGCCGCTTCTTACTCTTGGCCTTCCCAGTCGCCGAGCGAGATAGCTGTCTCTCCAGGCTGGCCACCCGGTATGCCAAGTCGGCTTGGGACCCCCTGCTGGCTTCCTCCTCACTGAGGGCTGAATGCAGTGGCGGGGGTGTTGGCGAGGCCGTAGGTAAAGGAGGGCCAGGGGCCCTATCATGTTCCAAAAATACGCTCCTAGTGCAAGGGACACAAACCATGCTAAGACCGCCCAGGGGGCTGGTACCGCACATGGAGCAGATTTTCACCCGCCCTCTGTCAACGCCTGACCCCCGGCGTTCTCCCTACCTTCACCGTCCCGTCAGCCAAGGCTGGGAGGCAGTAGTGGGTCCACGGGAACAGTGGGAATAGGGGTGCAGCGGCAGACAGGCTCAGAATGCCCCGCTCATCTGAATTATCCAGAGAGAGTATCCAAGACGATCATAGCAGCAGTACTGCAAGAAGAACTCTGGGAATTCTACTGAGACACCTCATTTTATAGTGGGCCGGGAGGAGTTACAGCTCTGGATCTTGCAGTAACTGCTCTACCTGGTGGCAGACTACCCATATGTCATCACTTCTGGGGCGACCTGGACTCGATATAGTGAAAAAATAAACGAGAATAGAAATATTCACGCAAAAGGGGCTCTGAATCAACCCTAATGTGTCCAGAACCCTGTTAGACCCATTGCCACCAGCACAGCTCTCTTTTGATGTTGCAATAGAAAATTGTGACACATGTTAGTTTTAGAAGCTTGAACAGCTTGCATAGTGAGAGGAGAGCAATTCAATGCAGAAGGTAGGGAGAGGCGAGTGGTTTCTCTGTGGGAGGTCACAACGGATTTGTGCAGAAGAACCAGGAACTTGCAGGCTGTCTCATGCTCCCTGTGGTTGCCCTGCACCAAAATAACATCTCATGGTAACTGAAATACACTTTAACTGCTATTTCTGATTGTAATTCCTTTCTTGTATTTGCCCTTTTGAGCCCTATTTATTTTTTATATGTATATTGATGGTCTAGTGTGCCCTCAAGGTGATTAAAATTCTAAATTAATTTTGGGCTGCTCTGCATCTTGATCGCGAACCCTCACTAGGCCCAGGGTTAGCAGGCCTCGTCATACCTGATAATTAACGCATGGTTAATGGAGTATGTTGATGTGTGTGTTTACACCCGCACCCCTTCACACAGCTCTGGATATGTGTACATCACACCTTGCACCTGCACATATGCTCTTACCCCAGCAGATGGCTTCCCTGGAATGGATATTGGGGGGTCAGATGGGCGAGAAAAGGAGGGTGTTGGTGCTCCTGGTGGTGGCCGTGCGGCAGTTGCTGGCATCACCCTCTCTGATGGCGCGGCCTGAGCAGGCAGTGCGGCTTTCTCCCTCGCTTCCTTCTTCTGTGATACAACTCGAAGAGCATCTCTATGGACATAACACAATACACTAATCAACAGCAACACTAAGTGTTTCTATGCAGTGTTACATTCATACACAACAAGAGCCAAGGCTCGTGGCTTTGCACAAGATATGGCGGGTGGCTTGTTTAAGAGAACTGACACCTAGTATAGAGATTCTTCCATAACAAAAAGAGAAAATACCATTTTGTGATTACTCACCTGTAAAATGGGTATTATAAGTATGTCACACACCCTGCTTCCAATATTCATGACATGTGGGTTATGGCCAGTAGAGGGTGAACTTCTGCAGAGATGACAGGAAAAAAAGAATTACCCAGTATAGGAAAGCAGTAAGGGGACCAGGAAGAGCCAATTATAAAAATATTAATCATAAAAGGTTCACCATATAAAGGATCCAGAATACAAAAAAGGACGGGATGAAGCAGGGTGTGTGACATGCTTATAATACCCATTTTACAGGTGAGTAATCACAAAATGGTATTATTCCAAGTATGTCACACACCCCGCTTCCAATATTCATGACATGTGGGACATCCAATAGCAGTGTCCATCATGGGTGGGGATCCCAATACGGCAAAAAATGCACAAATTTTAAACCACTGCAGATTACAGAACCCTGCGGCCAAAAACAGCATCCGCTGAGGCCCGCACATCAACCTTATAAAACTTGGAAAAAGTATGAACGGAAGACCAAGTAGCAGCCTTACAAACTTGTTCAACAGAAGCCTGGTGCTGAAAGGCCCAAGAAGCCCCAACAGCACGAGTAGAAGGAGCAGTGATCTGAAAAGGGGTAACCTTCCCCTTCGAAGTATAGGCCCCAACAATGGCCTGGCGTATCCATCTACTAATGGTAGACTTGGCGGGCGCCAAACCTTTCCTGGGCTCGGAGGGCACCACGAACAAGGCGTCCGTCTTACGAAAAGGAGAAGTAGCCAAAAAATAGTACTTCACACAATGAACCACATCCAAAGAATGCAAAACCCTCTCCTTGTCATTGCTAGGCTTAGGACACAAGGAAGGGAGAACTACATCTTGATTGAGGTGGAAGGCAGAAACCACCTTAGGAAGGAAATCTGGCTTAAAGCGAAATACCACCTTGTCCTGGTGTCTCTCAAAGTAAGGGGCCTGAATAGACAGAGCCGCCAACTCAGAGACACGCCGAACAGAGGTAATAGCCACCAAAAAGGCAACCTTTTGAGTGAGCATATAAAGTGCAACATCCTGCACCGGCTCAAAAGGAGGCCCCTGGAGGGCCGACAGAACCAAATTCAAATCCCAAACGGGCACCAAAGGCTTTCTAGGGGACCGCACATGAGTGACCCCCTGGAAAAAGATCTTAACCAGAGGATGCAGAGAAAAAGACCTTTGAAAGAAGACCGCCAGGGCAGAGACCTGTCCTTTCAAGGTACTAAGCTGGAACCCCAGGTCCAGACCATGTTGAAAAAACTCCAAGATACTAGGAATCGAAAACACCCTGCAAGTCAAAGCCCTAGCCTCACACCAGTCAATATAGGACCTCCAAGTCCTGTAGTATATGTTAGAGGAAGATCTCTTCCTAGCTCTAACAAGAGTCTGAATCACAGCATCAGACAAAACTTTTCTCCTTTAAGATGGAGGTTTCAGCAGCCACGCCATCAAAGCCAGCGTTTTTAAATTGGGGTAACGCAGTTGACCTTGAGTGATTAGATCCGGAAACAGGGGAAGCCTGTACTGATCTACCGCCAGCCTTACGACGTCTGCGAACCAAACCTGTCTTGGCCACCTTGGGGCCACCAGAATTGCTGGCGCACCCTCTAGAGCCAGCTTGCGCACCACCGTGCCTACCATGGAGAAGGGGGGAAACGGGCACAGGAACCCCAGATCCCTCCAGACAAGAGACATGGCGTCCACTGCCAGGGCCAGAGGATCCTGAGACAGAGACACACTTTGAGAGCTTGTAATTGTGACGTGAGGCAAAGAGATCCACCTCCGGAAACCCCCACTTGTGACAGAGGGACCGGAATACCTTGTGGTTGAGAGACCATTCCCCTCGGCGAGAGGATCCCCTGCTCAGGGAGTCCGCCTCCGTGTTTTCCACTCCTGGAATGTACACTGCTGAGATGCATGGACAATTGCTCTCCGCCCATGCAAGAATCAGAGAAACTTCCCTGAGGGCACTCCTGCTGTGAGTCCCACCTTGGTGATTGATGTAAACTACCGCAGTTCGATTGTCTGATCGAACTTGAACCGTTAAGCCCCGTAGGTGATGTGTCAAGCATGACAGGACCAACCGAACAGCTCTCAGCTCCAAGACACTGATGGGGGTGTGAGCCTCCTGAGGACCCCACAGCCCTTTGAACTGATGTGTCTTCCAAAAACCTCCCCAGCCCGACAGGCTGGCATCCGTGTAACCGTCTCCCAAGAAGGGGTCAGAGAGAGTGGGAGAGAGAGTGGGAGAGAGAGTGGGAGAGGAGTGACCGTCCGGGTGACGGTAGATTACACCTTAGAGGTGTTTTAGGGAGCAAAATGGTGTTATTCCTAGTATGTCACACCCCCCACTTCCCGATATCCATGACACTTGGGACATCCAATAGCAGTGTCTATGGGTGGGGAACCCCAAGGAATAATGCATAACTTAAATTACTGCAGCTTGCAGAACTTTGCGGCCAAAAACAGCATCCGCTGAGGCCCGCACATCAACCTTGTAAAACTTAGAAAAAGTATGCACAGAAGACCAAGTCACAGCCTTGCAGGCTTGTTCAACAAAAGCTTGGTGCTGAAAAGCCCAAGAAGCTCCAATAGCACGAGTAGAATGAGCGGTGACACGAAAAGGGGGAACCTTCCCCTTAGCCATATAGGCCCCAATGATGGCCTGACGAATCCACTTACTAAGGGAAGATTTGGCAGGAGCAAAACCCTTCTTGGGCCCAGAAGGCACAACAAATAAGGCATCCGTCTTGCAGAAGGCCGAAGTAGTAACTAAATAATACTTAACACAACGAACTACATCCAAAGAATGTAAGACCCTTTCCTTGTCGTTACTAGGTTTAGGACACAAGGAAGGAAGAACTATATCCTGATTTAGGTGGAAAGCAGACACCACCTTAGGAAGGAAATCCGGTTTAAAACGGAAAACAACCTTATCTTGATGCCTCTCAAAATAAGGGACTAGAATAGACAAAGCCGCCAGTTCAGAAACTCGGCGGACAGAAGTAAAAGCAACCAAAAAGGCAACCTTCTGAGTAAGAATAGGAAGAGGAATATCCTGCAAAGGCTCAAAAGGGAGCAGCCTGCATATAGCCATCCATAAGTATAGGCTTTCTGGGAGGCTGCACATGTGCGACTCCTTGGTAAAAGGTCTTAACCAAAGGATGAAGAGCAAACGACCTTTGAAAGAAAATAGCCAATGCAGAGACTTGCCCTTTCAAAGTACTAATCTGGAATCCCATATCCAGACCTCGTTGCAGATATTCCAGAATTCTAGGAATAGAAAATACTCTACAGGGCAAAGCCCTGGATTCACACCAATCAATATAGGACCTCCAAGTCCTGTAACAAAGACTTCTTCCAGGCTCTAATAAGAGTCTGAATAACCGCATCAGAAAGACCTTCTTCTTTCAAGATAGAGACTTCAGCAGCCATGCCGTCAAAGGCAGCGTTTGTAAATTGGGGTAACAAAGTTGACCCTGAGTGATGAGAGCTGGAGGAAGAGGCAGATGGAAATGATCCACTACCAGCCTTACGATGTCTGCGTACCACAAACGTCTTGGCCACCTTGGCGCCACCAGAATTGCTGGCGCCTCCTCCAGTGCTTACTTGCGCACCACCTTGCTGATCATGGAGAATGGGGAAAACAGATATAGGAACCCCAGATCTTTCCAGGCCAGAGACATGGCATCCGCTGCCACTGCCAGAGAATCCTGGGATAGAGACACAAAAGCTGGCAGCTTGTGATTGTGGTGAGAAGCAAACATGTCCAACCGTTGAGTCCCCCACTTGTGACAAAGGAACTGAAAGACCCTTGGATTGAGAGACCATTCTCCATGGCGAGAACATCCCCTGCTCAGGGAGTCTGCCTCCACATTCTCTGTCCCTGCAATGTAAACTGCCGATATGCAGGGAACATTGATCTCTGCCCACTGAAGGATCAGAGACACTTCCCGGAGGGCACCCCAACTGCGAGTCCCTCCCTGGTGATTGATGTATGCAACAGCTGTTCGGTTGTCTGACCGAATCTGAACTGGCAGACCCTGTAAGAAATGGGTCAGTCGAAGTAGAGCAAGACGTATGGCCCGAAGCTCTAATACATTGATTGGAGAATGAGCCTCCTGAGGCCCCCACAATCCTTGGAACTGATGCTTCCTCCAGAAGCCCCACCAGGCTGGCATCCGTGGTAACCAGTTCCCAACACGGAGTCAAAAATGACTTGCCCTTCTGGAGGTTGTGCGATATTAACCACCACTGAAGGGACTGCAAAATGTGGGGAGACAATAGACAAGTCTGATTCAATGATAGTGGGCACCTGTCCCACTTTGCCAAGAGGAAGAGCTGAAGCGTCCTTATGTGAAACTGGGCAAACGGGACTGCCTTGAATGCAGCTACCATCAATCCCACTGGCACCATCCCTAGACAGATAGACTGACGAGGGTTGGACAAGAATAGACGAATCAAGTCCTGAATCAAAACCATTTTGGACTGAGGAAGAAAAACCTTTGTCTGAAATGTATCCAGAATCAGGCCCAGGAAGGGAATTTCCATGGACGGACAGAGAGAGGATTTGGGGTAACTTATTACCCATCCGAACCTCTCTAGCGTAGAGACCACCATCCTGGTGTCCAACTCTGATTGTTCGAGGGAGGAGGCCGCGATAAGAAGATCGTCCAGAAAAGGCACAATGCGGATGTACTGGACCCTGAACATAGCCATCACTCCTGCCAGCATCTTGGTAAAGACTCTTGGGGCCGAGGTAAGGCCGAATGGCTGGGCCACAAATTGATAATGCTGGTCTTCTATCGAGAACCTGAGAAATCTCTGGTGACCCGGACAAATAGGAATGTGCAAATAAGCATCCTTAATGTCTATGGATGTCATGAAGTCCCCCTAATGGAAAGCATCGATTGTTGATCGCAGAGACTCCATGCGGAATTTTCTGAAATGGATAAATAGATTGAGTCTCCTTAGGTCTAGGATAGGCTGAACAGAGCCATCCTTTTTGGGTACCGTCCGTGAATAGTAGTAAAACCCCAAACCCCTTTCCGCTGGAGGCACTAGGCAGATGACAGCCATGTTTAACAGATTCGCTACTGCTGCCCGCAGTCCCTGCGCAATTGCCGGATCTGACGACATCCGGGACATGAAAAATCTGGGAGGAGGCCGGGACTCGAATTCCAGTTTGTAACCGGAAGAGACTACTTCCAGAACCCAATTGTCTGATCCCTCCTGAACCCATACCTGGAAGAAGAACCGCAGCCGTCCCCCCACCCGTAAGGGTGAGGGCGTCCCCTCATTGTTGAGCAGGCTTAGTGACAAATTTGGTTTTGGACCCCCAATTCTGACTTGGACGGCCACGTCCCTTTCCTCTATTCCATGCATTCCCTCTAGGGGCTGAAAAGGCCGATCCTCTACCGGATCTAGACCCCCGAAAGGAAGGGTTAAAAGAGGCCACTCCACGAAAGGAAGGGCGTTGTTTCTTACGCTGAGGTAATTTACCTCCTTTAGTGACAGAATCCAATTTTTCTCCAAAGAGGCGCAATCCCACAAAAGGGAGCGCTGTAAGCGATTTCTTGGCTACAATATCAGCTGCCCACTGCCGCAACCATACTGACAGCCGGATGGCGACTAACAAGGCAGAGGTTCTGCTGCACATGAGCAGAGTATCATCTAAGGCAGAAAGTACAAAAGATGCAAACATCTCACATCGCTTAAGAGCGGCGTACTCATCAGAGGCCAGATCAAGCCCTGAGTAATTCATTAGGTCTCTCACAACAGACCTAATAGCCACTGTCATGAGCGCTGAAGCACCAACAGGCAGCAAGGCCGAGCCCACACTGGAAAAAGCATGGCACGCCATTTGATCAAAACGCTTATCCTCTCCATCTTTAAGTGTAGTGGAGTCAGGAGAATGCAACACAAAAGAATTGGATAGATTAAGCACAGGGGCATCCACCCATGAGCAGAGTATCTTTTAAAAATCCAGTCTCTCAATTAATTAATTATTAATGCATAGATGGCCATTGTATGCTTGCGCACACATAGGAATTTGTCCTCTGCATTTAGCCCATCCGTGCAGTGAGTGTACACATGCCCAGAGCGGTGGGCACAGGTGGTGATGACCAACGCTTAACAGTATCAGCTGGGAAGGAATATTTCTTGTCCCAGCCCAAGGGAATGCCAGGAAGCCGCGCAGCTGGAATAATTTCATCAAAATGCTTTTGATTTGGAAATTCTAAACAAGGTTTAGAGACTCCAACGAATTCCCCTTTTTGAGGAGGGACTACTTCAGGAGGAGTGATAACCAAAACCTCAAATAACTGAGCAAGAGCCTTTGGGGTATCCACAACACTAGCTTCACCCTGCTCAATCACAGTACCAACAAATTGCTGTTCTTCAGAAACATCTGATTCCTCATATAATTCTCCTTCTTCTAACTGAGAAGGATCAGACCAATAAAGCATTTCACTATTATCCAACTCACTTACCGGAACGGCCTGAGTCAAATGTTTCCTTTTAGCTGAGGCCTTCTTGGCCACAGAGCTAGACATTAATTTTTCAAGATGAGCCAATCTGGCACCTAAATCAGAATGCGACTCACCACCCATGACAATATCACTGGGGGTATGGACAAGACATGGCGGAGTAGGAGATAAGGCAGAAGCCGCAGACACCGAAGCCTGGGCCCCAGTTTGCTGCATAATAGTTAATTGAGCACAAGGGACTCAAAGAATTGCGTTATCCCCAACAAGGGATGCCCCACATCCAAAACATTGCCGAGACTGTGCAGAGGGAACTGCATGCCCGTTATCCTGAGATGCCTCCATATGGCAGTTGGGGGCAGTTGTGGCCTAGAGGTAAGGGGAGCGGACTTGTGACTGGAGGGTTGCAGGTTCGAATCCCGGTCCTGGGACATGACTGAAGTGCTCTTGAGCAAGGCACCTAACCCCCCAACTGCTCCCCGGGCGCCGTAATTAGGGCAGCCCACCGCTCCGGGCACGTGTACACTCACTGCACGGATGGGTTAAATGCGGAGGACGAATTCCTATGTGTGCACAAGCATACAATGGCCATCTATGCATTAAAAATTAAAAAAAATTAAAAAAAAATATGGTGTTTAGTATTATACTATAATTGATTATAGTCGCCAAGTATATATGGGATTTACGCAATTGCTACCTGGGATGCCCCTTTAAATAGTCCCAAGTGGGAGGATATTAACACAAATGTACCCCCCAAATAAGGCTCTAAGGGCTAAAGACCAGGAAAAACCCCTTTTAAGAAAAACAAAGTCACCAATGCACACAATACAATAAATGACAAAGCATGAAAAAAATGGCAGAAAACTCCCTTCAGCAAGCAGAAGGGTACTCACATCACCAGGAAATCAGCTTGCACCATGAGGGAAGACCATAGGGAAACAGCGCCAGACAGACAAACAGCACACCAGGGTGCTTCTGGGAATGAAATGATGCTGTGTGCCTAAGCCCCGCCCACCTCCAGAATCACATGACCAAGAATGGAGGGAAATTCAAATCTGAACACAGCCAGACAAAGAGAGCTTTAACAGGTAAGCAAAAAAGAATGCTGCCTAGACAGAAATAGGAAAATCTAGATAAAACATTTCCTATTAAATAGTATAGTAAGCATACATAATAATATATATTTAATAAAGATGTATTTTATATATATCTTTTTTTTTTTATTATTTGTGTGCATGGTGACAAATAAGCCCAGATAACGCCCCCCCCCCCCCCTCCTTTTTACCCCAGCAGGGCAAAGGAGAACTAAAGGGGAGAGGATAGAAATGCACCCATAAGGCACAAGGGGATTATAAAAGGGACAGGGGGCATCCCATGCCGGGAACACCAACTCGGAAGCCGCCTACCCACATTTGGGTCGCACGGAGGAGTAATACTCCTGTATACACCAGAAGGTGTATTTACCTTTGCCTGAACCATACAGCCAGGGCTGGGAGGCATACAATATAACCAAACAGGTTTAAAGAGTTTCAGACAGAAATAGAGAAAAAAAGGGCTGGGAGCAAACCCGGCTACCTGCAGCTTGAAGGAGAGTCATCTTCTGAATGCTTCGCCGACTGCAGAGACGAAAAGACTGAGGAATTGTGGGAGGAACCCAGTACTTATGGACCAGGAGGGGCTCCTTTTTCCATCTCATCTCTGCAAGATCGCCCTCTACAGGCCGGGTTCCCAAGTGTCATGGATATCGGGAAGTGGGGGGTGTGACATACTAGGAACATAGAGACAAATTGTCCAGGGGTAACCCCGGCTTACTTGCAAGGAGGAGACACAGCCATCTTCTGACTTGCGCGCCGTCTGCAGAGACGATTACTGGGTAATGTGTGGGAGGTCCCAGGTATTTATGGACCGGGAGGGGCTTCTTTTTTTCCTGTCATCTCTGCAGATGCAGGGGGGGGGGGGGGGAATGCAGATTGGCACGGTGGCTTCAAGAACAGTAGAACAATAGTCAGTAGACAGTAGAACCATGCAGTCATTGTGCTTAGAAATGGATGCAGATTAACCTCCCCAACCCTCTCCTCAAGCGCCACCAACTGGTCATTTTTGCAGATGTCTACATGGATGTAGAGGGGTGAGGAATATGATGAAAATAAGAATTCTGTCACTCACCTGTAGAATTGATTTCTCTTTCATTATTACTTTAGGACATCAGAGTAATTCAGTCACGATTGGGTTAACATTTCGGCTGACGGCCGTGGACTGCAAGAACAAAGGCGTGGCTCCTCCTCCCGGGCCTATATCCTTCCGGCTGACTTCCTACAATCCAGTCACTGGGGAAAAAAATCGTGACTAAATTAATCTGATGGCCCGAAGTAAAATGAAAGAGAAAAGAGAATTCTGTGAGTACTGGCCTGTAGAATTGATTTCTCTTTCATTACTTCAGGACATTAGACCCTCTCTGTCTGCTAGGTTACTATGTCCATTCCTTGGATGCCTAGTCTTAGTGGAGTGGTAAATATGTAAATAGTTTGATCAGTATCGAAAGAAAAAAAAAAATAATTTAAATGGAGAGAGGAGTCTTATATTTTGTCTCCAGCCTTTTTGTCTCCAACATTAAACTGGATTGAAGGAAGTCAGCTGGAAAGATATAGGCCCGGGAGGAGGAGCCATGCCTTTGTTCTTGCAGTCCACGCCATTCGGCCGAGATGTTAACCCAATTGTGACTGAATTAATCTGATGGCCTGAAGTAAAATGAAAGAGAAATCACATTACCTCCCTGACCTGCTCATGACTAGAAACTAAGACCTAGTTTAAAATGGCCGATTCCCTGGGAGTAAGATAATCATTCTCAATAGCAGGTTGGTAAATGCAATGCCCCACGTACCGTTCACACCTAGCCTAGACAGAAAGGGGCCAGCAGGAAACCCCCTTCCAGGAAGATACGATAACAGGGGAGCTTCAAAGAAATCCCGTAGACACCCCGGCTCCAGTATTCTACATGGAATTATGAACCTGCCATGCATATTAGCGATAAACTGGTTACATCTTCATATACTGGAGAGAGTAAGGGGCACAGGGGAATCGCTTGCTTCATCACTGGACCACAGTCCTGTTGGGTCTATTGACACCAGCGCCGACTTCCTTAGGAGTTGGACCAAAACGAGGCTGCCTCACGCCTCCCTATGGTTGCCCTTCCATTCTATCTTATTTCTGTCAATCCTATTCTTTCATTCATTAATTCCTGCTATTACTTCCTTTCTTTTTCAATGTCTGGCGTGGGCATGTCCAAAGCTAAAGGTGGGGATGCAGCTGGCCACACTTGCCCATTCAGATTTGCTTTGCTGCACAAGCTCAGTGCGGCAAAGGAAATCTAAATAGAATGAGCGCTGTTGATTGGCTGAGCGCATGCACCGTGGGAAAAAAATGGAAGAGGCTATGGACGATGCCCCACCAGAGATGAACAAAACCCAAGAAAGTCAAATTCTTAGTGTTGTTTCTCTTTAAAGTGGACAAAACCCACCTCTATCATCCCGGGAGTCTATAAGATTTCCGGGCCGATCGATTCCCCCCCCCCCCCCGGCATCCAAAATCAGGATGCCCCTCTGTGTGAAACCCCCCAGGTTGCCCCATACAATTACCTTGTTACCCGGTCTAACGGACCATGTGCGAGCCGCATCTCCCCTATCCCTCTAGTAGGGCGCGTGCCCGCACCAGGTATTTGTGAATGGCTGCGTCCGTGGATGCGTCCGCCAGTGCATTTGGAGCCGCTGGCCTTAAACGAAGGCTTAGACGGTGACGTCAAGTGCTCCGAGAGTGCCGATTGCGCCGTAGGATCGAGAAGAGGCGAGTTGGCTTCGGCGATCTGGGGGGTTTCACACAGCGGGGCACCGCCGATCAGGATAGTCCTGGGTTTTGGTCCACTTTAAAAGAATGCGAAGAAATGTAACTGTATAAAATACCCCCCCAAGGTTTGCATCGTGAAATGTGTGAGCGATGTGAAGAAAAGCGGAATCCTACTTTAGAAAACACAGGCTTAAATATGTTATTGTTGCAGGTTCCGTGTCACTCCATCCATCACCGCTTGGTACATAGTCTGCCCAAACACTTCATCCTCCGCTATGATGAATGGCAAGGCCGGCTCGCTCAAGCAGCCCCTGTCATAAAATCTATGGCTAACCCAGGGTGATATATGGCTGGATGGGGAAACTAGGACAGGGACACACAGCCAGGCAGTGAAAGAGTTAATAATAGAGGGGGGGGCAGCACATAGACTAAGAGCAAATACACAAACACACAGTACATCCCCTGCTGGTGAATGAGCAATGCAAGAAACTTATCACATTCCGTGCTGGTTGTGGGGTATAAAAACAACACTTACCTCAAAATGATCAAATGACCACATTGCAAAGCTTAATACATCAACTACCCCCTAAGCCTCACCCTAAAGCTGGCCATAAAACACAGCAATCCACCTAAAAGCAACCCGTTCATAGCTTTTTAATAGGTGGGACTATATCAGGTCTATGTGGGCCCCTTGCTGTGTGTGATGCCACACGTGGTGGAAAGGCGGCATGTATGGGGCCTCTTGCTAAAGAGGGTAACCCATCCCACCCCCATCCTATTGCTGGATGCCATTTCTTGCAGGTCCTCTTATAAGGTTCATTTTTACTGTCAAAATGCAAAGGGCAGCTCATGGGTTCAGTTCCCTGACTTGCTATTGCTCCCCTGCCTTGCTATTGCTCCCCTGCCTGACAGGGAAATAATGAGAATAATGAATGACGTATAAAGAAAGATAGAAGGAATGCAAAGGAAGGAAAGAAAGAAAGTCAGAAACAAAGGAATGAATGAAAAAAAAAACAGAAGGAATGAAAGGCAAAAGTCTAGAAGGAATGAAAGAGAGAAAGAAAGAGAAAGAAAGAAAGAGAAAGAAAGAAAGAGAGAAAGAAAGAAAGAGAGAAAGAAAGAAAGAGAAAGAAAGAAAGAGAAAGAAAGAAAGAAAGAGAAAGAAAGAAAGAATAGAAGACGGAAAGACGGAAAGAATAGATGGAATGAAAGAAAGGATGAGAAAGAATAGAAGTGATGAATGGATAAAATGAAGAAGGAAGAAAAAGAAAGAACAGAAGGAAGGAATGGAAGAATGATAGATAAATAAAGAACAGAAGGAGTTAAAGAATGATGGAGAAACAAAAGAATATAGTAGATGAAAATGATAAAGAATAGAAGGAATGAAAGAAAGAAAGAAAGGGTAGAAGAAATGAACAGAAGAAATGAAAGAAAGAATATAAAGAAAGGATTGCAAGAGATAGAGAAAGAATAGAAGGTCTGAAAAATCAGAAAGAAAGAAAAAAAGCATAGAAGGAATGAAAGGAAGAAAGAAAAAAAAGAATTAAAGGAATGAAAGAAAAAATAGAAGGGTTGACAGACAGAAGAAGACAGAATCGACTGAATGAAAGAAAGAAAGGATAGATCTACCAATGGCCAGAATGCATGGGAATGGACCACCAAGAAGAAGAAGTGTGTCACATGACCACCATGCATTGTGGACCCTTGCACAGTGCTGACGCCGGTCTTGGTCGGTATTATAAACCATTAAAAAATTGGGGAAAAAATAATTTACCGGGCACAGTCTAAGTGACCGCCAGTGGCAAATGGTGATCGTCAGGTGGGCACAGAGTTGCCAGGGACAGCACAGTCCCGGTTTAACTAGAATACCAGACAACCACCCATCATATAGAATGACTGCCCCTTTTCTGGACCTAAACCGCTCCTGTCTTTAACTTTTCAATCAGCCACCTTCACCTTTCTTCTGCCCATTCATTCCTCTCCACACCCACGTGCCAGATCTGCAGCTTTATTTACAATCAGCTCAAGCAAAGCTGGAAAAAGCAGAAATATTTCAATGGACGAGAGCTTCCCTGTGGAATACCCCCACTGCCCTCTGCAGGGGAAAGGTGGAAGTGCAATGCAAGGATGAAAATGATGTAGCTTACATAAATCTAAATAAATAAAATAGCCTTAAATCTACTTATCGGACCTGCAATTGGTCCCATAGCTGTGTGGTCAGCTTTGAAGTTCCCTAGCCATCTTTTGCTCGTTCACCTTGCCGCCCCCAATAAACAAGGGAGCCGTCTGTCTTGTGAGTGTACTGTAAGCACCAGCGATAACCGGCAAATAAATCCAAATTAAATCTCTTTGGGTTTAGAAAAAGCCTTTAGGCCCCCTTTTCCACCTCCCCACTTGTGTTGCATTGCAGTAAGCAGGAAGAGTATGGCGCCCAATTAAATCATTGGTGCCTCAACTGGGTCCTCTTCTGTAGCTGTCCCCTCCTCTGGGTCCATTTTTGCAAGTGCCACTTTTGCTGGTTCTTGATCTGCAGCTGCCTCCTTCACTAGGTCTTCACTTACTGCTGCTGGTTCCCCTAGGACCTCGTCTGCAGCAGGCTCCTCCACTGGATACTTGGTCTTTACCACCACCTCCACTGGGTCCTCTTTTGAAGCCACCACTTCTGCTAGGTCCTCAATCCTCACCACCATTTCTTATAGGTTCTCTTCTGCAGCCACTGCCTCTGCTGTGTCCTCATTTGTTGCTGCTGTCTCCTCCACTGAAACCATGGCCATTACTGCCACCTCCGCTGGGTCTCCTTCTGCAGCCATCACCTTCACTGGGTACATGTTTCCTGTAGCGGCTTCCCCCACTTGATCCTTGGTCTTTACCACCACCTCCATGGAGTCCTCTATTCTCAGTGTGTCACACACCCCGCTTCCCCTTTAATTCTTACTATCGGGTTACTCCACCAGCAGGTGGCGACGTTGCAAAGAGAAGTCTTGAAAACGAGCCCCTTCCGGCCTATATATACCTGGGACCTCCCACTTAACACCCAGTGTTTTCTCTCTGCAAGACGCGACAAGACAGAAGAAAGAAGTCTCCTGCTTGCAGGTAGCCGGGGTCAAACCCCGGCACCCCCTTTTGGTCTTTTTCTGCCCAGTTCAATTGTTTACATGCCTAGATGGTTAATGGAAGCCTCCCAGCCCAGGCTGCTGGCTGGGCAATGGTAGATTGTGTGTGTGTGTGTGTGTGTGTGTGTGGGGAGCGCTGGCAGACGCAGGGTCAGCGTGGCCTGAGCTGCTGGGGCTCTTTCTCTTTACTTGCACTTTTTAAATTTCACCCGACGTTTACACGCGGCGCCGCCATTGGGCGTTACTCGAGTCCTGGGGGCGGGGCCGAATTCTCTGTCGGCCCTCGCTCGGTGACTCACTGGCAGGGGGCGGGGGCGCCTCACTTCCTCTGTCTCATTACAGAGACAGGTGCTGCTGAGCTGGGGAAAAGTGCGCGTCCAGGAGTGCGGTGTATGTCCTCTGCAGCGGCAACAGGTAGCGGTCCCCACCTCACGCTCGTGGGGCCGTCATTTGAGCTGTAGTTTTTTCTTATTCATGATGTATATTCTGCTTATATATGGTTTACCATTATTTTTTAATGTATGATGCATGCTGGCTATTTTTCCTGGGGGACTGACTGTGGTCTCTTTTCCCCTACAGATCCTGGGATCCCCTCACTGCAGTGGCTCTCCCGGTTCTGATATACCTGGCTAGTCTTAGTCTCCAAATTGGGATTTTCCTAGGTTTAAAAAAAAAAAAAACAAATCCTCCTACTCCCGGGACTTTAATTATAAAGGGGCATCCCGGGTTGCTTAATGCGTAAAACCCTGGGTTGTTGCGAATACCATAATTTCACCATATGGAGGCTTCCGACGTTACCGGAAATGGCTCTTCGGGGCTATCCAGGCTGTGTGGGGGTTGTGGGGCTCCGCTCCCAGGCGATGATGTCATATTATGCGTTCCATGTGCAAAGCAGAATATTGCGCGCCAGTCAGTCGCTCCGGCTTTTGGCTCCTTGCAACTTCCGTCATCTCCCACCCCCCCTTCCTTATTCCGGACCCCGTGTGACATTGTCAAAGGTGGGGATTCGCAATCCGAGGTGTGTGCGTGATTGGCCAACCTCGAGAAGATAATTTCCGCCACGGTAGCTCAGAAGGCTACGGCAAAGCGGAAGCACCTATCTCCGGCGGCGCCTGTTTCGGAGGATGAGGTGTTTGAAATATTGGATTGGTCCGATTGTCCCCCTGATGAGGAGGGGGAACTCCTTGAGGAGTCGGATGAGCCTGCAGACCAGCTATTGGTTGACACTGCTGGCGATCAGGCTGTGGGGGTGTCCCTTGACACTCCTTCCATTTTGGCTCAAATGTTTGAAATTTTGGCTTTGGATCCGCCCGCGGTGGACCCCCCGCCAAAAGGGCGAGTTGTTTGATGTACCCCAGCCGCGTTTGGTGTTTCCCAGGCAACAACACTTTCTGAGGGTTGTCCTTAAGGAATGGGAACAACCCACGCGCCTGGCTGGAATTCCTCCTAGTTGGGATAAACGTTATCCCTTTCCGGAGGATTTGGTGAAGCTTTGGTCAGTTCCCCCTGACGTCGATACCCCTGTGTTAGAGCTGTCTAACACGGCGGTGTTGCACTCCTCTGACACTACTACCATTAAAGATGGTGAGGATCGTCGGATTGATCAATTGGCTCGCCATGGTTTTATCAGTGACGGATCGACACTGAGGCCGGTGTGTGCTTCGGCGCTTCTTCTGTTGCCAGTTAGGTCCATTATTAGGGATCTGTACGCAGGTCTTGATCCCGCTTGTGATGAGTTTAGTTCTCTCAAGCAGTGTGAGTCGTTTATTTCCTTTGTCTTGACCGCCCAGGACGATGCACTTGCGATGAGTAGCAGGACAGCGGCACTGCTGGTTGCTATTCGTCGGTCAGTGTGGCCAGTGGACGGCGGACTTTAACTCTAAGAAGGCGCTTACAGCGCTACCTTTTTTAGGTTTGCGCCTGTTTGGCGATAAATTGGATTCAGTTACCAAGGGTGGTAAATTGCCTCAACGCAAGAGGCCTCGTCGCTCCTTTCGGGGTGCGAGTTCCTTTAGTCCCTCCTTCCGGGGAGTCAGAGCAGGCAGAGGGGCTTCCTTTCCCGCTACTAGGGGTGCAGGTTGGACCCGGGGGAGGGGCCGTGGCCGTCCCGGTCAGTCCTGGGGCACCAAGCCCAAGCCTACTGGTAAGCCCGCTCAGCAATGAGGGGCTGCCCTCAGCCGTGCGGGTGGGGGGGGGACGATTGCGACACTTCTCCCTGGTTTGGGACCAGGAGGTTCCGGACAGATGGATCCGGGAGGTGGTGTCGTCCGGTTACAAGCTGTAGTTCGAGACTCGCCCTCCTTCACGTTTTTTCCGGTCTCAGGTGCCCACCGATCCTTTGGCCGCGCAGGGGCTCCGTAGCGTCGGGAAGGAATCTTCTGGAAATGGCGGTCATCCGGCCGGTGCCGCGCTTAGAGGTGGGCCTCGGTTTTTACTGTGGTCTCCACGCTGGAAAGCTTCGGTTGGGTGATCAACTTTCCCAAGTCCTCCCTCGCTCCGGCCAGGGTGGTGTCCTTTCTGGGAATGCGGTTGGATAATTTGTCTGATTCAGGAGTTGGCTCGGGTCCATCTTTCCAATCCTCGGCCGTCCATCCGTCTGGGGATGAGGCTGGTAGGATTGATGGTTGCCTCGTTCGAGGCAGTTCCTTTCGCTCAATTTCACACGAGGACGCTTCAGCTTCATCTGTTGGTGTCCTGGGATCGGCGACCACGGTCGTTGGATCGGCCCTTCCAGTTGTCCTCCCGGGTCCGGCAGTCCCTTCAATGGTGGTTGGTCTCGACCAATCTCTTAAGGGGCAGGTCTTTCCTGACTCCTCTTTGGGAAATTGTCACCACGGACGCCAGTCTTTTGGGATGGGGGGGGGGATTCTGGAAGGATCTTCAGTTCCGGGGGCAGTGGGGACCTCAAGAGGCCCACTTGCCCATCAATATTCTGGAACTGAGAGCCATCCGTCTGGTTCTTGTTCTTTTGACTCAACATGTTCTGGGCCTTCCGGTTCAGGTTTGCTCGGACAATCGTACAGCGGTTGCTTACATCAATCCTCAGGGAGGGACTCGCAGTCTGGGTGCCCTCAGAGAGGTGTCCCTGATCCTGACCTGGGCGGAGGCCCATGTTCCTTGTCTCTCGGCAGTTTACATTCCGGGTGTGGAAAACAGGGAAGCGGATCTGTTGAGCAGGTGCTCTTCCCGTCTGGGAGAATGGGCTCTCTATCCTCAAGTTTTTCGGTCGCTGTATCTCCAGTGGGGGACACCGGAGGTGGACCTGTTTGCCTCTCGTCACAATTGCAGGCTCCCGACCTTCGTGTCGCTCTCCCAGGATCCTCTGGCTCTGGCGGTGGACGCCATGTCCCTGAGCTGGGGGGATCTGGGGTTTCTGTACCTGTTTCCTCCGATACCCATGCTAGGCAGGGTGGTACGGAAGCTGGCTCTGGAAAGGATGTCCGCCATTCTCATGGTTCCAAGGTGGACAAGGCGAGTATGGTTCGCAGACATCGTTCGGCTGGCAGTGGATCAGTTCGTTCTGCCTCTTCGGCCCGATCTGCTCACTCAGGGTCGGCTGTGTTACCCCAATTTACCAACGCTGGGTTTGACGGCTTGGCTGCTGAAACCTCCATCTTGAAGGAGGAGGGTCTTTCTGACTCGGTTGTTAAGACTCTGATCGGTGCCCGGAAGAGGTCTTCTTCTATAATCTACTATAGGACTTGGAAAGCCTATATCGCTTGGTGTGAGATTAGAGCTTTGCCTTGTAGGGTCTTTTCGGTCTCCAGGATTCTGGAGTTTTTGCAATCAGGACTGGACTCTGGTCTTCAGCTGAGTACTTTGAAAGGGCAGGTTTCTGCCTTATCTATCTTTTTTCAGAAGCGTTTTGCGCTTCATCCTTTAGTTAAAACCTTTTTCCAGGGGGTTACGCATGTGCGGCCTCCCAGGAAACCATTACTCCCTGTTTGGGACTTGAACTTGGTTATCTCTGCTCTTCAGGCTCCTCCCTTTGAGCCCTTGCAGGATATTGCTTTGTCTACCTTGACTCAGAAGACTGCCTTCTTGGTAGCTATCACTTCGGTTCGGCGTGACTCGGAGTTGGCGGCCTTGTCGATTCAGGCGCCCTACTTTGAGAGGCATCAGGACAAGGTGGTCTTTCGGTTCAAACCGGACTTTCTTCCTGAGGTTGTTTCTGCTTTTCATTTGAATCAGGATATTGTTCTTCCCTCCTTGTGTCCTAAGCCTAAGAATGACAAGGAGAGGGTTTTGCATTGTTTGGATGTAGTACGCTGTGTTAAGTACTATTTGATTACTACTTCTACTTTTCGTAAAACTGATGCCTTTTTTGTTGTGCCCTGTGGGCCTAGGAAGGGTTTGGCTCCGGCCAAATCTTCCATTAGCAAATGGATACGTCAGGCCGTTATTGGGGCCTATTCTGCTAAGGGGAAAGTTCCCCCTTTTCATATCACTGCTCATTCTACTCGCGCCGTTGGAGCGTCTTGGGCTTTTCAGCACCAAGCTTCTGTTGAACAAGTTTGTAAGGCTGCAACCTGGTCTTCTGTTCATACTTTTTCTAAGTTTTACAAGGTTGATGTGCGGGCCTCAGCGGATGCTGTGTTTGGCTGCAAGGATCTGCAGACTGCAGTCATTTAAGTTATCATTCATTTTGCCTTCGGATACCCATCCCTTGTGGACACTGCTTTTGGATGTCCCGAAGAATTAAAGGGGAAGCGGGGTGTGTGACACACTGAGAATAATACCATTTTGTGAGTACTCACCTGTAAAATGGATCTTGTCAGTGTGTCACACACCCCGCTTCACCCGCCCTTTTTGGTATCCTGGATCCTTTATATGGTGAAGCTTTTCTTTATTTTGAGGTTACCATTGGATTTCCTGGTACCTTGTCTTTCTGCTTTTGAATTCACTGGGTGTTAAGTGGGAGGTCCCAGGTAGTATAGGCCGGAAGGGGCTCGTTTTCAAGACTTCTCTCTGCAACGTCGCCACCTGCTGGTGGAGTAACCCGATCGTAAGAATTAAAGGGGAAGCGGGGTGTGTGACACACTGACAATATCCATTTTACAGGTGAGTACTCACAAAATGGTATTTTTGCAGCCACGACCTCTGCTGGGTCCTCAATCCTCACCACCATCTTATAGGTTCTCTTCTGCGGGCACTGCCTCTGCTGTATTCTCGTTTGTTGCTGCTGCATCCTTCACTGGATCCATGGCCATTACTGACACTTCCGCTGGGTCTTATTCTGCAGCCATCACCTTCACTGGGTACTCGTTTACTACAGCTGCTTCGCCTGGGTCCCTTTTTTTTTTTGCAGCTGCCTCCTCCACAGGATCTTTGGTCTTTACCGTCACCTCCACTGGCTCCTCTTTGGCAGCCATCGCCTCTGCTTGGCCCTCTTCTGCAGACACCACCTCTGCTGGGTCCTCACTTCTTACGGCCATCTCCTATAGGTTCTCTTCTGTAGCCACTGCCGCTGCTGTATCATCGTTTGTTGTTGCTGCCTCCTCCATTGGATCCGTGGTCATTACCGCTACCCTACACTGGGTTTCTTCTGCAGCCATCACCTTTACTGGTGTGTGTGTGTGTGTGTGTGTGTGTGTGTGTGTGTGTGTAGAAGTTTCCTGTCCCTCCATAGGATGGAGCTATGCGACGAGAAGGTGAATATCTCCTTAATGCAGAGCTCACTGATGGCGTGAGTGGGGTGGGTTAATTACGTGCCCCTGTGGGACGGAATCATCCTCAGCATGGAATTGAGGTTCAAGTCATCATTTTATAGAGTTTACTTTTGAAGCGTACCTTCACCAAGAATAAGAGCATATTGTATATGTTTCCCATACCCTGTGCATACAGATTGCCCACATTAAAAACCATCCTACTTGCATCTACAGCATGTTATGAGCCTTTAAACATCCAAGATGGCGGCTCATGGGGCTTCAGGCAGCCTGCAAACAGGAAGTGTCTTCTGACTGGTTCGCTTTTCATTCTGGGATTGCTGTCCTTTTCCTGACGCCAGTTCTGCTCTGTCTGTGAAAACCACAGCTATAACCCCACCCCCTGTACTTTATCCCACTCTCCTCAGTATGTGATGCTTCTGAGTAAAGATGGCAGCGCCCATATCCTAGACTGTTGAACAGAGTTGCAGCCCGGTGTGGAAAAGTATAATTAAGTAAGTGACTAAAAACTTAAAATATATTAATTTTAGGTGCGGAGGAATAGATTTTTAAGGGTTTGGGCTTTTCATGAAATCATGCTGAAGGTCCGGTTTAGAAGTAAACCTAAAAAAAAATCTATGTAGGGAGTTTTATCACATGGGGTTTATTTAAAAGAGAAATAAGGTCCTCTTCACTCTAGTTGAGGTTGTGTGCCTACAGCGATAGAGAGGTTGTAAAAGGGTTAGTACGCCATTTCTTTATATGGCATACTAACCATGGCTGATTCGTTGGTAGAGGGCCCGATGAGGCTGATGGGCATGTCCTGTCCATTGCTACATTAGCCGCTATATCTTTCCAATTACCAGTGGCGGAACAGGCCATTATTGCTATATACTGAATGACTCTGGCATAATGCCCTTGACGTGGCCCTCATCATCGAACGTCACTTTAACGATGTCAAAAGTATGATGGGTCCCCCAGGCCAAGTGTGGGGAAACCAGTGAGATCCAAGACTGCCGATGGGCAGGTGCCCTAGTTATGTTACATCTCGGGCTCCATATCAACAGGGCTATGGAGGGACATATGACACAGAGGTAATAGTATAAATGAATAATGGAAGGAGACGAGTAAATAAATAAAGGCTTCCATACAGCAGATGAAACAGGCAGGAGGGGAGGGTGGGATGTTTGCATTTAACGCTTCCTAAAAATACATTCCCTCGCTTATTAGTAATTCACCCAGAAATAACTGTGGAACCCTGAGGGGGGGCACGTGAGGCGTGCGCCGATCTGCAAAACAAACGCACCGCACGCCTTGTTTTCAACACTGGAAGCAATAAGTCCATCCGTTTAATGCTTGCCAAAAGGACAGCAATGAAAAAATTACCCAGAAAAAGATAAGCAGCAAATATTTAGGCAATGACGGACACGGGCAGAGCCATGGAAACTAAAAATAGACGCGAACTGGGCAACAATTTTGCGTTTAGGAAGATGAAACAAACTCATTTTCAGCAAAGAAGGTAAAAAAAAAAAACTTAAAAGCAGAAGATTCGACTTTAATAGCAAGATTCCGCGTTTCCAATTAAAGTGCTGGCATGTCGCCACAGCAACTGGAACACAATCGCTTCGTGCAGTGGGGGGGGGGGGGTGGTTGAACGTTCTGAAGGGTCTGTGGAAAAACACATTGTGAGCAATAGGATAAGAAATATTGGATTCCATCTCACAACTTGCACCTGTGCCCTCTGCATGTCTCACTTTTGGCAAAGCTCACAGCGGGTAGCCCTGACTCCAAAGACCCCCTGCTGGTCCCACTTACACCTCCACTAGGAAAAAGGGAACCAAAAAACACCCTGCAGAGGAACTGCAATGGCAGGGGAGCGCCTCAGGAATCTGGAAACAGAGTGCTGGGTATTTCTGAGCCACCGTTCACCCGAACTAGAAACCAAATGTATTTCCAGAATTTGGAGGTCCAGGTGCATCCATACACACATTTCACATCACTGTAGCAGGCCCCGGGACCGAGCTATGGAGAACAAGAACTTGGCTCCAGACCCATGTCACGCCTCAGGAATCTCAGTCAGTCAGTCAGTCAGTCAACAGCGCGGTTCTGGGTATTTCTGGGCCGCCGTTTACCCAAACTATAAACCAAATATATTTACAGAACCTGGAGGTCCAGGCGCATCCATACACATTTCACGTCAATGTAGCAGGCACAGAGAAAATACAATTCTGTGAAATACTCACCTGTAGAATTGATATTATTTGTATACAGTACGTCCTGCTCCAGATATAGTACTTACACTTGGGTTATCCTCAGCCAGATGGCGCTGCACTGCAGAGACATGCAAAACAGGCTCCTCCCGCCCCCTCAAATACCCGGGGACCTCCCACAAATCCCCAGCATTGAAAAGCAGTGAAAAAAAACCCAGGAGAATTGAACCACCAAAACTGGTGACAATAACAGTGATAACAATCACCATACAGGGGATCCAGAATAATGCAAAAACCAGGGTGGCGTGGAGCAGGACGTACTGTATACAAATAATATCAATTCTACAGGTGAGTATTTCACAGAATTGTATTATTCTTAGTATACAGTACGTCCTGCTCCAGATATAGTACTTACACTTGGGACATCCAATAGCAGTGTCCGTAAGTAGGGTGGGATCCCCAACAAAAAAGGCAACAGCAGACAGTTAGAACCACCGTCACCTGCAAAACCTTGCGGCCAAGCCAGCATGAGCTGAGGCCTTAACATCAACCTTGTAAAACCTTGAAAGGTATGAACAAAAGACCAAAAAGTGGCCTAGAAAACTAGTTCAACAGAAGCCTGGTGCTGACAAAGCCCAAGAGGCATCACAGCACGAGTAGAATAAGAACAAGGCAAAAAGGAAGAAACTTCCCCTTAGCGGAATAGGCCTGAGTAACAGCCTGACAAATCCAAATGCTAACAGTAGGCTTGGCACAAGCCAAAAACCTTTCCAAGGCCCAGAAGGGACCAACCCATCCAAGTAATGACCAGTCCCAACGCCGCCTAGCCCCCCGAGATTAGACGAGATAGGGCGCATTCAGGATGTAGTGGCCGTAGGCAAACAAAGGAGCATCAGTTCTCCTAAAGGACAAGAGACTACAAAGGAAACTTCCAACACCTGTCCAAGGAATACAGAACCCCTTTCCTCAGCATTGCTAGGAATAAGGCACAGAGGGAAGAGCAATATCTTGAGACAATGAACATGAGACATCATTTTAGGCAGGAAATCCGGCTTAAAGAGGAACACCACCTGTCCAGGTGTATCCCAAGGAATGGGGACTAGATAGACAGAGCCGCCAGCTCAGGCACACGTCTGACCGAAATAACAGCCACCTGAAAGACAACCTTGAGGGTAAAACAGAGCAAAACAGCACCCCGAATAGGTCCAAAGGGGAACACCCTGCAAGGCAGACAGACTCAAGCTCAAATTCCAATATAGGGACCATAGTATTACGTAGGGGACACACATGAGTAACCCCCAGAAAGGAAGTCTTAACCAAGGAAAAACTGAGGAAAAGACTACTAAGGAAGGCGGACAGGGCAGAACCTGACCCTTCAGAGTACAAAGTAAGAGACCAAACTCCAACCATGTTAATGTTAGGTAATAACTCTAGAACCCTGGGAACAGAGAACGCCCGACAGGGAAGAGACCTAGACTCATGCCAATCAATATGGGTACACCATACCCAAAAATGGATGGAAGAAGAAGCTTACTCCTAGACTTCCCATAGTCTCAATCACCGAGAGAGATAAGGCTGTCTCCATCAAGATGGATGTTTCAGCAGTCAGGCCGTCAAGGCCAGAGTCTGTAGATTGGGGTGACGTAAGGGACCCTGAGCGAGCAGAGCTGGCACTCCTGGCAGAACGTCCAGATCCACTGCCCTCTGTACCACGTCTGTGAGCCACACTCTTCCTGGTCACCCGGGGGCCACCAGAATCACTGGCCTCCCTCTAGAGCAATCTTGCGCAGAACCCTGCCTAGCAGGGGGAATGGAGAAAAGACATGCAGAACAGAATGTCCTGCCATGATGTTACTACGGCATCATGACCACAGCCAGAGGATCCTGGGACAGGGACCAGGGCTGAGAGCTAGTGATAGTGACGGGACACAAACAGATCCACAACTGGTTAGACCCCTCCCCTTTATAGAGACACAGGGATTAGCACACCCTGTCGCAGGGGGACCCCCACCAGAGCGCATACCACTGATATGCAGGGAACACTGTCCTCCACCCAGATCAGGATCAGATACACTTCCTGGAGGACCCTCCTGCTCCGGGTCCCTCCCTGATGATTAATGTAGGCCACTGCCGCAAGACAGATCGAGCCCCCCGAACAGTCAGGCCCCGAAGAGGAGTAGTCAAGCGAGTTAGAACTAATCTGAACGCTCACTGTTTCAAACATTGATAGGTGTATGGACCTCCTAAGGGCCCCACCTCCCCTGGAATTGCAGGGAGATTCGGAAGAAAACTCCCCCCTCACCCTGATAGATTGGCATCCATGGTGACCGTCTCCAGGAAGGGGCCAGAAGGGGGCTGCCCCCAGACAGATTCTTTGAGTTCATCCACCCAGGGGGACTGAGCATAAGGTACCGCTTCAAAGCCAGCCACCAACGGGCCCACCAGCTGCATCCCTGCCTAGTGAAGGGACGAGGACAGCTATGAGGGACTGAGCCCATGCAACTCGATTGTCCACTTTATTGCTGAGAAAGGAAGATTCTCGCCTGAACCGTATCCAGATTCATTCCTAGGAATGAAGTTACCAATGAAGGGGACAATGAGGACCCGGGGTGATTGATCACCCATCCAAATGACTCCCAATGGACACCTCCAGCCAAGTATCCAACATAACCTGACATAGAGACTCGGATGGTATAAGGGCGTCCAGGTAGGTCATCGTACGGACGCCCCTTGGTCTCATCAGAGACATCACCCCCGCCAGCACCTTGGTGAGCACTCTGGGGGCTGAAGGGAAGCAAGATAACAAGGCCATAAATTAGCAGTGTTGGGCTTCCAACGCGAACCTGTAGAACCCCGGTGTCCAGAAGGCACAGGGAAGTGAAAATAAGCATCTTTGATCTCCACAGACGGCAAGAAGCCCCCTGGGGGCAAGGAGCTGATGGCCCATCTAAGAGTATCCAAGCAGAAACTGCCTGCAATTGACGAATTGCCGAGAATCTGTGAATCCAGAATGGGCCAGACTGACCCATCCTTTTGGAGAACTGTGGAAAGGTTGGTGTAGCGGCCCCTGCCTCTGCCTGTTAAGGGCAATCTGCAAGTGACCCCCAGACCCTGCCGGCCTTGCATGGCCTGCACCAGCACCTGAACAGAGGCAGGGACCAGAAGCACCCGGGACCTGATAATCCTGGGAGAGGCCGCGCAGCAAGCTCTATCTTGTATCCGGAGGACACTACCTTCTGAATCCACCAGTATGAGGCGTGATGCCTCCTGACAAGAGCAAAGTGCTGCAGCTGTCCCCTCACCCAAACGGGCGAGGGCGCCCCATCATGCTTTCTAAAATAGCTCCACAAATAGCCCAAAAAATATATATATATATTTCTAATTACTCAAGTGAGTGTTCATTTACTCAACTTAGTGCAAAAAATACAAGTATAAAAAGGTAATCACTACAAATAATTCATCAAAACTATAAACCTGTGTAATCAATCAAATCTAAAGTGCAAATGCTAGATAAGGAGGCTATATTCACCAAGTAATGCAGGGGATGAGACCCCCAATGTAAACCCAATACACAAAGTGCTGTTAGTGCAGGGCTGTTTAAGGGAGCTGAGGTAGTAAGCAATCACTGGAAAGACTAAGCAAAGATCATACTGTCCTTGTGGTCAAACGTGACTAATCATCAGGCAGTGGATTGAAGGCAGGAGACCCCACGCATTCCGCCGATCCGCTACGGCTTCTCCAGGGAATGAATTATTTGTAGCGATTACCTTTTTAAACTTGTATTTTTTGCACTAAGTTGAGTAATTGAACACTCACTTGAGTAATTAGAAATATATAAAAATATATATATATATATATTTTTGGGCTATTTGTGGAGCTATTTTATACTGATTTCTATTTGTACTTTTTAATACCTTGTGGTCTTCTATAATATGAATTGCTAAGTATTTTAGCATCACAGGAATAGTGGATTAATTGATTTTAACAGTCTTTGTGTTGCATGTGTGTTTTTATTTTTGCTATAGTGTAACAATTAATAAAATATTATTTTATGGTATTTGTGGAGTTGTGCCCCTTTCTTATGACCCTTGTCAATTTGGTTTGGCCCATGTTCTAGTAGCTTGATGGGTTGGGCAGCACACTCAGTTATCAATATTAAAAGCTGTGCCTGCTATTTTGTATAAGAGGTACTCCAGCTCGTTAGCAACCCACCATCGCCCCCTGATGCTCCTGGTGGGTGCTGCTCTATAAAATGTTACTATTTCCTATGGGCGCTACGGTGTCCATAGCGGGCTTGTATGCTGCATGGGGGAGTTTGTGTCATATTGTGGAGCTGTGGATGGGTGCGCAGGATGAGGCTTTAGCTTCAGCTCTATCAATAAATACAATTGTTGGCATCCCCTTAAAATAAGCCCCAATGCATCTTTTTGGAGCACAAATTAATATAAGACCCGGTCTTATTTACAGGGAAACAGGCGGGTCTCAGGATAGTATAGGGCTACTGGATTAGTGCTAAGTTGCATCAATGGGGGGAACAGGGCAGTACAATGAAATGAAGAGAGGACTTACTCCTTTGTGATTATCCCGCGGGGGCCAGAAGGGACTACACCTTTAGGGTCCACACCATATGTATCCAAAATGTGGCGAGCTGCTGGGCTTAGACGGAGCCTGTAAGAGAGACAAGTGGCCAGTTAGACATAGTACAGAAGATAGAATCATATACAGCATAGAGAGCTCCACAGGCAAAGGAGTCTTGGGAGACAAATACAGTACATATATTATATAATCAATATTTACGTCATGTATACCAACAACACAATGCAACTCAATTCATAACATTAGGTGAGTAGACAAAACAAAAACAACCTGAGTGAAAACAAAACTAAGTAACAGGACTGGAAGGACCACACTCAGGCTGCCATAAAAAAAAACCCGATTTGGGATGTGTCGATGTGTGAAACCCCCAGCTCTCCCGAGATCTTACCCTTATCGCTGCTCCCACAGAACATGCACAGGCTCTGCTTCAATCAGCATTAACTGCTGTGCATATTAATCACAGCAATCAAGGCGGAATGAATGAATGATTGCCAGGCGCCTCTGGTTGGCATCTCCTTGTGGCTTCCAGTCATTTAGATCTGCTCGGTAGGGGTGTGTGCGTTGGATGGAGGGGGGATGCGGGGTGGAGGGGTGCTGGGCATGCGCGACGGAGGGGTGCTGGGGATGCGGGATAGAATGGTGCTGGGGATGCAGGGCGGAGGGGTGCTGGGGATGCAGGGCGGAGGGGTGCTGGGGATGCAGGGCGGAGGGGTGCTGGGGATGCAGGGCGGAGGGGTGCTGGGGATGCAGGGCGGAGGGGTGCTGGGGATGCAGGGCGGAGGGGTGCGGGATAGAATGGTGCTGGGGATGCGGGGTGGAGGGGTTCTGGGGATGCAGGGCAGAGGGGTGCTGGGGATGCGGGATAGAATGGTGCTGGGGATGCGGGATAGAATGGTGCTGGGGATGCAGGATAGAATGGTGCTGGGGATGCGGGATGGAGGTACAAAAATACCATTTTGTGAGTACTCACCTGAAAAATGGATATTGTTGGTGTGCCACACACCCCGCTTCACTTCTTAAATATTCATCCATTAATGGGTTAATCCACCGCCAGGTGACGTAGTGCAGAGAGGAAGTCTTGTAACGAGCCCCCTTCCGGCCTATATATACCTGGTACCTCCCTTCAATCACCAGTATATTAAAAAGCAGAAAGACAAGGTACCAGTATTCCACCGGTAACCTCAAAATCAATTTTGATATAAATAAAAAGCTTCACCATATAAAGGCTTTGGTAATACCGAAAAGGGTGGGGGTGAAGCGGGGTGTGTGGCACACCAACAATATCCATTTTTCAGGTGAGTACTCACAAAATGGTATTATTCTTGGTGTGCCACACACCCCGCTTCACTTCTTAAATATTCATCCATTAATGGGACATCCAAAAGCAGTGTCCACAAGGGAAGGGCATCTCAAGGCCAGGTGAAGCATAACTTAAATGACTGCAGTCTGCAGAACTTTGCGGCCAAAAACAGCATCCGCTGAGGCCCGCACATCAACTCTGTAAAACTTAGAAAAAGTGTGAACAGAAGACCAAGTGGCGGCCTTACAAACCTGTTCAACAGAAGCTTGGTGCTGAAATGCCCAAGACGCCCCAACAGCGCGAGTGGAATAAGCAGTGATACGAAAAGGGGGAACTCTTCCCTTAGCAGAATAGGCCGCAGTAACGGCCTGACGTATCCACTTGCTAATGGCAGATTTGGCCGGTGCCAAACCCTTCTTAGGCCCATGGGGCACAACAAAAAAGTAATCCGTCCTACGAAAAGGAGACGTGATAATCAAGTAGTACTTAACACAGCGTACTACATCCAAACAATGCAAAACCCTCTCTGTCATTCTTAGGATTACAAGGACACAAGGAGGGAAGAACAATATCTTGGTTCAAATGAAAAGCAGAAACAACCTTAGGAAGAAAGTCTGGCTTGAACCGAAAGACCACTTTATCCTGATGCCTCTCAAAGTAGGGCGCCTGGATAGTTAAGGCCGCCAACTCTGAGACACGCCGGACAGAAGTGATAGCTACCAAGAAGACAATCTTCTGAGTCAGGGTAGACAAAGCAATATCTTGCAAAGGCTCAAAAGGAGGAGCCTGAAGAGCAGAAAGAACCAAATTCAAATCCCAAACCGGGAGTAATGGTTTCCTGGGAGGCCGCACATGCGTAACCCCCTGGAAAAAAGTTTTAACTAAAAGTTTAAGCGCAACACGCTTCTGAAAAAAGATAGATAAGGCAGAGACCTGCCCTTTCAACGTACTTAGCTGAAGACCAGAGTCCAGTCCTGATTGTAAAAACTCCAAAATCCTGGAGACCGAAAAGACCCTACAAGGAAAAGATCTTATCTCACACCAAGCGATATAGGCTTTCCAAGTCCTATAGTAGGTGATGGAAGAAGACCTCTTCCGGGCACTGATCAGAGTCTTAATGACAGAATCAGAAAGACCCTCCTTCTTCAGGATGGAGGTTTCAGCAGCCAGGCCATCAAACCCAGCGCTGGTAAATTGGGGTAACACAATTGACCCTGAGTGAGCAGATCGGGCCGAAGAGGCAGAACGAACTGGACCACTGCCAGCCGAACGATGTCTGCGAACCTCACTCGTCTTGGCCACCTTGGGGCCACGAGAACGGCGTACACCTTTTCCAGAGCCAACTTCTGAAGAACCCTGCCCAGCATGGGCATCGGAGGAAACAGGTATAGAAATCCCAGAGCTCCCCAGTTCAGGGACATGGCGTCCACTGCCAGAGCCAGAGGATCCTGGGAGAGCGACACGAAGTTCGGGAGCCTGTGATAGTGATGAGGGGCCAACAAGTCCACCTCCAGGGTCCCCCATTGGAGACACAGTGAGCGAACCACCCGAGGATGGAGAGCCTATTCTTCCAGATGGGGAGAGCCCTTGCTCAACCGGTCCGCTACCTGTTTCATCACCTCTGGAATGTAAACCGCCGAGAGACAGGGAACATGGAACACTGCCCAGGTCCGGATCAGGGACACTTCTCTGAGAGTACTCAGACTGCGAGTCCTTCCCTGAAGACCGACGTAAGCAACCGCTGATCGATTGTCTGAACACATCTGGACCAGAAGGCCCAGAACGTGCTGAGTCAGGAGAGCAAGCACCTGACGGATGGTTCTCAGATTCAGAATATTGATGGGTAAGTGGGGCCTTTAAGGTCCCCACTGCCCCTGAAACTGCAGCTCCTTCCAGAATCTGCCCCATCCCGACAGACTGGCGTCCGTGGTGACAATTTTCCAAAGGGGGGTCAGGAAAGGCCTGCCCTACACAAGATTGGTCGAGACCAACCACCACAGGAGGGACTGCCGTACACGGGAGGACAACTGGAAGGACTGATCCAGTGACTGAGGTTGCTGGTCCCAATACGCTAACAGAAATAGGTGAAGCGTTCTCGTGTGAATTTGGGCAAAAGGAAGGCACACTCTGTTTTGATGAGAGTTCAGGCCGGGATGAACCGACCCATGAACGGACCGTGAAGGAGGGTGAGACTCGAATTCCAGGTCGTAACTGGCCGACACTACCTCCTGGATCCATCTGCCTGGAACCACTTGGTTCCAAACCTGGTAGAAGTGTCGCAATAGTCCCCACACCCGCACGGGTGAGGGCAGCCCCTCATTGCTGAGTGAGCTTATCAGCAGGTTTGGGCTTGGTGCCCCAGGACTGAGTGGGCCGGCCACGAGTCCAACCTGCGCCACTGGTAGCGGGAAAGGAAGCACCCCTGCCCGCTCTGAATCCTCAAAAGGAAGGCCTACCGGAACCTGCCCCCCCAAAGGGGACACGAGGCCTCTTGCGTTGTGGCATCTTACCACCCTTTGCGACTGAATCAATTTTCTCCCCGAACAGACGCAACCCCAAAAAGGGGAGAGCTGTGAGCACCTTTTTGGAAGCCGTGTCCGCTGACCACTGACTCAGCCATACTGACCTGCGAATAGCCACCAGCATAGCTGCTGCCTTGCTACTCATAGTCAGCGCATCGTCCTGAGCGGCCAGGACATAAGCCACAAACGATTCACACTGCTTAAGCGCAGTGAACTGTTTGCAAGCGGGATTAAGATCCTCATATAGCCCCTGAATTAAGGACCTAATTGCCAATAGAAGAAGGGCTGAAGCACATACCGGGCGCAACGCTGACCCGGAATAGATAAAACCATGTCGAGCGTATTGGTCAATCCGACGATCTTCCCCATCTTTAGGGACAGTGGTCTCAGCAGACTGTACCATAGCCGTGCTGGAGAGCCCTAGTACAGGGGTATCGACGTCAGGAGGGACAGACCAAAGCTTCACCAATTCTGGTGGAAAAGGATAACGCTTTTCCCAACTGGAAGGAATTCCAGATAACCGTGTGGGATGTTCCCATTCCTTAAGAACCACCCTCTCAAAGTGGTGTTGTCTGGGAAAAACTAAACGCGGCTGAGGCTCCTTAAACAACTGACCCTTTGGCAGGGCGGCCGCCTCAGGTGGATCTAAACTCAAAATTTTAAACATTTGAGCCAGAATGGAGGGGGTGTCAAAAACAACCCCCTCTGACCAATCGCCAATCACATCAGCCTCAAGCTGACCTGCAGGCTCATCTGACTCCGACGGGAATTCATCCTCGTCCGGGGATCCATCGGACCATTCCACAGGTTCACATAGCTCGTCCTGTGGAGCCGAAGGTACCGGAGTCAGGTGCCTCCGTTTTGCAGCGGCCTTTAACGCTGCTTTAACGGGCACTACTTTCCGGGGGCTGGGCTGTGCCGCCGCCTCGGAATGCGAATCCCCACTTTTGACAGTGTCATGCGGGGTCCGGAACAGGGAGGGAGAGGTAGGAGATGATGGCGGATGCGATGGGCCCGCAGCCGAAGTGACGGACTGGCGCGCAATAGTCTGCTTTGCACAAGGGATGCAAATAAAGACATCATCAGCTGGGAGTGGAACCCCACAACCTACGCACCCCCCCGAACGGCTCAGCAGAGTTAAGGTCCCCTTTAATAAACTATATATATATATATTTATATATAGTCTATATATATATACATTTAATAGATATCCCAATAATTAGCCAGGCACATAGAGCCGGAGGGCCACCATAAGCAGGGATCCCAGGATCTGCAAGGAAAAGAAAACCATCAGATCCTCACATGTGTATAAGAAACATATAAGCATGGCACCAAAGTGCCTTTAAATAAGAGCAAAGTCATGCCCCCTTAATAAAAAGTGACTCCCCACTATACCACTACAAAGAAATATGCATTCCCCACTTAACGGCCCCAACGGGTGGGGCCGCTTACCTGGTCCAGCGAAGGCAGCAGCCGGAGCAAGACTGCAGCCAGCACAGAAGACTAAGTGCGGCCGCGCGCCCACGCAACTTCCTGCTTTTGAAGGGAAGTAAACGCTGGGCCCGCCGCAAGACGCCGCATGACGTCGGCGCCGCGCCCCCGATGCAGCGTCATCGGGACCCGCCCCCCCCCTACGCCAATCAGCTGGAGATCACTCTCAGATGGGCCACTCCACGTGCGCCCAGGCGGCGGAGGGGGGAGGATAACAATAAAGACCGCATGGCGCAGCCTAAAGAGTACAAAAAATGCCAGGCGGGGAAGAGGGGAGGGGGCCACAAAGCAATAGTCTGCCAAGAAAAGTGGCCAGCCCCTACCCAGCGCAGTCTGCCCTTCAAGCAGACCAACACCAAAGGTATACACATGCTGAATAACAGTGGATGCATAACCAGAATATACACACATGTTGAATAAAGTGATACAAGTGAAACACGCATACATAAAGCATACCCTCCAACCCCCCCCCCCCCCCCCCAGTGAAGGGAGAAGGGACCGTAACGGGAGAGAAAGGGGCTACGGGGACCCTCGGGACAGGGGCATCCCATTTCTGGATCACCATGCCGGATAGCCGCATTGCCCCACGCATGAGGTCGAGCGGTAGGAGATAAGCTCCTAGGCACTTAAAGTGCCATCTACCATTTGCCCGGTGAGCAGCCTAGGCTGGGAGGCTTCCATTCCACCATAAAGGTATACAAACTCACACCGGGCAGAAATAGACCAAAAGGGGGGTGGCGGGGTAAGAATACCCCGGCCTATCTGTAAGCAGGAGACTTCCATCTTCTGACTTGTCAGCAAGCAGAGAAAAAAATACTGGTGATTGAAGGGAGGTACCAGGTATATATAGGCCGGAAGGGGGCTCGTTACAAGACTTCCTCTCTGCACTACGTCACCTGGCGGTGGATTAACCCATTAATGGATGAATATTTAAGAAGTGAAGCGGGGTGTGTGGCACACCAAGAATATAAGCTTAAACGCGGTCCCAGGGTTTCAAACAGAGAGGCATCCAAAAACAAGATGCTACTGGAGCTTGCTTTCACATGGCCCTGGGGTCTTTTAAACTCTGGAGCTGGGTGGCTTGGGTTTTGATCCTCTTTAAAGAGGAAAAACATCTAATAAAAAAAATTAAAAAAAGACTTGTTTGGGGGGATGTTCCATCCTGACAGGGAATCCGGATCTGGCCCCACTGTGTGTACCCCATGGATCGCCCCAAAAAGCTCACCTATTCCGTGTTCTGCTAAGCAAATCAGCAGAGCTTGTTCTGTTCAGGCTTCCT
Source organism: Gastrophryne carolinensis (assembly GCA_027917425.1). Taxonomy (NCBI): domain Eukaryota; kingdom Metazoa; phylum Chordata; class Amphibia; order Anura; family Microhylidae; genus Gastrophryne; species Gastrophryne carolinensis. Next base: position 100,720,417 of record CM051241.1, read on the forward strand.
TTGCCGCGAAGGGGGCCACCGCTATAGGACAGGCTGGGGGGGGGACATCCAGAATGCTGGAGCCCCCCCACAGATAACCCCAGGACACCAGTAATCATTACTTTATCCTCCCTCCCCCCCGCCCAGATTGGCTGCCCGCACTCACATGGGCCTTGGTTGGCCCACATGAGTGCCAGGCAGCCAATTGCAGTGCAGGATTCCCGGTGGGGGAATGAGGATAAGGTAAAGATTACAGGTGTGTGTGTGTGTGTGGGGGGGGGGGGGGGGGGGTTATGCGTGTGTGGGGGGGGTTATGAGTGTGTGTGGGGGGGGTTATGAGTGTGTGTGGGGGGGGTTATGAGTGTGTGTGGGGGGGGTTATGAGTGTGTGTGGGGGGGGGGGTTATGAGTGTGTGTGGGGGGGATCCAACATTCTTAATGCCCCTCCCGCAGCCAGTCCTATAGCAGTGGCCACACACCCTTGCCGCAGAGGGTGTTGGTCCACTTTAACCTTGAGGTGCCCGAGTGTCTGGATGTCCTGTTTGAAGTGATTTGGCCAGAGCCGGCTTACAGCAGGGAGTGTGTCCAGTTATAGACCTTCTGTCTCCATCCCTGCTTAGATGTGTCTCTCAACAGTGTAGGGGTCTTTGAAACTAAGCCCCCCTGGTGGGGGAGGATGCACTTTCAGGCAGGACTATGATTATTAAAGCGGACCTTCACCCAGAATAAGAGCCTATCTTATATGTTTCCCCCACCCTGTACATACAGATTGCCCACAGTAATCCGGACCTTAACCCTGAATAAGAGCCTATCTTATGTTTCCCCCACCCTGTACATACAGATTGCTCACATTAATCCGGACCTTCATCATGAATAAGAGCCTATCTTATATGTTTCCCACACCCTGTACATACAGATTGCCCACAATAATCCGGAACTTCATCATGAATAAGAGCCTATCTTATATGTTTCCCCACCCTGTACATACAGATTGCTCACATTAATCCAGACCTTCACCCTGAATAAGAGCCTATGGTATATGTTACCCCCCCCCCCGTACATACAGATTGCTCACATTAATTTGGACCTTCACCCTAAAAAAGAGCCAATCTTATAGGTTTCCCCCACCCTGTACATACAGATTGCCCACATTAAAAATCATCCTACCTGCATCTATTGCAATTTCTGAGACATCCAAGATGGCGGCCCATGGAGGTGCAGGCTGCCTGCAAACAGGAAGTGTCTTCCGACTGTGCCGCTCTGCATTCTGGGATTGCTGACCTTATCCTGACCTTAGCTCTGCTTCATTTGTGCAAAACACAGCTATAACCCCTCTCCCCTGCTCTTTTGACCCCTCTCCTCAGTATGTAATGCTACTGAGCCAAGATGGCGGCGCACGTAACTTAAAGTATTGAAAAGAGTTGCAGGCCATCCGGGGAAAGAGCAATATGGAGGTGACTAAAAAGTAAAATAATACAATTCTGTGAAGTACTCACCTGTAGAATTGGTATTATACGCATACAGCACGTCCTGCTCCAGAAATAGTAATAACGTGGGTAATCCTCCGCCTCCGGCGCCGTGCACTGCAGACATGTAGAAAACAAGCTCCTCCCGGCCCTACATATACCGAGGGACCTCCCACAAATCCCCAGCATTGAAAAGCAGTGAAAAAGGAGAAGCCGGGAGAAACCAACCACCCAGAAACTGGCAATAATATCAAGGATAACAATCACCAAACAGGGGATCCAGAACAAGTGAAACCAGGGTGGGGTGGAGCAGGACGTGCTGTATGCGTATAATACCAATTCTACAGGTGAGTACTTCACAGAATTGTATTATTCTAAGCATACAGCACGTCCTGCTCCAGATATAGTAATAACATGTGGGACATCCAATAGCAGTGTCCATAAAATAGGGTGGGATCCCCGTGAAAAAGGCACAGCCAACAGTAAAAGCGCTGTCACCCGCAACCATGCTACCAAGAGCAACGAGAGCAATGCTCTTAACTCAACCTTTGAAATCTTGTAAAGGAAGAACTAAACACAAGCAGTGGACTAGCCTGCTTGCTCAACAGAACCTAGTGCTGAAAGGCCCAAGCCAAGCACAAGTAGTAAGAGAACCAAAACCCAAGAGAGAAGAAGAATCTTCCCCCTAAACGAGTAGGCCAGAGTAACAGCCTAACCATGCTACTGCAACAAGGGTAGCCATGGCAACCTTAGAATTCTCCCCATCGGGGAATATGAACCCAGGTCTCAGGCGAGACCGGTAGGATACTGAAAAACAACGCTAACAAGACTCAGCAAGAGCCGAAACGTTTATCTTAGGCTCAGAAGGGCAAAACCAACCGAGCAAGACCAATCCAACAGGCACCTACGCCCGTGGTAGCAATCAGATCCGGTACATAAGGATGGAGACCCTATAAGTCCCAAGGAGCATAATCCCTACCAGGGACAAGAGACAGACCAGGAATCTCCAACACCTGTTGAGGGATACAGATCCCTTTAGCTCAGAGTATCAAGACAACAGCCCAGAGACCGGAGGGTCTGGGATAAAGGAGAATAAAAACACCACCTGGACCCAATTTGGCGTAAGGCGGAACACCCTCCCCTCATGGTGTACAGATATATAATATATATAATGACTAGGGCCGCCAACAGAGCCATCCTTTATGGCACACTTCTGACTGAAGCAACTGCCCCAGAAGAGCGATATGAGGGAAGGAGCAGTTCAGAACAAGAAGCTGAACAAGACCCAAGGGAACCCTTAGCAGGGCATCCGGATAAATAACCCCCCCCCAAAAGGGGAGACTAGAATTCCCTGGGGAATGCACCTGAGCAACCCCTGAGGAATGCTCAACACAGAAGATTGACTAGACTTCGGCAGTATGCGAACAGGGCGAGCCCTGAAACCTTCAGAGCACTGAGTTGGGGAGCCAACTTCAACCGTGCTACAATAACTCTGGGACCCAGAGATAGGGGACATCCCGCAGGAGAAAGAAAGCTAGTCCAAGCAAGGCAAACTAGAACAACGTACTCCAACATAGCCGTCAGGAAAAGGAGAAGAAGAGGAGGGAGCTAGGCCTAGCCCTCCAGTAGAGAAAAGACACCCAGAGATACCCATCTCCAATAAGGTGAAAAGCAAACCGACCAATCGCCTAAAAGGCCTGTAGGTAGGGGCGATGTAGTAAGGAGCCTGAATAGGCAGAACAGCCCTCTTGAGAGGGCATAAAATACGACTGTCTTCAGCAGACATCTGGGAACCACACCCCACTGGGCCACCCAGGGCCCCCCGCATAACGGTTCTCCCTTGCTACGGCAATCTTGTGCAGAACCCTACCTGGAAGGGGAATGAGATTAAGACATATAGAACATAATGTCCTGACAGAAACAATACTAGGCCCCCATGACCAAGGCCAGAGAGTTCTGGGACAATCACCCAGGACAATATACCAGGACAGAGTCCCTGTGAAAGCCACGGGACCCCACAGGGTCACACCAGTAGGGGCTCAGTGAGACACTAGAATAGGCACTCCTAACACAGTAGGACAGCCCACAAGCCAATACCAATGAAGTGCAGGGAATGTAATCCCCCACTTAGATCAGAACCAGACCCTTCTTAAAGGGCAACCTGTTCCAAGACCTTGACAGATAAAAAAAGGACAGGTCACTGTCATCAGACTGACCGAGAGTCCCCAAAGGAGACAAGTCCTGAAGGGAAGAATTCCAGCAACCTAGAGCCCAAAAAAGGCTCAATGCGATAACCGAAAGAATGAAAATGGTTCCCCTAAAGGGGACCCCCTTAGGAACCACGGGGGATTTCAGAAGAAATAGACCCCCTAGTCAACCTGCCAGACTTGGTCCCCATGGTGACCATCTACAGGGATAGGCAAGAAGGAAGGGAATGGTCCCTGACAACTTCCTTGAATATATAAACTCAAAGGGAACCCCCGTAAAAAGAGGGGAGCGTACTGACTTAGTTCCAGGGGTGTTGGAACCCCGTCCAGGATAAGTAACCTAAGGTGTCGCAGGGCCCAAGGGCATCTGAGGATAAAGAACAGCATCTGGGCCGCCAACAACAGGCCCACCAGCTGCACGGTGAAATTAGTGTGACAACAAAGAGGGCAATGCCCCTTCCATACTAAGGCCACACATAGCAGAAGGCAAGGTTTTAACCTGAACCCATCTAAATGCCACCCCGTAGGGAGAAACCGAACCAGGGTACTCTAAGTAAGAGATGTGCCTGGGCACCAATCCAAAGGACTCCCAAGGAGCCCCAAGTCAATAGCCAACACGGCATGATGCAAAAATTTGGAAAAGAATGACAATCCGGTAGAATCTAGCGCGGACGTCACATGGGCACGTCCAAGACACCACGCCCATACTCGCCTTGGTGAGGAGTCTGGGAGTAGGAAAGGGACACAAGACAAGACCCCTATCCGCAGAATTGGTCCTGCAACACTGGCAGGAAATGGCCTAGGTGTCCTGAAGGCACAGGGGACTAAAAGGGGATATAGATCCTCGCAGGCCTCAAGAGGTCCACTGGAAAAGAGCGCCTGCGGCCCAACAGGTAGATACCATGTAGGGACTGCTTGTGAAAATATAAATGCTATGCCCAGAAAGCCAGCCCTGGTCAGACTGCTTCATCCCAGAGGGAAAAGGCGATGTGGATCCAATCACCAGTCAAGGGCCAACCTGTAAGAGAGCCCAGACCCTGCACCCTGAACTCGGCCTGCCTCAACTCCCGAAGGGAAAACAGGGACTAGAAGACCCCTGACAACCTCAGAAAGGGACCGCCCAGCAAACTCCATTCTGCATCCAGGGGGACTATTTCCTGTAACAACCTGTACAAGGCATGGCGCCCTGCGATAGGAGCCAAGTGCTGCGGCAGCCCCCTCGCCCAACAGGGCGAGGGCGTCCCTTCATGCTTGTGAGGTCTTGGCAGATTTGGACTTTGCCCTGCCGGAGGTTCCAGGGCGTTGCCTGCCCCCCTTGGGGTGGGCCTCCACTCCAAAAAGTTGAAACCACACTTCTGGTTCACGCTTGACACTAACGTAGGGAGGGGTGTCCCTACCCCTGGGCGGCCGGGACGGCCTTCTGCGCGCGGGTGCCTTACCCTTTCTTCCAAAAAGGTCCAACCGGGGCCCGAATAAGAGTCGTCCTCTAAAAGGAAGGCCAGTAAGAGCCTTTTTAGTATCATTGTCAGCCCCCCACTGTCGCAGCCAAAGCAGGCGGCGAATAGCCACCACAAGAACCGAGGTTCTAGCACACATTTTAATGGTGTCATCCATCGCTGAGAGAATAAATCTCACAAAAACATCACAATCAGACAGTGCATTAAAGACCTCCCAAGGGAGATCCTCCAGCTGATGGTCAAGTCTCTTGCTAAGAAGGGTCCTGGCGGCCACCGCAGTGACGGCCGCGGCACAGACCGGGCGGAGAGCCGTCCCCGCACACGAAAAGGAGTGGGAAGCTAGTCTGTCGATGCGCCGGTCCTCAGCATCCCGAAGGGTACGATGAGTAGAAGCTGCCATGAAGGGAGGGTTAGCAACCCCAATAATAAGTGCATCCACCTCGGGAGGGACTGACCAGCAGTCAACCAGATCAGGGGGAAAAGGGTACTTCCAATCCCAGACCGCCGGAACCCCTGTAAGTTTACAAGGTGATTCCCATTCCTTAGATATAAGAGTCTGGAAATGATCCTGTTCCAGAAATTCCAGGCGCGGCGTCGCCGTGTGGAAACTCTCCCTCTTTGGCTTGGGAGACTCTCCTGGAGGAGAGATGGACAGTACTTCAAAAATCTTTATAAGTAACTCATCCGTGTCACACAGACCCCAAGTACCAGGGCCAGAATTGTCACGGCTCCAGGGTAACTCGTCTGAGGAACTGGAACCTGAGAACAGTTCACCTTCATCAGAAGGATCAAGGTCCTGCATAGCAGCAGACTCTTCAGTTTCAGTGGGAAACCTAGAACCAGGAGGCGTCAGGGACCGCTTCTTTCCAGCGCCCAAGCGCTCCGCCAAACCAGACATCACCTGCTCTGCCGTTGGTAGCCTGCACGGCACCACCTGCTGGTCATCCCCGCTCGAGTGCGACTCATCGGGAGTGAGATTTAAGTCCGGGGAGACAGGTGTATTGAAGCGAGGTGCAGCTACTGGTAAACCTGATTGCAGGGCCAGGGTTCAGCACACGGTCCGCAGACCCGTGCTCTGTCAGCATCAGCATGGGGTTGTTCACACATAGTACACAGCCGGTCTCGTCCCCGCGGGACCCCGGACACATAATTCTGAGATGCCTCCATATGGTGATTTATCTAAGCAATATGCCAGTAGCGATTTATGCTGTTAGCAACCCTGGATGCCCCAAGACCCGCTAGGAATGTGGGAGAATTTTAGTGGGAAGAGTGGGTCAGAGCCATGCGCAGCACATGGAGAAAAAATAATCTAAACGCCCGTGAGTGCACTCACAGTAACCAAGGAAGGAGGAGGATCGTGACCACGCGCGCGCGGGAAGACCGACAAAATGGCACCAAGCGAACCTCGAAGGGCGGGCCAGAGCTGCAGGTGACGCGGAACGCGCCAACCAGGCCACGCCCCCCCAGAGAGCGCGAAGCTCTAAGCGCGTAACCGGACAGAAAAAGGAGATAGTAATAAGCTCCATAGCGAAACAGAGCCGCCGTACGTGCCAAGTCAAAGTACATTAAAGTCGCTGCGGCCAACCTAGCATACCTGTTTAAAGTGCGGCTCTGACCCCCGATAACCGTTAAAGGTTATAAGCTTACAGTGTAATAGGGCAAGGTTAGGCCAACATACACACAACCCCCCCCTCTTTTTCCCCCCACTAACGGGGGGAACTAGGGAAGAAGGTGACCCAACAATCGGGGTTCACCGCTACACGGGGCGTGGGGCACTGGTGCGGGAGGGGCATCCACTGAAGGCTCACCATTAGCCTTGACCGCCTACCCTATGGTGGGGGATCGCGGTGGAGTCTAGCTCCGTAAGCACACTAGGTGCTGCCTACCTTCACCCGACCAACGCAGCCCAGGCTGGGAGGCATATTCTTCACAAAGAGGACGGGTGGAAATAGTCCCGCAGGGCCTCGGGCTGTAAAGCCCCGCTCGCCTGCGAGAGCGTGATACTTCATGTCTTCGCAGTTCCAGCACTGCAGAGAAATCTGGGGATTTGTGGGAGGTCCCTCGGTATATGTAGGGCCGGGAGGAGCTTGTTTTCTACATGTCTGCAGTGCACGGCGCCGGAGGCGGAGGATTACCCACATGTTATTACTATATCTGGAGCAGGACGTGCTGTATGCTTAGAATATATTAACTTTAGATGCTGGGGAATAGTTTTTTTTTAAGGGTTTGGGCTTTTCATTAAATTATGCTGGAGGTCCGGTTTAACTATTCTGGTCAGATAGTGGTTCAGCCAGATGAGGAAATTGGAACATTCTTCAGGACCGCTCTAGCAAGCCCTCATAGGTTACTAAGGTTATTACCTCCTTGTATATAGACTTATACCTGTAAGAGTACAGTTAATATAGTTAATATATCCAATTCTACTTTTCATTTGAAGTGGTCTGCGATCCTAGGGAGATTGAATACACAGTTACTACTTGAATACTTACACTGTATCCTTTTTTGTAATATTGAGAACCTTGCTAACTGTAAATGCGAATATTTTTTCAATATATTTTACTTGCAGTTGAACTATGTGTGGTGTGCATTAATCCATCTCCCTCGAATACTTAAGGCCTTATTCATGAAGCTCTAGCGCCAAGTAGTGCCTTGTAAGCAGCAGGTAGCGGCAGGTGAACGCTGGACATGGCACGCAATTCCACATTTATGAAGCCGAATCTGGTGAGCGACTGGGACGACGCCATGTAGCATCCGATTCATCATTATCCCAGGCTCAGCGTACAGCGCTAGCGTTCATCATTGCAGAGTGCCGCGTATTACTTGTCGTTACCTGGCGCTCTCCTATAAATTTCTATGGACGATCCTTAAATCCCTTTCCCGATACCAATTTTTTTTTCTTAATAAAATCTCAAAACTTTCTGACATGTATCCTGGCCTAGAAAATGACATTTTTGAAAACTTTTTTGATTTTTTAGATTTTTATGCAGAATTGTCATTACAGGTCTGGTATTAAAGTTTTCATATTACAATGTAATAACAATTTAATTCCATATGTTTTCACTTTGTTACTAGTGGATACATGTTCAAAATACCATTTTGTGATTACTCACCTGTAAAATGGGTATTATAAGGTATTATAATGAGTATGTCACACACCCCGCTTCAAGACATTCATTACATGTGGCTATACTGACCTGTAGATGGCGATCTTGCAGAGATGTCAATAAAAAAAGTAAGACCCTCCCGGTCCATAAATCCCTGGGACCTCCCACTCATTCCCCAGTATAAAGATAGCAGTAAGGTAAAGGGACCAGGAAAAGCCAATTAAAACTAACAAAGGTTCAACATATACAGGATCCAGAATACCAAAGGGCAGGGTGAAGCGGGGTGTGTGACACACTTATAATACCCATTTTACAGGTGAGTAATCACAAAATGGTATTATTCTAAGTATGTCACACACCCCGCTTCAAGACATTCATTACATGTGGGACATCCAATAGCAGTGTCCATAAAGGGCGGGGATCCAAAAAACAAGGCAACAAGGCACACCTTAAACCACTGCAGCTTGCAGAACCTTGCGGCCAAAAATACAACTCTGTGAAGTACTCACCTGTAGAGTTGGTATTATATGCATACAGCACGTCCTGCTCCAGATATAGTCATAACGTGTGGGTAGTCCTCCGCCTCGGGCGCCGTGCACTGCAGAACATGAAGAAAACAAGCTCCTCCCGGCCCTACATATACTGGAGGACCTCCCACAAATCCCCAGCATTGACAAGCAGTGAGAAGAGAAGCCAGGAGGAAAACAACCACCCAGAGACTGGCAATAATAACCAAGATAATAATCACCATACAAGGGATCCAGAACAAGGTGAATCAGGGTGGGGTGGAGCAGGACGTGCTGTATGCATATAATACCAACTCTACAGGTGAGTACTTCACAGAGTTGTATTATTCTAAGTATACAGCACGTCCTGCTCCAGACATAGTCATAACGTGTGGGACATCCAATAGCAGTGTCCATAAGTAGGGTAGGATCCCCATGAAAAAGGCACAGCCAACCATAACAGCGCTGTCACCTGTAACCTTGTTACCAAGAGCAACTTGAGCAAAGCTCTAACTCAACTTAAGAAGCCTTACAAGGCTTAATGAAACACCAGCAGGGAGCTAGTCAGCCTGCTCAATAACCGAGTGCAGAAGGCCCAAGCCAAGCACAAGTAGAAGAAAACCAAACCAAGAGAGAAGAATGAATCTCCTTAACAAACAGGCCAGAGTAACAGCCAAGCCACGCTACTAACAACAACGGGGTAGCCATGGCAACCATAGAACCTTTCCCGTCAGGGAATACGAACCCTGGTCTCGAGGAGACCAGCGGAATACTGAGAACAACGCTAACAAGGCTCCTCAAGAGCCGAAACGTTAACCATAGGCTCAGAAGGACAACCAACTGAGCAAGACCGGTCCAACGGGCTCCTATACCCATGGAAGCAACCGGATCCCGTTGCAAGAAGGATGGAGGAGGATGGAGAAGGATAAGCCCAAAGGCATAGTCCCAACTCTGGACAGGGAAGGTCCCGGAGTCCCCAACGCCTATTGAGGGATAAAGATCCCGATTAAGCTCAGAATAAGCAAAACACCAGTCCAGAGACCATAGGACCTGGAATAGAGAAGAATAACGAAACTCCGCCTGGACCCAATCTTGGTGCAAGGCGGAATTATCCTCACCTAACGGTGTACAGATAAAAGAGATGTGAAAATATAAAAAGGACTAGGCTAAGGAAGCCATCTCCTATGGCACGCCTCTGACTGAGGCACCCACCCCAAAGGGTCATCTGAGGCAAGGAACAGTTCAGACAAGAACCTGAATAAGAACCCAGGGAACCCTTAGCAGGGCAACAGGAAATAACTCCCCCCCCAAGGGAACATAGAATTCCCTGGGAAATGCACCTGAGCCACCCCTGAGGAATGCTCAACGCAGAGGATTGAAACTAGTCTCTACAGAGGGCGAACAGAGCGAGCCCTGTAACCCCTCAAGGAACTGAGTTGGGGGACCAACTCCAACCATGCCATAAGAACTCTAGGACTCAGGGATAAGGCAACATCCCGTAGGAGAGAGAGAGCTAGTCCAAGCCATCCAACTAGGGCGACATCTCCCAACATAGCCAGCAGAAAAAGGGGAGAAAAATAAAAAAGGAGGGATCTAGACCCAATCCTCCAAAAAGAAAGACACCCAGAGGGATCATCTCCGATAGGGTGAATAACAAACGTCCAAACCCTGTAAAAAGGAGTGGCGTAGTAAAGAGCCTAACTAGGCATAACAGCCCTCATGAGGGCACACAGTACAACTGTCTTCAGCAGAAATGCGAGCCACACCACACAGGGCCACTCAGGGCCCCCAGTGCAACAGTTCACCCTTGCCACATCAATCCTGTGCAGAACCCCACCTAGCAGGGTGTAAAAAGGGTCAGACAAGGGTATAATGCCCTGACAGAAGGCCAAACTAGGTCATCGTGACCAAGGCCAGAGATTCCTGGGACAATCACCCAGGACAATGAATTAGGACCATAACCAGGGCAGAGTCCCTGTAACAGTCACGGGGCCCACGGCCCCAACCAGTAGGGCTCATTGAGGCACTAGGGAAGGCCCTCCTATTACAGTAGGACAGCCAACAAGCCAATACCAGTGAAGCGCAAGGAGTGTAAAAACCCCCACTAGAGCAGAACCAGACCCTGCAAGAAGGGTCAACCTGTTCCGAGACCTTCTCGGATAAAAACAGGGACAGGCCACTGACCAGACAGACCAAGAGTCCCCAAGAGACAAGGCCTAAGGGAAATAGCCCAGCAAGATAGGGCCCAAAAAGGCACAATGTGATGACCTACTAACAGCATGAAAATGGGCCCCCTAAAGGGGCCCCCCTTAGGAACCACGGAGAATTCCATAAGAAATAGAACCCCTTAGTGAACCTGCCAGACTTGGTCCCCATGGCGACCATCTACAGGGATAGCAAGAAGGAAGTGATGTCCCTCAACAACTTTCATGAGTAGACCAACCAGAAGGGAACCCCCATAACAACAGGGGGAACGTACTGATCTATTTCCAGGGGTGTAGGAACCCCATCCAGGATAAGTAACCCAAGGTGCCGCAGGCCCCAAGGGCATCTGAGAAAAAAGAACAGCCTCTGGGCCGCCAGCAATAGGCCCACCAGCCGCAGGGTGAATGTAGCGTGACTACACAGAGGGCAAGGCCCCTTCCATACCAAGGCACCCAAATCAGAAGGGAGATTATGAACCGGGTTACATCAAGTAAGTGATGTGCCCAAGCACCAATCCAGGTAGAAACTAGCGCGGACAGCACCGGTGATTGTTCAAGAAGGCACTCCCATACTTGCCTTGGCGAGCCTTCTGGGAACTGGGGAGGGACCCCAGACAAGACCCTAAATCGAAGAATGGTCCTGTAACACTGGCTGGAAAAGGACTAGGTGTCCAGAAGGAACAAGGGACCGAAGTTGAATAAGGATCCTCGCAGGCATCAAGAGTCTCACTGGACAAGGGCGCCTGCGGCCCAACAGATGGATACCAAGTAGGCACAGCCTGTGAAATACAATGCTAGGTCCCGAATGCCGGACCTGGGCAGACTGCGTCATCCCGGAGGAAAGAGCAGTGTGGATGCAATTACCAGCCAAGAGAGCCCGAACCCTCCATGCCAAACTTGGCCTGTGTCAATTCGGTAAGGGAAACAACGGGAACTAGAATACTCCTGACTACTTCTGAAGGGAACTGCCCAGAAAACTCCATTCCTTTAAAAAACGTGTCCAGGGGAACCAACACCTGTAACCGCCTGAACGAAGCATGGCATCCTGCCATAAGAGCCAAGAGCTGTGGCAGTTCCCTCGCCCACAGGGCGAGGGCGTCCCTTCATGCTTGTGTGGTTTTGGCAGACTTTGGTTTTGCCCGGCCGGAGGTCCCAGGGCGTTGCCTGCCTCCCCTGGAACGACCTTCCACTCCAAAAAGTTGGAAGCACACTTCTGGTTCTCGCTTAACACTAACGTAAGGAGGGGTCCCTGCCCCTGGGCTGCCGGGCTAGCCTTCTGTGCGAGGGTGCCTTACCTTTTTTGCCAAAAAGGTCCAACCTGGCCCCGAATAAGCGTCGTCCTCGTTCTAGCGCACATTTTAATAGTGTCATCCATAGCTGAGAGGATAAACCTCACAAAAACTTCACAATCGAACAGTGCATTGAAGACCTCACAAGGGAGATCCTCCGGCTGTTGGTCAATTAACCTCCTGAACAGGGTCCTGGCGGCCACCGCGGTAACAGCCGCAGCACAGACCGGGCGCAGAGCCGTCTCTACACTCGAGAAGGCATGGAAAGCCAATCTGTCCATGCGCCGGTCCTCGGCATCCCGAAGGGTACAAGAGGAGGCCACCATGAAGGGAGGGTTAGCAACCCCAATAATTGGCGCATCCACCTCTGGAGGGACTGACCATCGTTCAACCAAATCATGGGGAAAGGGGTACTTCCCGTCCCAAACCCCCCGGAACCCCTGTAAGTTTACAAGGCGATTCCCATTCCTTAGATATAAGATACTGCAAATGATCCTGGTCCAAAAATTCCAGGCGCGGCGTCGCCGTGTGGAAACTCTCCCTCTTGGGCTTGGGAGACTCTCCCGGAGGAGAGATGGACAGGACTTCAAAGATCTTTATAAGTAACTCATCAGTGTCACATAGGCCCCAAGAACCCGGGCCAGAGCAATCACGGCTCCAAGACAACTCATCTGAGGAACTGGAACCTGAGAGCAGTTCACCATCCTCGGACGGATCAAGGTCCTGCATAGCAGCAGGTTCCTCAGTTTCAGTGGAAAACCTATAACTAGGAGGCGTCAGGGACCGTTTCTTCCCAGCGCCCAAGCGCTCCGCCAACCCAGACATCACTTGCTCCGCCGTGGGGAGCCTGCGCGGCACCACCTGCTGGTCGTCCCCGCTCGAGTGCGACTCATCAGGAGTGAGATTTAAGCACGGGGAGACAGGAGTATTGAAGCGAGGTGCAGCTACCGGTAACCCTGATTGCAGGGCCAGCGCTTGTTCAGCACACGGTCCGCAGACCCGTGCTCGGTCAGCGTCAGCGTGGGGTTGTCTACACATGGTACACAGCCGGTCTTGTCCCTGCGGGACCCCGGAGACAAAATTCTGAGATGCCTCCATATGGTGATTAATCTAGGTAAATTCCAGTAGGGATTTATGCTGTAAGCAACCCTGGATGCCCCAATACCCGCTGGGAATGTGGGAGAATTTAAATATAACCCCGTGAGATATATATATCAGGCCGGGAGAAGCCACTGGAAGCTTGGCGTCTGAAAGACATAAGGAGAAGAGAGGGTGTCAGAGCCATGCGCAGCACAAGAAGAAAAATAAACGAACGCCCGTGAGGGCACTTACAGCGACCAAGGGAGAAGGAGGATCGTGACCACACGCGCGCGGGATGAACGACAAAATGGCGCCAGCGAACCTAGAAGGGCGGGCCAGAGCTGTAGGTGACGCGGAACGCGCCAACCAGACCACGCCCCCCCCCCTCAGCGAGCACGAAGCTCTAAGCGCGGAACAAGACAGGAAAGGAAACAGAAATGAACGCCATGGCGTCGCGAGACAGAGCCGCCTTACGCGCCAAGTCACAAACTTTAAAGGCGCTGCAGCCAAGGTTAAAATAAAGTTTGAAGTGCGGCTCTGACCCCCGGAAACCGATAAAGGCTATAAGCCTACCGTGTAAAAGGGCAAGATTAGGCCAACGTACACAACCCTCCCCCCCCCTTTTTTCCCCCACTAACGGGGGGAACTAAGGGAGAAGGTGACCCGGCAATCGTGGTTCACCGCTACTCGGGGCGTGGGGCACTGGTGCGGGAGGGGCATCCACTATGAGGCTCACCATTAGCCTTAACCGCCTACCCTATGGTGGGGGATTGCGGTGGAGCATGGCTCCGTTAAGCACACAAGGTGCTGCCTACCTTCACCCGACCAACGCAGCCCAGGCTGGGAGGCATGTTCTTCACAGATAGGACGGGTAGAAATAGTCCCGCAGGGCCTCGGGCTGTAAATCCCCGCTCGCCTGCGAGAGCGTGATACTTCATGTCTTCGCAGTTCCAGCACTGCAGAGAAATCTGGGGATTTGTGGGAGGTCCTCCAGTATATGTAGGGCCGGGAGGAGCTTGTTTTCTTCATGTTCTGCAGTGCACGGCGCCCAAGGTGGAGGACTACCCACACGTTATGACTATGTCTGGAGCAGGACGTGCTGTATGCTTAGAATAACAGCATCTGCTGAGGCCCGCAGATCAACCTTATAAAACTTGGAAAAGTGTGAACGGAAGACCAAGTAGCAGCCTTACAAACTTGCTCAACAGAGGCCTGGTGCTGGAAAGCCCAGGACGCCCCAACAGCACGAGTAGAATAAGCAGTAGCACGAAAAGGAGGAATCTTCCCCTTGGCAGAATAGGCCCCAACAATGGCCTGGCAAATCCATTCACTAATGGAAGACTTGGCGGGAGCCAAACCTTTCCTAGGCCAAGAGGGCACCACAAAAAGGGCGTCAGTCCTACGAAAAGAGGAAGTAGCCACTAAATAGTACTTCACACAGCGAACCAAATCCAAAGAATGCAAAACTCCTGGGCGGCCTGAGGATCTGACGGCACCCAAGACCTGAAGAATCTGAGAGGGGACCAGAACTCCTGAATTCACCTGTCCGAGACCTCTTGGACCCAGACCCGGGAGAAGAGTTGCAGCCGTTCCCCCACCCGCAAGGGTGAGCGCGCCCCCTCATTACTGAGCTGGCTGGGCAGCGGCTTTAGGTTTAGAGCCCCAACTGTGTCCTGGACAGGCCCGAACCATGCCCCTGGACCAGGAATCACCTCTGGATGAGGGGAAAGATTTTTTTGGGATGCCCTCCAAACAACTCCCAAATGGGTCCCTAGGGACTAACACTTGCACTCCACAAAAGTACAAAATTAGTAATCAAAACGTCTTTATTGCTGATAATCACATTAAAAACATATTAAAAATAGCGACAAATCATGGTGCTATACCGTAACAAACCACATGAGGGAGCCAGAAATTTAATTATAAAGTGCTAAAGTGACTAATAAATGATGCCTATGTACTAAAAATGTATAATAAAGTGCCAAGTGCTATATCCAATGTACATCAATATTAATCAGCAGGACCCCTAACAAGAAGCAGGCCCAGCAGAAAACGAAAGTGCAAAGTGTCAGACATAAAATACACAACAAATAATAAAAAAAATGTCTTACTGTATTACTGGCAAGAATGGGTCCCCACGGCAAGCCCACGCGTTCCGAGCCTCAAGGGCTCTTTCTCAAGGCTATATGGTAACAGGGGGCTGTATCCACAGCTCGTAAAAGGGGGCTGTATTTCTGGCTCGATGGCTCCCTCATGTGGTTTGTTACGGTATAGCACCATGATTTGTCGCTATTTTTAATATGTTTTTAATGTGATTATGTGATTAAGACGTTTTGATTACTAATTTTGTACTTTTGTGGAGTGCAAGTGTTAGTCCCTAGGGACCCATTTGGGAGTTGTTTGGAGGGCATCCCAAAAAAATCTTTGTTCAGAGTGCATTCGCAGTAGGGTCCCCATGTGGGGCAGTGAACCCCGTATGTAGACATCATAGATTATTAGGTGCCACCTGCAGCTTTGTGGTTTATGGATGAGGGGAAAGCCGAACCCCTGCCAACTCCCGCCCCACAAAAGGACTGAGTGAAGGACGCCGCCCCCTGAAAGGGGCGACGCTGCTTCTTACGCTGAGGTAACTTACCTCCCTCGGCGACCGAATCCAATTTCTCTCCAAAGAGCCGCAACCCCCCAAAGGGAAGGACCGTAAGTGACTTTTTGGACACAAAATCAGCCGCCCACTGGCGTAACCAAACCGACCGCCGGATAGCCACAAGCAAGGCCGAAGTTCTGCTACACATCACCAATGTGTCATCCAAGGCGGTCAGCACAAAAGACAAAAACAACTCACATCGCCTAAGGTTGGTAAACTCCTCACTGGCCGGGTCAAGCCCGAAAGAGATCAACAATCCTCTAGCAACCGACCTGGCAGCTACCAATAAAAGCGCTTAAGCACAAACCGGCCGCTAGGCCGACCCCACACTGGCAAAACCACGACAAGCCATCTGGTCAATGCGTTTATCCTCACCATCCTTGAGAGTAGTGCATTCCAGGGAATGCAGGATTGAGGAGCTGGACAACCCCAAAACAGGAGCATCCACCTCGGGGAGGGGGGGGGGGGGGGGGGGACGACCAGTGCTTCACCGCGTCCACCGGAAAGGGATATTTTTTGTCCCAACCCGGAGGGACACCCGGAAGCCGAGTCGGCCTCTCCCATTCCTTGAGAATGATACCATCAAAATGCTTTTGATAAGGAAATTCCAAGCGCAGCTTGGTCACCTCAAAGAACTCCCCCTTCAGCGGAGGAGCCGCCTCAGGGGGAGAAATAGCCAGGACCTTAAACATATGAGCCAGGACCTTAGAGGTATCCAAGGAATCACCCTGGCCCTGCTCGGTATCAGCACCCACAAACAGCTGGTCATCGGAGCCCTCAGACTCCTCAAACAACTCCCCTTCCTCAAGCGGGGAACAATCAGACCATTCCAGGGAGTCAAACTCCTCCATATCAAAAGCCTGCGCAGCCGTATACAAATGTTTTCGCTTTGCCGTGGCCTTTTTAACAACAGCACTGGAAAAATGTTTTCAAGATTGGCCAATCTGGCGCACACCTCAGATTGTGACTCCCCACCCATGACCACATCACATGGGGTACGGATCAAGCGAGGGGGAGACTGAGAGGAGACTGGCGGAGCAGAACCAGACGCTTGAGATCCGGACTGCCGCGTAATAGACCGCTGCGCACAGGGTACACAAAGAAATACATCATCCCCCAAAAGGGATACCCCACACCCCAAACACAGCCTGGATTGCCCTGAGGGGGGCACCAGCCCAGTATCCGGGGAAGCCTCCATATGGTAATTTTTTATTTTTAGGCACAATGCCCAGAGGGAATTACGCAATAATGCAACCCGGGATGCCCCTTTAAGTCCCGCGTGGGAGGAATTAACAGACCCCTAAATTTAACCAGGGACCCTAGGACCGGGAGAGCCCCCCTTTAATAGGACAATGGTCCACCTGAAACACACAAAAAGACAGCAATCAGACCTCAGTGACAATGTCCAAAGGGGTTAATATACAAGCGTTACCAGCAGCCCCAATAAGGAGCAAGAAGTATATGCAGATATATCTAAGAACTGATGGGGCCACAGGCCACTCACCTGACCAAGGCCACACACGCATACCGGAGGGGAGGAAGGCCCGTAAGCAGAGGAAGAAGGAGGGTGGGCCGGCGCGGTTCGCACCCGGCCCCGCCCCTCCCCCGTTGCTCCCGGCCAGAAGCCGGGACCTGAATAGCAGTGCCAGCAGCACGGGGGCGGGCCGCATGCAATCGCGCGAATGCCCGGCCCCGCCCCCTGTGCCTGAGGGAAGAAGCACCCCGCTGCCATGCAGACACATAGGCGGCGCCGGTTAAGTAAAAGCATGACATGAACACACTCACACACACAATAAAGATCTCCACACATACAAACATCAAGGGACAGCCCCCCCCCCCCCTCTAAGGGAACCCGGGAGAGGGTGAAACCACACTAGAGTGGAAGGGCCGAGGGACGGGGCATCCCAAACCGGGATCACCAACCCGGTTTACCGCCTACCCCTTGTTATGGGGGTCTCACGGAGGAGCGTAGCTCCTAAGCATCTACCGTTGCCCGGACCAGCAGCCTAGGCTGGGAGGCAAGTACACTAAAGTAAGGGGATCCGGGCAGAAATAGATCAGATAGAGGGCCGGGAGTCACCCCGGCTACCTTGCAAGGAGGAGACATCCATCTTCTGACTTGCTCGCCGTCTGCAGAGATGAAAGACTGGGGAATGAGTGGGAGGTCCCAGGTATTTATGGACCGGGAGGGTCTTACTTTTTTTATTGACATCTCTGCAAGATTGCCATCTACAGGTAAGTATATCCACATGTAATGAATGTCTTGAAGCGGGGTGTGTGACATACTTAGAATAAACAGACTTTAATCACATAGCTTCTGGCGCTCTAGGCTACAACGACCCAATTTTGAGCGCCGGCGCTGTGTGAGGCTGTTTTTTTGATGAATGTGGTGTGAGTCGGTCGCACTGAGCTGGCGCTACCTTTCGTTCACATACAGCGTAGTACTGCGACTCACACATCATATTAATCAATGCCGGCAAGCGACTGAGGCACTCTGAAACAAAGATCCATGGCCGAGAACAGCGACTACTAGCGGTCGCTCTGAAATCCTCGCTACAGACGCTCATCTGTCGCTACCTGGCGTTAGTAATGAATCAGCCTGTATGTTGATGCTCACCAGAAAAAGAAAAAAAAACTGAGCAAAAACAACTGATCATTCTCCTCGGAAAACAGAGAGGCCCGTAAGGATCAGTAGTTACTTACAAAGGAAGTATCAAGCATGCAGCCGGACGCCATTAGATTATACAGAGCACAGAAATAGAATTAACACTTTTGACTAATTTTCGAGTATCTGTCATTGGCACCAAAACAATGAGAGGGAAGCGCGGCCACTGGCGACACAGGAGCCGACCTTTTCAGCGCAATTTATCTTGAACGCTCAACTGGCCGGGAATGCCCTGGGCCAGCCATAATGAGATACGTAACAGCTGGGAGAGCGTCATTAGGGAGGCGCACTCCGGCTCCGGCAGCTCGCTCAGGGCACCAATTAAAACCAACGCTTGTGATTTTCGCACGTCGGCCATGTTACAAGATGGGGGGGGGGGGGGTTAGAAGATTCTAGGGCAAGCAGCCAGCCCTCTATGTACATGGTGCCTGTCTATCTTTACCACTAACCTAAGGACATTTGGAAAACAAAGTACAGTAGCAGGATTAAGGACCAGGGTTTAACCCTTTCAGTGTCAACTCTGTTGTCAGGCTATTTTTAAACATTTGGCACTATATATGTTTAACTGAAATTTAATCAGAGTTTGGGCTTTAAAGCAGGTTAAAACCCGAGAGGCCATGCACTGGAATCTAAAAGATTTCAGGACCGGCTGCAAGCCTCTCTATTACAGGATGCCCCACTGTGTGAAAGCCCCCCGGGTCGGCGATAAGCTCACCTTTACCGGGTGGCTCCTGAAATGCACTGATCGCTAGTGGCGCATCCACGGCTTCTCTGCGGCCATGCAAGCCCAGCCTTTCTGAATGGCTGGGCGCCGGAGCATGCGTGCACCCGAACAGCGTGTCGGGGATGCGGGCAGCGGCTGCACCTCGCCACAGCGGCACCTTTGAAATCAGCCAATAGGTGATCTCAAAAGAGCCGCAGGGAAAGACCTCAGCGGTGGAAAAATACCATTTTGTGAGTACTCACCTGAAAAATGGATATTGTCAGTGTGCCACACACCCCGCTTCCCCTTTAATTCTTCACGATTGGGTTACTCACCACCAGGTGACGCTGTTGCAGAGAGGAAGTCTTGTAACGAGCCCCCTTCCGGCCTATATATACCTGGTACCTCCCATTTAACACCAGTGATTTAAAAAGCAGAAAGACAAGGTACCAGTAATCTAACGGTAACCTCAAAATAAATAAAAGCTTCACCATATAAAGGATTCGGGATACCGAAAAGGGCGGGGGTGAAGCGGGGTGTGTGGCACACTGACAATATCCATTTTTTAGGTGAGTACTCACAAAATGGTATTATTCTCAGTGTGCCACACACCCCGCTTCCCCTTTAATTCTTCACGATTGGGACATCCAAAAGCAGTGTCCACAAGGGATGGGTACCCGAAGGCAAAAAATGAAGCATAACTTAAATGACTGCAGTCTGCAGAACTTTGCGGCCAAAAACAGCATCCGCTGAGGCTCGCACATCAACTTTGTAAAACTTAGAAAAAGTATGAACAGAAGACCAAGTGGCGGCCTTACAAACTTGTTCAACAGAAGCTTGGTGCCAAACCCTTCTTAGGCCCACAGGGCACAACAAAAAAGGCATCTGTCTTACGAAAAGGAGACATAATAATCAAATAGTACTTAACACAGCGTACTACATCCAAACAATGCAAAACCCTCTCTTTGTCATTCTTAGGATTAGGACACAAGGAGGGAAGAACAATATCCTGATTCAAATGAAAAGCAGAAACAACCTTAGGAAGAAAGTCTGGTTTAAACCGAAAGACCACTTTATCCTGATGCCTCTCAAAGTAAGGCGTCTGGATAGACAAGGCCGCCAACTCTGAGACACGCCGGACCGAAGTGATAGCTACCAAGAAGACAATCTTCTGAGTCAGGGTAGACAAAGCAATATCTTGCAAAGGCTCAAAAGGAGGAGCCTGAAGAGCCGAAAGAACCAAATTCAAGTCCCAAACAGGGAGTAATGGTTTCCTGGGGGGCCGCACATGCGTAACCCCCTGGAAAAAAGTTTTAACTAAAGGATGAAGCGCAAAACGCTTCTGAAAAAAGATAGATAAGGCAGAAACTTGCCCTTTCAAAGTACTTAGCTGAAGACCAGAGTCCAGGCCAGATTGTAAAAACTCCAGAATCCTGGAGACCGAAAAGACCCTACAAGGAAAAGATCTCATTTCACACCAAGCGATATAGGCTTTCCAAGTCCTATAGTAGGTGATGGAAGAAGACCTCTTCCGGGCACTGATCAGAGTCTTAATGACCGAGTCAGAAAGACCCTCCTCCTTCAGGATGGAGGTTTCAGCAGCCAAGCCGTCAAACCCAGCGTTGGTAAATTGGGGTAACACAGCCGACCCTGAGTGAGCAGATCGGGCCGAAGAGGCAGAAGGAACTGGTCCACTGCCAGCCGAACGATGTCTGCGAACCACACTCGCCTTGGCCACTTTGGAGCCACAAGAATGGCGGACACCCTTTCCAGAGCCAACTTCTGAACCACCCTGCCCAGCATGGGTATCGGAGGAAACAGGTATAGAAACCCCAGATCCCCCCAGCTCAGGGACATGGAGTCCACTGCCAGAGCCAGAGGATCCTGGGAGGGCGACACGAAGTTCGGGAGCCTGTGATTGTGACGAGAGGCAAACAGGTCCACCTCCGGTGTCCCCCATCGGAGACACAGTGAGCGAAAAACCTGAGGATGGAGAGCCCATTCTCCCAGAAGGGAAGAGCCCCTGCTCAACCGGTCCGCTTCCTGGTTCTCCACTCCTGGAATATACACCGCCGAGAGACAAGGCCTCCACCCAGATCAGGATCAGGGACACCTCTCTGAGAGCACCCAGACTGCGAGTCCCTCCCTGATGATTGATGTAAGCAACCGCTGTTCGATTGTCTGAACTCACTTGGACCGGAAGGCCCAGAACGTGTTGAGTCAGGAGAACAAGAACCCGACGGATGGCTCTCAGTTCCAGAACATTGATGGGTAAGTGGGCCTCTTGAGGGCCCCACTGCCCCTGGAACTGAAGCTCCTTCCAGAATCCGCCCCATCCCGAAAGACTGGCGTCCGTGGTGACAATTTCCCAAAGAGGGGTCAGGAAAGACCTGCCCTTCACGACATTGGCCGAGACCAACCACCACTGGAGGGACTGCCAGACCCGGGAGGACAACTGGAAGGGATGATCCAACGACCGAGGCTGCCGGTCCCAAGACGCCAACAGATAAAGCTGATGCGTCCTCGTGTGAAATTGAGCAAAGGGAACTGCCTCGAAGGAGGCAACCATCAATCCTACCAGCCTCATCCCCAGGCGGATGGACGGACGAGGTTTGGAAAGAAGGACCCGAGCCAACTCCTGAATCAGATGAATTTTGGACTGGGGGAGAAACACTCTGTGTTGATGAGAGTCCAACTGCATCCCCAGAAAGGACACCACCCTGGCCGGAGCGAGGGAGGACTTGGGGAAGTTGATCACCCAACCAAAGCTGTCCAGCGTGGAGACCACCATCCTGGTGTCTGTCTCCGATTGATTGAGCGGCGGAGCCATGATGAGAAGGTCGTCCAAATAAGGTACGACACGAATGCCCCGAGATCTGAAAATGGCCATCACCCCTGCCAGCACCTTGGTAAACACTCTTGGAGCCAAATGGAAGTGCCACAAATTGAAAATGCTGATCTTTCATCACAAATCGAAGAAAACGTTGATGAGCCTGGCAGATGGGAACATGAAGATAAGCATCCTTGATGTCTATGGACGTCATGAAGTCCCCCTGCCGAAGGGAACCGACGGCCGTACGCAAAGTTTCCTTGCGAAACTTCCGAATATGGATGAACTTGTTGAGTAATTTCAGGCCCAGAACGGGACGAACCGACCCGTCCTTTTTGGGGACTGCGAAAAGATTGGAGTAGAAACCGAGGACCATCTCTAAGCGCGGTACCGGCCGGATGACCGCCATTTCTAACAGGAGCCCCTGTGCGGCCAAAGGATCGATGGGCACCCGAGACCGAAAGAACCGTGAAGGAGGGCGAGACTCGAATTCCAGTTTGTAACCGGACGACACCACCTCCTGGATCCATCTGTCCGGAACCTCCTGGTCCCAAACCTGGGAGAAGTGTCGCAATCGTCCCCCCACCCGCACGGGTGAGGGCAGCCCCTCATTGCTGAGCGGGCTTACCAGCAGGCTTGGGCTTGGTGCCCCAGGACTGAGTGGGATGGCCACGGCCTCTCCCCCGGGTCCAACCTGCACCTCTGGTAGCGGGAAAGGAAGCCCCCCTACCCGCTCTGAATCCCCGAAAGGAAGGCCTAACAGTACTTGCCCCCCGAAAGGGACGACGAGGCCTCTTGCGTTGCGGCATTTTACCACCCTTTGCAACTGAATCAATTTTATCACCAAACAGTCGCAAGCCCAAAAAGGGAAGAGCTGTGAGTACCTTTTTAGAAACTAAGTCCGCCGACCACTGGCGCAGCCACACTGACCGACGAATAGCCACCAGCATTGCCGCTGTCCTGCTACTCATAGCCAGCGCATCGTCCTGAGCGGTCAGAACATAGGAAATAAAAGACTCACACTGCTTAAGAGCAGTAAACTCATTACAAGCGGGATCAAGATCCACACACCGATCCTGAATAACGTACCTAACCGCCAATAGAAGAAGCGCCGAAGCACACACCGGGCGCATCGTTGATCCGGCACTAATAAAACCATGGCGAGCATACTGGTCAATCCGACGATCCTCACCATCCTTAAGGGCAGTGGTCTCAGAAGACTGCACCATAGCCGTGCTAGAGATCCCTAGCACAGGGGTATCGACGTCAGGGGGAACCGACCAAAGCTTCACCAATTCCGGCGGAAAAGGATAACGTTTATCCCAACTGGAAGGAATTCCAGTTAACCGCGTGGGATGTTCCCATTCCTTAAGCACAACCCTCTTAAAGTGTTGTTGTCTGGGAAATACCAAACGCGGCTGAGGCACATTAAACAACTCACCCTTTGGCAGGGTGACAGCCTCAGGCGGATCTAAATTCAAAATTTCAAACATTTGAGCCAGAATGGAGGAGGTGTCAAGGGAAACCCCCGCAGCCAGATCGCCAATAGCATCGACCTCAAGCTGATCTGCAGGCTCATCTGACTCCACCAGGAGTTCCCCCTCCTCGTCCAGGGAGTAATCGGACCAATCCACAGGCTCACATACCTCATCCTGTGAATCAGGAGGTACAGGAGAAAGGTGTTTCCGTTTCGCAGTGGCCTTCAACCCTGCTTTGACGGAAACTATGTTCTCGAGGTTGGACAATAGTGCAGACACCTCGGATTGCGAATCCCCACCTTTGACAATGTCACACGGGGTCCGGAACAGGGAGGGAGGGGTAGGAGATGATGGAAGTTGCAAGGAGCCAGCAGCCGGAGCGACGGACTGACGCACAATATTCTGCTTTGCACAAGGAATGCATAATATAACATCATCGCCTGGGAGCGGAGTCCCGCAGCCCCCACACAGCCTGGATGGCCCAGAAGAACCATTTCCGGTATTATCAGAAGCCTCCATATGGTGATTTATGGTATTCGCACAACCATGGGTTTTAGGCATAAGCCACCCGGGATGCCCCTTTATATTAATGTCCCGGGAGGGAGGATTTAATTTATAATAATAATAATCCCCTTTTTTAAATTTTTAAAACTTTTTTTTTTTTACCAATATATATATATATATATATATATATATATATATATATATATCCCAATTTAGAGTAATAGGACTAGCCAGGTATAATAGAACTGGGAAGCCACTGCATTGAGGGAATCCCAGGATCTGTGGGGAAAAACCAACAGTAAGATCCCCAGAAAAAAAGGGGCAGCATGCAGTACAACATTCATGCACAATATAACACATAATAAAAACACACCAGAGTGCTCTCTTGTCCTTTTTTTTTTTTTTTTTTTTTAAATCAGTCATAATAAAACAATAGACGGCCCCACACGAGGTGAGGCCGCTTACCTGCCCAAGCAAGGCTGAATAATCAAGGCACCAGAACAGCAGCAGTAGCAGCGGCAGCAGAGATGAAACACTTGTGCGGCTGAGTGCCCCGCACCTGAACTTCTAATGAGAGGAAGGAAGTGCGGCTGGGGCCGGGCTGTACGACAACGCCGCTCCAGCCACGCCCCCCTCTGATGTCATCCGGGCCCCGCCCCCCTCCAGATTCAAATAGTGCGGCCCGCCAGACGGCGGTGCCGCAAAACAAGAGGGCGCCCGACGCCCTCAGTAAACGGAGGGGGAGGGGGAGGGAAGCTTTTGCTAGAGAAAAGGCAGCCATGCGCCAAAAAGCGCTGACAGCGTGGCCCGCCGAACGGCGGTGCCAACCACATTCAAAGGGAGGGAAAAGAGAGGGGGGGAGGGGGAAAAAGGGACGCAGGCAGCATCAGGCATGCCTGCCACAGCGCGGCCCGCCCTGGCCGCCCTAAAGCGGAACCAAACTCTGGCCATTCAGGCCCAGCCGCAGCCCGCCCAATGGCAGAACTGCCAGTGAGAAAAAGAGAGGACAATCAGTGTGGCAATGTGAAAAAGGAATAAACAGTCAGGCCATGTGCACCCATCTTGCGGTGCAGACCTGAACACAGTACAAGGTTAAATAAGTAAAAACATACAAGTAAAACACACATGCATATACACATCCCTCAACCCCCCCCCCCCATAGTGAAGGGAGAAGGGACCGTAACGGGAGAGCAAGGGGCCAAGGGGAACCTCGGGACAGGGGCATCCCAAATCCAGATCACCATGCCGGATAGCCGCATTGTCCCCAAAACAGGAGGTCGAGCGGAGGAGATAAGCTCCTAGGCACCTATAGTGCCATCTACCAATTGCCCAGTGAGCAGCCTAGGCTGGGAGGCTTCCATTTCCACATAGGTAACAAACAATCAAACCGGGCAGAAATAGACCCAAAGGGGGTGCCGGGGTAAGACCCCGGCTACCTGCAAGCAGGAGACTTCATTCTTCTGTCTTGTCGTCATGCAGAGAGAAAAACACTGGTGTTAAATGGGAGGTACCAGGTATATATAGGCCGGAAGGGGGCTCGTTACAAGACTTCCTCTCTGCAACAGCGTCACCTGGCGGTGAGTAACCCAATCGTGAAGAATTAAAGGGGAAGCGGGGTGTGTGGCACACTGAGAATATACCGGTTTGTTTGAAAACCGAGCCCCGACAGAGCCAACAATAGCCCCTGAAGTACTGAGGCGGGGGACCAGTAGGGGCCTTGCCAAAAAATTTACTTTCCATCTGCTTTAAAGTGAACCAAAACCCAGGATTTTGACTATCCTGGGTTTTGGTCCTTTCCCCCTGATCAGGTGCCCCGCTGTGTGACCCCCCAAATCACCGAGTGCAACTCACCTCTTCCCGGTCCTACGGCGCATGCGCGTCCGCTCGTCCAATCAGCAGGCTTGGAGCCACTGACGTCACGTCGGCTAAGCCTTCGTCTAAGGCCAGCGGCTTCGAGCGCGCTGGCGGCCGCATCCCCCCGCTACGCGGGCACGCACCCTGCTAGACGGATAGTGAGGCTCACACATGCGTTGTTGGACCGGGAAACAAGGTGTAACAAAGTGTATGGAACGACGTGGGGGGTATGACACAGCGGGGCATCCCAATTTTGGATGCACCAGGGTGAAGGAATCAATCAGCCCCAGAATCTTATAGATTCCTGGGCCGAACTCGGTGGGTTTTGGTCCACTTTAACATGCAATATCTTATTTGTATTTTTTTTTCAGTGCTTTCTCAATATTTTTGGGTGAAATATCTGTTAACCTTTTTATATTGTTAAGTTTAAAAAACAAAATTAAGTTTTGCAAGAAAACCATATTATATATAAAAGCCCAAGTGTTGTGGGGTCTCCCACCACCTGCAAAATACCATTTTGTGAATACTCACCAGTAAAATGGTTATTATTGGTGTGTCACACACACCCCGCTTCCTGTAGTAATAACGTTCGAGTAAACCATCTCCAGATGTCATTGCAGAGAGAGAGATCTTGAAACTGGCCCCTCCCAGTCTATATATACCTGGGACCTTCCACTCAATCCCCAGTGTAATTGAAAAGCAGTAAGACAAGGTACCAGAAAAATTAACCCTCAATAAACTTATAGCTTCACCAAATAGAGAAAACCAGGATACTAAAAAGGGCGGGTGAAGCGGGGTGTGTGTGACACACCAATAATAACCATTTTACTGGTGAGTATTCACAAAATGGTATTATTCTTTGTGTGTCACACACACCCCGCTTCCTGTAGTAATAACGTTCGGGACATCCAAAAGCAGTGTCCCTAAAGGGTGGGTATCCAGCAGGAAGATGAAGCATAACTCAAACCACTGCAGTTTGCAGAACCTTGCGTCCAAACACAGCATCCGCTGAGGCTCGCACATCAACCTTGTAAAACTTTGTAAAAGTATGAACCGAAGACCAAGTAGCCGCCTTACAAACTTGTTCAACAGAAGCCTGGTGCTGAAAAGCCCAGGACGCACCAATAGCACGAGTAAAATGAGCAGTGATACGGAAGGGAGGAACTTTTCCCTTAGCCGTATAGGCGGCAATAATGGCTTGACAAATCCATTTACTAATGGAAGATTTAGCTGGGGCCAAACCCTTCCTAGGCCCACACGGTAGAACGAAAAAGGCATCAGTCTTACGGAAAGAAGACGTAGTGCGCAAATAAAAATGAACACAGCGAATAACATCCAGACAGTGCAAAACCTTCTCCTTGTCATTCTTGGGTTTAGGACACAAGGAGGGAAGAACAATGTCCTGATTCAGATGGAATGCAGAAACAACCTTAGGAAGAAAATCCGATTTGAACCGAAATACCACCTTATCTTGATGTTTCTCAAGGTAGGGCGCCTGAATGGACAAGGCCGCCAACTCAGAGACACGCCGAACCGAAGTGATAGCCACAAGAAAGACTACCTTCTGAGTCAAAGTGGAAAGAGCAATATCCGACAAAGGCTCAAAAGGAGGAGCCTGAAAAGCAGACAGAACCAAATTCAGATCCCAAACAGGTAGCAACGCCTTCCTAGGAGGCCGCAGATGCGTAACCCCCTGGAAAAAAGTCTTGACCAACGGATGAAGCGCAAAAGCCTTCTGAAAGAAAATAGACAAGGCAGAAACTTGCCCCTTTAAGGTACTAAGCTGGAGACCAGCATCCAATCCAGAATGAAGAAAATCCAGAATTCTGGAAACAGAAAAGACTCTGCAGGGCAAAGATCTAGCCTCACACCAATCGATGTAAGAACGCCAGGTTCTATAATAGATAGCAGAGGAAGACCTCTTTCGAGCACAGATAAGAGTCTTAATAACTGAATCAGAAAGACCCTCCTCCTTTAAGATGGAGGTTTCAGCAGCCAAGCCGTAAAAGCCAGCGTTGGTAAATTGGGGTAACGCAGCCGACCCTGAGTGAGAAGATCCAGCCGCAGAGGAAGCTCGAACTGATCCACTGCCATCCGAACGACGTCCGCGAACCACATTCTTCTTGGCCACCTTGGGGCCACGAGAATGGCGGGGACCTTTTCCAGAATCAACTTTCTTAACACTCTTCCTAGCAAGGGAATCGGAGGGAACAGATACAGGAACCCCAGTTTCCCCCAGCTCAGAGACATGGCATCCACCGCCAGAGCCAGAGGATCCTGAGACATTGATACAAAAGTCGGAAGTTTGTAATTGTGACGAGAGGCAAACAGGTCCACCTCCGGTGTTCCCCACCGAAGACACAGAGCCTGAAAAACCTGAGGATGGAGAGACCATCCCCCCAGACGGGAGGAGCATCTGCTTAGAAGGTCCGCTTCCGTGTTTTCCACCCCCGGAATGTAAACTGCCGACAGGCAAGGAACATGAGCCTCCGCCCAGGTCAGAATCAGGGAAACCTCTCTAAGAGCTCCCAGACTGCGAGTCCCTGATGATTGATGTAGGCAACCGCCGTCCTGTTGTCTGAATGCACCTGAACTGGAAGGCCCCGGACATGGTGAGTCAGAAGAGAAAAAACCCGACGGATAGCTCTCAGCTCCAGAACATTGATGGGCAAGTGAGCCTCTCGAGGACCCCACTGCCCCTGGAACTGAAGATCCTTCCAGAATCCCCCCCAACCCGAAAGGCTTGCGTCCGTGGTGACAGTCTCCCATAGAGGAGTCAGAAAGGACTTGCCCTTCAGGAGATTGTTCGAAACCAACCACCACTGAAGAGACTGCCGGACCCGGGAGGACAACTGGAAGGGTTGGTCCAATGAAAGTGGACAACGGTCCCAAGACGCCAACAGATGCATCTGAAGCGTCCGAGTGTGAAACTGAGCCAAGGGAACTGCCTCGAAGGAGGCTAGCATCAACCCCACCAGCCTCATCCCCAGACGGATGGAGGTCGAGGATTGGAGAGAAGAAGCCGAACCAAATCCTGAATCAAACGTATCTTCGAATGAGGTAGAAAAACACTGTGCTGACAAGAGTCTATTGTCATCCCCAAGAAGGACGCCACCCTGGCCGGAGTCAGGGAGGACTTGGGATAGTTGATTACCCAACCGAAGCTTTCCAGCGTAGAAACCACCATGCTGGTGTCCTTCTCCGCTTGATTGAAGGAAGGAGCCATGATGAGAAGGTCGTCCAGGTAAGGCAAAATTCGAATGCCTTGAGTTCTGAGAATGGCCATCACCCCTGCTAGAACCTTGGTGAACACCCTTGGCGCCGAGGTAAGACCAAACGAAAGCACCACGAATTGAAAATGCCGATCCTCTACCATGAAGCGCAGGAAACGCTGATGGACCGGGCAGACGGGAACATGCAGATAAGCATCCTTTATATCTATGGACGTCATGAAGTCCCCCTGCCGAAGAGAAGTGATGGCCGAGCGCAGAGTTTCCATGCGAAACTTCCGTGGACGAATGAACCTGTTGAGGAACTTCAGATCCAGGATAGGGCGCACCGATCCGTCCCTCTTGGGCACCGTGAAAAGATTGGAATAGAAACCGAGACCCAATTCCAAAGTTGGCACCGGATGGATGACTTCCAAAGTTGGCACCGGATGGATGACCGCCATATCTAGAAGATTCACTACCGACACTCGGAGTTCTTGGGCGACCAAAGGATCGGTAGGTATTCGGGACCTGAGAAACCTTGAGGGAGGACGGGACTGGAACTCCAGTTTGTAACCGGACGACACCACCTCCCGAATCCATCTGTCCGGGACCGTCGCAACCGTCCCCCCACCCTCACGGGTGAGGGCGCCCCCTCATTGCTGAGCAGGCTTGGGCGTGGACTTAGGCTTAGAGCCCCAGGAATGACCGGAACGGCCGCGGCCTCGCCCCCGGTTCCAGCTCGTGCCCCTGGTAGCAGGAAGGGAGGCCCCTCTGCCTGCCCTGGCACCCCGAAAGGAAGGATTGAAAGAAGAGGTTCCTCGAAAAAGACGCTGCGGCTTCCTGCGCTGAGGCAACTTGCCTCCCTTGGTGACTGAATCCAACTTGTCACCAAACAGGCGTAAACCCAGAAAAGGAAGAGCTGTAAGTGATCTTTTAGCACCAACGTCCGCCGTCCATTGACGGAGCCACACTGACCGCCGAATAGCAACCAAAAGAGCAGATGCCACACATGGCCATAGCATCATCCTGGGCGGCCAGAACAAAAGAAGCAAATGACCCACACAATTGAAGAGAGGTGAACTCCTCACATTCCGGATCAAGATCCGCGTACACATTTTTGATCAAGGCTTTAAGAGCCAATAGGACAATGGAAGAAGCGCATACCAGACGCAAGGTCGAACCGGCACTGATGAAACCATGACGAGCCAGTTGATCGATTCTACGGTCCTCAACATCCTTAATTGTAGTAGTGTCTGGTGAATGCAGCACTGAAGAATTAGAGAGCCCCAAAACCGGTGCATCAACGTCTGGGGGTACCGTCCAAAGTTTAACCAATTCCTCCGAAAAGGGATACCTCCTGTCCCAATTAGCCGGGGAGCCAACAAGGCGGGTCGGCTGTTCCCATTCCTTAAGCACAACCCTTTCAAAATTTAGCTGACCAGGGAATGCTAAACACGGCTTAGGCATCTCAAATAGCTCACCCTTAGGCGGAGGGACACCCCAGTAGTCAAATCTGCCGAAGTATCAGTCAACAGGGGAGCATCAATATCATCCAAATCTTCCAAAATTTCCCCTTCTTCAGGCAAAGGACAATCTGACCAGTCTAACACCTCCGCTGCCTCCAAGGCAGGAGTCAGAGAAGGAGAATCAAGGAGAATTTAGCCGTAGCCTTATGAGCTACCTGTGCAGACAACAACTTCTCGAGAGTGGCCACTCGAGCGCACAACTCAGATTGTGAATCCCCAGCTGTGACAACATCACCCTGGGTCCGGAATAAAAGTGGAGGAGCAGGAGACGACTGAGGTTGCGAAGAGCCAGGAGCCGGAGTACCAGACTGGCGCACAATATTCTGCTGTGCGCAAGGAACGCACAAAATGACATCATCCCCTGGGAGTGGAACCCCACATCCCCCACACTGCCTAGATTGCCCCCGAAGAGCCATTTCCGGTATCATTGGAAGCCTCCATTCGGTGAAACTTTTTGGGAATTCGCAAAGCCCAGGGATTTATGCTATGAGCTACCCGGGATGCCCCTTATTCATTAATTAGAGTCCCGGGAGTGGGAGGATTTTTTGTAACCCAAAATAAGACTAGCCAGGTATATCAGACTGGGGGACCCATGCAGCAGGGGTATCCCAAATCTGGAAAGACAGAGAAAACACTGTAAAGATTCATAAATAGACCGCACATGCACACAGAGAAAAAACACAATATTATCCAATAAAAAAACCAAATATATATATATATATGTTAAAATAAATATGGTCACATACAGTTGAATCATGCTGCTGCCTGAGTAAAGGATCAAGCACGAGAAACAATGCATAATGAAAAGAAAACCACAATGGCTTATTATAACTGTACAAAAAACATCTATTCAATACTTTTATGGACCACAGCATAAAGTCCCCTGATGGGAATAAGGATTCATTGAATGCGATATAGAAGACAAGTAACTATAAAAAAATACCTTTAAGTGACCGCAGCAGAAGAGGCAGCAGGAACAGAGCACAGAAATCACCTCAGAGGCCAGTGCGAGCGTTCCCACAGCTGAGAGAAGACAGGCAGGCAGAGAGCGCGCGTGAAGCGCTCTTACCCCACCCCGCCAGCCAATCACCGCACAGCATGAGCCGCGCCGAGCGCGGCCCCGCCCCTTAAGCACAGATTTACCTCAGAGAGGTCAAAAATGGCGGCAGCGCCATTCAGAAAAGGAAAAAACAAAAAAAACGGACCCGGTCTGAGCTGGGAGCGCCGCACACAGACACACACAGATTAAAGACGCACGCACACACACACAGACACTCGCGCACCGACGCCCACATATATCAGTACCAAAATTACCTCAGGATAAAAAAAAGAGTAGCATAAGGCAGAAAAGACCCCTCACCTCCCCCCCCCCCTCCCCCCTAACGGACTTCCCCACCAAAAAAGGGAGACCCTGAGAAGGAGAGGAGAGATATGGGGACAACGGGACGGGGCATCCCAAAATCCGGGTCACCAACCGGATAACCACTCTGCCCCAATAATGGAGACTAGTGGAGGAGATAAGCTCCTAGGCACCACCAGGTGCCGGCTACCATTACCCAGTCAGCAGCCGAGGCTGGGAGGCTTCCGATAATTACAAAATACAAGTAAATAAGAACTGGGCAGAAATAGACCAGGGGGGGTGCCTCTCTGTCTTGACGCATCTTGCAGAGAGAGAACACTGGGGATTGAGTGGGAGGTCCCAGGTATATATAGACTGGGAGGGGCCAGTTTCAAGATCTCTCTCTCTGCAATGACATCTGGAGATGGTTTACCCGAACGTTATTACTACAGGAAGCGGGGTGTGTGTGACACACAAAGAATAACCAGCCAGACATCAGCTACTGACAGACGGGGCGCGGAGGCCGAGCGACCAGCCCCTAAGCCCTGAAGGCTACCAGCCCGCATAGCCCACATGGGCACCAGGCTCTCTGTACCCCCCTGGGCTTTGGGAATGCAGGCAATGGGGTAGGGGGTGTTATGGCCCTTTTGCTATGTGGGCGGCACGATTTAGGATCTTGGGTGCAGGGCTGCTGTGAGGAGAATATAGATATACTGTAATTACTACTTATGATCAGATCATGTGTGTAAACAAAAGACCTCTTATTTCAATACAAGCCTCTAGGCAGACACTGTCCATGCCGGGATATCAGAGATCCAATCCACATCCCGGGTCCTCTACGGGTTTTTCCTCTACTCACAGGTCTTTCCAGGTGATTAGAATCATTAAAGGAAGGAAGCCCTATAAAAGGAGCCGCTGAAGCTTCCAGTGTGGAGTTGGACAGACTGGGATGAGGAGCTCCCGCTCCCAATACTGACAGTGCTGAATTGTGTTAACTGTTCTTGAAACCTGTGGATTAATAGCATGGATATGTATGCCCTAAAAATACAATTCTGTGAAACTTGCCTGTAGAATTTACTCTCTCCAACAAAAAACTTAAGGACAATGGTCCAATACAAAAACGGTAATCACCATAAGAGATAATGAAAACAAGGGCGGGGTGGGACGACCTGGACTGGATATATTCAAAAACAATTCTACAGGTGAGTTTCACAGAATTGTATTTTTCCTTATATCCAGTCCAGGTCGTCCCAGAAGTAAGGACATGTGGGACATCCAAAAGCAGTGTCCATTAGGGCGGGATCCCCAGTGCGGAACAGCATGTGGTTCATTTCACTACCGCCTGAAGCACCTTGCGGCCAAAGACAGCGTCAACTGAGGCCCTAACATCAACCTTGTAAAACTTGGTAAAGGTATGAACTGAAGACCAAGTGGCGGCCTTACAAACTTGTTCAACAGATGCCTGGTGCTGAAAAGCTCAATAGGCACCAATAGCTCTGGTACAATGAGTTGTGATCCGAAAAAGCAATTCTGTGAGTCCTCAACTGTAGAATTGTTTTTGTTCTTGCATGGCACGGCCCGCTTCGGTATTCATAACAGATGGGTTATTCCGCCACAAGGTGGCGCAGTGGTACTGCAGAAAGCTGTGGCAGCTCCCGGCCCCCTATAAAAACGAGATTAACCATAGGCGTTCCCAGCGTAGACGAGCAGTGAGACAAGAAGCCGGGAGAGAACAAAGGAATGTAACAAAGGTAAGAAAACCCCAAATTAACTTGGAACAATCACCATAAAGAGGCAACCAAGAACAACGATAATGAGGGTGGGGCGAAGCGGGCCGTGCCATGCAAGAACAAAAACAAGGTGAGTACTCACAGAATTGCTTTTTTCTTTAAAGCATGGCACGGCCCGCTTCAGTATTCATAACAGTTGGGATATCCAAAAGCAGTGTCCAAAAGTAGGGTGGGATCCCCAAAGAGCAACGGCCAGTAGTTCAAGTCACTACCGCCTGAAGCACCTTGCGGCCAAAAGCAGCATCTGCTGAGGCCTTAACATCAACCTTGTAAAACTTGGAAAAGGTGTGAACAGAAGACTAAGTAGCGGCCTTGCAAACTTGTTCAACAGAAGCCTGGTGCTGAAAAGCCCAAGAGGCACCAATAGCCTGAGTGGAAAGAGCAGTAATTCTAAAGGGAGGATTCTTTCCCTTAGCAGAATAGGCTTGAACCACCGCCTGACTGATCCACTTGCTGATAGTTGATTCAGCCGGAGGCAAACCCTTCCTTGGTCCAGAAGTGAGAACAAACAGAGCATCAGACTTCCTGAAGTCTCAGGAACCCTAACCACATCCAGGGAATGCAGTGTTCGCTCCTTGGAATTAGCAAGATTAGGGCACAATGAAGGCAAGACGATGTCCTGACTGAGAAGAAAGGCAGACACAACCTTAGGTAAGAAGTCTGGCTTAAGCTAAAACACCACCTTATCCTGATGCCTCTCAAAATAAGGAGGCTTGATGGAAAGCACCGCTAGCTCAGAAACTCGCCTTACCGAAGTGATAGCCACCAAAAAGGCTACCTTAAGAGTCAAAATAGGCAAGGTGGCCTCATGGATAGGTTCAAAGGGAGGCCCCTGCATAGCAGACAATACCAGATTCAGATCCCAGACTGGAACCAAAAGCTTATGGGGTGGACGCACATGAGAAACACCTTGGAAAGAAGTTTTGACCAGCCGGTGATTGGCAAAAGATCTTTGGAAAAAAATTGCCAGAGCTAAAACATGGCCTTTAAGGGTACCAAGTTGAAGGCCCAAATCCAAACCATGTTGCAAGAATTCCCAAATCCTAGGAATAGAAAACACACTACAGGGAAGAGACTTGGACTCACACCAGGCAATGTAAGCATGCCAGACCCTGTAATAGATGGAAGACGAGGACTTCTTCCTAGCCCTTATCATGGTATCAGGTAACCCCTTTTCCTTCAAGATGGAGGTTTCAGCAGCCAAGCCGTTAAAGCCAGCGTTTGTAAATTGGGATGGTGTAGCTGACCGGGTGGGAAGATCTGGATCCTTGGGCAAGACGTACCGGTCTACTGCCAACTGCACAACGTCTGCGAACCAAACCCTTCTTGGCCAACAAGGGGCCACTAGGATGGCTGATACCCACTCTTGGACTATCCTGCGCATGACCCTGCTCAGGAGAGGGAACACAGAGAAGCCGAAACTCCGTCCAAGGAATTGCCAAGGCATCCGTGGCAAAGGCTAGAGGATCCTGAGACAGAGAGACAAATCTGGGAAGTTTGCGATTCCCTCCCTGCTCAGGGAGTCCGCCTCCTGGTTCTCCACCCCCGAAATGTAGACCGATGAGATGCAGGGAACATTCTCCTCCGCCCAGGACAGTATCAGGGACACTTCCTTGAAGGCCCGCTCGCTCCGAGTTCCGCCTTGATGATTGATGTAGGCCACCGCCGTCTGATTGTCTGAGCGTATCTGAACAGCCTGACCCTGAAGGTGAGTAGTCACGCGAGAGAGAACCAACCTGATCGCCCTCAGTTCCAGGACGTTGAGGGAAGCATGGGCCTCTTGTGAGCCCCACCGACCCTGGAACCTCAGGGACTTCCAGAAGCCTCCCTAGCCGGTCAGACTGGCATCTGTGGTGACCGTTTCCCAGCACAGGGGCAGAAAGGTCCTGCCCCCCAGAAGGTTCCTGGAATCCAGCCACCACGAGAGGGACCGACTGGCCAGAGGGGAAAGAGCAAATTCCTGATCCAAGGACACAGGGTCCCGATCCCAAACTGACAAGAGGTGCAACTGAGGATGTCTCATGTGAAACTGAGAAAAAGGGGACTGCCTCGAAGGAGGACACCATCAGGCCCACTAACTGCATCCCCTGACGGATGGAGGGAGGAGGGCACGAGAGCAGGGCCCGAGCCTGAATCTGAAGACCCTCCACCTTCTGCTGAGGAAGGAACACACTGGCCTGAGATGTATCCAGAGTCATGCCCAGAAAGGACCTCACCAAGGATGGGGACAGAGAGGACTTGGGATAGTTGATCACCCAGCCGAAGGACTCCAGAGTGGGGGTCACCATCTGAGTGTCCTGCTCGGCCTGAGGCAAGGAGTTGGCCACGATCAGGATGTCGACCAGGTAAGGAATGATGCGGATGCCCTGGTTCCTTAGTAGAGCCATCACTCCCGCCAGTACCTTGGTGAACACTCAAGGTGCCGAGGTGATACCAAGGTGCCGAGGTGATACCAATGGGTAAGGCCACAAACTGGTATTGCTGATCCTCCAGCGTGAACCTTAGAAATCTCTGATGATCTGGGCATATAGGCACATGAAGATAAGCATCCTTGATGCCCACAGTGGTCATGAAGTCGCCTGGGCGAAGGGTACCGACAGCAGAGCGCAGCGTTTCCATACGAAAATGCTTGAATCTGACAAATTTGTTGAGGCCCTTTAAGTCCAGAATAGGCCTCAAAGAGCCGTCCTTTTTGGGGACCGTGAAAAGATTGGAGTAGTACCCGACACCGTTCTTGATGGGGCACCAAACAAATGACTCCTGACTCTAACAGGCATTGAACCGCCAGACGCAACCCCTGGGCAGATAGAGGGGCTGAGGAATCTTGGGGGGGGGGGGCAGGCTGCAAACTCTATCTTGTAACCGGAGGGCACCATCTCCTGTATCCAACGGGTCTGAGACGTGAAGCCTCCAGACGTGAGCAAAGAGCCATAGCCGTCCCCCCACCCGGATGGGTGAGGGCGCCCCTTCATGCTTGAGGGGGCTTGGGAGAGGGTTTGGGCTTAGAGTTCCAGGAGAGACTAGGACGACCGCGGGGTCTGCCACGGCCCCAAGAATCTCTACGACCACTGGGGAGGAGGGAGCCCCGGCCTCCTCTGGTAGCACGAAAGGAGGAGAGGGGGGCAGAGAACCACCGAAAGGGCCGAGGCAGCCTGCCATCCTTGGCTAAAACATCAAGATGCTCCCCAAAGAGCAGCAACCCCGCGAAAGGGAGACCAGTGAGAGCCTTCTTAGCAGCAGTGGCAGCTGCCCACTGGCGTAACCAGACAGAGTGGCGCATAGCCACCAAGAGCGCAGAGGCCCTGCCGCTCAACCGCACAGCATCATCCATAGCATGGAGGATAAAGGCCACAAAATCAGAGCAAACCAAGAGAGTCCTAAACTCTTCACCCTCTCTACAAGCTGAAGTGCCATCAAGGAGGCGCTTGAGCAGGGACTTAAGGGCAATAGACGTAATAGCCGCGGTGCAGACCGGGCGTAAGCCAGCCCCCACACAGGTAAAGTCATGGCAGGCCAGCTGATCCATGCGCCTATCCTCACCGTGCCGCAGAGTGGTAGTGTCCGGGGAAGGCATGACCGAAGTATTGGACAAGCCTAGCACGGGAGAGTCCACTTCCGGGGGAACTGACCATCTTCTAACAAGATCAGCAGGAAAGGGATAACTTTTATCTAAGCCCTTGGGCATAGCAGGTAGCTTGTTAGATCATTCCCATGCTTTAAGCACCAAGGAAGTGAAATGTTCTTGCTCAGGGAACTCCAGACGCTGTTTAACAGGACGAAAAAGCTCCCCGTTTCCTTTTAGCCACCAAGGGGGGGCAATGTGCAAAATGTCAAAACTGTGAGACAGTAAATTACCAGTGTCATCAGGATACCATGAATCCCCTGATTCAGGGTCACTGTCACAAACCTCCTGTTGGTCCCCAGAGTAGTCAGAGTCCGGAGGCAGTTCCCCTTCCTCTAGGGAATAACGTCCAGCAGTGACATTAAATTATTCATACTCCTCTGTAGAGCGTGAGGAAGTTGAAGTCAGGTGCTGCTTCTTGCCAGAGGCCTTCCTAGGAACAGAGCTGCCAAGCCGCTCCTCAATGCTGGCCACCCGTATAGCCAAATCAGAGTGTGACTCTACTAATACGCACTAGGGCCCAATTGTCGGAGCTGGGAGTTGGTGAAGCCGAGGGATGCGCAGAGCTAGGCAGCGAAGCATGCAAACCAACCTGGAGCGCAAGGACACTTTCAGCGCGTGGCATGCACACCGTGACACTGTTACTCACAGGGGATACCCCACACATGGAACACAGCCGGGCTTGCCCCGAAGGAACCCCGAGCACGCTATCCCCAGAAGCCTCTATATGGTGAATAACACAGGCGCTATAGGCCAGTAAAGGCTATACAAGAGCCACCCGGGATGCCCTCCCAGGGGATGCCCCCAGAAGACATTGAGGGGGAGAATGAGAGGGAGGAAGGAGTGGAGCCGGGAGAAACTACAACCCAATGGTATCCCGCCTGAAACACATAAGTAAAAAGACACATGAGCATCCCACAGCACATACACCCCAAATGTAATAACCCCCCCCCCCCCCAAAAAGGGACTCACGGACCAAAGACACCTCGGGGTCACTCAGGCACAGACCACAGGACAAGGCGACACACCAGAGTAAGCAGCGCTGTAGCCAGGAAGGGAAAAAACCAGACGCGCAGCACAATCAAAATGGTGCCGGCAGAGCTAAGGCCACTGGTACTCCCCTAATGCTCCTCTCTACGGACGCCGAAAAGGCGTTCGATAGGGTTAATTGGGCTTTCCTGAAAGAGTCCCTCAGATACATAGGCTTAGGTGACAATATGAGGTTGATGATTGAGGCTCTCTACACCACACCTTCGGCTAGAGTGAGGGTCAACGGCCACCTGTCTGACCCGGTCTGGATCGGTAATGGCACGCACCAGGGATGCCCCCTTTCTCCCCTGCTCTTTGCTCTCTCGTTGGAGCCCTTCCTTTATACGATCAGAAATAATGTAGATGTACGAGAGTTTGGGTCCAGAGGGAACACACACAAAGTGGCGGCTTACGCAGATGATCTGCTGTTTTTCATAGCCAACCCCATTGTGACCATTCCAGTTCTAATGAGGGAGTTCGAGATATACGGGAGGCTGTCTTTTCTAAAAATCAACTTTGACAAGTCTGAAGCTTTGAATATCTCTCTCCCTGGTGGAGTAGTCAAGACGATCCAGCAGTCGTTCCCCTTCAGGTGGGCGGGAGCTTCGATCGCATACCTCGGCACTCGGTTGCCAAGCTCTTTGCACAACATTTTTACCCTGAACTATATCCCACTGTTGCGGAGAATCCAGGCGGACTTGGATAGGTGGGATCTCCCCACCTTTTCGTGGATGGGTCGGGCTAACATAATTAAGATGTCAATATTGCCCAAACTGCTATATCTATTCCAAACTCTCCCGGTCCACATCCCCATGAGTTTCTTCACCAACCTCAACCGGTCCTTCCTGAGGTTCGTGTGGAACAAAAAGAAGTCTAGACTCAGGGCGTTGCTGTTAAGTAGACCCAAAAGTAGGGGGGGTATGTCCCTGCCGGATGTTAAGTTGTATTGGGCCGCTACGCACCTCCAGAGATTTTGTGAGTGGGAGGCCTGCAGGGATTCTAAACGGTGGGTTCAATTAGAGCGGAACGCGGTTCCCATTTCTTTGGTGGCTGTGATGTGGAACAAGGATGGGCTGCCCCTGGAGTTAGCCGGACACCCGACCATCGCAACATCTCTGAAGATCTTCAAAAAATATAGGTCATACCCGGGAATCTCTCCCTGGCCTTTGCCTCTGGTCCCTATCTTGGACAACCCCCTGCTGGTCTGGGGGCACTCCAGAACAGACCTTAGAGAATGGGGTAGGCTTACCCAATTGAGATGTGAGAACCTGTTGACTGAAGAGGGGTGGACGCCTTTACCGGACCTGAGGAGGGTGTGGCAGAATGCAAGCCTGGACCCTTGGACCCTCTTGCGCATACAGTTTTATATGTCCAGACAGGGCTACAGGCGGGAAAAGTGTAGAGGGCACACTGAGCTGGAAAAAATCTGCTTGGGTAGCATACGGCATGATCACTTGACCTGCAGACTATACTCCATACTGATGGGGGGGTGTGCTGACCCCCCGTCCTTCTGGAGGGAGTGGGAGGTGGACCTGGGGAAGGAGATTGGAGAGGAACAGAGGGCGAAAAATACAATTCTGTGAGAATCTCACCTGTAGAATTGGTATTATATGCAGACAGCACGTCCTGCTCCAGACATAATCATTACATGTGGGTATACCTCCGCATCAGCGCCGTGCACTGCAGTATCATGAAGAAAACAAGCTCCTCCCGGGCCTACATATACCGAGGGACCTCCCACAAATCCCCAGCATTTACAAGCAGTGAAAGAAGAAGTCAGGAGGAAAACAGCCACCCAGAGACTGGCAATAATAACCCAGATAAAAATCACCACACAGGGGATCCAGAACAAGGTGAATCAGGGTGGGGTGGAGCAGGACGTGCTGTCTGCATATAATACCAATTCTACAGGTGAGATTCTCACAGAATTGTATTATTCTAAGCAGACAGCACGTCCTGCTCCAGACATAATCATTACATGTGGGACATCCAATAGCAGTGTCCATAAATAGGGTGGGAGCACAGCCAACCAAAACAGCGCTATCGCCTGTAACCTTGCTACCAGGAGCAACTAGAGCAAAGCTCTTACATAACTTAAGAAGCCCACAAGGCTAATGAAACACGAGCAGAGAACTAGTTAGCCTGCTCAACACCCAAGTGCATAGGGCCCAAACCAAGCACCGGTAGAAGAAATCCAAACCAAGAGAGAAGAATGAATCTCCCTTAACAAAACAGGCCAGAGTAACAGCCTAACCAAGCTACTAACGATAACAGGGTAGCCATGGCAACCATAGAACCTTTCCCGTCGGGGAATACAAACCCTGGTCTCGGCGAGACCAACTTAAACCGGACCTTCAGCGTGATTTAATGAAAAGCCCAAACTCTTAAAAAACGATTCCCCAGCATCTAAAATTAATATATTTTACGTTTTTAGTCACTAACTTATTGTTCTTTCCCCCACTGGGCTGCAACTCTGTTCAGGAATTTAGGATACGGGCGCCGCCATCTTGACTCAGAAGCATCACACTTACTGAGGAGAGGAGAGTGGGATAAGGTACAGGGGGGGCAGGTTATAGCTGTGCTTTGCTCAGACAGAGCAGAGCTGGGGTCAGGCAAAGGTCAGCAGTCCCAGAATGCAGAGCAGCACAGTCAGGAGGCACTTCCTGTTTGCAGGCTGCCTGATAAAATGGCGGCTTCCATAAGCCGCCATCTTGGATGTTTAAAGGCTCATAACATGCAGTAGATGCAGGTAGGATGATTTTTAATGTGGCCAATCTGTATGTACAGGGTGTGGGAAACATATAAGATAGACTCTAATTCAGAGTGAAGGACCGCTTTAATACTGAGGACGAGCTAACAAGGCTCCTCAAGAACCTAAAGATAATCAAGAGCTCAGAAGGGCAACCAGCCAAGCAAGACCAGTCCAACAGGCTCCCTATACTCATGGGAGTAACCAGATCCTGCTGCAAGAAGGATGGGAACATCTATAAGCCCAACGGGCATAGCCCCAACCCTGGACAGGAAGCAGTCCAAGGATCCCAACGCCTATTGAGGAATACAGATCCCTTTAAGCTCAAGGTAAGTAGAACACCAATCCAAAGACCAAAGGGTCTGGAAGGAAAGGAAAAACAACCCTCCGCCTGGACTCAAGCTTGGTGCAAGACGGACACATCCTCACCAAACGGTGAACAGATATAGAGAGTTATAAATAATATAAAAAGGACTAGGCTAAGAAAGCCGTCTCCTATGACACTCCCCAGACCGAGG
Organism: Gastrophryne carolinensis; assembly: GCA_027917425.1. Lineage (NCBI taxonomy): Eukaryota > Metazoa > Chordata > Amphibia > Anura > Microhylidae > Gastrophryne > Gastrophryne carolinensis. Next base: position 100,762,171 of record CM051241.1, read on the forward strand.
CACCCGCCCCGAAAGAGTAATCTGGAGCAGGGAACAGTTCAGCAAAAAACCTGAAAAAGACCCAGGGAAACCCTTAGCAGGGCAACAAGCTAAACAACCCCAAGGGGCTTAGACTTCTCTGGGGAATGCGCCTAAGACACCCCAGAGGAGTGCTCAACGCCGAAGCTTGAAATTAATCTCTACCAAGGACCAAACAGGGCGAGCCCTGGAACCTCTCAAGGAACTGAGTTGGGGAACCAACACCAGCCAAACCATAAGGACTCTAGAACCCACAGGTAAAACCTCATTCCATGGGGAATAGAGTGCTAGTCCCAGCCATCCAACAAGGGCACCAACTCCCAACATAGCTGGTAAAAAGGGAGAAGAATACAAAAGGGGAGGGATCTAGACCCAACCCTTCAAAAATAATTGACCCCCAGAGGAAGAATTTCTGATAGGGTTAAAAACGACCTTCCAAACCCTGTGAAGGGAATGACGTAATCAGGAACCCAACTAGGCATAACAGCCCCATGATAGGGCACACAGTACAACTTCCTTCAGCAGAATGTGAACCAAAACACCCAGGGCACTCCTGGCCCCCAGTGCAACAGTTCACCCTTACCACAGCCAACCCGTGCAGAACCCCACCAAGCAGGGTGTAAGAAGAGTCAGACAAAGGGTAGGGTACCCTGACAAAAGGCCAAACTAGGTCACCATGACCAAGGCCAGAGAGTCCTGGGACCATGACCCAGGACAACGAATTAGGACCTTGACCAGGACAGAGACTCTGACCAGTCCCGGCCACAGCCCCAGCCATTAAGCTCATAGAGACACTGGGGAAGGCTCTCCCAGCACAGTAGGACGGCCCATGGGCCAATACCAGTGAAGATCAAGGAGTGTAAAAAACCTCCACTAGACCAGAACCAGGCCCTATAAGAAGGGTCAACTTGCTTCCGAAATCTTCTCAGATAAAAAACTGGATCAGTCCACTGACCCGACAGACCAAAAGTCTCCAGGAGACAAGGCCTAAGGTAAACAAGCCAGCAAGCTAGGGCCCAACAAGGCACAAAGTGTTGACCTACTAATGATAACAAAAATGGGCCCCCCCTAACGGGGCCTCCCTTATGGAACCTCAGGGAATTTCAAAAGAAAAGAACCCCTTTAGTGACCCTGCCAGACTTGGTCCATGGCGACCATCTACAGGAATAACAAGAAGAAGTGACGTCATCAACAACTTCCATGAGTAGGCCAACCAGAAGGGAACCCCCATAAAAACAGGGTGAACGCACTAATCTATTTCCAGGGGTGTTGAAACCCCATCCAGGCCAAGTAACCAAATGAGCCACAGATCCCAGGGGGATCTGGGAATAGGAACATCCTCGGCCGCCAGCCATAGGCCCATCGGTGAATGTAATAAGACTACCCAGAGGGCCGGGCCCCTTCCATACCAGGGGAACCAATTAGAAGGGAAGGTTAAAGCTGGACCCATCTAAGTGCCACCCCGTAGGTGGAGAGTGAATCAGATTACACCAAGTAATAGATGTGCCTAAGCACCAAACAAAAAGACTCCAAGAGAGCCCCAAGTTAGGAAGATACTGGTGCTGACAGCACCTGGTGAGTGAGCAGGAGAGCGCTCCCAGACTCGCCTTGGGGGCAGGGGAGGGACCCCAGACAAGACCCCAATCGAAAAGGATGGTCCTGTAATACCAGCTGGAAACAGGGGCTAGGTGTCCAGAGGGAACCGAAAGATAAAAAGATCCTGGCAGGCATCAAGAAGTTAACTTGACAAGGGCGGCTACGGCCCAACAGATGGATACCAAGGAGGCAAAGCCCATGGAAACTATATGCCCGATCTAGACCACCGGATCTGGGCAGACTGCGTCATCCCAAGGGAAAAGCAGAGTGAAAGCAATTATCAGCCAAGGCCAACTTAAAAGAAAGCCCAGACCCTTCAGAGCCAAACTCCACCGGTGTCAATCACTAAGGGAACCAACAGGGACTATAGTAACCCTGACTCATTCCAAAGGGAACTGCCTACAACACTCCATGTCTCTAAAAAACCGTGTCCAAGCGTTCCCTCACCTGAAAACGCCAGAACGAAGCATGGCATTCTGCCATAAGAGCCGAGTGCTGTGGCAGTTCCCTCACCCGCAGGGCGCTCCTTCATGCTTGTGAGGTTTTGGCAGACTTTGGTTTTGACCTGCCAGAGGTCCCAGGGCGCTGCCTGCCTCCCTTGGAACGAGCTTCCACCCCAAAAAGTTGGAAGCACACTTCTGGTTCTCGTTTAACGGAAACGTAAGGAGGAGGCGGGGAGTCCCTGCGCCTGGGCTGCCTGGCCGCCCGTCTGCGCGCGGGCGCCTTACCCTTTTTGCCAAAAAGGTCCAACCTGGCCCCAAATAAGCGACGTCCTCTAAAGGGAATACCGGTAAGAACCTTTTTAGTATCATTGTCAGCCCCCCACTGTCGCAGCCAAAGCAGGCGACGAATAGCCACCACAAGGGCAGAGGCTCTAGCACACATTTTAATGGTATCATCCATAGCTGAGAGGATAAACCTCACAAAAACGTCACAATCTGACAGACAGTGCATTGAATACCTCACAAGGAAGGTCCTCAGGCTGCTGGTCAATAATCCTTCTGAACAGCGTCCTCGTGGCCACCGAGGTAACAGCCGCAGCACAGACCGGGCGCAGAGCTGTCCCTACGCAAGAGAAGGCATGGGAGGCCAATCTGTCCATGCGCCGGTCCTCAGCATCCCGAAGGGTGCGAGAAGGGGAAGCCGCTATGAAAGGGGGGTTAACAACCCCAATGATCGGAGCATCCACCTCTGGGGGGACTGACCATCGTTCGATCAAATCCTGGGGAAAGGGGTACTTCCAGTCCCAAACCCCCGGAACCCCTGTGAGTCTACAAGGGGATTCCCATTCCTTAGATATAAGAGACTGGAAATGATCTTGCTCCAAGAATTCCAGGCGCGGCGGCGCCGTGTGGAAACTTTCCCTCTTGGGCTTAGGGGACTCTCCCAGAGGAGAGATGGATAAGACTTCAAAGATCTTGATGAGCAACTCATGAGTTTCACACAGGCCCCAGGATTCCGGGCCAGAACCGTCGCGGTTCCAAGACAACTCATCTGGGGTCCTGGACCCCGAGAACAGTTCACCATCCTCAGACTGATCAGGATCCTGCATAGCGGCAGGATCTTCGGTTTCGGTGGAAAACCTATAGGAAGGTGACGTCAGGGATCGTTTTTTCCCGGCGCCCAAGCGTTCGGCCAAGCCTGACATAATTTGCTCCGCAGTGGGGAGCTTGCGCAGCACCACCTGCTGGTCATCCCCGCTCGAGTGCGACTCATCGGGAGTGAGATTTAAAGCGGACCTTCACTCTAAATAAGAGTCTATCTTATATGTTTCCCACACCCTGTACATACAGATTGCTCACATTAAAAATCATCCTACCTGCATCTACTGCATTTTATAAGCCTTTAAACATCCAAGATGGCAGCTTATGGAAGCTGCCATTTTTGCAGGCAGCCTGCAAACAGGAAGTGCCTGCAAACAGGAAGTGACTGTGCTGCTCTGCATTCTGGGACTGCTGACCTTTCCCTGACCCCAGCTCTGCTCTGTCTGAGCAAAGCACAGCTATAACCCGCCCCCCTGTACCTTATCCCACTCTCCTCTCCTCAGTAAGTGTGATGCTTCTGAGTCAAGATGGCGGCGCCCGTATCCTAAATTCCCGAACAGAGTTGCAGCCCAGTGGGGGAAAGTATAATAAATTAGTGACTAAACATGTAAAATATATTAATTTTAGATGCTGAGGAATTGTTTTTTAAGAGTTTGGGCTTTTCATTAAATCAGGGTGAAGGTCCGGTTTAAGTCCGGGGAGGCAGGTGTATTGAAACGAGGTGCCGCTACTGGTAGGCCTGATTGCAGGGCCAGCGTTTGCTCAGCACACGGTCCGCAGACCCGTGCTCTGTCAGCGTCAGCAAGGGGTTGTCTACACATGGTACACAGCCGGTCTTGTCCCCGCGGGACCCCGGACACCAAATTCTGAGATGCCTCCATATGGTGATTAATCTAGGTAATATGCCAGTAGGGATTTATGCTGTAAGCAACCCTGGATGCCCCAATACCCGCTGGGAATGTGGGAGAATCTAATATAACCCCGAGATATATATATATATATATATATCAGGCCGGGAGAAGCTACTGGAATCTTGGCGTCTGAAAGACATAAGGAGAAAGAGGGTGTCAGAACCATGCGCAGCATAAAAGGAGAAGAAAAAAATGGAACGCCCGTTAGGGCACTTACAGCAACTCAGGGAGAAGGAGGATCGTGACCACGCGCAAGGGCCGTCAAAATGGCGCCAGCGAACCTCGAAGGGAGGGCCAGAGCTGTGGGTGAAGCGGAACGCGCCAAACCAAACCACGCCCTCCCCGGAGAGCGCGAAGCTCTAAGCGCGGAACAGGACAGGAAAGGAATAACGCCATGGCGTCTGAAGACAGAGCCGCCTGACTCGCCAAGACATATCACTCAAAGGCGCAGCGGCCAACATGAAATAAAGCTTAAAGCTCGGCTCTGACCCCCGGTAACCGATATGGGTTAAGGGAAGGCTTGTGATATGGCAAGATTAGGCCACGTACAACACCCCCCCCTCTTTTCCCCCCACTAACGGGGGGGAACTAAAAGGAGAAGGTGAACCAGTAATTGGGGTTCACCGCTACATGGGGCGTGGGGCAAGGTGCGGGAGGGGCATCCATTAAGAGGCTCACCATTAGCTTGAACCGCCTACCCCATGGATGGGGATTGCGGTGGAGCATGGCTCCGTAAGCACACTAGGTGCTGCCTACCTTCACCCGACCAATGCAGCCCAGGCTGGGAGGCATGTTACTCACAAAGAGGACGGGTGGAAATAGTCCCGCAGGGCCTCGGGCTGTAAAGCCCCGCTCGCCTGCGAGAGCGTGATACTTCATGTCTTCGCAGTTCAAGCACTGCAGAGGAATCTGGGGATTTGTGGGAGGTCCCTCGGTATATGTAGGGCCGGGAGGAACTTGTTTTCTTCATGATACTGCAGTGCACAGCGCTGATGCGGAGGTATACCCACATGTAATGATTATGTCTGGAGCAGGACGTGCTGTCTGCTTAGAATATAGCATCACTGGCTCATAAATCCTCAATAGCTACTAGGTTACAAAATCCTGACCCGATGGTATTATACCCCGGATAGGCTCAATAAAATGTCGGCTGAGATAGACCCACTATGTTGGAGGTGTGGAGCTGAGCGGGGTACACTGTTTCATATCTTGTGGTCATGTCCCAGGATTGAGAAATACTGGAGAGAAGTTCTGGCTTTAATTTCAAGGATAATAGGAGACCCGACCCTGGAGGCCCGCGACCCGGCGCGGATCTTGCTGCACCTGACGGCTTGCCCGGTGGGGAAATACAAAAGATCCTTACAGGTTCACTTTATAAATGCAGCTAAATTAGTGATCCCCAGGTTTTGGAAGCAAAAGCACCCCCCATCTGTGAAGGACTGGGTCAGGGAGGTGCTACATATCAGCGAGATGGAGGATCTAACCCTTGCCTTAAATGATAGGGATGAGTGTTACAGGTCCACCTGGATGCCCTGGTTGAAGTTTCAGGAGTCGAGTGAGTTCAGGCAGTTGCTCTCCGAGTAGCGTGGTGTTGGAGCCTGCGAAGCGGTAGACTCGTTGGACTGCCGTGGTGGGTATGGGCCTGTCCCCTGGGTTGGACTCTTCACACGTTTTGGGCCTCGTCATCGTACGTCCCGCGCTTGTTCACAGGACTCCGGTCATTAGAGTCACTGGCTAATATAAAATGCTGACGATTAAACTGCATGTGTGGATGCTCTGTTCATGGAATGTGTACTTTGCGGAGCACGGTTGATCCCCTGCCCCCCATTCTTTCCCTTTCCCCGATGACCCGCCCCTGCATTTTGTTCCCCCCCATATTTCTCCTTTGTTGTTGTATTGTAATGTTGTATGTAAAAAATCCTTGTCAAAAATAAAGAATAAAAAAAAAAAAAAAAAAATGGTGCCGGCAGAGGTACCTCGAGCGATACGCGTCATCAACCGGTACCGCTCCCCCCCCCCCCGAAGAGCGCTAAAAACATCGCTCACGTGACCAGGCCGGCGCCATGACTAAGCAAAATCACCTCAGGCAATAGCACCCACAGCCGCGAAGCATGGTACAAAGCGGCGCGTGACGTCAAAAACACCACAGAAATAACCACTCGCCGCAACCACCCACCCCCTGAACAGAGTCACGGGGGGGGGGGGGGGGGGGGGGGGGGAGAGAGACGACAAGACAGCGGCGAGCAGCCATGGCCAGTGAGGGGAGGGACCCCAAAAGGAAAATGAGGAGACATAGTCTCCAAACAACTCACCCGCTCAGAAGCCGTCCTAGGCCCTGAGACAAAACTCTGCATCCCTAAAGGGCTCACCATAAAGCCCGTGGCCAGCTACCCTTTGTGGAATAGGGTCTGCGGCTTGAAGATCTGCTCCAGGAGCACTTGACCCTAGTGCTCTTCTACCTTCACCCGATCTGTCAGCCGAGGCTGGGAGGCAGTGAGGGTCCAGAAACGGATGGAAATAGTCATGCAGGGCCTCAGGCTTGGTTGCCCCGCTTACCTGCGCAAGAGAGATAGCCATTTTCTAACTTCGCAGTAGCACTGCAGAGGAAACACAGGGAACTCTATGGTTAATCCCGTTTTTATAGGGAGCCGGGAGCTGCCACAGCTTTCTGCAGTACAACTGCGCCACCTTGTGGAAGAATAACCCAACTGTTATGAATACCGAAGTGGGCTTTAAAGAAAAAGGGGGTTCCTTCCCCTTGGCAGAATATGCTTGCACCACCGCCTGTCTGATCCACTTACTAAGAGTGGACTTGGCTGGTGGCAAGCCCTTCCTAGAACCCTCTGTTAGGACAAAGAGCAAATCTGATTTCCTGAAGGATTCAGTCACAACCAGGTAATACTTGATGGCTCTGACCACATCCAAGGCATGGAGGGTCCTTTCCTTAGAATTAGTAGGTGCTGGACACAAGGAAGGCAAGACCACTTTCTCATTAAGATGAAAGGGAGAAACGACCTTAAGCAAAAAATCAGGTTTAAAGCAAAAACCACCTTATCCTTATGCCGCTCCAAATAAGGAGGCTTCATACAAAGCGCAGCCAGTGCCGACCCGCGACCCACTGAGGTGATCGCTACCAAAAAGACCACCTTGAGGGTCAAAATAGGTAATGCAGCATCGCACAAGGGCTCAAAGAGAGGACCCTGGAGAGCAGAAAGTACCAAATTCAAGTCCCACACCAGTAATACAGGCTTACGTGGTTGACTCCCTGGAAAAGGGTCTTGATCAATCTATGATTGGCAAAGGATCTCTGGAAAAAAATGGCCAAGGCAGAGACCTGGCCCTTGAGGGTGCTCAGCTGGAGACCCAAGTCTAAACCGTGTTGCAAAAACTCCAAGATCCTAGAGATAGAGAATGTGCGACAAGGGAGACTCTTGGATTCACACCAAGCAATGTAGGCATGCTAAACTCTGTAATATATCACGGAAGAAGACTTCTTCCGTGCTTGAATAATGGTATGCACAACCGTGGCTGACAGGCCCTTTTCCATCAGGATTGTGGTCTCAATAGCCAGGCCGTCAAAGCCAGCGTCTGTAAATTGGGGTGCCGCAGTGACCCCTGCGTGAGAAGCCCTGGGTCGTCAGGCATGGTGTAGCGATCCACTGACATCTGAACTATGTCCGCAAACCAACTTCTTCTCGGCCAGCGAGATGTTAATAGGATGGTTGGAACCCCTTCCTGGGATCTTGCGCAGCACTCGACCCAGGAGTGGAAATGGAGGGAATGCATAAAGGAGCCTGAACTCCGTCCAAGGAATCGCCAGATCGTCTGTGGCAAAGGCCAGAGGATCTCTTGAAAGGGAGACGAACCTTGGGAGCTTGTGATTGTGTCTGGACGCAAACAGGTCCACATCCGGCTGACCCTAACGGAGACACAGAGCGTGAAAGATCTTGTAGCTGAGAGACCATTCCCCCAGGCGTGAGGCCCCCCTGCTCAGGGAGTCTGCCTCCTGGTTTTCTACGACGGGGATGTAAACCGCCGAGATGCAGGGAACATTCTCCAGTCCAGTCCAGGGGGGCCTCAGAATCTGGGTCACCTCCTTGAGGGATCGCTTGCTCCGAGTCCTGCCCTGGTCCGACTGGCATCCGTGGTAACCATCTCCCGCCAGCCACCACAAGAGGGACTGTCTGACCAGGGGGGACAGTGAAAACTCCTATTCCAGTGACTCCTGCATCCGGTCCCAGCTGGTCAACAGGTTCAATTGAAGAAGTCTCATGTGGAGCTGGGCGAAGGGGACTGCCTCGAAGCATGACACCATCAGGCCCACCAGCTTCACCCAGACGGACCGATGGCCGCTGACAAGACAGCAAGGCCTGCACCTGTGCCTAAAGGCCCACCATCTTCTGCTGTGGCAGGAATACCTTGACCTGAGAGGTGTCTAACGTCATGCCCAGGAAAGACCTCATCATTGAGGGAGTGATCGAAGACTTGGGGTAATTGATAACCCATCCGAAATCCTAGACAGTGGATAACACCGTACGTGTGTCGCTCCCGACCTGCTGAAGGGACTGAGCCGCAATCAGTAAATCGTCCAGATAAGGTAGCACACGAATGCCCCGATTCCTCAGAACAGCCATGATGCCCGCCAGCACCTTGGTGAAAACCCGGGGGGCTGAGGATATCCCAAATGGCAGAGCCACAAACTGGTGATGCTGGTCCTCCAGCGCAAACCTCTGATGTCCCTGAAATATCGTGATGTACAAATAGGCATCCCTGATGTCCACCGTGGTAAGGAAATCGCCGGGCCGAAGCGAGCTCACCGCAGACCGTAAGGTTTCCATGCGGAAATGTCTGACTCTGACAAACCTGTTGAGACCCTTCAGGTCCAGGATAGGCCTCAGCGTTCTTGGGAACCGTGAACAGATTGGAGTAGTAGCCTTGGCCCTGTTCCTGACGAGGCACAGGGCAAATCACCCCTAACCGCAGGAAGTGCTGCATGGCCATTCTCAGGCCCTGTGCCTTCACGGGGTTCTGGGATATCAGAGACTGAAGAAATCTTGAGGGCGGCCTGACTGCCAGCTCTACTTTGTAACCGGAGGACACCACCTCCTGAATCCACTGATCCGAGACGCGCTGTCTCCAGATATGAGCAAATAGCAGAAGCTGTCCCCCCCCACCCGGATGAGTGAGGGCACTTTCTCATGCCTGAGGAGCTTTGGCAGGGGGCTTATATTTGGATCCCCAGGAGGGATTGGGTCGGCCGCGGAACTCAGAAATCTCTGCGGCCACCTGAAAATGAAGAGCCGCTTCCTCCTCGAAAGGAGCGATAGGCAGAAGAACCCCGAAAGGGCCGCGCAGGCTTCCGTTGCTGAGGGAGTCTACCATCCTTGATCAGGAGGTCCAGACGCTCCCCGAACAACCTGTGCCCCACGAAGGGGTTACTAGTGAGTGACTTCTTGGCCGCGACATCAGCCGACCATTGCCGCAACCAGAGCGAGCGGCGAAGCGCAACAAGCAGAGCCGAAACCCTGGCACCGAGCTGGACACCATCCTCCATGGCAGAAACAACAAAGACAATAAAATCCACACAAGCTTTGTGGTCTTTATACTCCTCTGCCCGCTTGCGGGACTTAGCAATATCCACAAGGCGTCTCACCTTCTTTCTGATGGCTAAGGAGACAATAGCTGCGGCACTAACAGGGCGAAACCAAGCACCAGCAAAGGTGAAGGCATGACAGACCAGCTGATCCATGCGCCTGTCCGCTGGATCACGTAAGGAAGCGGTATCAGGTGACGGCATAACCATAGTGTTGGACAATCCTGACATGGGGGAATCCACCTTGGGAGGACGGGACCATAGCCGAACCAGCTCCTCAGGAAAAGGATACCGCCTGTCCAGGCCCCTAGGAACCGACAGTAGCTTGTTAGGCCTTTCCCACTCCTTGAAAATCATATTAGAAAAATGGGCCTGCTCAGGAAAGACTTGCCTCTCTATCTCAGGCCGAAACAAATCACCCTGCTTCCTCCTTGCCGTCTTTGGAGGGACAATGTGCTGCGTCTCAAAGACGAAAGCCAGCAACGTCTCTGTATCATCAGGGAGCCACGTATCCTCGTCAGAGGAAGAACCATGCCTGCTGTCATAGCCAGCAGCATAATCCACAGTGGAAATGGAGTCCTCCTGCAACTCGCCTTCCTCCACGGTGCCCAGACCTCCAAAAAGGTCATCATTATCCGAGTAAACGGGCTTGATGTGCCGCTTCTTACTCGGGGCCTTCTTAGGAGCCGTTTGCGAGAGCTGTCTCTCAAGGCTGGCCACCCGGGAATGCCAAATCAATTTGGGACCCCCATGCTGGCTTTCCCCTCGCTGGGGGCTGAGTGCAACAGCAAGGGATCTGGAGAGGCCGCAGGCAATAACGGGCTAGGGGCAGATACGCCCGCCCGATCATGCTCCAAAATGACGCTCATGCTGCAAGTGACACAAACAGTGCTGAGTCCGCCCAGAGGGCTAGCACTGCACATGGGGCAGATCTTAACCCGCCCAGATGGGGCCCCTAGCTCACTATCCCCAAAAGCCTCCATTATGGTGATTAGCAGAGAAAAATCCTTATGCAGGTTACAAGGCACCGATGGCCCCAAAAAAGGGGGAGTAGGGGGGCAGGGGACCGGGAGGAACCACAACCCACAATCAAAGGGCCCACCTGAAAGACACAAGCAAAAGAAGGGGCCATAAGCATCCCACAGCACATGCACAATAACAGTAACACAATAGATATTGATAACAATAGGGACTCACGACACAGACAGTGAAGCCACACCGGAGGGTTCCCAGGCAGCAAGGCAGGAGAAGCAGAATCAAAATGGCGCTGAGTCAGCAGCTCAGAGCGTTCCTCGAGGGGCGGGCCGCACGGCAGTGACGCAGTAGCCAACGGGCTAGGAGGCCCTGCTCAGCTAGCGAGAGAGTATCCAACGATCTTCAGCAGCCAGACTGCAAGATGAACACTGGGAAATCATAGTGAGACACCTGCTTTTATAGGGGGCCGAGAGGAGCAACAGCTTTTGATCTTGCAGTCGAGCGCCCCCTGGGGGCGGAATACCCACATGTCATTACTTCTGGGACGACCTGGACTGGATATAGGGAAAAGAGGAACTCTGATATCAAGGACTTGCAGTACGCTGTAATAATCACACACTGGACATTGCTAAAGTAGGTGAGGTAACCGCTTGCTGTACTGCATTGTATCCTGCATCATACACTGAAGTTAAGAGATTTTGCCTGTTGGACTTTATTTTCAATTAATCGCTTATTATTTGACTAAGAACTGTCTTCAGAGTCATTGCCATTGGCCCCAGACCCTGACACCAGGTTTGTTAAGTGCCCCAGCTGGGGGGGGGGGGTACTCCAGTTCAAAGGGCTACAACTGAGCTAGCAGGAGGCCTCTGCCGTGAGCATATGCTGGCTTGCATACCTCGCGGCATACCTACAGCGATGTTGTGGCCAGTATTTCATAAAGGATTATGAAGCCGCTGTGCCCATTAGTCATAAACTGATCACATTATTGGAACCTGGTACTATTAACGCATGTCTGCATGGGTCTCCTGTCATCACTGGGTGCTTAGGGGCTAAGATCCGGAGAACTCTGGTTAGGAGTCATATAGAACAGCGATGTTTGGTCTCATACGGTGGGCAGAACCCGACTGGGTCCGCTGCCACCAGAATCAGCATCCTGTGACTTTCCCACACAGGCAGAGTTAGAAGACTTTTAAGATTTAGCTAGCCACTGCTAAGAGGTGGAGTTTGAGGAGTAGACGGGTGTCCCACAAGTGTATAAAGGTCTGAATTCCTCTACCTTTCTTCTGGGGGCCTTCAAGCTGTGCATCGTGTCAGAACAAACCAGGAACAAGTGGACACTACATGCCCCCTCTGGCTGTCTGCACCACTGTGTAACATGCACTGACGTAACTGACTGATACATTACTCAATTCTGATTGTAACTACCAACGTGTATTTGCCCTGCTGACCTGTATATGTATATTTATTATATGTATATAGTTTGTCTAGTGTGCCCATAAAGCAATTAAATATATAACTGAATCTGGGGCTGCTCAGTTATCATTATCCAGAACTCACTCGTCAGTGCTTTCGGTTATGTTATAACTTACTGGGGAAGGCTTATAGCGGGATACAATCCTGTTAATGGACCAGAGCTATATCAGAGCTGGTGGAATTCCTATGGGGTTGGCAGGGATATGTTCACTGGTTGCGGCGAGAGGACCTCGCAGCCTGTCAGGGTCTTGATGGCCAGTATCAAGGGATGGTAGCGGTGCAGTGATCTCGGGCTTGCAGTGACATCACTCGGGACTACAAGGTGCAATTTATCACAACTGCTTTACCCTGGAACAACACCCCATAGAAGCCAGCCACAGGCAGCCCGTCCAGGTGGTGCACCCCCCCCCCCCCCCCAACCTGCTGCCCGCATTTGGCAGCACACAAAGCATTTAAAATAAAGAAATCTTATCTTTCAAATCCCTCCCCCAGAGAACTCGTGCCCCTTGATTGGCCGGCAGTATTCAATGTGTCTCCTGGTGCTAACAACGTGACCAGTGCCCGCAACAATGTGACCGCAGCAGTCAATTATGGGGCTCGAGTTCTCCGGGGGATCGATGTGAAAGGTAAGATTTTTGTATTTATATGCTGCCAAATGCAGGCGAGCGGGGGCACTAAGCGGGCGAACGGCAGCATGTGGCCGGCCTTGGAGTCTAATTTACCTGCTAGACGCAAAGCCCCATAGATTATAGGGTGGTGTTCCAGTTTAAAGGGGAATTCCAGGCTAAGGGTTACATTACCTTGCTTTCTGCTCTCCCCGTGTTGGCTGTCAGAAGCTGTATATTTAATCCTGCCATCACTCAGCTTGCTTTATATTACTCAGTAACTCCCAGTTAACTCTGTCCCCCCTCAGCAGCAGATGACAACTCATACCTGTATGTTTCAACGTGAGGGTCACTTCAGAAGTCATTTCCTTTTTGGGGGACCCTGAAAAATGAGTCAGAGGAAGGAAGCAAGTTCTACGGGGTTTATCAGGGAATGCAAAGTTCTGGTGAATGAAAGATGCCGCCACTTGGCAGCCAGCACGGGGCAAGCAGAAAGCAGCTAATATAACCCTTTGCCTGGAATGTCCCTTTAATGTATGTGCGGGCAGACCTCATACACAATGCGCACACACACACGCACACATTAAAGCTATGGAGACGTACCCAGTGCTGGGGGGCTGGACAGGAGCCTTTGCAGGGCTGGCGGAAGGTGGAGCTGCAGTGGGGGCTACGCTTGCTGGTGGAGGGCTCTGTACAGTTGGAATGTCCACTTGCTTCCAGTCTTGTCCTTCTTCCACCAGTAGAGCAATCAGAGAGCCCAGCTTCACATTTCTGCTGCCTTCCTGAACCTTAAGTACATAAAAAAAAGACATGATGAAAAGGACAAAGCCACTGTGACTCCGGTAAGTCATTGTTGGGTGGGTGGCACAGATGCACAGTGGCCTTTAGGGGGAGGAGCCTGGCCATCAGACCATATTATCTGCTGCACCTGGCTGGAGAGCTTTATATAGGTGCTACTCTCCAGCAGTGTCTGTATGCTAGCTGTCAGTAAGTGAGAAGATGGAGATGCTGCGGGGGACAAAAGGCGAGTATATACTTGGGGCGTCTGGGCAGGGACGTTAAAGTGAACCCAAACCCATGGAGATCGGCCCAGGAATCTATAAGATTCCCGGGGCCAATTCATTCCCTCCCCCTGGGGCATTGCCCCGCTGTGTGAAACCCCCCAGGTCGCCAAAAAACTCACCCCCTTTCCTGGTCCAGCGGCATATGCATGAGCAGCGGCCGTATCCCTGCCATCCCTCTAGCAGGGCGCATGCCCGTGTGAGGCATTTGTGAATGGCCAGCACGGACACGCTCCCTGTTAGAGGGTAGCGGGGGATGCAGCCGTCAGCGCACTCTGATCCACTCATAGATCTGCTCCTGCCCCTTCTTCCAGGAGCTCATCTTATGAGTATGCCGTTTGGATGAGCAGCTGCGCATGCATCATAGGCCCGAGAATAGGCGAGTTTGTTTGGACGACCTGGGGGGCTTCACACAGTGGGGCATCTCCGATCGGGGTGACCCAGGGGGCAAGGCCCAAAACCCAGGATAGTCAAAATTTTTAGTTTTGGTCCACTTTAATGGAGAACTCCTTCTTTGCCAGGTTATTGGTGTTCTGCCTTATTGTTTTCTTTCTCTGAAATGTAAAAATACAATTCTGTGAGTACTCCCCTGTAGAATTGTTTTTGACTGTGTCCTGTTCAGGTTGCTCCATTTTTGACATGTGGGTAATCCGCCACTAGGTGGCGCAGTCACTGCAAGATAAAAATCATAGCTCCTCCCGGCTCTATATAAGGCAGATGTCGCCCACAAATCCCCAATGGTTCAAAAGCAGTAAATAGAGACATGCTGGGAGGCCAAGAAACCATGTTACTTCACATAGCTTTAACATGTACTCTCTCAAAAGGAAAAGTTCCATATACAACAGTAATCACCATAACAGGCAAAAGGAGATAACAAGAAAAAATACCATTCTGTGAATACTCACCTTGTAGAATGGGTATTATAAGTATGCAGCACGCCCTGCTCCAGTAATGGATTCATTACGTCTGGGATATAGTCCACAAGAGGGCGCTTTACTGCAGAGATGGCAAAAAAAGAGACCCCTCCCGGTCCTTATATACCCGGGACCTCCCCCCAGTATAAAAAGGAGTAAGGGAACCAGGAGAAACCAATAACAAGATTAACAATATTAACCAGGAAACATTCACCATATAGAGGATCCAAGAACAATAACTCAGGGTGGGATGGAGCAGGGTGTGCTGCATACTTATAATACCCATTCTACAAGGTGAGTATTCACAGAATGGTATTATTCCAAGTATGCAGCACGCCCTGCTCCAGTAATGATTCATTACATCTGGGACATCCAATAGCAGTGTCCATAAACGGGTGGGGATCCCAAAAAGGCAACAATGCACAGTTCAAACCACTGCCGCCTGCAGAACCTTGCGGCCAAAAACAGCATCCGCTGAGGCCCGAACATAAACCTTGTAAAACTTGGAAAAGGTATGAACAGAAGACTAAGTAGCAGCCTTACAAACTTGTTCAACAAAAGCCTGGTGCTGAAAGGCCCAGGAAGCCCCAACAGCACGTGTAGAATGAGCAGTGACTCGAAAAGGAGGATCCCTCCCTTTAGCAGAATAGGCCCCAATAATGGCCTGACGCATCCATTTACTAATAGTAGACTTGACAGGCGCCAAACCCTTCTTGGGACCCGAAGGTACCACAAACAAGGCGTCCGTCTTCCTGAAAGGTGTTGTAGCTACCAGGTAGTATTTCAAGTTCCTGACCACGTCCAGAGAATGCAAAGCCCTCCCCTTGTCATTACCAGGATTAGGGCACAAGGAAGAAAGCACAATGTCCTGATTGAGGTGAAAGGCAGAGACAACCTTAGGCAAGAAGTCTGGTTTAAAGCAGAAAAGCACCTTGTCCTGGTGTCTCTCAAAGTAGGGGGCCTGAATAGACAGCCGCCAACTCAGAAACACGCTGGACAGAAGTGATAGCCACCAAGAAGGCAACTTTCAAGGTGAGAATAGACAGTGCAGCCTCATGTACAGGCTCAAATGAAGGACCCTGAAGGGCAGACAATATCAAATTCAAATCCCAAACCAGTAACATGGGTTTGCGGGGAGGGCGCACATGAGTGACCCCCTGGAAGAAAGTCTTGACCAAAGGATGAAGAGCAAAAGACCTCTGGAAGAAAACAGCCAAAGCGGAAACATGCCCCTTCAAAGTGCTAAGCTGAAAACCCAAATCCAGGCCATGTTGAAGGAACTCCAGTATCCGAGGGATGGAGAACACCAGACAGGGAAAAGCCCTAGCCTCAAACCAGTCAATGTAGGTCCGCCAGGTCCTGTAATAGATGGTAGAAGAGGATTTCTTCCTAGCCCTGACCAGAGTCTGAACAACCGAATCAGACAGACCTCTTTCCCTTAGGATGGAGGTTTCAGCAGCCAGGCCGCCAAAGCCAGCATTTGTAAATTGGGGTAACAGAGCCGTCCTTGAGTGAGAAGATCCGGAACCGGGGCAAGAGGATACTGATCGACCGCCAGCTGCACGACGTCTGCGAACCACACCTGTCTTGGCCACCTGGGGGCCACCCGAACAGCTGGCACTCTTTTCTGAATCAGCTTGCACAGAACCTTGCCCAGAAAGGGAAACGGAGGGAAGAGGTACAGGAGACCGAACTGCTGCCAGGACAGAGACATGGCATCCACCGCCAGAGCCAAAGGATCCTGGGACAGTAAAACAAATGCTGGAAGCTTATGATTGTGGCGAGAAGCAAACAGATCCACGTCCGGCATCCCCCACCTGTGACAAAGGGATAGGAAGACCTCGCTGTTGAGGGACCATTCTCCCCGGCGAGAGGCCCCCCTGCCCAGAGAGTCCGCTTCCAGATTCTCCGCTCGCGGAATGTAAACCGCAGAGATGTACGGGACATTGTCCTGGGCCCAGGACAGGATCAACGACACCTCCCGGAGGGCACTCTTGCTCAGAGTCCCTCCCTGATGAGCAAACCTGAACTGGCAGGCCCTGGAGGTGAGACTTCAGCTGCGCCAGCACCAACCAAATGGCCCGCAGCTCCAGAACATTGATGGGGGTGTGGGCCTCCTGAGGGCCCCACAGCCCCTGGAATTAGAGGGCTTTCCAGTAGCCCCCCCCCCCCCCAACCTGACAGGCTGGCATCCGTAGTAACCGTCTCCCAACATGGTGTCAAAAATGATCTGCCCCCCAGAAGATTCCTTGAGTCCAGCCACCACAGGAGGGACCGCCGGACCAGAGGAGATAGAACAAAGGCCTGATCTGGAGACAGGGGACTCTTGTCCCAGACCAACAGAAGATGGAGCTGAAGGGGTCTCATGTGAAATTGAGCATAAGGAACTGCATCGAAGCAGGCCAGCATCTTTCCCACCAGCTGCATCCCTTGCCGGATGGATGGATGAGTGCTGGACAGCAAGAAATGAATAAGAGCTTGAAGAGAGTCCACCTTCTGCTGAGGGAGGAAAATCCTGGCCTGAATGGTATCCAGAGTCATACCCAGGAAAGGGGTCACCCGGGACGGGGAGAGTGAGGATTTGGGATATTTGATCACCCATCCGAACATTTCCAGGGTCGCCACCACCGTCCGGGTGTCCAATTCTGCCTGTTGGAGTGAATGGGACGTAACGAGAAGGTCGTCCAGATAAGGAAGAATGCGAATACTCCAGGCTCTGAGAAGGGCCATCACGCCCACCAACACCTTGGTGAACACTCTGGGGGAAGAGGCGAGACCGAAGGGAAGTGCCACAAATTGGTAGTGTTGTTCCTCTACCACAAACCTGAGGAACCGCTGGTGCCCTGGGAAGACCGGCACATGGAAAGTAAGCATCCTTGATGTCTATTGAAGTCATAAAGTCCCCCGGGCGCAGGTAGCAGAGTGCAGTTTCCATGCGAAAACGTCTGGTCCTGATGAACTTGTTGAGAAGTTTTAGGTCCAGGATGGGTCTGATGGAAGAGGAATCTGGGAGGAGGCCAGTCCGCGAACTCCAGTTTGTATCCGGAGGAGACAACCTCCAGAATCCAATTGTCTGACAATTGTTGAACCCAGGCCTGAGCGAAGAGCCGCAGCCGTCCCCCCACTCGCAAGGGTGAGGGCGCCCCCTCATTGCTGAGCGGGCTTGGCAGTGGATTTGGGTTTGGCACCCCAGGAGGATCCGGGTCGGGCACGGCCTCTGCCCTTGCCCCAGAAATCTCCCCTTTGTCCCGCAAAGGATACCCCCCTGCCTGACCTAGGCCCATGAAAGGAGGGAGCGAAGGACCCTGAGCCCCGAAAGGGTCGCGGCTGCTTTTTGCTCAGTAAAAAGGTCCAAACGATCACCAAACAGGCGCAACTCTTTAAAGGGAAGCCCCGTGAGAGCCTTCTTAGCAGCATTGTCGGCTGCCCACTGGCACAACCAGACCGAGCGGCGGATAGAGACAACCAAGGCCGAGTTCCTGCTACACATCCAAATGGTGTCATCTAAGGCAGAGAGAACATAGGTGATGAACATCTCGCATCGTGACAAGGCTCTAAATTCAGCACTAGAAGGATCCTCATGGGAGCCATCCAGAAGGCCCCTGAGCAAGGTCCTAATAGCCACGGCCGTAATAGCGGAAGCACAAACTGGGCGCAAGGCCGAACCCACACAGGCAAAGGCGTGGGAAGCCAGTTGGTCAATACGCCGGTCCTCACTATCCTTCAAGGTAGTGGAATCAGGGG
Organism: Gastrophryne carolinensis; assembly: GCA_027917425.1. NCBI lineage: Eukaryota > Metazoa > Chordata > Amphibia > Anura > Microhylidae > Gastrophryne > Gastrophryne carolinensis. Next base: position 100,780,605 of record CM051241.1, read on the forward strand.
AATGCACAGCAGAAGTATTAGACAACCCCAAGACAGGAGCATCCACCTCCTGGGGAGTTGACCAACATTTGACCACATCCGAGGGGAAGGTATACCTCCAATCCCACCCCGTAGGGATACCGGGAAGCCGGCTAGGCCGTTCCCATTCCTTGAGAACGAGATTATTAAAATGTGTCTATTCTGGGAATTCCAAATGTGGTTTTGTGGTACCAAACAATTCCCCCTGCTGCTTAGGTGCCGCTGCAGGAGGGGAAATGGAAAGTACTTCAAAAATCTGAATAAAAAGCCTATGGGTGTCATCAGCATCTCACTGCTCTGAGCCGGCATCAGCGCCAAGGCAATGCTGATCGTCAGAAAGATCTGAATCTGAGAATAATTCCCCTTCCTCAAGAGGGGTGTAGTCAGACAAATCAAGGAAATAATCTTGTTCCATAGTAAAGGCCGGCGCAGCAGGCGCCATGCGCAGTCTTTTAGCTGGAGCCTTACGGGCTGCAGAGCTAGCAATCAGTCTCTCAATGTTGGCCAGTCTGGCGGAAACATCAGATTGAGACTCCCCGCTTGTGTTAATCTCACTAGGAGTCATAATCAAGCGAGGGGGTGTGGGGGACGAGACAGTAGGTGCAACCCAGGCACAGGAGGCCCAGATTGCAGCGTATGCGCTTGCTGGGCGCAGGGTACACAAACCCGCACATCATCGCCCACATGGGATACCCTGCACACCACACACAGCCGGGCTTGCCCCGAGGGGACCCCAAGCACAATATCCTGAGAAGCCTCCATATGGTGAATTTGAAGTCACACTGACCAATGGGAATTACACTGTGCAGCTACCCGGGATGCCCCTTAAATGTCCACTAGTGGGATGATTTGATTAAATATTTAAGCCCCCAATGTTTAATATGGGTGATATAGGGCAAAGGACCGGGAGAAACCTCTAATTCAGGTTGTCCCGTCTGAAAGACATAAAATAATACCCACAATCAGTATATATTTAACCAAGCATTATATACAAGGAAAATAATAACCCAAGCCCGCAAGGGCACTCACGCACGCCCGAAGAGCTAGCACTCCACACGTATCAGACAAAGATGGCGCTGAGAGATATAGGTGGGGCGGGTTGCCTGCAGAACGCGCCGATGGCTAGGCCCCACCCCCTCCAAGAACGCGGGGACAGGCTGCAGCCAATAGAAAACAAGCCGGGCCATTCAAGTTGCAGACAGTAGAATGAATGAGGAGAGGAGGAAAGAAGCGCTGAGCCAATTTGCCAGCGCTGAGACATGTAGCAGAAACATTCACACATGCAAACAGTAACACTGACCCCCCCCCCCCCCGACTAACGGGGCAAACGGGAGAAGGGGGAGAATAAGCCCATAGGTACATTTGGGAGACGTAATGAGGGCTATAAGCGGATGGGGCATCCCATATCAGGCTCACCAACCTGTGCCGCCTACCCTTTGGTGGGGGATTTGCGGTGGAGCAATACTGCCTACCGTCACCCGACCATGCAGCCAAAGCTGGGAGGCAAGTAAATAGTGGAACGGGTGGGAATAGGACACAGGGCCAGGGGCTGTGCAGCCCAGCTTACCTGCGAGGAGAGAAGCCATCCTCTTGACCTTCGCAGCCCGACTGCAGAGACTAAACTGGGGAAATTAGTGGGAGGTCCCGGGTATATGAGGACCGGGAGGAGCCTCTTTTTTGCCATCTCTGCAGTAAAGCGCCCTCGTGGACTATATCCCAGACGTAATGAATTATTGCTGGATAAGGGCGTGCTGCATACTTAGAATAGGGGTGGGGTGTAGCGACCTGAACAGGACACAGTCAAAAACAATTCTACAGGCGAGTACTCACAGAATTGTTTTTTTCCCAGTGTCCTGTTCAGGTCGCTCCATTTCTGACATTTGGGACACCCAAAAGCAGTGTCCAAAATAGGGTGGGATCCCCAGTAAGCAACAGCATGTAGTTCATGACACTACTGCCTGAAGCACCTTACGGCCAAAAACAGCATCAGCTGAGGCCCTAACATCAACCTTGTAAAAACTTCATAAAGGTACTAACAGAAGACCAAGTAGCGGCCTTACAAACCTGTTCAACAGAGGCCTGGTGCTGAAAAGCCCAGGAGGCACCAATAGCCCTAGTAGAATGAGCAGTAACACAAAGGGGGGGGGGATCCTTCCCCTTGGCAGAGTACACTTGCACCACCGCCTGTCTGATCCACTTGCTGAGAGTGGATTTGGCTGGAGGCAGACCCTTCCTAGGTCCGTCAGAGAGGACAAATCGAGAATCCGACTTCCTGAAGGATTCCGTTGCAACCAGGTAGTACTTAATGGCTCTGACCACATCCAAGGCATGGAGGGTCCTTTCCTTCGAATTAGAAGGTGCGGGACACAAGGAAGACAAAACAATGTCTTCATTAAGAAGTAAAAACCTTAGGTAAAAAATCCGGTTTAAGGCGAAATACCACCTTATCCTGATGCCTCTCAAAGTAAGAAGGCATCATACAAAGCGCAGCTAGCTCTGAAACGCGATGCACCAAAGTGATTGCTACCAAAAAATACAATTCTGTGAAATACTCACCTGTAGAATTGGTATTATACGTATACAGTACATCCTGCTCCAGATATAATCCTTACACATGGGTATTCTCCGCCAGATGGCGCTGTGCAATGCAGACATGCAAAAAAACAGGCTCCTCCCGGCCCTTCATATACCCAGGGACCTCCCACAAATCCCCAGCATTGAAAAGCAGTGAAAAAGAAGCCGGGAGAAACTAACCACCAACTGGTAATAACAACAAAGATAACAATCATCATACAGGGGATCCAGAATAATGCAAAAACCAGGGTGGGGTGGAGCAGGACGTACTGTATACGTATAATACCAATTCTACAGGTGAGTATTTCACAGAATTGTATTATTCTAAGTATACAGTACGTCCTGCTCCAGATATAATCCTTACACATGGGACATCCTATAGCAGTGTCCATAAGGTAGGGTGGGATCCCCAACAAAAAGGCCCAGCAGACAGTTAAAAGCACTGTCACCTGCAAACCTTGCTACCAAGAGCGACATGGGCAAGAGCTCCAACGTCAACCTCATAAAAACCTTTGAAAAGGCATGAACAGAAAACAAGTAGCGGTCTAGCAAACTTGACCAACAGAAACCTGGTGCTGAAAGGCCCAAAGATACCAAAGCACAAGTAGAATCAGAATAAAGTGAGAAGAAGATTCTTCCCCTTAAAAGAATAGGCCAGAGTAACAGCCTGACCAATCCAAATGCTAACAGTAGCATTTGTAGCAGTAGCAGAGTAACTTAGAGCTCAATTCCACCAGGGAATTGAACCCTGGTCTCCCGCGTGACAGGCGGGGATACTGACCACTATACTAACAAGGATCAGCAAGAAGCCGAAACCTTACTTAGGACCAGAAGGGACAATCCATCCAAGTAAAGACCAGGCCAAAGGGTGCATAACCCCCGGAAGCAGACGAGATCAGGCACATACGGATGGAGACGCCCGCAAACCCCAAGGGGCATCAGTCCCCCTAAGGGACAAGAGACAATCCAGGAAAAAACCTCCAACACCTGTTGAGGGAATGTAGACCCCCTTTCCTCAGCGTTACTAGGAATAAGGCCCAGAAGAAAGACAAAGATCTTGAATACATGAGCATAAGACACCACCTTAGGCAGAATGACCGGCGTAAAGCGGAACACCACCTCATCTTGGTGTATATATCTATGAACGAGGGCTAGCTAAACAGAGCCGCCCGCTCAGGCACACGGCTGACTGAAGTAACAGTCCCCAGAAGGACAACTTGAGGGTAAGAACAGTCAGACAGCATCTGGAATAGGACCAAAGGGAAAACCCTGCAAGGCAAGCAGAATAAATTCGAATCCCAAAAGGGAACATAGAATTACGTGGGGAACGCACATGAGTAACCCTCTGAAAGAAGCCTTAACCAAGTAAACTGAGCAGAAGACTTCTACAGGAAGGCGGACAGGGCACAACCTGACCCTTCCGAGTACTGAGCTGGAGAATTCCAACTCCAACCAAAGCTGTAATAACTCTAGAACCCTGGGAACAGAGAACGCCCAACAGGGAAGAGACCTAGACTCACACCAATCAATATGGGTACGCATACCCTATAATAGATGGAAGAAGAAGCAGCTTGCTCCTAGTCTTCCCATAGTCTCAATCACCAAGACAGATAAGCCTGTCTCCATCAAGATGGATGTTTCAGCAGTCAGGCCGTCTAGGCCAGAGTCTGTAGGATGGGGTGACGTAAAGGGGCCTTGAGTGATCAGAGCTGGCACTCCTGGCAGAACGCACAGATCTATTGTCCTCAATACCACGTCTGCGAACCACACTCCACTAGGCCACCCGGGGGCCACCAGAATCACTGGTCCCCCCTTCCAGAACAATTCAGCGCAGAACCCTGCCTAGCAGGAGGCATGGAGAAGGACATACAGAACAGAATGTCCTGCCATAACATTACTTAATCATCATGACCACGACCAGAGAAGGACCGAGAGCTTGTGATAGTGATGGGGCACACACAGATCCACACTGGTTGGCCCTCATAGTGACACAAGGATTAGCACATCCTGTCGCAGAGGGACCTCCACCGGAGCAAATACCACTGATATGCAGGGAACATTGTCCACCACCCAGAACAGGATCGGAGACACATCCCGGAGGACCCTCCTGCACCGGGTCCCTCCCTGAATATTCAATGTAGGTCAAGGCCGTCAACTAGGCCTAGCTCCCCCGAACAGGCAGGCCCTGAAGAGGAGTAGGCAAGCGAGTTAGAACTAACTTGAACGCTCATAGATTCAAAAATTGATAGGGTTATAGGCCTCCTAAGGGCCCTAACTCCCCTGGAACCGTAGGGACTTCCAGAAGAAGACCCCCCTCAACCTGATAGATTGGCATCCATGGTGACTGTCTACCCTGGAAAGGGCAGGAAGGGACTGCCCTCAGGCAGGTTCCTTGAGTTCATCCACTACAAGAGGGACCTCCTCACCAGGGAGGAAGGCACACATACCCTGCTCCAGGGATGCTGGGTCCTTGTCCCGTAGGACAAAAAGGAGAAGTTGCAGAAGGGCCCAGGGGGGACTGAGCATAAGGGGCCTCTTCGGAGTATACCACCAGCGGGCCCACCAGCTGCATCCCCTGCCTGGTGGAGGGACGGGGACAGCTAAGAGGGACTGAGCCCATACAACCAGATTGTCCACTTTATTGCTGAGGAAAGAAGATCCTTGCTAGAACTGTACAAAATTCATTCATAGGAATGGAGTTACCAATGAAGGGGACAATAAGGACTTGGGGTGTTTGATCACCCCTCCAAATGACTCCCAAATGGACAACCTCCAGCCGAGTAAGCAACGTAGCCAGACGTAGAGACTGGGAAGTGATGAGGACGTCCAGGTAGGTCATCGCGGACACCCCTTGGTCTCATGAGAGACCACACCCCCGTCAGCACCTTGATGAGCACTCTGGGAGCTGAAGAGAAGCCAGATGACAAGGTCGTGATTATCAGTGTTGGTAAACCAACGCGAATCTGAAGAACCTCGGTGTCCGGAAGACACAGGGAAGTAAGGATAAGCAGCAATGAGCTCCACAGACGGCAAGAAGCCCCCGACGCGCAAGGAGCTGATGGCCGAGTGCAGTGTTTCCATTGCAGAAACTGCCTGTAATAGACGAATTGCTGAAAATCTGTGAGACCAGATTGGGCCAGACTGACCCATCCTTTTTTGGGGAACTGTGGAAAGGTTAGTGTATCGGCCCCTGCCTCTGCCTATTAGGGGCAATCTGCAAGAGATCCCCAGACCCCGCAGGCCTTGCATGGCCTGCACCAGCACCTGAACATGATGATGAGGCAGGGACCAGGAGCACCCGGGACCTGGGGTCTTGGGGGAGGCCGCGCAGCAACTCTATCTTGTATCTGGAGGGCACTACCTCCTGAATCCACCAGTCTGAGGCGTGATACCTCCTGGCATGAGCAAGGTGCCGCAGCCGTCCCCTCACCCAGACGGGCAAGGGAGCCCCAACATGCTTGGGGGGATGTTGGTGGAAGAATTAGGCTTAGCCCCGCCAGAGGGGCCAGGGCATTATATGCCGCTCCTGGGGCAGGAGTCTGCACGAGCCCCCAGGAAGGACACCCCTGGTTCTTGTTTTACACTAAGGTAGGGAGGGGTTACCCTGCCCCGAGGGGCCAGGACGGCCGCCTACGTTGAGGTGAATTGCCCTTATTCACCAAACAGGTCCAGACGGGCCCCAAACAGGCGTTGCCCTTTAAAGGGAAGCCCAGTAAGAGTCTTCTTAGCAGCATCGTCAGTACCCCACTGTCGCAGCCAAACCAAGCGACGTATAGCCACCACAAGGGCAGAAGTCCTTGCACACATTCTAATGGTGTCATCCAGTGCTAATACATCACAACTGGAGAGTGCATTAAAAGCATCCCAGGGGAGATACTCAGGGTGATGATCAAGCATCTTTCTGAAGAGGGTTCTAGCGGCCATTGCAGTGAAGACCGCGGGACAGAGCAGGCGCAGCGCCGTCCCTGTACAAGAAAAGGCGTGGGAGGCCACAGATCAATGCGCCGCTCCTCAGCATCCCGAAGGGTACTATAAGCAGGGGCCGTAATAAAGGGGGGGTTAGAAACCCCTACGATCTGCGCATCCACCACGGGGGGTGATGACTAACAATTGACCACCTCAGGGGGAAAGGGGGGTATTTGCTATCCCAGTCCCCTGGGACCCCTGGAATTTACAAGAGCATGGAAACGAGCCTGCTCTAGAAATTCCAAGCGCGCTGTCGCTGTATGGAAACGCTCCCCTCCCTGCTTGGAGGCCTCACCAGGGAGAGAGATAGACAGGACCCTAAAGACCTTAATCAACAAATCTCACACTGGTCCCAGTATTCAGGGCAGAATCGCCATGACTCCTCGGCCTCTCATCAGGTGAACCTGAGTCAGAGACCATCTCTCCTTCATCAGAAGGGGTATAGCCACACGGAGTAGTCAACTTCCCATAGGACAAACAGAAAACAGGAGGCGTCAAGGGTCACTTCTTACCAGGGCCCCTGCGCCCTGAAAACCTCGCCATAATCTGATCAGCCGTAGGCAGTCTGCAAATCCCCACTTGTATGCGACTCAGCAGGAATGAGAATTAAGCACGGGGAAATAAGTGTATTGAAACGAGGTGCAGCCACTGGCAAGCCTGATTGCAGGGCCAGTGCTTGCTCGGCACATGGTGCGCAGACCCGTGCCATGTCAGCATCAGCATGGGGTTGACCACACGCTATACACAGCCGGTCATGTCCCAGAGGGACCCCGGTCACCTAATTCTGAGATGCCTCCATATGGGTGATTATCTAGGCACAATATGCCAGCAGGGATTTACGCAATAGGCAACCGTGGATGCCCCAAAGACCCGCTAGGAAGGTGGGAGAATTTTACAAAGCCCGCTATAATTTAATCCAGGCCGGGGAAGCCACTGGATTCAACAGTCTGAAATACATAATGGGAATAAGGGGTGTCAGAGCCATGCGCAGTAATAAGAATCATGAAATCGCCCGTGAGGGCACTTACAGACCAAGGTAGGAGGAGGGCCGTTACCGCGCGCGCGCGACTAACATCAAAATGGCACCAAGCGAACCTCGAAGGGCGGGCCAGAGCGGGCCGTGACGCGGAGCGTGCCAAACCAGGTCCCCGCCCCCTCGAAGAGCGCAAAGCTCTAAGGCAGTAGTCAATATTGTAAAGAGAAGCAGAGTGTATGACACAAATAGCATAGATGATTTTGGCCAATGGAGGCGCCGCCGCCGCCCGGCGCAGCACATCCAATAAGGAAAGAGACGAGCGCGGCGGCGGCGATAACAATAAAAAAGCAAACAGCGCAGCTCTGACACCAAGTTACAAGTCAAGGACAATACTAAGGCCATAATCGTGTAATCGCAGTACACTTGAGACCGCCACACACCCCCCCCCCCCTTTCTTTCCCCCCGAACTATGGGGGGGAACGAGGGTGGATGGCGACCCTTTGGCTAGCGCCCACCGCTACACGGGGCATGGGGCAATAATGCGGGAGGGGCATCCGCTAGAGGCTCACCATCAGCCTAAACCGCCTACCCTATGGTGGGGGACTGCGGTGGAGCATGGCTCCGTAAGCACGCATGGTGCTGCCTACCTTCACCCGACCAGCGCAGCCCAGGCTGGGAGGCACATCACAACGAGGACGGGTGGGAATAGTCCAACAGGGCCGCAGGCTGTAAAAGCCCCGCTCACCTGCGAGAGAGTGATACTTCATGTCTTCGCAGTCGGCACTGCAGAGAAATCTGGGGATTTGTGAGAGGTCCCTGGGTATATGAAGGGCCGGGAGGAGCCTGTTTTTTTGCATGTCTGCAGTGCACAGCGCCATCTGGCGGAGAATACCCATGTGTAAGGATTATATCTGGAGCAGGACGTACTGTATACTTCGAATAGACCACTTTTAGAGTCAAAATGGATAAAGCAGCTTTGCACAAGGGCTCAAAGGGAGGACCCTGGAAAGCAGAAAGCACCAAGTTCAAATCCCACACCGGTAAAACAGGCATACGCGGTGGACGTACATGAGTAACTCCTTGGAAGTCTTGATAAGTCTATGATTGGCGAAAGATCTTTGGAAAAAAATGGGCAAGGCTGAAACCTGGCCCTTGACGGTACTCAGCTGGAGACCCGAGGCCAAGCCATGTTGTATGAAGTCCAAAATCCTTGAACTAGGGAATGTGCGACAAGGGAGACTCTTGGACTCTGCACCAGGCAATGTAGGCATGCCAAACTCTGAAATATATCATGGAAGAGGACTTCTTCCGAGCCTGAATCATGGTACGCACGACCGTGGCAGACAGCCCCTTCTCCATCAAGATGGAGGTTTCAGCAGCCAAGCCATCAAGCCAGCGTTTATAAAATTGGAGTGGCGCAGCAACCCCTGTGTGAGAAGCCCTGGATCGTCGGGCATGATGTAGCGATCCACTGACAACTGAACTATGTCTGCAAACCAACTCCTTCTTGGCCAGCGAGGAGCCACCAAGATGGTTAGAACCCCCTCCTGGGATATCTTGCGCAGCTCTCGACCCAGGAGTGGAAACGGAGGGAATGCGAAAATGAGCCTGAACTCCGTCCAAGGAATCGCCAGAGCGTCCGTGGCAAAGGCCAGCGGATCCCTTGACAGGGAGATGAACCTCAGAAGCTTGTGATTGTGCCTGGACACGAAAAGGTCCACATCCGACTGACCCCAGCGGCGACACAGAGCGTGAAAGATCTTGTTGCTGAGAGACCATTCACCCAGACGAGAGGCCCCCCTGCTCAGGGTGTCTGCCTCCTCGATCTCCACCCCAGAGATGTAAACCGCCGAGATGCAGGGAGCATTCTCCTCCGCCCAAGTCAGGATCTGGGTCACCTCCTTGAAGAATCGCTTGCTCCAAGTCCCGCCCTGGTGACTGATGTGGGCGACAGCCGTCTGATTGTCCGAGCGAACCTGGATCGCACAACCCCGTAGATGGGGAGTCAAATTAAAACAGGACCAACCGGATCGCTCTCAGATTCAGGAGATTGATGGGCAAGTGGGCCTCCTGCGGACCCCACTGCCCCTGGAACTTCAGAGATTGCCAAAAACCTCCCCAGCCGGTCAGACTGGCGTCTGTGGTGATAATCGAGTGGAGTCCGACCACCACGAGAGGGACTGCCTGGCAAGAGGAGACAGTGAGAATCCCTGCTCCAGGGACTCCTGTGTCCGGTCCCAACCGGTCAAAAGATTCAATTGAAGAGGGCTCATGTGAAACTGAGCGAAGGGCACTGCCTCGAAGCATGACACCATGAGGCCCACCAGCTTCATCCCCAGACGGATTGACTGCCGCTGGCAAGACAGTAAGACCCGCGTCTGCGTCTGGAGGCCTTCCACCTTCTGCTGGGGAAGGAATACCTTGACCTGAGAGGTGTCCAACGTCATGCCCAGGAAGGACCTCACTGTTGAGGGAGTCACAGAAGACTTGGGGTAATTGATCACCCATCCGAAGGCCTCGAGAGCGGACAACACCGTCCGGGTATCTCTCTCGGACAGCTGAAGAGATTAAAGTGGACCAACACCCAGGATTTTGACTATCCTGGGTGTTGGTCCACTTAGGTGGGGCACCCCGATCGGGGGTGCCCCGCTGTGTGAAACCCCCCCGATCGCCGCAAAAACTCACCTCTCCCCGCTCCCACGTGACCTCGTCCGGCCAATGACAGCGCTCAGAGCCGCTCTGGTATGCGCATCCAAAGCCGCTTAGACGCGCATACCAGAGCGCTGTCATTGGCTGCGTCTCTCGCTTCCCTCTAACAGGGAGCGCGCCTGCGCCGGCCATTCACAAAACGGCCGGCGCGGGAGCGCGCCCTGCTAGAGGGAAGCGAGAGACGCGGCCGCGTCTCGCGCATGCGCCGTTGGATCGCCGGTAAGGTAAGGATTGTGGGCATCCTGGGGGGTTCCTCCCCGCGGGACATCCCGATTTCGGATGCCCCGCGGGGAGGGATCTGATCGGTCCGGGAATCTTATAGATTCCCGGGCCGATCCCCCCTGGGTGTTGGTCCACTTTAAGCAGCAATCAGAAAGTCATCCAGATAAGGCAGAACATGAATGCCCTGGTTCCTCAGAAGGGCCATGACGCCCGCCAGCACCTTGGTAAACACCAGGGGGGCTGAGGATATCCCGAAAGGCAGCGCCACAAACTGGTAATGCTCATCCTCCAGCACGACCTTCAGGAACTTCTGATGTCCCTGGAATATCGGGATGTGCAGGTAAACATCCGTGATGTCCCCCGTGGTCACGAAATCGTCCGGACGAAGCAAGCACACCGCTGACCGTAAGGTCTCCATGCGAAAATGCCTGACTCTGACAAACTTGTAGAGACCCTGGATCCAGGATAGGCCTCAGAGTACTGTCCTTCTTGGGCCCCGTGAACAGATTGGATAAAAACCCTCGACCTCGCTCCGGGTGCGGCACAATTCGCCCCGGACATCAGAAGGCGTTGGACAGACATTCTCAGGCCCTGCGCAGTCAATGGATTCTGGGATATCCGCGACTGAAGAAATCTTGGGGGCGGCCACGCTGCCAGCTCTATTTTGTAACCGGAGGACACCACCTCCTGAATCCACCGATCCGAGATGTGCAGTCTCCAGACGTGAGAAAAAAGCAGAAGCCGCCCCCCCCCCCCGATGCCCGAGAGGACTTGGCAGGGGGCTTGGATTTAGTTCCCCAGGAGGGATTGGATCGGCCGCGAGACCTACCTAGTCCCCAGGAGTCTCTGCGATCACCTGAAAAGGAAGAGCCTCTTCCTCCTCGAAAGGAGCGATAGGCAGACAAACCCTGTAGGGCCGCGCAGGCTTCCGTCCCTGAGGGAGTCTCCCATCCTTAGTGGGGAGATCCAGACGCTCCCCGAATAACCGAAGCCCCAAGAAAGGGATACCAGTGAGCGAATTCTTGGCAGCGGCATCGGCTGACCACTGCCGCAGCCAGATAGAGCGACGAAGCGCAACAAGCAGGGCCGAAGCCCTGCCGCCAAGCCGGATGCTATCATCCATAGCCGGGACTACAAATGCAATAAAATCCACGCAGACTAGGAGGTCCTTAAACTCCTCTGCACGCTAGCGAGATCTGGCGATATCAACAAGACGTCTCACCTTCTTCTTGATGGCTAAGGAGACAATGGCCGCGGCACTAACAGGACGAAGGCCAGCACCCACAAGGGTGAAGGCGTGGCAAGCCAGCAGATCCATGCGCCAGTCAGCATCGGGTGACGGCATAACCGTGGTATTGGAGAGCCCCAACAAAGGGGCATCCACCACCGGGGGACGGGACCAGAGGCGAATCAACTCCTCAGTGAAAGGAGTCCAGGCCCTTAGGCACTGACGGCAATTTATTAGGCCTTTCCCATTCTTTAAAAACCATTATGGAGAAGTGGCCCGTTCAGGGAAGACAAGCCGCTGTCTCTCTGGCCGGAATAAATCCCCCTGCTGCTTGTTTGCCACCTTCGGGGGTACAATGTGCAAGGTATCGAACACAGAAGATAACTTCTCCGTGTCATCAGGGTGCCACCCCAGGGTCGCCATCATAGCCACCCGGTTGGTCCCCTGAGGAGTCGGAGTCCTGAAACCCTCCTCCATGGAGTCCCGACCACAAAAAACACATCATCATCAGCAAAAGCGAATAACCCGGCTCAATATGAACGTAAGGTCTCCATGCAAAAATGCCTAACTCTGACAAACTTGTTGAGACCATTCAGGTCCAGGATAGGCCTCAGAGTACCGTCCTTATTGGGCACCGTAAACAGATTGGAGTAGAACCCTTGACCTTGGAGTCCTGAAACACTCCTCCATGGAGTCCCAACCACCAAAAACACATCATCAAAAGGAAATAACCAGGCTCAATATGCCGCTTCTTACTGGTAGCCTTGCCAGCAGCCGAGCAAGACAACTGTCTCTCCAGGCTGGCCACTCGGAGCGCCAAATCTGTTTGAGACCCCCTGCTGGCTTCCCCCTCACTGGGGGCTAAATGCAGGCGCAGGGGTGTTGGCGAGGCCGCAGCTAAAAATACAATTCTGTGAGTACTCACCTATAGAAATGTTTTTACTATGCACAGCACGGCCTGCTTCATGAAGTCCTTACATCTGGGTATTCCGCCACAAGGTGGCGCAGTGGACTGCAGAAGATTTGTGGCTCCTCCCGGCCCCATATAAAAACGGTAATCACCCAAAGATCTCCAGTGTTGACAAGCAGTTATAAAAGAAGCCGGGAGGTAATAAAGGTAAAATAGGTAAAAAAAAACCCTTAAAAACTTGGAACAATCACCATAAAGAGGCAACCAAAAATAACGATAACAAGGGAGGCAGGCCGTGCTGTGCATAGTAAAAACAATTCTACAGGTGAGCACTCAAAGAATTGTATTTTTCCTAATGCACAGCACGGCCTGCTTCAAGAAGTCCTTACATCTGGGACATCCAAAAGCAGTGTCCGTAAGGTAGGGTGGGAACCCCAAAGAGTGACGGCAGGCAGTTCAAACCACTACCGCCTGAAGTACCTTGCGGCCAAAAGCAGCATCAGCTTGTAAAACTTGGAAAAGGTATGAACAGAAGACCAAGTAGCGGCCTTACAAACTTGTTCAACAGAAGCTTGGTGCTGAAATGCCCAAGAGGCACCAACAGCATGAGTGGAATGAGCAGTAATCCGGAAAGGAGGAACCTTCCCTTTAGCAGAATAAGCGTGTACCACCGCCTGACGTATCCACTTTCTTAATAGTTTTTAGATTTAGCTGGAGGCAAACCCTTCCTAGGTCCAGCAGGAACAACAAAAAGAGCATCAGATTTCCCGAAAGACTCAGTAGCAACCAAATAAAACTTCAATGCCCGGACAACATCCTGATTGAGATGAAAAGCAGACACAACCTTAGGCAAGAAATCCTGCTCAAGCCGAAACACCACCTTATCCTGATGCCACTCAAAATAAGGAGGTTTAATGGAAAGCGCTGCCAGCTCAGAAACTCGCCTGACCGAAGTAATAGCTACCAAAAAGGGCACCTTAAGAGTCAGAATGGGCAACACAGCCCCATGGATAGGCTCAAAGGGAGGACCCTGCAGAGCAGACAACACCAGATTTAAGTCCCAAACCGGTAGCGTAGGTTTACGTGGCAGGCACACATGAGTAACTCCCTGGAAAAAAGTCTTAACAAGCCGGTGATTGGCAAAGGATCTTTGGGGGAAAAAAAAAAAAAGCCAGAGCTGACACCTGTCCCTTGAGGGTACTAAGCTGAAGGCCCAAATCCAAACCATGTTGTAAAAATTCCAGAATCCTGGTGATAGAAAACACCCGACAAGGAAGAGACTTGGACTCACACCAAGCAATGTAAGCATGCCAGACCCTGTAGTAGATAAAAGACAAGGACTTCTTCCGAACCCGAATCATAGCTTCAACAACAGAGGCCGGCAACCCCTTGTCCATCAAGATGGAGGTTTCAGCAGCCAAGCCGTTAAAGCCAGCGTTTGGGATGGCACAGCTGACCCTGAGTGAGACGATCTGTATCCTTGGGCAAGACGTACCGGTCTGCTGCCAACTGCACGACGTCTGCGAACCACACCCTCCTTGGCCAACATGGGGCCACCAGAATGGCTGGTACCCCCTCCTGGGCTATCTTGCGCAGCACCCTGCCCAGCAGAGGAAAGGGAGGGAACACATAGAGGAGCCGAAACTCCATCCAAGGAATCGCTAGCGCATTCGTGGCGAAGGCCAGAGGATCCTGCAACAGGTAGACAAATCTTGGAAGCTTGAGATTGTGGCGGGAAGCGCAAACAGGTCAACATCCGGCTGTCCCCAGCGGTGACACAGGGAGTGAAATACCTTGTTGCTGAGGGACCATTCCACCAGCCGAGACATCCCCCTGCTCAGGGAGTCTGCTTCCAGGTTCTCCACCCCTGGAATGTAGACCGCCGAGATGCAAGGGACATTCTCTTCCGCCCAAGACAGTATCAGGGACACTTCCTTGAGGGCTCGCTTGCTCCGAGTCCCCCCCTGATGATTGATGTAGGCAATCGCAGTCGGGTTGTCTGAGCGAATCTGAACAGCCCGACCCCGAAGGTGTGGGGTCAACTGGGAGAGAACCAACCTGATCGCCCGCAGTTCTAGAATGTTGATGGGTGCATGGGCCTCCTGGGGGCCCCACTGACCCTGAAATTTCAATGACTTCCAAACTCCCCCCCAACCGGTCAGACTGGCATCTGCAGTGACAATCTCCCAGCACGGCTACAGAAAGGTCCTGCACACTAGAAGATTCCTCAAGTCCAGCCACCACGAGAATGCCTGGCCAGAGGGGACAGAGCAAACTCCTGATCCAGGGACACAGGGTCCCGATCCCAAACTGACAAGAGATGCAACTGAAGAGGTCTCTTGAAACTGAGCAAAGGGAACCGCCTCGAAGCAGGACACCATCAGGCCCACTAACTGCATCCCCTGGCGAATGGAGGGATGATGACACAAAGAAGAGCCTGTGCCTGCAACTGAAGGCCCTCCACTTTCTGCTGAGGGAGCAGAGTCATGCCCAGAAAGGACCTCGCCAAAGACGGAGACAGTGAAGACTTGGGATAGTTGTTCACCCAGCCAAAGGACTCGAGAGTGGAGGTAACCACCTGAGTATCCTTCTCGGCCTGATAAAGAGACTGAGCAGCAATTAGAATGTCGTACAGATAAGGGAGGACGTGAATGCCCTGGTTCCTCAGAAGTGCCACTACGCCCGCCAGCACCTTGGTGAACACCCGAGGTGATATCGAATGGTAAGGCCACAAACTGGTAGTGCTGATCCTCCAGAGCGAACCCCAGAATCTCTGATGACCTGGGAAGATTGGTACGTGAAGATAGGCATCCATGTTCACAGTGGTC
The DNA here is from genome assembly GCA_027917425.1 of Gastrophryne carolinensis. Taxonomy (NCBI): domain Eukaryota; kingdom Metazoa; phylum Chordata; class Amphibia; order Anura; family Microhylidae; genus Gastrophryne; species Gastrophryne carolinensis. The sequence goes on from CM051241.1 coordinate 100,796,036, forward strand.
ATGAAGTCGCCCGGCCGGAGGGTACTGACAAGCAGAGCGTAGCGTCTTCATACGAAAGTGCTTGAACCGGACAAACCTGTTGAGACCCTTCAAATCCAGGATGGGCCTCAGAGAACCGTCCTTTTTGGGAGCCGTGAAAAGATTGGAGTAGTACCCCTAACCCTGTTCCTGGTAAGGTACCTGACTCCAACAGGCATTGTACTGATAGGCACAAACCCTGAGCTGACAGAGGGTTTTGAGAAATCTTGGGGGCGGCCAGGCTGCAAACTCTATCTTGTAACCGGAGGACACCACCTCCTGAATCCACCGGACTGAGACGTAAAGCCTCCAGACGTGAGCAAAGAGCCGAAGCCGCCCCCCCACCCGGACGGGTGAGGGCGCCTCCTCATACCTGAGGGGCCTTGGGAGGGGGTTTGGGCTTGGATCCCCATGAGAGACCGGGACGACCATGGAATCTGCCACAGCCTTAAGCATCTCAGCGGCTACCTGAGAAGAGGGAGCTACGGCCTCCTCTGGAAGCACGAAAGGAGGGGAAGGAAGCGGAGGGCCGAGGCTGCTTCCTACGCTGAGGTAACCTACCATCCTTCATTAGAACATCCAGACGCTCACCAAAGAAACGAAGCCCTACGAAGGGAAGTCTGATGAGAGACTTCTTAGCAGCAGAGTCAGCTGCCCACTGGCACAACCAAACAGATCGGCGCATAGCCACCAACAGGGCCCAAGCCCTACCGCCCAGCCGGACGGCATCATCCATGGCAGACAACACAAATGCAACAAAATCAGAGCAAAGTAAGAGGGCCCTATAATCCTCCCTCCTCCTACCAGCCATGGCGCCATCCATGAAACGCTTTATCTTCTTCTTAAGGGCAATGGCGGTAATGGCAGCGGCACAAACCGGACGCAGGCCTGCCCCTACAAAAGGTAAAAGCATGACAGGCCAGCTGATCCATACGGCGGTCCGCGCCATCATGCAGTGTAGTAGTGCCAGGGGACGGCATCACCGAAGTATTAAGACAGCCCTAGAACAGGAGCGTCCACCTCAGGGGGACACGACCAGCGCTTGACCAGGTCAGCAGAAAAAGGATACCTTGGGCACCGTTCCCACCATATTGGAGAAGTGACCCTGCTCTGGGAACTCCAAGCGTTGCTTGTCAGGGTGAAAGAGCTCACCCTGCTTCCTCTTCGCCACCTTAGGCGTGGGGGGGGCGATGTGCAAAGTCTCAAAAATGTCCAACAACAGTCTATCAGTGTCAACAGGAAGCTCGGTATCCTCATCAGAGGCAGACTCCGGGTCACTGTCGTACCCTTCCTGATGGTCCCCAGATGAGTCTGAATCATGGAAAAGCTCCCCCTCCTCTAGGGGGTCACAGCCGCCAAACAAATGAAGGCCCACGTCCTCCTCGGCAAAGAGGGAAAGCGCGGTGTCAAGATGCCGCTTCTTGCCAGAGGCCTTGCCCATCACAGGTCGGGCCAGCTGCCTTTCAATGCTGGCCACGCGTAGTGCCAGATCAGATTGTGACCCCCTGCTAGTATCCCCCTCACTGGGAGCTAAATGCAGGCGCGGGGGAGTAGGAGATGCCAGAGGGAGCGCAGAACCATATGGTGATTAACACAGGTGCAATAGGCCAGAATAGGGTAAGGGCTAATAAAAAAGCCACCCGGGATGCCCCCCAAGGGATGCCCACAGAGAGGGCCAGGAGGGAAAAAGGTGGGGGAGGGGGAGGGAACGGGAGAACCACAATACACTGTTTTCCTGCCTGAAAGACATAAGCAAAATAGACACATAAGCATCCTGCCTGAAAGACATAAGCAAAAGAGACACATAAGCATAACACAGTACATGCCCCAACAAGAAGAAACAACCCCCATGGGGGACTCACGGACCAAAGGCACAGGGCGTGCAGAGCACCCAGGCGATCACCTTACAGCCGGGCCAACCGAGAATGGAAGATCAGACGAACAGATCACCGCCACAGCCCACGTTGAAAGATGGGCCTCCGGACACAGGGCACCAGCATGCATCAGCTGCAAAATGGCGCCAAGATCGAGAACCTCGAGGGGTGGGCCACGGGGGCATGACACGATACGCGCCATCCCCTGGCGCCACCCCCCCCCCCTGAAGAGTGCAAGAACGCGCCCACGTGACCCGCGTCAGCGCCATGATAGTCCGCAGCACAATTACAGTAAAAGCGCCGCCCGCCGTGGAGCATAGTACAACCGCGGCGAGACAACAAAACGGGACAACAAACAATTCACCACCCGCTGCTACCACCCCCCCCCCCCTCATCGAACACCCGTCGAGAGGGGGAGCAGGGGAAAGGACGGGCATTGGTGGGAGCCGTCTAAACAGGGCAGGAGACACCACAGGGAAGAAAGACAGAATAAAAAAAGGGAGACTGGCAAGGGACACAAGTCCCCAAACACAACTCACCCCCTACACATAGCGAAGGCAGGAACTCTTCATCCCTCATCGGGCTCACCATAAAAGCCTATGGCCGGCTACCCTTTGTGGTACAGGGCCTGCGGCTTGGAGCAGCGCTCCCCGAACACCTGACCCCAGTGCTCCTCTACCCTCACCCGATCCGACAGCCAAGGCTGGGAGGCACAGAGGGTGCGGAAGCGGGTGGAAATAGACATGCAGGGCCGCAGGCTTGGTTGCCCCACTCACCTGCGCAACATAGGGAGGCATCTTCTATCTTCGCAGTATTACTGCAGAGGAAACACTGGAGGTCTATGGGTGATTACCGTTTTTATATGGGGCCGGGAGGAGCCACAAATCTTCTGCAGTCCACTGTGCCACCTTGTGGCGGAATACCCAGATGTAAGGACTTCATGAAGCAGGCCGTGCTGTGCATTAGGAAAGTAGGGCTGGAGGCAGAGATGCCCGCCCCATCCTGTTCCAAAAGAACGCTCCTGGCGCAAGGGACACAAACTGCGCTGAGTCCGCTCAGAGGGCACATACCACACATGAGACAGAGCTTAACCCACCCTGAGGGGGCCCCTAGCTCGCTATCCCCAGAACCCTCCATTATGGTGATTATAGCAAAAATAACACGGGTTACAAGGCACTAACGTCCCAAACCCAGACGATCCCCAATTTAGTCCCTCTTAGTGATCCCTCTTAAAAATAGAGGATGCGGGGGTGGTTGAGACCGGCAGGAACCACAACCCTTAACAGCAAAGATGGGACTTGTCCGGAAGACACAAACAAGGAAGCATGAGTATCCCACAGCACATGCACGGCAGATCTCTATCAATGCAAGGACTCACGGAAACGCCAGCGGGTACGAGGGAGCAGGATGAAGTGCCTGTTCCTGGCAGGGAAGAGCAGTGAGGAAGGAGACCGGCATGCTGTGGCCAGAGCACGCGTAGGCCACGATGTGGGGAATGGCGCCGAACGGAGAACCGCACGAATACCTCAAGGGGCGGGCCACGCAGCGATGACACGGAACGCGTCATCGCACTAACCCTCCCCCCCCCCCCCCCCCGCTGCAGCGCGAACCCAGGGTGCCCAGGAAAAAATGGTGCCTAGTCAAGCAGGAGGGAGAGACGACCCAGTAGAGCCCCCCCCCCCCCCCGCAGCGCTCACTCGGCCTGCACAAGCAGGGAAGGTGCCCGCACAGAGCAGCGGCCGGCTGCTCCCCCCCCTCACAAAGCACTGACAGCTGAAAGGGAGAGGAGACGGGGACAAGGAACACACATGATTCATTGTGGGATACATGAGGGAATGAAAATGGCCCTAGGTGGTTCCTCCCCCCCCCCCCCCATATAGGCTCACCATTGCCTATGGCCGGCTACCCTTTGGGAGAGGGTCTGCGGTCCAGAGCTTAGCTCTGCCGAACGCCTGACCCTCGGCGTTCCCCTACCGTCACCTGTTCCGTAGCAGAGGCTGGGAGGCAGAATGGGTCCACGGAAGGAGGCGGGAATAGGGATGCAGTGGCCGACAGGCTTAGGACGCCCGGCTCGCCTGCAATATCCAGAGAGAGTATGAAAAAAAATGACCCTCGCAGTGCGACTGCAAGATGAATTCTGGGGATTTGTGGGAGACATCTGCCTTATATAAAGCCGGGAGGAGCTACGATTTTTATTTTGCAGTGACTGCGCCACCTAGTGGCGGATTACCCACATGTCAGAAATGGAGGGACCTGAACAGGACACTGGGAAAAATAAACCTGTGTGTTAGGATTGTGATTTCCTCATCAGCATGCTGCTCCCAAGCTGCCTGTGGCTCTGTGCTGGTAAAGTAGGAGCGGCCTTCCTGGCCCTTAAACTGGACCTTCAGTATGATTTAATGAAAAGCCAAAAACCCTTACAAAACTATTCCCCAGCATTTAAAATTTATACAGAAATCCGAAATCCCAGAGGGTACAGATCAAAACTCAGGCCAATACTTTAAAGTGGACCAATCCCCCCACAATCTGTTTAGATTACAGGGCCGCCCGCTAGCCTGCTTCTAGGGCATCCTACACCGGATCCATCCATCTGTGTAGCTGTGCGTGCTCCCCGCACCCACCCATGCAGATAGGCCAGGCGCGCAGGAGCACACATTCCACAGAGGAGCCAGGGAGGTGTTTGGCATCGCGAAGATATCAACGCCTTTAGTATGTGCCGCATAAAGCCATGATTGGACGAGCACCTGCGCATGTGCTGTTTGGATAGCGGGGAAGTTGTGTGAAAGTGGGGGGTTTACACGAATCTTAAAGGGGCCACAGCACTCAACCATGTTAGCTTGCAGCCAAACCTTTAACCTGTCCCTAAATCTGGTTAAAAACAGAGGCCACGGTCCACACATTTGCAGAAGCAAACTAAAGCTGCACCAAACACAGAAACATAGGTGCACAACCTACATTGGGATGCCCCCCGAGGCAGGGACCAATCACCAGGATGGTCAAAATCACAGCGATTGTTCCACTTAAAGGCATTTCAAAAAAAATGTAGAACATCTGATGACTGTATTCATCTCTACAAGGAAACCATCTGCAGCCATTGCGCTTTGCACAGAGGCGCTTTGTTCAATTTTTTTTTTGTCAAGATTGCTTTTTTTTTTTTTTTTTTGCTTTTTCCCCAGCAGCATAAAAACAGATTCAAAACGAAAAGCTGCTCATACAAATATTCTGAATAAGAAAAAAAGCAGAAGATGGATAAGGACTGAATGAAAGGGAATGGGGTGGAGGCTACATAAAAGGAGTGTGTAGCTATTTCGGTCCCTGGCTGCTGTGTAGAAAGCAAAGTTTGTCCAAACGAAATGATAGGTTGCACATCACACCCTCCGGCTGGTTAATCACACCACCGCTAAGCGGGTGCCTGATTGTGCATTTCACACAACAAATAGCTTATCGTTTGGATGCAATTTTAGCTGTTTGCATGTGGAGGAAGGGGGTGGGGGGATAGATGAAATGTTCCAAGCTTGGACAATTTTTTTTAAATATGTATATATATATATAACCTAACCCCTCCAATATCTTCACTACAACTTTACCCCTGATGTCGGCCTGTGGAGTCTCAGGCTGCCTGCAGACAGGGAGTCTTCTGACTATGCCACTCTGCATTCTGGGATTGCTGTCCTTTTCATGATCCCAGCTCTGCTCTGGGATTAATGGTTTGGGCTTTTCATTAAACCGGACCTTAAGCATGATTTAACCCTTTCAGTGCCAAGCACGTAGATTCTATGTGCTAGCTTCCACTCCACTTAAGTGCCAAACACGAAGAATCTACGTGCCTGACTTTCCCCCCTGCTAGTTAAAAAAATAAAAATAAAAAATACTCACCTGACCCCTCGTTGGATCCGGCCGGGTCTCCTCTTTAATTTGGTCTCCAGGAGAGCCCACGGAATAGCCCCCCCCCCCCACCCCGATTTGGCAGCAGAAGCTGCTAACTGTAAAAAATAAATAAATAAAATTAAAAATGACATTTACTTACCTGAGGCCGCGCTGTCTCCCGACGGGTGTCCTCTTCAATGGGGGGAGGGGGCCTGCCAGGCTCTTCCGTGGCGAGGAGAGGGCAGGAATTGCCCTCCCCCCCACTTCCTGGAACGGGTCTGCTAGCCCCGCCCCCTGTGGGCAGGGCCTGGTGACATCGTTGTGACCCCTTGTGAACTGGTAAGGGGTCCATGAGACCCTTTATACCAGTTCACAAGGCTGGGGGCTGACAAGTCACCTGCCGCTAGCAGGTGACTTACCGTTAACCCCTGCACTCCCAATTACCTGCCTCCCCAAAGCCCGGGGGGGGGGGGCAGAAGAGCCCGGGCCCACATAGGCTATGTGGGCTTGTAGGCTGCAGGGTGGGGGGCCACAAAAGCTGGCCCCTCCACTCTGTTCCTACAAGTCCCAATAGCTGGTCCCGGGCTGGTAATGCTAAGTAAGCGGGAACCCATTTCAATTTTTTGGGGATTTTTAACCCTTAAAATTCCCCCAAAAAATTGGGTAATTTTTTTTTAATTAACCCCTTGTGTTTATAGTGTAGATAGTAGTAGTATTTTATTTGTAAATGTTATAAAGTGCTATTTTCAGTTTGGGGTGTCTCCTGGGCAAGAATGGGGGGGCTACCGATACATATGTGGTACCATTGTAATCAGGAGAAATTGGGCTTTGACGTGCAACATGTTTTTCTCTAATAAAGTAAATGTTTTATTTAAAATAAAGGAGACAATTGTCTAAAAAATATTTATTTTTACACAAAAATATTTAAAAAAACAGTAGAAAAATTACAAACAATTACAAAATTAAACTCTGCTGCAAAATATATATCTATAACATTTTCCTGAAAATTCCGGCAAAAATCACGGTTAAACATGGCGCAGAATGGGGAAAAATGACCTGTCAACAGAGGGTGACAAAACTTCAAGTAGATTGGCAATTAAAAGGGTTAATAGTACCTATGCATGTTGGGTATTGTTCTGCTCGGGGGACCTTGCTCTTTCAGATTTAGCTTGTTTTTTCTTGTTTGGAAAACAAGTTATTTATTCAGTTTTTTTATTCATTTTTTTTTTTTAGGGAAACCCTGTGCAACCTAAGAATTCTTTGAGGGATTACTTCCAGAAAGGTGAGCCTACTACAACAAGCTGGGTACTCTTAGAAAGCTTAACATGTGTACTTTCAGGGAATATATTTTTATAGGGGATATTCCAGATGTAAAGGGTTGTTTTGGTTGAAAAATTGCAAGGTATGCATTTTGTCTGCAGAGCTGAAATTTTCAAGTAAAATTACTGTTATGTGCATGCTTTACTTTGGGGTGTTTGCCAACTCTTCCTTTGACAGTACCTATGCATGTAGGGTATCGTTCTATTTGGGGCATGTTGCTTTTTGAGATTTTACTTGTTGTTTCTTGTTTGCATATAGTTTTTTTTTTTAGGAAAATGTGGCTTGATTCTTCCTTTTTATTCTTTTTTAGGGAAACTTTGTGCAACCAAAGAACACATTGAGGGATTACTTCAGAGAACTAAGCCCACATAAACAAGCTTGGTACGCCTAGAAAGCTTGAGATGTGTACTTCCAGAGAATATATAGTTTGTGGGGGGTATTTTAAATGTAAATGGTTGTTTTTCTGGAAAAACTGCAAGGTGTGCATAGCGCAGTTGTATTTTATCTGAAAATCTCCTAAAGCTCTGTTGCAGTTTGGGGGAGTCTCCTGGGCAGGAAAGGGTGTCTTTCAATAAATATGTGGTACCGCTGTGACTGGGAGAAATTAGGGTTTCGCACGCAATAACATTTTATTGACAAACTTATATTTTTTATTACAAAAAACACTACAAATTGCAAAAAATAGATTTTTTTTACCACCAAAAAGTATTGAGAATACACTAAAAAAAGGCCAAGCCCAGACCCTCTTGAAAAAAACAATATATCATTTTTCTGGGAAATCCCTGGAAATCCTTTCAAAAATCACAGTTGAACATGTGTAGCGCAACATAGTGAAACATGGTCTGGCAACAGAGGGCGACAAAAGCTGCAGGTAGGCTGGCAGCGAAAGGGTTAATGGAAAGTCCAAACCCTTAAAAAACTATTCCCCAGAATCATTAAATTAATATATTTTAAGTTTTTAGTCACTTACTACTTCTTTTCCACACCGGGCTGCAACTCTGTTCAGGACTCTAGGATAAGGGTGCCGCCATCTTGACTCTGAAGCATCACATACTGAGGAGAGGAGATCAGGATAAAGTACAGAGGGTAAGGGTTATAGCTGTGCTTTGCACAGACAGAGAAGAGCTGGGGTCAGGGAAAAGACAGCAATCCCAGAATGCAGAGCGATACACAGTCAGCAGACACTTCCTGTTTGCAGGCTGCCTGAAGCCCCATGAGCAATCTGTATGTACAGGGTGTGGGAAACATATAAGATATGCTCTTATTCAGGATGAAGGTCCACTTTAAATGATGCTGAAGGTCTGGTTTAAAATGCATAAACCCATGCTAAGCCAGAATGGATACACAAGTTCTGTAACTGGACCCCTGGACCCCCCCCCCCCCGCTGAGAGCCAATTGCTTCAAAAGCAAAAGTCCAGACATGCCGGGGCCAGTAGTTTGTAAAGAATTAGGAAGCCACACAATGTCTGCAATGGGGTGGTTGGGGGAGATTCTGCACACTGTCTTTAATGGAGTGACTGGGGGGGATTCTGCATACTGCCTGTTATAGTGCGGATCAGGAGGGACGGTTAGCACACTATTGGGTCCATAATTTCTTTTACTTAATTTTCCTCCTCTAAACCCTGGGTGCATCTTATGGTTAGGTGCGTCTTATAGGGCAAAACATGTGGTAACTCTTCAATGAGATTCAAGACCAGGAGTCTCAATGTCCCCACATTGAAAATTTCCTGTGTGACACATGAGCCCCATTATCTATCATGTTCCTGCATTTTGATGAACGGCAAGTCAGTCCAAGAGAATAAAAGGCCCCTTGGTTTGGGCTTGCACTCCACATGCCCCCTTGAGGACAGAACATGAAATGATGGCACACTGTGCTAAGATGTAACATGAAGACCCACAAGTGTGCAAGTGTGTGCTATGGGGGCAGCAGATTCTGAATAAAAGATTTTCTTTTGGCATTATCAGGGGCCACACTTGTTGACCCCTGGTTCCAGCTTGTTCACGGCCACTGCCCTAACCTCAGCTGTTACATGCAATATATGACTGATTGCGACTACAGATACAAGATGAGACTATTGATCTCTTCGCTGCTTGCTGCAAATCACGGATGTAACGAATAGCCCTTATTGACGCCGGTTGAGATAAATTACTCAGTGGAACTCAGTGGAAATGGCAGAAACTAGATCTAAATGTTACCATTTTAGCTGTGACATTAGCATGAGAGACGGAATCATCTAAAAACACCAGATGTGCGGGATTATTATATCCAAGCGATAAGGAGAAATCTGACGTGAGTTCCTAGGCTGTTAATGGTCTACAGCAGCATTCACAACCTATTACACCACCCAATTTCCCTAGGAGGGTGCAGGTCTGCCACTGTGTAGGGCTACGGTTGGCGCTGTCCTAAACTGTTTTCCATTTTTAAAGAGGAACATTGGGGGGGGGGGGAGGTTAAACCAGACCAAAACCGAAGGGGGGGGGGGGGGCAGCAGATCAGGGAGGTTTTAAACAGCCTTCCTAGCAGCAAACTGCACACAAAGCTTGTAATACTCCCAGACTGGCCTGGCGGCCAATCGCAGGACTCCGTTCTTGACGCTGCCTCGTAATGAAAGTATTACAAGCTTTGTGTGCAGTTTGCTGCAAGGCGGGGCTCAACCATTCTGGATGCCCCGCACCCCCCCCCCCCCCCGAGCTTTTTACGATCACCAGACAGCAGGACCAAGTAGAAATGGGTGTTGGTCCAGTTTAAAACCTCACCGATCTGCTGCCCCCATCCACTGGTTTTACCTTTGGGCACCAAATAGCTCACTGGGGGATCCATCTTCTGGGTCCCTCGGATTCCGTGTGACCTTCCAACGGCGGCACCATCTTGCATCCCATCAGGCACTGTGCGCATGCAATGCAATGGGGCCATCCAAAATCCCACAAGACGTCGATGAGCAGCACAGGACTTTGAAGAGCACGGCTAAAGCCACATTGCCAGACGGCTAAGCCAACACGGGAGGGGGGGACAAGATGTCGCCACAGCAGGCAGCAGCGACATCCGAAAGGTAAGTAGGGGCTGATGGGGGGGGTAAGTTGGTCTGATGTTCCTCTTTAAACTGAAGAAGAAATGGCCGACATTTTCACATCACATTTTCACCTTATGAAAATTCTAAGTCTATAGATATACTTACACAAGAAATGATTTGAGGCAGGGGGCTCAGTACTATGGGTATTGGAAGAGAACTTACAGAATGAGCAACAGGTATTGGATATACCTCCATTGGCCTGTATAAATGCTTTGATAAGGAGAGAAGTCATTTCAGGGAACCACTAATCTGGGATTTCTGGATACAGGGATTGGGCTGGAAGAATGGTTAAGCAGCAGGGCCTGTGTTGAGAAACTGAGAGGACAGGGATAGGAGTAGGCCCTGGGCTGAGGAATTGGGATGAGAGCGTCAGGAGTAGGTAGCAGGACCTGGGTTAAGAGATTGGGAAGAGAGAGCCAGGTCTAACGGCAGTCATGGCCTAGTGATAAGGAAGCAGCCTGTGACCGGAGGGTTGCAGGTTTAATCCAGGCCATGGGACATGGCTGAAATGCTCTTGAGAAAAAATACCATTTTGTGATTACTCACCTGTAAAATGGTTATTACAAGTATGTCACATACCCCGCTTCTGAATATTCATGACACTTGGGTAACTGTCCTGTAGAGGGCGATCTTGCAGAGATGACATGAAAAAAAGGAACCCCTCCCTGTCCATAAATACCTGGGACCTCCCACCATTCCCCAGTATAAGACAGCAGTAAAGGGACCAGGAAGAGCCAAATGTAAACAGCAAAGAAAAAGGTTCGCCATATAAAGGATCCCAGAAAACCAAAAAAGAGCGGGATGAAGCGGGGTGTGTGACATACTTGTAATAACCATTTTACAGGTGAGTAATCACAAAATGGTATTATTCCCAGTATGTCACACACCCTGCTTCCGAATATTCATGACACTTGGGACATCCAATAGCAGTGCCCATAATGGGTGGGGATCCCAAAAAGGCAATAATGCAAACTTAAACTACTGCAGCTTGCAAAACTCTGCGCCCAAAAGCAGCATCCGCTGAGGCCCGCACATCAACCTTATAAAACGTAAAAAAAGTATGAACAGAAGACCAAGTAGCAGCCTTGCAAACTTGTTCAACAGAAGCCTGATGCTGAAAAGCCCAAGATGCTCCGCACGAGTAGAATGAGCAGTAACACGAAAAGGGGGAACCTTCCCCTTGGCAGAATAGGCCCCAACAATGGCCTGTCGAATACATTTACTAATGGAAGACTTAGCGGGCGCCAGACCCTTCCTGGGCCCGGAGGGCACCACGAAAGAGGCGTCCGTCTTACGAAAAGGAGAAGTAGCCACCAAATAATATTTCACACATCGAACCGCATCCAAAGAATGTAAGGTCCCCTCCTTGTCATTACTAGGCTTAGGACACAAGGAAGGGAGAACTACATCCTGATTGAGGTGGAAGGCCGAAATCACCTTAGGAAGGAAATCCGGCTTAAAACGGAAAACTACCTTGTCCAGGTGCCTCTCAAAGTAAGGAGCCTGAATAGACAAGGCCGCCAACTCAGAGACATGCCGAACAGAGATAATAGCCACCAAAAAGGCAACTTTCTAAATGAGCAGAGAACGAGCAATATCATGCACCGGCTCAAAAGGCCCCTGGAGAGCCGACAGAACCAAGTTTAAATCCCAAACCGGCAGCAAGGGCTTTCTAGGAGGCCGCACATGAGTAACCCCCTGGAAAAATGTCTTAACCAGGGGATGAAGGGCAAAAGACCTTTGAAAGAAAACCGCCAGGGCAGAAACCTGCCCTTTCAAAGTACTAAGCTGGAACCCCGAGTCCAGACCATGTTGAAGAAACTCCAGAAACACCCTACAAGGCAAGGCCCTAACCTCGCACCAGTTAATATAAGACCTCCAAGTCTTATAGTAGACGTTAGAGGGAGATCTCTTCCTAGCTCTAACAAGAGTCCGAACCACCGCATCAGAAAGACCTTCCTCCTTTAAGATGGAGGTTTCAGCAGCCACGCCATCAAAGCCAGCGTTGGTAAATTGGGGTAGCGTAGCTGACCCTGGGTGATAAGATCCGGGAGAAGAGGCAGATAAAACTGATCTACTGCCAGCCGCACGATGTCTGCGAACCACACTCATCATGGCCACCTTGGAGCCACCAGAATTGCTGGTGCCCCTTCTAGAGTTAGCTTGCGCACCACCTTGCCCACCATGGAGAAAGGGGGGGGGGGGGAACAGGTACAGAAACCCCAGTTCCCTCCAAGCCAGGGACATGACATCCACTGCCAGGGCCAGAGGATCCTGAGACAGATACACAAAGGCAGGAAGCTTGTGATTGTGACGTGAGGCAAAGAGATCCACCTCCGGAGACCCCCACTTGTGACAAAGGGACTGGATTGTCCGATCGGACTTGAACTGGCAATCCCTGCAAGAGAAGAGTCAAGCGAGACAGAACCAACCAAATGGTCCTCAGCTCCAAAACGTTGATGGGGGTATGAGCCTCCCGAGGCCCCCATAACCCCTAGAACTGATGTTCCCTCCAGAAGCCCCCCCAGCCCGACAGGCTGGCGTTCTTGGTGACCATTTCCCAACAAGGGGTCAGAAAGGATCTGCCCTTCAACAGATTGCTCGACACTAGCCACCACTGAAGGGACTGCTGAGCCCGGGGAGACAGCAGACAAGACTGATCCAATGACAGCGGACACTTGTCCCAAGTCGCTAGAAGATGGAGCTGAAGCGTCCTCATGTGGAACTGGGCAAAAGGGACTGCCTCGAAGGAAGCCACCATCAGACCTACCAATCTCATCCCTAGCCGGATAGATGGGTGAGGATTGGAAAGCAGAAGCCGAATCAAATCTTGGATCAGAAGAATCTTGGGCTGAGGAAGGAACACCCTGGCCTGAAAGGCATCCAGAGTCATGCCCAGAAACGAAACCTACCTGGACGGGGAGAGGGAGGACTTGGGATAGTTGATCACCCAGCCGAACCTCTCCAGCGTGGATACCACCACTCTGGTGTCTAGCTCCGCTTGGCTGAGAGAGGAAGCCAAAATGAGAAGGTCATCCAGGTATGGTACAATGAGAATGCCCTGGACCCCGAGTAGGGCCATCACCCCCGCCAATACCTTGGTGAACACCCTCGGAGCCGAGGTAAGCCCGAATGGAAGGGCCAGAAACTGAGAATGCTGATCTTCCACCACGAACCTGAGGAATCTCTGGTGTGCCGGTAAGATAGGTACATGCAGATACGCATCCTTGATGTCTATGGACGTCATTAAGTCCCCCTGATGAAGAGAATCGACGGCTGAATGCAAGGTTTCCATGCGAAACTTCCTGAAGCGGATAAACCGATTGAGGCGCTTCAGATCCAAAATGGGTCGAACGGAGCCGCCCTTCTTGGGCACCGTGAATAGATTGGAATAGAATCCCAAGCCCCTTTCCGCGGAAGGCACCGGGCAAATGTCAGCCATGTCCAGCAGATAACTTACTGCCGCCCGGAGCCCCTGTGCGGCCAGCGGATCCGAAGGCACTCGAGACCTGAAGAATCTGGGAGGAGGCCCGATCTCGAATTCCAGCTTGTAACCGGAAGACACCACTTCCAGAATCCATTTGTCCGAGACCTCCCAGTCCCAGACCTGGAAGAAGTGCCGCAGCCGTCCCCCCACGCGCAAGGGTGAGGGCGCCCCCTCATTGCTGAGCTGGCTTAGCAGCAGGCTTGGGTTTGGAACTCCAATTGTGACCTGGACAAGCACGACCTCTGCCTCTACTCCAGGAATCACCTCTGAGGGTAGAGAAGGCCAAAACTCTGCCAGTTCTGGCACCACGAAAGTAAGGGTTAAAGGAGGCCACCCCCGAAAGGGACGACGTTGCCTCTTATGCTGAGATAACTTCCCTCCTTTCATGACAGAATCTAATCTTTCCCTAAAGAGCCGCAATCCTACAAAGGGAAGTGCTGTAAGCGACTTTTTGGCCACAAAATCAACCGCCCACTGGCGCAACCACACCGACCGCCGAATAGCTACAAGCAAGGCCGAAGTTCTACCACACATGACCATGGTGTCATCCAAGGCGGCAAGCACAAAGGACATGAATAATTCACACCGCTTAAGGGCGGCAAACTTATCACTAGCTGGGTCAAGCCTGGAGGTACTCAACAGGTCTCTAACCACAGACCTGGTAGCCACTGCCATAAGCACCGAAGCACAAACAGGCCGCAAGGCTGAACCGACACTAGCAAAAGCGTGGCAAGCCATCTGATCAATGCGTTTATCCTCACCATCTTTGAGAGTGGTGGAGTCAGGAGAATGCAAAATAGAAGTATTGGATAACCCGAGCACCGGGGTATCCACCTTGGGAGGGGATGACCATCGTTTTAACACATCCACCGGAAAGGGATACTTTTTATTCCAACCTTGAGGAATACCTGGAAGCCGAGTAGGCTTCTCCCATTCCTTAAGAAAAACGCCATCAAAATCAATTTGATTTGGGAACTCCAGGCACGGCTTAGAAGTCCCAAAGAATTCCCCTTTTTGAGGAGCGGCCTCCTCAGGAGGAGAAATTGCAAGAACCTCAAAAAAGGTGAGCCAAGCCCTTCGGGGTATCCACAGCATTCCCCTGCCCTTGCTCAGTATCAGCACCAATAAACTGCTGATTGTCAGAACCCTCAAATAATTCCCCCTCTTCTAGCGGGGAATAATCAGACCAGTCAAGAAAATCATAATCATCAAACTCAAAAGCCGGCGCGGCTGGAGACAAATGCTTTCGCTTAGCAGAGGCCTTTTTGGCAACAGACCCAGACGCCTGGGCCCCCGACTGCTGCGTTATGGCCTGCTGAGCACAAGGTATGCAAACAAGTACATTATCCCCCGCAAGGGATGCCCCACAACCCACACACTGCCGGGGTTGCCCCGAGGGGAGCCCAAGCCCGGTATCCTGAGAAGCCTCCATATGGTGATTTTAATGTAGTCGCAATGACCAGAGGGATTTACGCTATTAAGCTACCCGGGATGCCCCTTCAAGTCCCAAGTGGGAGGATTTTTTATTTTTATTTTTTGGGAACCCTAAATTAATCTCTAAGGGACCCTAGGACCGGGAGAACCCCCTTTTTAAACATCAAAAGAAGGGATCCCACCTGGAAGACATGAGAACAGACATAAGTGTCAACATGCGCATCACCCACCATATATGAGATAAAATGGGGAAATAAATAAAATCTACTCACAGCAGCAAAGCGGCAACCGTCAACCCTCCCAGCAGCGAGGGAATGAGTAGAGCCTAGGTTGAGAGATCAGGATGAGAGGGCCATGAGTAGTAGTTGAACCTAGGTTGAGAGATCAGGATGAGAAGGCCAGGAGTAGTAGTCGAGGCTAGGTTGAGAGATCAGGATGAGAGGGCCAGGAGTAGTAGTAGAGTCCAGGTTGAGAGATCAGGATGAGAGGGCCAGGAGTAGTAGTCGAGGCTAGGTTGAGAGATCAGGATGAGAGGGCCAGGAGTAGTAGTAGAGCCCAGGTTGAGAGATCAGGATGAGAAGGCCAGGAGTAGTAGTAGTAGAGCCTAGGTTGAGAGATCAGGATGAGAGGGACAGTAGTAGTATAGCCTAGGTTGAGAGATCAGGATTAGAAGACCAGGAGTAGTAGTAGAGCCTAGGTTGAGAGATCAGGATGAGAAGGCCAGTAGTAGTATAGCCTAGGTTGAGAGATCAGGATGAGAGAGCCAGGAGTAGTAGTAGAGCCTAGCTTGAGATATCAGGATGAGAAGGCCAGGAGTAGTAGTAGTAGAGCCTAGGTTGAGAGATCAGGATGAGAAGGTCAGGAGTAGTAGTAGAGCTAGAGATCAGGATGAGAGGGACAGTAGTAGTAGTATAGCCTAGGTTGAGAGATCAGGATTAGAAGACCAGGAGTAGTAGTAGAGCCCAGGTTGAGAGATCAGTATGAGAGGGCCAGGAGTAGTAGTAGAGCCTAGGTTGAGAGATCAGGATGAGAGGGCCAGTAGTAGTATAGCCTAGGTTGAGAGATCAGGATGAAAGGGCCAGGAGTAGTAGTAGAGCCTAGGTTGAGAGATCAGGATGAGAGGGCCAGGAGTAGTAGTAGAGCCCAGGTTGAGAGATCAGGATGAGAAGGCCAGGAGTAGTAGTAGAGCCTAGGTTGAGAGATCAGGATGAGAAGGCCAGTAGTAGTATAGCCTAGGTTGAGAGATCAGGATGAGAGAGCCAGGAGTAGTAGTAGAGCCTAGCTTGAGATATCAGGATGAGAAGGCCAGGAGTAGTAGTAGTAGAGCCTAGGTTGAGAGATCAGGATGAGAAGGTCAGGAGTAGTAGTAGAGCTAGAGATCAGGATGAGAGGGACAGTAGTAGTAGTATAGCCTAGGTTGAGAGATCAGGATTAGAAGACCAGGAGTAGTAGTAGAGCCCAGGTTGAGAGATCAGTATGAGAGGGCCAGGAGTAGTAGTAGAGCCTAGGTTGAGAGATCAGGATGAGAGGGCCAGTAGTAGTATAGCCTAGGTTGAGAGATCAGGATGAAAGGGCCAGGAGTAGTAGTAGAGCCTAGGTTGAGACATCAGGATGAGAGGGCCAGGAGTAGTAGTAGAGCCCAGGTTGAGAGATCAGGATGAGAAGGCCAGGAGTAGTAGTAGAGCCTAGGTTGAGAGATCAGGATGAGAGGGCCAGGAGTAGTAGTAGAGCCTAGGTTGAGAGATCAGGATGAGAGGGCCAGAAGTAGTAGTAGAGCCTAGGTTGAGAGATCAGGATGAGTGGGCCAGGAGTAGTAGTAGTAGTAGTAGTGCCTAGGTTGAGAGGGCCAGGAGTAGTAGTAGTGGCTATAGAAAGGGGTGAATCAGCCCCCTTCATGGTAAATGCTTGGATACTGTCAGACTTATGACCAATATGAATACGGAGAACGAGGAAGCCCCCTTGTGTGTTGGTGGAATCTGGTAGCACGGGATATGGTGAAGGACACTTCAGCTGGAAAGCCAAAAAGACTAAGACCAACCCTTGTCTCCACTAGAGCCCACAGATTGGAGGATAGAGTGGGCTGAAGTTCTAGGTCAGGGGGTCCCCAACCTTTCTTACCTTGAGAGCCTAATGTAATGAGAGATGGTCTTTGAGACACGTCAGCCAGATACTGGTGAAAAAATACTTGCCCCTCCTCCAAAAAGCTTAAAGTGGACCTTCACCCCGAATAAGAGCATATCTTATATGTTTGCCACACCCTGTACCTACAGATTGTTCACATTAAAAAATACTATTTTGTGATTACTCACCTGTAAAATGGGTATTATAAGTATGTCACACACCCCGCTTCCAATATTCATGACATATGGGTTATGGTCCAGTAGAGGGCGAACTTCTGCAGAGATGAAAGCAAAAAAGAAGCCCCTCCCGATCCATAAATACCTGGGACCTCCCACTCATTCCCCAGTATATGAAGCAGAAGGGGAGCAGGAAGAGACAAAAATAAAATTCTTAACAATAAAAAGGTTCACCAAATAAAGGATCCAGAATACAATAAGGGCGGGATGAAGCGGGGTGTGTGACATACTTATAATACCCATTTCACAGGTAAGTAATCACAAAATGGTATTATTCCAAGTATGTCACACACCCCGCTTCCAATATTCATGACATATGGGACATCCAATAGCAGTGTCCAACATGGGTGGGGATCCCAAAAAAAAGGCAATAATGCACAAATTTAAACCACTGCAGCTTGCAGAACCTTGCGGCCAAAAAACAGCATCCGCTGAGGCCCGCACATCAACCTTATAAAACTTGGAAAAAGTATGAACAGAAGACCAAGTAGCAGCCTTGCAAACTTGTTCAACAGAGGCCTGATGCTGAAAAGCCCAGGAAGCCCCAACAGCACGAGTAAAATGAGCAGTGATCTGAAAACGGGGAACCCTCCCCTTGGCAGTATAGGCCCCAACAATGGCCTGACGTATCCATTTACTAATGGTAACCTTTCCGGGGCCCGGAGGGCACCACGAACAAGGCGTCCGTCTTACGAAGGGAAGAAGTAGCCACCAAATAGTACTTCACACAATGAACCACATCCAAGAGTGCACAAGAATGCAGGACCCTCTCCTTGTCATTGCTAGGCTTAGGACACAAAGAAAGGGAGAATCACATCCTGATTGAGATGGAAGGCAGAAACCACCTTAGGAAGGAAATCTGGCTTAAAAGGCTTGAATGGAAAGAGCCGCCAACTCAGAGACACGAGGTAATAGCCACCAAAAAGGAAATCTTTTGTGTAAGCATAGAAAGTGCAACATCCTGCACCGGTTCAAAAGGAGGCCCCTGAAGGGCCGACAAAACCAAATTCAAATCCCAAACAAGCAACAAAGGCTTTCAAGGGGGCCGCACATGAGTGACCCCCTGGAAAAAAGCTTTAAACAAAGGATGAAGAGCAAAGGACCTTCCAGGTACTAAGCTGGAGCCCCAGGTCCAGAACGTGTTGAAGAAAATCCAAAATCTTAGAGGTCAAAAACACCCTGCAAGGCAAGGCCCTAGCCTCACACCAATCAATATATGACCTCCAAGTCCTGTAGTAGATGTTAGAGGAAGATCACTTCCTAGCCCTAACAAGTGTCTGAATCACAGCATCAGACAAACCTTCTTTTAAGATGGAGGTTTCAGCAGCCAAGCCGTCAAAGCCAGCGTTTGTAAATTGGGGTAACAAAGTTGACCTTGAGCGATCAGATCCGGAAACAGGGGCAGCCAGTACTGATATACCGCCAGCCGTACGACGTCCGCAAACCAAACCTGTCTTTGCCACCTTGGGGCCAACAGAATTGCTGGCGCACCCTCTTGAGCCAGCTTGCGCACCACCTTGCCCACCATGGAGAAGGGGGGAAACAGGTGCAGGAACCCCAGATCCCTCCAGGCAAGAGCCATGGCCTCCGCTGCCAGGGGATCCTGAGACAGAGACACAAACATTGGGAGCTTGTGATTGTGACGTGAGGCAGAGATCCACCTCCGGAAACCCCCACGTGTGACAGAGGGACCAGAATACCATGTGGATGAGAGACCATTCCCCTCGGCGAGAGGATCCCCTGCTCAGGGAGTCCGCCTCCGTGTTTTCCACTCCCGGAATGTACACTGCTGAGATGCATAGAACATTGCTCTCCGCCCATGCAAGAATCAGAGAGACTTCCCTGAGGGCACTCCTGCTGCGAGTCCCTCCTTGGTGATTGATGTAAGCTATCGCAGTTTGATTGTCTGATTGAATCTGAACCGGTAAGCCGCGTAGGTGATGCGTCAAGCAGGACAGAACCAACCGAATAGCTCTCAGCTCCAAGACATTGATGGGGGTGTGAGCCTCCAGAGGACCCCACAGCCCCTTGAACTGATGCATCTTCCAAAAACCTCCCCAGCCCGACAGGCTGGCATCCGTGTAACCGTCTCCCAAAAAGGGGTCAGAAAGGATCTGCCCCTCATCAGATTGCTTGGTTCCAGCCACCACTGAAGGGACTGCCGAACCCGGGGAGACATCATGAATGACTGATCCAATGAATGCAGACATCTGTCCCAGGCCAACAATAGATGGAGCTGGAGCGACCTCATGTGGAACTGAGCAAAGGGAACTGCCTCGAAGGAAGCCACCATCAATCCCACCAGTCTCATCCCTAGCCGGATAGAAGGACGAAGATTGGACAGGAGAAGAAGCATAAGATCCTGAATCATCTGCACCTTGGACTGAGGAAGGAAAACCCTGGTCCGAATGGTATCCAGATTCATGCCCAGAAACGAGATCTCCCTTGAGGTGGAGAGAGAGAAGACTTGGGATGGTTGATCACCCAGCCGAACCTCTCCAGCGTCGCCACCACCATACCTGGTGTCCAGTTCTGCCTGACAGAGAGGATGCCGTAATGAGGAGGTCGTCCAAATACGGAACAATGTGAATGCCCTGGGCTCTGAGAAGGGCCATTATGCCCGCCACCACCTTGGTGAACACCCTTGGTGCCGAAGTCAACCCGAAAGGGAGGACCACAAACTGAAAATGCTGATCTCCCACCACAAACCTGAGAAATCTCTGGTGTGCTGGGTAGATTGGTACATGAAGGTAAGCATCCTGGATGTCATGAAATCCCCCTGACGAAGGGAATTGATGACTGAGCACAGAGTCTCCATGCGGAACGTCTTGGTTCTGATGAACCTGTTGAGAAGCTTCAAATCCAGAATGGGTCTTATGGATCCATCCTTTTTGGGAACCGTGAAGAGGTTGGAATAATAGCCCCGGCCTCTCACTGAGAAAAGCACCGGGCATATGACATCCATGACCAGAAGATTCTTTACAGCCAACAGGAGCCCCTGCGCAGCCCGGGGATCCGAGACCTTAGGAATCTGGGAGGAGGCCGGTACTCGAACTCCAGTTTGTACCCGGAAGAGACCACTTCCAAGATTCATTTGTCTGTGACCTCCTGGGCCCAGACCAGGAAGAAGTGCCGCAGCCGTCCCCCCACCCGCAAGGGTGAGGGCGTCCCCTGATTGTTGAGCTGTCTTGGCAGCAGGCTTGGAACCCCAGTTAAGGCCTGGACGTGCACGTAATCTGCCTCTGTTCCAGGAATCACCTCTGAAATTAAAGTAAGCAAGGCCTCTGCCTGCTCTGCCACCACAAAAGGAAGGATTGAAGGAGCCTGGCCCCCAAAAGGGGCGACGCTGCTACTTACGCTAAGGTAACTTTCCACCTTTCGCCACTGAATCCAATTTATCTCCGAACAGCCTCATACCCAGGAAGGGTAGCGCTGCGAGTGATTTCTTAGCCACAATGTCAGCCGCCCACTGGCGTCCGAGGTTCTACTACACAAAATAATCGCGTCATCCTTAGCAGATAAAATAAAGGTCACAAATAATTTACACCGCTTAAGGGCTGTGAAATCATCACTGGCCGGGTTAAGCTGGGAACCACTCAACAGGCCCCTAACCACAGACCTGGTAGCCACAGTCACGAGCAACAAGGCACAAACAGGCCGCAAGGCTGAACCCACACTGGCAAAGGCATGGCATGCCATCTGATCAAAGCGTTTGTCCTTGCCATCTTTAAGAGTGGCGGCGTCTGGAGAATGTACAACGGAGGTGTTGGACAATCCCAGAACGGGCGCATCGACCTCGGGAGGGAACGACCAGGGCTTCACCGCGTCCACCGGGAAGGGATACTTCCTATCCCATCCCTTAGGAACACCGGAGAGACTGCTAGGCCTCTCCCATTCCTAAAGAATCATGCAATCAAAATGATTCTAATTTGGAACTCCAAGCGGGGTTTAGAAGTCCCCAAAAAATCCCCCTTCTGCGGGGGGGTCTCCGCTGGCGGAGAAATATCCAGTACCTCAAATAGATGGGCCAGGATCTTGGGGGTATCCACGGCATCCCCGAGAGCCTGCCCAGTATCAGTATCCAAAAAACTGCTGATCCTTAGCATCAGATTCCTCAAACAATTCCCCCTCCTCGAGTGGGGAATAATCAGACCAGTCAAGGGAATCATAGTGACCAAAATCCAGTACTGGCACGGCCGGCGACAGATGCCTTCTCTTAGCTGGGGCCTTTCTGGCCGCAGAGCTAGAAATCAACTTTTCGATGTTGGCCAGCCTAGCTCAAACATCAGCTTGCGACTCCCCGCTAATGACAGCGTCACTTGGGGTACGGATAAGGCAGGGTGGGGTAGGTAATGAGGCCGGCGGCATGGACCAGACTGCCGTGTAATGGCCTGCTGTGCACATGGAATACAAATAAACACATTATCCCCCACAAGGGATGCCCCACAAACCCCACACTGCCGGGGTTGCCCCGAAGGGAGCCCGAGCCCGGTAACCTGGGAAGCCTCCATATGGTGATTTTTTATGGTAGTCGCAATGGCCAGTGGGAATTACGCCAGTAAGCTACACGGGATGCCCCTTAACGTCCATTAGTGGGAGGATTTGTAAAGCCCATATTTGAGTGAGGGACCTAAGGACCGGGAGAACCCCCTTTTAACTATCAAGGAAGGTAATCCCCCTAGATGACATAATAAAAAAGGGTACCATAAGCAGGAAGTCATGACAGCAATCATACATCCAGATATAATCACAGTCACACAATATATCTGTATAACCTTAAAGTATATGTCAAGGATAAAGCAGCATACAAGGCACCACAATAGAAATACGATTATGCATAACAAAAAAGGCAGATAATAGAACGAGCCCCGCAGGGCACTCACAGTTAGGATGCAAGATGGCGACCGGACACCCAGCAGCATCAGCCAGGCCAGGGGAAGAGAAGTAGGGTGGGCCAGCGCGGATCACGCGCTGCGCGTGGCCCCGCCCCTCCTGCTGGGAAGAGTAACCGCCATTGCTGGGAACCTCCATGGGCGCCAAAAGAAAGGGGGGCAGGCCGCATCAGCACGCCGAGTGCCCTGCCCCACCCCCTCTCCTGACTAACATGAGAAGCAAAAAACATGGCCGCGCTCCGACAAGGTTGCGGAGACGCGGCGCAGCAACAAGTGAAGCAAACAGCCACACGCACCACACACACACACACATACACTCATACCACATTGACAGCTAATTGGCCAGGCAAAGTCTGAGGTAAAAAATTGGAGGGACATGCGCCCCCCCCCCCGATCCAGGGACAGGGAGCAACGGGTGGGGGAAGTCCCAAGCCACCTAATGCAGCGCAGGGAAAATGACGGACAGGGCATCCCAAACCAGGATCCCGAACCTGGTATCCGCCTACCCCTTGGAGGGGGTCTCATGGAGGAGCATGGCTCCAAGCTATCACAGCACTAAGGTGTATCCTACCTTCACCCAGACCAACAGCCAGGGCTGGGAGGCATAGGGGCTTAATAAAAAACAAGGTCCGGGCAGAAATAGGGAAATAAAAATACCATTTTGTGAGTACTCACCTGAAAAATGGATATTGTCAGTGTGCCACACACCCCGCTTCCCCTTTAATTCTTACGATCGGGTTACTCCACCAGCAGGTGGCGACGTGCAGGGAGAAGTCTTGAAAACGAG
Source organism: Gastrophryne carolinensis (assembly GCA_027917425.1). Taxonomy (NCBI): domain Eukaryota; kingdom Metazoa; phylum Chordata; class Amphibia; order Anura; family Microhylidae; genus Gastrophryne; species Gastrophryne carolinensis. The sequence continues at coordinate 100,819,143 of CM051241.1, forward strand.
CCCCTTCCGGCCTATATATACCTGGGACCTCCCACTGAATCACCAGTTATTTAAAAAGCAGAAAGACAAGGTACCAGGAAATCCAACGGTAACCTCAAAATAAAGAAAAGCTTCACCATATAAAGGATCCAGAATACCAAAAAGGGCGGGTGAAGCGGGGTGTGTGGCACACCGACAACATCCATCCCTCAGGTGAGCACTCACAAAATGGCACCATTCTCAGTGTGCCACACACCCCGCTTCCCCTTTAATTCTTACGATCGGGACATCCAAAAGCAATGTCCACAAGGGATATCCAAAGGCAAGGTGAAGCATAACTTAAATGACTGCAGTCTGCAGAACTTTGCAGCCAAACACAGCATCCGCTGAGGCCCGCACATCAACCTTGTAAAACTTAGAAAAAGTATGAACAGAAGACCAAGTAGCGGCCTTACAAACTTGTTCAACAGAAGCTTGGTGCTGAAAAGCCCAAGACGCTCCAATGGCGCGAGTAGAAGGAGCAGTGATATGAAAAGGGGGAATTTTCCCCTTAGCAGAATAGGCCGCAATAATGGCCTGACGTATCCATTTGCTAATGGAAGATTTGGCCGGCGCCAAACCCTTCCTAGGCCCACAGGGCACAACAAAAAAGGCATCAGTTTTACGAAAAGGAGAAGAAGTAATAATCAAATAGTACTTAACACAGCGTACTACATCCAAACAATGCAAAACCCTCTCCTTGTCATTCTTAGGCTTAGGACACAGGGAGGGAAGAACAATATCTTGGTTCAAATGAAAAGCAGAAACAACCTTAGGAAGAAAGTCTGGTTTGAACCGAAAGACCACTTTGTCCTGATGCCTCTCAAAGTAGGGCGCCTGGATAGACAAGGCCGCCAACACCAAGACACGCCGAACCGAAGTGATAGCTACCAAGAAGACAATCTTCTGAGTCAGGGTAGACAACGCAATATCTTGCAAAGGCTCAAAAGGAGGAGCCTGAAGAGCAGAAAGAACCAAATTCAAGTCCCAAACAGGGAGTAATGGTTTCCTGGGAGGCCGCACATGCGTAACCCCCTGGAAAAAAAGTTTTAACTAAGGGATGAAGCGCAAAACGCTTCTGAAAAAAGATAGATAAGGCAGAAACCTGCCCTTTCAAAGTACTCAGCTGAAGACCAGAGTCCAGCCCAGATTGTAAAAACTCCAGAATTCTGGAGACCGAAAAGACCCTACAAGGAAAAGGTCTAACCTCACACCAAGTGATATAGGTTTTCCAAGTCCTATAGTAGGTGATAGAAGACCTCTTTTGGGCACCGATCATAGTCTTAATAACCGAGTCAGAAAGACCCTCCTCCTTCAAGATGGAGGTCTCAGCGGCCAAGCCATCAAAACCAGCGTTGGTAAACTGGGGTAAGACAGCCGACCCTGAGCGAGTGGACCGGACCGAAGAGGCAGAATGAGCTGATTTACTGTCAGCCAAACAATGTCTGCGCACCACACTCGTCTTGGCCGTCTTGGGGCCACGAGAATGGCGGACACCCTTTCCAGAACCAGCTTCCGTACCACCCAGCCTAGCATGGGTATCAGGAAACAGGTACAGAAAACCCGGGTTTCCCCGGCTCAGGGATATGGCTTCCGCCGCCAGAGCCAGAGGATCCTGGGAGGGAGACACAAAGATCGGGAGCCTGCAATTGTGACGAAAGGGAAACAGGACCCCCTCCGGTGTCCCCCACCGGAGCGGACTACAGACTGCCGAGAGACAAGGAACATGTGCCTTCGCCCAGGTCAGGATCAGGGACTCCACTCTGAGGGCAACCAGACTGCAAGTCCCTCCCTGATGATTGAAGTAAGCAACCGTTGCTTGACTGTCCGAGTGTAGCTGACCCAGAAGGCCCAGACCATGATAGGACACAAGAGCAAGAACCAGACGGAAGGCTCTCAGCACCAGAACAGACGGCCGAGGATTGGAAAGAGGGACCCAAGCCAACTCCTGAATCAGACAAATTTTGGACTGAGTGAGCAACACCCTGTGTTGACCGGAATCCGACCGCATTCCCAGAAAGGACACCACCCTGGCTAAAGCAAGAGGGGACCTGGGAAGTTTGAAAAACTTCAGATGCAGGACGGGGCAAGCTGACCCGTCCTTCTAGGGGACTGCAAAGAGAATGGTGTAAAAATCGAGGCCCACCTCGATGACCGCCATTTCCAGGAAAAACCGTGAAGGAGGGCGAGACTCAAACTCCGGTTTGTAACCGGGCGACACCACCTCCCTACCTGTCCGGAGACTCCTGGCCTTAAACCAGGGAGAAGTGTCGCAATTTTCCCCCCACCCGCACGGGTGAGGGCAGCCCCACATTGCTGAGCGGGCTTAGCAGTAGGTTTGGGCTTGGCGCCCCAGGACTGACCGGGGCGGCCACGACCTCTTCCCCGGGACCAACCTACAGCCCCGGTAACGGGAAGGGAAGCCCCTCTGCCCGCTCTGGCTCCTCGAAAGGAGGGACTAAAGGAACTCGCACCCCTAAAGGAGTGACAAGGTTTCTTGAATTGAGGCAACTTACCATCCTTGGTAACAGCATCCAATTTCTCGCCAAAAAGGCGTAAACCTAATAAGGGTAGCGCTGTAAGCGCCCGTTTAGAGTTAAGGTCCGCCGTCCACTGGCGCAGCCATATAGACCGACGAATAGCCACCAGCAATGCCGCTGTCCTGCTACTCGTCGCAAGAGCATCGTCCTGAGCAGTCAGGGCAAAAGAAACAAACGACTCACACTGCTTGAGAGAGCTAAACATATCACAAGCGGGATCAAGATCTGCGAGCAGATCCCTAATAATGGATCTAACGGCCAGCAGAAGAAGTGCCGAAGCACAAATTGGCCATAGTGTCGACCCGGCACTGATAAAACCATGGCGGGCCAATTGATCAACCTGACGATCCTCACCATCCTTAATGGTAGTGGTACCAGAAAGGTGCAACGCAGCCGGGCCGGTCAACCCCAACACCGGGGTATCGACTTCGGGGGGTACTGACCAAAGCTTCCCAAGTCCTCCGGAAAGGGATAACGCTTATCCCAATTAGGAGGAGTTCCAGCCAGGCGCGTGGGTTGTTCCCATTCTTTAAGGGCAAGCTTCTCAAAGTGCTGTTGCCTGGGAAACACCAAACGCGGCTGGGGTACATCAAACAGCTCACCCTTTGGCAGAGGGACCACCGCAGGCGGATCCAAGGCCAAAACTTTAAACATTTGAGCCAAAATGGAAGGAGTGTCAAGGGACACCCCCACAGCCTGATCACCAGCAGTGTCAACCAATAGCTGGCCTGCAGGCTCATCCGACTCCTCAAGGAGTTCCCCCTCCTCATCAGGGGGACAATCGGAATAGTCCAAAAATTCAGGTACCTCACCCTCCGAGGCAAGCACTGACGGAGAAAGGTGCTTCCGCTTAGCCGTAGCCTTCTGAGCCACTGAAGCGGAGATCATTTTCTCGAGGTTGGCCAACCGCGCATGCACCTCGGAATGCGAATCCCCATTTTTGACAGTGTCACACGGGGTCCGGACTAGGTTGGGGGGGATAGGAGATGACGGAAGTTGCGAGGAGCCAGAAGCCGGAGCAACAGACTGGCGCGCAATGTTCTGCTGAGCACATGGAACGCATAATATGACATCATCGCCTGGGAGCGGAACCCCACAACCCCCACACAACCTGGATAGCCCCGGGGAGCCATTTCCGGTAACATTGGAAGCCTCCATATGGTGAATTTGTGGTATTCGCAACAACCCAGGGTTTACGCATTAAGCAACCGGGGATGCCCCTTTGTAATTAAAGTCCCGGAAGTGGGAGGATTTTAATTTTTTTTTTTTTTAAACCTAGGAAAATCCCAATTTAGAGACTAAGACTAGCCAGGTATAACAGACCGGGACAGCCTGCAGTGAGGGAATCCCAGAATCTGTGGGGGAAAAGAGACCACAGTCAGTCCCCCAGCCACAATCATACATAACCAATAAGGCAAACATATATGGCAAGCTTAAACATCTTGAATATACATGACACATGTAATTTCAAGGCAAAGCAGAGTGCAAAAAATCAGAGTACATACCGGTATGAATACATGCCCATACACATAATATATATATATATATATATATTATATATATATATATATATACATACACATACATATCAGAATGGTAATGTGCACTATCGCAGCCACTGGAGCACATATCCCACCTATGTGATAAAATAAGTCAACCTATAAGAAGGATGACATAAACAATATCCCCCATAAGTAGAAATGCCCGAGGGAGAAAACGCTGCACAAGCAGCACATAGCATAAGAACGGCCCCACGTGCGCAATGGTGGGGCCGTTTACCTGTGAAGTTTCTGCCACATAGAAGCTCTTCCCCCACCGGCTGCAGCGTCCAGGTCTCTAATGAGACCAGGGAAGCGAAGGGCGGGCCCGGAGACAGCGCATCCCGGCCACGCCCCCTTTACACGCAGAGCGAGGCTGCAGAGAGCGCGGCCCCGCCCCCTAGTGACGCGGCTCGCCATTGGACGAGAGGGAAATACAAAAACGTGCAGTAAAAAACAGGCCCCAGCAGCCCCAGCCACGCGCTGACACTGAAAACTACCAAGACCTTTCACAGTAAAAGTAAAGCACTCATGCACACTACACCCCCCTTAGTGAAGGGAGAAGGCCGAGCAGGAGAAGGTGACCTAAAGGGAACACCGGGACAGGGGCATCCCAAATCCGGATCACCAGCCGGATAGCCGCATTGCCCCACAAGTGGGGTCGAGCGGAGGAGATAAGATCCTAGGCACCTAAAGTGCCATCTACCTTTGCCCAGCCCGCAGCCTAGGCTGGGAGGCTTCCATCTAACTAGGCATAATAAACACACTAGAACTGGGCAGAAATAGACCAAAAGGGGATGCCGGATTTTACCCCGGCTACCTGCAAGCAGGAGACTTCATTCTTCTGTCTTGTCGATTCATGCAGAGAGAAAAAAAATGGTGATTCAGTGGGAGGTCCCAGGTATATATAGGCCGGAAGGGGCTGGTTTTCAAGACTTCTCCCTGCACGTCGCCACCTGCTGGTGGAGTAACCCGATCGTAAGAATTAAAGGGGAAGCAGGGTGTGTGGCACACTGAGAATATGGCCCGGTGTAAACCCGGCTTACCTGCAAGGAGGAGACAGCCATCTTCTGACTTGCTCGCCGTCTGCAGAGACAATTACTGGGGAATGTGTGGGAGGTCCCAGGTATTTATGGACCGGAAGGGGCTTCTTTTTTTCCTGTCATCTCTGCAAAGTTCGCCCTCTGCTGGCCGTTATGGAAGCGGGGTGTGTGACATACTTGGAATAATGGCGTCCAGCCCAGTCAGCAGTCTGAGAGGAAGAGAGAGGGAGAAGAAGGGGCGGGCCAGCGCGGATAGCGCGGCGCGCCTGGCCTCGCCCCCCCTCCCTCACAACCAGCAACGCGGTTCCCAGCCGGAGGCTGGGCTCTGCAATGGCGCCAAGGCAGGAGGGGGGTGACCCGCAGCAACGAGCGGTTGCCCGGCCCCGCCCCCTCACCAACGCAGCCTGATGGGAAGAAGTTACCCTCAGCAGATATCATCAGAAAGAAAAATGGTGTCCTGTAACGTGTAGCACCGCAAGCACACATAACACACACACACACATGAAAGGAAGGAGGATAAAGCACATTCTCCCCCCCCCCCCCCATGGAGGGTTAACAGAGGGGCCCGGAAGGGGGGAAATCCCACACCCTGGGTGTAAGGGACATAGCAATAGGGACAGGGCATCCCAAACCGGGATCACCAACCCGGATACCGCCTACCCCCTTATATGGGGTCTCACGGGGGAGCATGGCTCCCTAAACACCTATTAAGGTGATGCCTACCCTTACCCGGACCTGCAGCCAAGGCTGGGAGGCTGGTATTGGGCTTAATGTAAAAGGTCCGGGCAGAAATAGGGCAAAGAATGGCCGGTTGTAAGCCCGGCTTACCTGCAAGGAAGAGCAGCATACATCTTCTGACTTGCTCGCCGTCCTGCAGAGAAGGAACTGGGGAATGAGTGGGAGGTCCCAGGTATTTATGGACCGGGAGGGGCTTCTTTTTTGCTTTCATCTCTGCAGAAGTTTGCCCTCTGCTGGACCATAACCCATATGTCATGAATATTGTAAGCGGGGTGTGTGACATACTTGGAATATCATCTTCCCAGCATCTACTGCATGTTATGAGTCTTTAAACATCCAACAGCCTGCAAACAGGAAGTGTTCTCTGACTGGGTCACTCTGCATATGCACAGCTATAACCCCGCCCCCTGTACTTCATGCCACTCTCCTCTCTTCATGCCACTCTCCTCTCTATGTGATGCTTCTGAGTCAAGATGGCGGTGCCCGTATCTCAGAGTCCTGAACAGCCCAGGGGGGGAAAGAATAATAAGTAAGTGACTAAAAACTTAACAAAACTATTCCCCAGCATCTAAAATTAATATATTTTAAGGGTTTGGGCTTCATTAAATGATGCTGAAGGTCCGGTTTAAATGGTAGGGTCTAGCAGACATAGAAGAGTGCTGGCTTACCCACTGACTTTCCTGCAAATACAGGTAAGCTGGCACACTCCACCCCCCCCCCCCCGTCTAACTCACTGACACACACACACACACACACACACACACACACACACACACACACACACACACCGTGAGCAACACAGGATTGGTCCGCAAGCCATCAAACCAGGGAATAGACTGCCAGAACAATTCTGGAGACAAGCTGGAGCTCTTTCAAGGAGAAGGAACAGGTAGGTATATAAGTAGAACAAGCAAAGGTTAAAGTGGACCAAAACCCAGCATGATCGGCCCAAGAATCTATACGATTCTAGGCCCGATTGATTCCCTCCCCCGCCCCATTCACTTACATTGCTTCCCGGTCCAATGCTGCATGCGCGAGCCGCGGCTGCATCCCTGCTATCCCTCTAGCAGGGCTCCCTATTAGAGGGAAGCGGGGGATGCGGACGCTGATTGGACGAGTGGCCACGCATGTGCCGTAGAACGTGAAGGGTTGAGTTGCCGATCGGGGTGGCCCAGGGGAAGGGACCAAACCCCAGGATAGTCAAAATCCTAGGCTTTGGTCCACTTTAAGGCACAGGTTCAGATGGAGTAACAGGCCAGGGGGCACATGAGTGAAAACTTAAATGCCTAAGAGGGATTCTGACCAAAACTCTTTAATGCTGAATATTTTTGCAAAAGTCATTCTGGATTGAGAATTACCAACCGTGTGATTAGTGACGCGCTGTCAAAAAATCTAAAGCTCCATCCAGTTGCCTTGACATATTACTACAGAGGAAGAAGCAGCAGATGCATTAAGTATGCAAATTGAAGCAAGAAATGGATTTCAGCGCCGCTCTACGTGTCCAACGCTGTGAATCACAGGCACGAGCTGATGTATGGAGGCAGCTGGAATCAGGTCACGATGCAGATTAACGCTTTGTGGGGATACCAGGTGGGTAGGTGCAGGTGGCGCCTGCTATTTTAAAATGGACTAAAACTGCCAGCCACAAATTCAAAATTAATTCTGTTTGATTTTTTAAATTGTTCCTACATTTTCTTCACTCTCAGTTCCTTTAGATTTTATTTCCAGAAAGACTAAATAAAAATGCAGAAACGTGACAGGTTTCCAGACACACCTGCTGGCTGAGGTTAACCCACAAGTATTTAAATCCCCGATGACGTGGAACAGAAGATGAGAGAAAAAACGATTATACTTACCTGACCACCCACAGACTCCATCCCTTAGAGTCATGTTGACTGAATTGGTCCTTTCTCCCTTCATCCTTCAGGACAAACACAGAGAGAGGCCCCGCCCCTTCTTCCCAGTCCTCAGTTTTTGGGTCTCCTCTCCAGGAAAATGACGGGACCCAGGAATCGTCCCTTTTGTTATTTTTCGTTATTTTCATACCCAGGAGTCCCTGGGGCACCATTGGCCACCTGCTGATGCACTCTGGTATGGATCCGGTGGTGGGCAGCGGTCCAGTCAGTCATCCAGTTGGCACTAGGGGTACTGTAGATTGCCATCTTTCTACCTCTGCAACACTGTCTGAGTCCCCCCTAGAAATGCATCTGAAAGGATCTTTAAAGGAAACTCTGGAGCAGAACCCAGCTCTCACAGTCTGAATGGGTGCTAAATCAGGAAGTCTTCCTCCAGATAGCTTAAAGGTGGGGATCCCCTCAGATAGGTTTGTTTTCCATGACAGTGAATACAATGTGCCAGACATTTTTCTGGGCATTGAGCACTGGGGGTGGATGCCCTGGCCCAAACCTGGAGCTTCTCTCTGGCCTACCCCTTTTCACCCCCCCCCCCCCCCCCTTCGACTTCTAATTCAGAAATACTGCAGAAGAACAAGCTAAATTTAAACTGGACCTTAAGCATCATTTTATGAAAAGCCCAAATCCCTAAAAAAATGATTCCCCAGTATGTAAAATTAATTTATTTTACAGTTTTAGTATAATTAGTATATTTTTTAACTGTGTCCCCCTGAAACCTCCCCAGCTCGCACAGAACAACTCGTCTCTCCCCGGTCCTATAAAGAAAACCAAAGAGAGTGGGTTCTCAGAAAAATTATACCAAGCCCCCCCCCCCCACAACGCCAAAAAAAAAAGCACGGAGAGGGTGAGGCGTCGCACACATTCAGAGAGATAATTAACAATAAAAGTTTATTAACCTTCAGCATCATTTAATGAAACGCCCAAACCCTTAAACAATTCCCCTAAAATTTTTAGTCACTTACTTAGTGACTTACTTATTACTTATTCTTTCCCCCACTGGCTGCAACTCTGTTCAGCACTCTAGGATACGGGCTTCACCATCTTGGCTCAGTAGCATCACATACTGAGGAAAGGAGAGGGTCAAAAGTGTGGGGGTGCAGGGTTATAGTTGTGCTTTGCACAGACAAAGTAGAACTGGGGTCAGGAAAAGGTCAGCAATCCCAGAATGCAGAGCAGCACAGTCAGAAGACACTTCCTGTTTGCAGGCAGCCTGACACTCCATGTGCCGCCATTTTGGATATTTAAAGGCTCAGGAAAAAATCAGAAAATGCAGTAAATGAAGGTAGGATGATTTTTAATGTGGGCAATCTGTATGTACAGGGTGGGGGGAACATATAAGATAGGCTCTTATTCAGAATGAACATACACTGACTAGACATATTAACAACACAAACACATTGGGCGGTGGCACACAAAAGAGTCTCTAATGTTAAAGTTAATAATAAATTAGTCAACTGGGCTTGCAATGGCCCTAACTGACCCACTGACAAGCTAAAATGGCGCATGCATGGGCTTTCATCCAATCAAAACTGTTTGCCGCGCATATTGAATGTTTGGCAAATGGCTCTTGTTTATGGTAATTGGAGTGAGTGGCCACATACCCCGCAGCACGCACACTCTCGTCCCCGGGAATTGTTTATAACTCCAGTGCCTTGAGGATTTATTTCTGCTTTACAGACAAACACTGGCATTATTTTCCATTTCTGGAGTCTAAAAGACTCCAGGGCTAGCCGATCCCCTTTCCCTGGGGCACCTAGGTTTGGGATACCCCGCTGTGTGAAACCTCGGCAAAAGAAGAGCAAACTCACCTAGTCTGTAGTCCTGCGTGGGCCATATCCCCATTAGTCAAGAGTGTCCCCTGCGCCAGGCATTTGTGAATGGGTGGTGCGGGTAAGCCGCACAGCTAGAGGGTGAGTAGGGGGTACAGCTGGGGGTGCACTCACACCATTCACTTTTTTGCTGCAATAGTGTCAGTGCGGCAAAGGGTAGCTGAATAGAGCAGAGTGCACCGATAGGCTGCCTGATCACCCACCCGCCCAGAAGGGTGAGTTTTACTGGCGATCTGTGCAGAAACACGCAGTTGGGAATCCCAAATCAGGACGCTCCTGTTAAACTGGACCTAAACCCAGGTGAGTGAAATAAAAAGGTAGAAAAATGAAAAATACAATTCTGTGATTACTCACCTGTAGAATTGGTATTATATGTATACAGCACGTCCTGTTCCAGAAGATATTCCTTACTCTTGGGTTATACATCCAGTAGATGGCGCTGGACTGCAGAAACAGAAAAGTGGCTCCTCCCGGCCCCATATATACCAGGGATCTCCCACAAATTCCCCAGTATTGAAAAGCAGTTAAAATGAAACCGGGAGAACTACAACCATTATAAAAAATTGAACAATCACCATAAAGAGGTAACTAAAAATAATGATAACAAGGGTGGGGTGGAACAGGACGTGCTGTATACATATAATACCAATTCTACAGGTGAGTAATCACAGAATTGTATTATTCCAAGTATATTCCTTAATCTTGGGACATCCAATAGCAGTGTCCGTAAGGTAGGGTGGGATCCCGAAAAGTAACAGCAGATGGTTTAAACCACTGCAGCCTGCAGAACTTTGCGGCCAAAAGCAGCGTCGGTTGAGACCCTAACATCAACCTTGTAAAACTTAGAAAAAGTATGAACACAAGACCAAGGGGCGGCCTTGCAAACTTGTTCAACAGAAGCCTGGTGCTGAAAAGCCCAAGAGGCACCAATAGCACGAGTAGAATGAGCAGTAAAGCAGAAGGGAGGCTCCTTCCCCTTAGCAGAGTAGGCCTGTATCACAGCCCGACGTATCCACTTGCTGATAGTGGACTTAGCCGGAGCCAGACCCTTCTTAGGTCCAGACAGGAGCACAAAGAGAGCGTCAGTCTTCCTGAAGTATTCAGTAGCCACCAAATAGAACTTCAGAGTCTTGACCACATCCAGAGAGTGTAAAACCCTCTCCTTAGAATTACTAGGATTAGGGCACAGAGAAGGCAAAACAATGTCCTGATTGAGATGAAAGGCAGAAACAACCTTAGGCAGAAAATCTGGCTTAAAACGAAACACCACCTTGTCCTGGTGTCTCTAAAAATAGGGAGGCTTGATGGAAAGCGCCGCCAACTCAGAAACACACCTCACAGAAGTGATAGCCACCAAAAAGACCACCTTAAGCATAAGAATGAACAAAGGGGCCCTTTGCAAGGGCTAGAAGGGAGACCCCTGCAGGGCAGATAAGACCAAGTTCAAGTCCCAGACTGGTAACATAGGCTTACGTGAGGGACGCACGTGAGTAACCCCCCTGGAAGAAGGTCTTGACCACGGGGATGCAGAGCAAAGGATCTTTGGAAAAAAATAGCCAAGGCAGAAACATGACCTTTCAGAGTACTGAGCTGAAGACCCAGATCCAAACAATGTTGCAGAAACTCCAGAATCCTAGGAACACACGACAGGGAAGAGAGTTAGACTCGCACCAGTCAATGTAAGTACGCCAAACCCTGTAGTAGATGGAAGAAGAGGACCTTTTCCTAGCCCTGATCATGGTATTTACAACCGAGGCAGGCAGCCCTTTTTCCATCAAGATGGAGGTTTCAACAGCCAGGCCGTCAAAGCCAGCGTTTGTAAATTGGGGTGGCGTAGGTGCCCCTGAGTGAGCAGATCTGGAACCTTGGGCAGGGCGTGATGAACTACTGCCAGCTGCACGATGTCTGTGAACCACACTCTTCTTGGCCAACAGGGGGCCACCAGTATGGCTGGCACCCTTTCCTGAGCTATCTTGCGCAGCACCCTGCCCAGCAAGGAAAATGGGGGAAACACATACAGGAGCTGAAACCCCATCCAGGACATTGCCAGGGCATCCATGGCCAAGGCCAGAGGATCCTAGGACAGAGAGACAAAGACTGGAAGCTTGTGATTGTGACGGGACGCAAACAGATCCACATCCGGCCAACCCCAGCGGTGGCACAGGGAGCGAAACACCCTGCTGCTGAGGGACCATTCTCCCCGACGAGAGGTCCCCCTGCTCAGAGAGTCTGCCTCCAGATTTTCCACCCCCGGGATGTACACAGCTGAGATGCAGGGAACATTCTCCTCCGCCCAAGACAGTATCAGGGACACTTCCTTGAGGGCCCTCTTGCTCCGGGTCCCTCCCTGATGATTGATGTAGGCAACTGCCGTCTGGTTGTTCGAGCGGACCTGAACAGCCCAACCCCGCAAGTGTGGGGTTAAGTGGGCGACAACCAACCTCATCACCCTCAATTCCAGAATGTTGATAGGGGCATGGGCCTCCTGAGGGCCCCACTTACCCTGGAATTTCAAGGATTCCCAGAAGCCCCCCCCAACCTGTCAGACTGGCATCTGTGGTGACCGTCTCCCAGCAAGGGGCCAGAAAGGATCTGCCCACCAACAGGTTCCTTGAGTCCAGCCACCACGATAGAGACCACCTGACCAGAGGGGACAGGAGAAACACCTGATCCAAGGACACAGGGTCCCGATCCCATACTAACAAGAGGTGAAGCTGAAGAGGCCTCATGTGAAATGGAGCATATGGAACCGCCTCGAAGCAGGACACCATCAGACCCACCAGCTGCATTCCTTGCCTGATGGATGGATGAGGACAAGACAGAAGGAGCTGAGCTTTCTCTTGAAGGACCTCCACCTTCTGCTGAGGAAGAAAGATCTTGACCCGAGATGAATCCAGAATCATGCCCAGAAAGGACTTCACCATGGAAGGAGACAGGGAAGATTTGGGGTGGTTGATCACCCGGCCGAATGACTCCAGTGTGGACACCACCCGCTGAGTGTCCAGCTCTGCCTGAGGGAAGGACTGAGAAGTGATAAGCATGTCGTCCAAGTAGGGAAGAATGCAAATGCCCTGAGATCTCAGCAGAGCCATCCTGCTAGCACCTTGGTGAATACCCTGGGAGCAGAGGTGAGACCGAAGGGCAAAGCCACAAATTGGTAGTGCTGATCCTCCAGAGCGAACCTGAGGAATCTCTGATGACCTGGAAAGATAGGTACGTGAAGGTAAGCATCCTTGATGTCTACAGAGGTCATGAAGTCCCCTGGGCGTAGGAAATTCACAGCTGAGCGCAGAGTCTCCATGCGAAAGTGTCTGAATCTGACAAATTTGTTGAGGAGCTTCAAATCCAGGATGGACCCATCTTTTTTGGGGACAATGAAAAGATTGGAATAATTACCTTTGCCCCTTTCCCTCAAGGGCACTCGGCAGATGACACCTAGATCTAGAAGGCCTTGGACAGCCAGGGACAGACTCCGAGCTGACAGGGGGTTTTGAGCTAACCGAGATTTGATGAATTTTGGGGACGGCCAGGCTGCAAACTATCTTGTAACCGGGAGGATACTACCTCCTGAATCCACCGGTCATGGCGCCTCCAGACATGAGCCAAGAGCCAAAGCCGTCCCCCCACCCGGATGGGTGAGGGCGCCCCTTCATGCCTGAGGGGGCTTGGGGGAGGACTTAGGCTTGGGACCCCAGGAGGGGCCAGGGCGGCCATGTCCTCTGCCCCTGCCCCAAAAAGCTCCTCGTCCAATTCTGGAGCCCCTGAGGGAAGGAGAAAAGGCACCTGAACCCCGAAAGGACCGGGGCTGCCTTCTACGCTGAGGCAACTTGCCTCCCTTAGCAAACAAGTCCAGACGTTCACCAAAGAGGCGCAGCCCCTTGAAGGGAAACCCAGTGAGAGCATTCTTAGCAGCGTTGTTAGCAGCGTTGTCAGCTGCCCAGTGGCGCAGCCAGACCGCCACCAACAAGGCAGATGCCCTGCCACACATTCTAATGGTATCATCCAAGGCAGAGAGAACATATGCAACAAATTCCTCACGACGCAGAAGAGCTCTATACTCTTCACTACTTGCATCATCAGCCCCATCTAAGAGACCCCTGAGCAGGCTTTTAATAGCAACAGCCGTAATGGCAGAGGCACAGACCAGACCAGGCGCAGCGCGGTTCCCACACAGGCAAAGGCATGGCAAGCCAGCTGATCAATGCGCCTGTCCTACCCATCCCTCAGTGTAGTCAGGGGAATGCATGACGGATGTGTTTGACAACCCCAGAACTGGTTCATCCACCTTGGGAGGACATGACCACCGTTTAACCATTTCAGCAGGAAAGGGATACCGCTTATCCCAACTCTTTGGCACCCCGGGGAGCCGGCTAGGCTGTTCCCACTCCTTGAGCACCAGATTATTAAAATGAGTTTGTTCAGGAAACTCCAAGGGTGGTTTAACAGTATGAAACAGCTCCTCCTGCTGCCGCGGAGCCACAGCAGGAGGAGAGATACAGAGTACTTAAAAAATGTGAGCTAAGAGCCTGTCAGTATCATATGAAGCCCATGGGTCAGACCCAGAATCGGCATCATACACCCTAGATTGTTCCTCAGATGAATCCGAGTCAGAAAATAAATTCCCCCTCTTCCAAGGGGGTAATAACCGGTAATGTTAAAAAATTCCTCAGCCTCCATAGGAAAGAGGGAAACACCAGGTGATAAATGCCGCTTCTTAGCAGAAGCCTTACGCGGGCCAGAGCCAGCAATATGTCTCTCAATGCTGGCCACCTGAGCAGCCAAATCAGCTTGAGACTCCCCACTGGTATGCACCTCACTAGGAGTCTGATGTAAGTGTGGGCGGGTAGGCGAAGCCAGATGGAGCGCAGGCCCAGCCGCCGGTAACCCAGACTGCAGCGCAAGCGTCTGCTGGGCGCAGGGTACACACACCCTGACATCATCACTTTTAGGGGATACCCCACACGCCACACACAGCCGGGTTTGTCCCGAAGGAACCCCAAAGCACATTATCCTGAGAAGCCTCCATATGGTGATTATTGTGGCACAATAGGCCAATTGGAATTGATGCCAATAAGGCTACCCGGGAAGTCCCAATAGCCCGCTAGGGAAGTGGGAGATATACAATACAATAGCCCTCCAATAGGGAGTTAACGCTAAATAGAGGGGATAGGACCGGGAGAAACCACAAAAAAGTTTGACCCGCCTGCAAGACATAAAGCAAAGAATTCGTAAGCATAATACAATGAAAAGTAAAGAAAAGCCAGCTCACAGGGGCACTTACGGACTGCGATAGGGAGACACCAGACACACAGCACAGGAGCTCCAAAATGGCGCCTGCATAAACCTCGAGGTCATCCGCAAGGCCCGCCCCCCTCGAAGAGCACGAAAACGCACCCCCGTGACAAGGTCAGCCAATGACGGCACAGCAGCACCTGAGGCCGCCGTCCGCAGAGCGGAGTACAAGCGCGTGGCGGCGGCAATAGAAAAACCAGTGCAACCAATGCAAAAAACGTAGCAAAAAACACATAGTAATATATATATATACCCCCCCCCCCCCCCCCGGGATCTACCCAGGGGGAGCGAAGGGGAAGCAGCGGACCTAAGAGGAGCCTAACTGAGGGGACAGGGGGCGAGGGGCAAACAGCCGCGGGAGGGGCATCCCATAAGGCTCACCACGGGCCTGTACCGCCTACCCTTTGGTGGGGGACTGCGGTTGAAACAGCGCTCCTTAGCACCTAGCAGCGGTGCTGCCTACCATCACCCGACCAGCGCAGCCTAAGCTGGGAGGCAGAGAAAGGAACGGGTGGGAATAGTCCTACAGGGCTGCAGGCTAATAAGCCCCGCTCACCTGCGAGTAGAAAGAGCCATATTCTAGTCATCGCAGCCCAGACTGCAATGAAGAACTGGGGAAATTAGTGGGAGGTCCCTGGTATATATGGGGCCGGGAGGAGCCACTTTTCTGTCTCTGCAGTCCAGCTCCATCTACTGGATGTATAACCCAAGAGTAAGGAATATCTTCTGGAACAGGACGTGCTGTATACTTAGAATATACATTTCAAATGCAGGATTGTCATTTTTGCCTTCAATGGTCCCTTATTATGTAACCTTGACATTTTGTTGACTCCAAGAACATCATAAGGATAATTGCGTTGGTTCCTAGTTGTGTTGTGTTGGTCCCACTTGGGCAATACTTTGATGTTGATGTGACCCTACCTCCTTATGAAAGGGGCTGGTACAAGCTCAAGGCTTCATATAATTTCATATAGAGATTTGTTGGGCATAGGCAGGTCCCAAATATACCACATTAGCCTTTGACCCCACCTCAATCAATAGAGAATTCAGGGTATTTTAGTCTTTGTGAAGGAACGATCCAACTTAAGTGTAGAAAACTCACATATACAAGTCTGGAGTTCCCCTTTATTTCCCCCTGTTATAAAAGCACATGTCCTTATCTCTTCAGGAAGGGGAATTAGCCTTTATGGGTTGAACAGCGCAGATCACAGACCCCCCCTGCTGATTGCCACACCTTCAGCCTGAGAAGACTCCACTTGGTCTTCAGCTAGCTGGACCCCTGGCTGTGAATTTGTCACATCAAAGATGAGGGCTGCAGACATCCGGCACCAACACAAATCGGACCATAGCTGCGCCCCCATGCGTCCCAGCACTAAACCAGGTACAGAATCAGAAACGGCTCACAAAACCGCACGTTTTCCTTTGTCGCCAAGCCCGGTGAAACCTAGGAAAAGCCCAATCGTGTGGTGCCGTATCCAAAGCCCTAAAGGGCTTTAGGGGCGAAAGCACGCTCCAGTGGAGGGGGTGGAGGGTTGACACCTGCTTAAAAGTAAGCCAAGGGGATGAGAACGGGGTCACTTATCTGGAGAGGTCACAATTCACACGTGCTGAAGGTGTTCACCTACACAGCTTGCAACTTACCTCTTGTGGGAGCCCCATCACTACTACTCTGCAAACTGCATATTAAGGTAACTGACTATTGTTTCTCTGTGTAACTCACTTTATCCTGTAACCGTCTCAGAACAGCATTTTGTATCGTCTGTATCATTTCATTTTCCATCATAGCTAAATGTTTGTTATCACTGCCTAGTGTGCTTATAGCATTAAAACTTAAATTTTAACTTGAGCGATCTGTTTGCCTTAAGCCAAGAATCTGTGTGTCCGCAGGCTTTGGGCCTGGTATTCCTGATAGGACTCGGACAAGGGTTTCCTTGAGAACGCGGTCTGTGTGTCCGGAGGTCCCTGGTTTATCGTTGGATCACGTGACCCGCGGTTCCCTGACAGTCTTAAAAAATGTCATACATTTATTAGTAATATTACTAAAATAAGATCATAGGCAATATACACTTAAGACAACAAAAATTCATATACCATATTAAAATCTATCTGGATAGAGATCCACTATACCATATAAATAATGATGAACGACACTGAAGAAGCCACATAGGCAAAACTAATACGCTAGGGGTGCGAATTGGAAAGAATCTGGCTATAATCGATACATCCCGATTCTGTCTCAAAGACGATATATCACGATTTTTTTAAATTACATTTTTTTCTTATTAAAAAATACAATGACATAGGGCCCCCCCTACCCAGCATAACCAGCCTGGGACCAGCTATGCAGGGCTTGTAGAACAGGGCACAGGGGCCAGCTTTGATGGCCCCCCACCCAGCTGGCAACAAGCCCACATAGCTTCCCCCTGAGCTTTGGGGAGGCAGGTAATTGGGGAGCTGGGGGTTAATAGTAAGTCACCCGCTAGCTGCAGGTGACTTGCCAGGCCCCAGCCCTGTGAACTGGCACAGGGGTCTCATGGACCCGTTACGAGTTCACACAGGGTTAGCAGTAAAAAAAAAAAAAAAAAAAAAAAAAACACGCTACACATCAGAAAAAATGTCTTTATTAAAAAAAAAAATTCTTTACTCACCTCAGATTGTCAGCTCCTGTGTCCCTCGCTAATCCGATGACAGATGCCGTGATCGCTGGAGGGGGGAAGCAGAGGATTAGAGGATTGCCTACCTCTCTCTGCCCAGTGATCATAGCATCTGAATCGGGGGTGGGGCTAGTCTGGAAGATGGCGGCGCCCGTCGGGAAGGTAGGGGGGAAATCGGAGGCTCTCCGGGTGAAGAGGAAGGCTGGCCGGAACGAACGAGGGTTCAGACGAGTGTTTTTTTTACTTCTACTGTAGCGGGGGGCAGAGTCAGAATCGATACTGGGGAGAGAGAATCGATTCAAGTATCAACGAATGAAATATTGCAAGACTTGAACGAATCATTTTTTTCTGACACCCCAATAATACGCCCAGTATTCATCATAGCCATATGCAAAAAGGTATTGCCTCTCTCTGATATTGATCACCATGTGACATTTTAATATGGTATATGTAATTTTTGTGTCTAAAGTGTATAATGCCTATGCCTATCGTATATGTTTACCCCACCCTGTACATACAGATTGCCCACATTAATCCAGACCTTCACCCTGAATAAGAGCCTATCGTATATGTTTCCTACACCCTGTACATACAGATTGCTCACATTAAAAATCATCCTACCTGCATCTACTGCAGGTTATGAGCCTTTAAACATCCAAGATGGCGGCTCATGGAACATCAGGCCGCCTTCAAAAAGGAAGTGTCTTCTGACTGCCGCTCTGCATTCTGGGATTGCCGACCTTTCCTTGACCCCAGCTCTGCTCTGTCTGTGCAAAGCACAACTATAACCCCCCCTGTACTCTACCCCCCCTTCTCCTTAGTATGTGTGATGCTTCTGAGGCAAGATGGCGGTGCCCGTATCCTAGAGTCCTGAACAGAGTTGCAGCCCAGTGGGGAAAAGAATAAAAAGTAAGTGACTAAAAACTTAAAATATATTAATTTTAGATGCTAGGGAATTGTTTAAGGGTTTGGGCTTTTCATTAAATGATGCTGAAGGTCCGCTTTAATAATATTACTAATAAATGTATGGCCTTTTTTATGACTAAAATACACCGAATTCTCTATTGATTAGATGGGTTAAGCCCAAAGACTAAAGCGGTACAGTTGGGACCTGCCTATACCCAACAAATCTCTATGGGATGATTGCGTTGGGTTTTAATTTTTTTAAATCATTTTTTTTAGATTTCTGGTCAGTCCAACTGAAAGAGAACCATTTGTATGGAAAATCTTTCACAATTCTGTAATCGCATCCAAAGGAAAGCACAAATCCACACGTGGGCCAATGAGGGAAATGTATTGGAGTATATAGAGTAGCTGCAATTGTAGAGTAAAAAGAAGAATGAAGCGGCCATTAGATTGGATCAGGAAAGAGACAGGGAACTCCCCGGCATTCCACGACACATAAATAATGTGTTTCTCGGTCTTTCCTAAGCCTCCATTGGTTTTCCATCTTTATCTTCCATCATCTCCTATTACACCCCAGGCCGGCACGCAAGCACTCAGTGCTAATGTCAGCCCGCGCTCTAAATATTTCATCAAGTAGCGAAAAAAACAGGACGGCAGGAAAAAAAGCCTCCCATCCCCCGGGGAGCCAAAATGTTGAGAATTCCTAGTGACATTCTCAGGAAAGGACAGGGAGGTCACATGCTCCGAATAGGGACTGAAATGCGCTTACGCCGGAATTCGCAGCGAGGGCGATTATAGCAGCAGTGCGCAGGAATAGGGTGACGTGTTTGCCAACAAAACTCAGCGAGGAATTCACAAGTGCCAAGAGAAGGAAGATTTGGTATATTTGAATTACTTGCCTAAAGCGGACCTTCACCCCGAATAAATCTGGACCTTCACCCTGAATAAGAGCCTATCTTATATGTTTCCCCACCCTGTACATACAGATTGCTCACATTAATCCGGACCTTTACCCTGAATAAGAGCCTAACTTATATGTTTCCCCCTGTACATACAGATTGACCCACATTAATCCGGACCTTCACCCTGATTAAGAGCCTATCTTATATGTTTCCCCCGGTACATACAGATTACTCACATTAATCCGGACCTTCACGCTGAATAAGAGCATATTTTATATGTTTTCCCCATTCTATACATACAGATTGCCCACATTAAAAATCATCCTACCTGCATCTACTGCATGTTCTGAGCCTTTAAACATCCAAGATGGCGGCCCATGGAATCTCAGGCTGCCTGCAAACAGAAATTGTTTTCTGACTGTGCCACTCTGCATTCTGGGATTACTGTCCTTTTCCTGACCAAAGATCTGTTGTGTCTGTGTAAAGCACAGCTATAACCCTGCCCTCTGCAGTTTATCTCGCTCTCCTCTCCTCAGTATGTGATGCTTCTGAGGCAAGAAGGTGGCACCCATATCCTAGAGTCCTGCAGTTGCAGCCCAGTGGGGGAAAGAATAATGAGTGACTAAAAACTTAAAATATATTAATTTTAGATGCTGCGGAATAGTTTGGGCTTTTCATTAAATCATGCTGGAGGTCCAGGTTAAAAACGGGCCAGCTAAAAGATTACAGGGCCGGCCCTGACGTTCCCAAGTCAGAATGGGGGCCGAATAGAGCTGTGTGCGTAGATTGGATGCGTGCCTGTGCTTGTACCTGGGAAAGGTAAGTGTTTCTGGGATGTATTATACCAAATCTAACCACACCCAGAATAGTCAAAATCCCAGGTTCTGGTCCTCTTTAAACAAGAACAAATGTCAAAAATAACTTTTGGTCTATATAACCGAACTCTAAAAAGGAACTTCCAATCCACTGGCAACAATAAGGCTGCAAGTGGCTCACCTGAAGCCTTACCCATGTGCCTCTCCTCCAGGTCCTGCAGTGCTGGGTAGGGCTCCAACATTTGCCCTCCTTTCAATTTCATCCCTCCAGGACCACACAATAAAGTGTGTCTAACAGCCACTTGGCCCCTTGTGGCTCTCTGCGTGAGTCTGGCAAGCCACAGTGGTTTTGCAGCCGTCTCTGACCACAGCAGAGCGTGCACACCCTTTCCCAGCTCTACACAGAAATTAAAACCCAAAAAGTGGCTTCACTTAGAATACACGAGGTATTCCCAAGGTGTTAGAAAGTTAATCTGTGCCTGGACAGATGCTAACCCCCCCTCCTCTTCCCAACCCCACACCAAAATCACCAGGATCCAGCGCCAAACAAATGCGGTACCGGAAAAATACGATTCTTATAATACCAATTCTACAGGTGAGTAATCGCAGAATTGTATTATTCCAAGAATACAGCACGTCCTGTTCCAGAATATTCCTTACACATGGGACATCCAATAGCAGTGTCCGTAAGGTAGGGTGGGATCCCCAAAAGTAACAGCGAGCAGATTAAACCACTGCCGCCTGCAGAGCCTTGTGACCAAAAGCAGCGTCAGCTGAGGCCCTAACATCAACCTTGTAAAACTTAGAAAAGGTATGAACAGAAGACCAAGTAGCGGCCTTGCAAACTTGTTCAACAGAAGCTTGGTGCTGAAAAGCCCAAAGAGGCAGCGATAGCATGAGTAGAATGAGCAGTAAGGCGGAAGGGAGGATCCTTCCTCTTAGCAGAATAGGCTTGTACCACAGCCTGACGGATCCACTTGCCGATAGTGGATTTAGCCAAAGACAAACCCTTCCTAGGTCCAGAAGGGAGAACAAAAAAAGTATCAGTCTTCCTGAAGGATTCAGTAGCTACCAGATAAAAATTAAAAGTCCTGACCACGTCCAGGGAATGTAAGACCCGCTCCTTAGAGTTACTAGGATTTGGGCACAAAGAAGGTAAAACAATGTCCTGATTGAGATGAAATGCAGACACAACCTTAGGCACAAAATCTGGCCTAAAATGAAACACCACCTTATCCTGGTGTCTCTCAAAGTAAGGAGGTTTGATAGAAAGCACCGCCAGCTCAGAAACATGCCTAACAGAAGTGATAGCCACCAAAAAGGCTACCTTAAGCATCAGAATGGACAAAGGGGCCTCACACAAGGGCTCAAAGGGAGAACCCTGCAAGGCAGATAAGACCAAGTTCAAATCCCAGACTGGTAACATAGGCTTACGTGGAGGACGCACATGAGTAACCAATCCCCTGGAAGAAAGTCTTAACCAGACGATGGTTGGCAAAGGATCTTTGGAAGAAAATGGCCAATACTGAAACATGACCTTTGAGCAGACCTGGGCAATGTACGGCCCGCGGGCCGTATACGGCCCTTTGCTAGGCTCTTACCGGCCCGGGCTGAGCTGGCCAGTAAGAGACGCAGAGGAAGGGAAAATATGCCAGACTCGACGAGCCGAGTGGCCGATCGGCTGCTGCTTAACTTAGGTGATCGCCTGTGTACAGTGTGAGAGGCTTAGGTTAAGCAGCAGCTGATCGGCCGCTCGGCTCGTCGGGTCTGGCACATTCTCCCTTCCTCTGAGGAAGCCAGACCCGATGAGCAGGTGATAGAGACCTAGGGACTTTGAAAGGGCAGAGTAGGGGCTCCAGAGCATCAGTAAGTCTGCTCAGAAAGATTATGTCGTTTGCTTGTGTTTTCCCTTCCTGCCTGCTGTCTCTTTTTCACCATGTACCTGCCCACCATGCTCTCACCATGTCCCCTTCCTGCTGTCCACCATGCTCTCACCATGCCCTCTTCCTGCTGTCCACCATGCTCTCACCATGCTGTCCACCATGCTCACACCATGTCCCCTTCCTGCTGTCCACATGCTCTCACCATGCCCCCTTCTTGCTGTCCACCATGCTATCACCATGCCCCCTTCCTGCAGTCCACCATGCTCTCACCATGTCCCCTTCCTGCTGTCCACCATGCTCTCACCATGCCCCCTTCCTGCTGTCCATCAAGCTCTCACCATGTCCCCTTCCTGCTGTCCACATGCTCTCACCATGCCCCCTTCCTGCTGTCCACCATGCTCTCACCATGCCCCCTTCCTGCTGCCCACATGCTCTCACCATGTCCCCTTCCTGCTGTCCACATGCTCTCACCATGCCCCCTTCCTGCTGTCCACCATGCTCTCACCATGCCCCCTTCCTGCTGTCCACCATGCTCTCACCATGCCCCCTTCCTGCTGCCCACCATGCTCTCACCATGCCCCCTTCCTGCTGTCCACCATGCTCTCACCATGCCCCCTTCTTGCTGTCCACCATGCTATCACCATGCCCCCTTCCTGCAGTCCACCATGCTCTCACCATGCCCCCTTCCTGCTGTCCACATGCTCTCACCATGCCCCCTTCTTGCTGTCCACCATGCTATCACCATGCCCCCTTCCTGCAGTCCACCATGCTCTCACCATGTCCCCTTCCTGCTGTCCACCATGCTCTCACCATGCCCCCTTCCTGCTGTCCATCAAGCTCTCACCATGTCCCCTTCCTGCTGTCCACATGCTCTCACCATGCCCCCTTCCTGCTGTCCACCATGCTCTCACCATGCCCCCTTCCTGCTGCCCACATGCTCTCACCATGTCCCCTTCCTGCTGTCCACATGCTCTCACCATGCCCCCTTCCTGCTGTCCACCATGCTCTCACCATGCCCCCTTCCTGCTGTCCACCATGCTCTCACCATGCCCCCTTCCTGCTGCCCACCATGCTCTCACCATGCCCCCTTCCTGCTGTCCACCATGCTCTCACCATGCCCCCTTCCTGCTGTCCACCATGCTCTCACCATGCCCCCTTCCTGCTGTCCACCATGCTCTCACCATGTCCCCTTCCTGCTGTCCACCATGCTCTCACCATGCCCCCTTCCTGCTGTCCACCATGCTCTCACCATGCCCCCTTCCTGCTGTCCACCATGCTCTCACCATGCCCCCTTCCTGCTGTCCACCATGCTCTCACCATGCCCCCATCCTGCTGTCCACCATGCTCTCACCATGCCCCCTTCCTGCTGCCCACCATGCTCTCACCATGCCCCCTTCCTGCTGTCCACCATGCTCTCACCATGCCCCCTTCCTGCTGTCCACCATGCTCTCACCATGCCCCCTTCCTGCTGTCCACCATGCTCTCACCATGTCCCCTTCCTGCTGTCCACCATGCTCTCACCATGCCCCCTTCCTGCTGTCCACCATGCTCTCACCATGCCCCCTTCCTGCTGTCCATCATGCTCTCACCATGCCCCCTTCCTGCTGCCCATCATGCTCTCACCATGCCCCCTTCCTGCTGTCCACCATGCTCTCACCATGCCCCCTTCCTGCTGTCCACCATGCTCTCACCATGCCCCCTTCCTGCTGTCCACCATGCTCTCACCATGCCCCCTTCCTGCTGTCCATCATGCTCTCACCATGCCCCCTTCCTGCTGTCCACCATGCTCTCACCATGCCCCCTTCCTGCTGTCCATCATGCTCTCACCATGCCCCCTTCCTGCTGTCCATCATGCTCTCACCATGCCCCCTTCCTGCTGTCCACCATGCTCTCACCATGCCCCCTTCCTGCTGTCCACCATGCTCTCACCATGCCCCCTTCCTGCTGTCCACCATGCTCTCACCATGCCCCCTTCCTGCTGTCCATCATGCTCTCACCATGCCCCCTTCCTGCTGCCCACCATTCTTACACTTTGCCCCAGCTGATATGAGCTCTCCTTCCAGACTGCCAGAAGCCAAGGGCTTCTCTGATTGGCTGGGAAATTATCACATCAGAACGTTTGAAGTGGACCAAAACCCTGCTTTATCAGCCTGGGAATCTTATAGATCCCCTCCCCGCGGGGCATCCAAAATCGGGATGCCCCGCTGTGTGAAACCCCCAGGTCGCCCATAAACTCACCTTCTTTCCCAGTTCAACGGCGCATGCACGAGCTGCGGCCGCATGCCTGCTATCCCTCTAGCAGGGCGCGTGCCTGTGTCAGCCATTTGAGAATGGCCAGCGCGGGCGCGCTCCCTGTTAGAGGGAAGCTCGAGATGCAGCCGCCAGCGCACTCAGAGCCGCTGAGCTTAGACGTCGCTTAGACGCCCATAGCTCAGCGGCCCTCCACAATATTTTTAGTTTCTCATGTGGCCCCATGGAAAAAATAATTGCCCACCCCTGCCTTTGAGGGTACTAAATTGAAGACCCAAATCCAAACCATGTTGCAGAAATTCCCGAATCCTGGGAATAGAAAACACCCGATATGAAAATGACTTTGACTCACACCAGTCAATGTGGGCATGCCATACCCTATAGTAGATAGATGACGAGGACTTCTTCCTAGCCCGAATCATGGTATTAACAACAGAAGCAGACAGCCCTTTTTCCATCAAAATGGAGGTTTCAGCAGCTAGGCCGTTAAAGCCATCGCTTGTAAATTGGAATGGTGTAGCTGCCCCTGAGTGAGCAGATCTGGAACCTTGGGCAGGGCGTACTGATCTACTGCTAACTGCACGATGTCTGCGTACCACACTCTTCTTGGCCAACAAGAGGCCACCAGAATGGTTGGCACCCCTTCCTGGGAGATCTTGCGCAGCACCCTGCCCAGCAAAGGGAACGGAGGAAACACATAAAGGAGCTTCCAAGACATTGCTAGTGCATCCATGGCCAAGGCCAGAGGGTCCTGGGACAGAGAGACAAAGACCGGGAGCTTGTGATTGTGACGGGATGCAAACAGATCCACATCCAGCTGACCCCAGCGGTGGCACAGGGAGCGAAACACCCTGCTGCTGAGGGACCATTCTCCCAGACGAGAAGTCCCCCTGCTCAGGGAGTCTGCCTCCAGATATTCCACCCCCAGGATGTACACAGCTGAGATGCAGGGAGCATTCTCCTCTGCCCAAGACAGTATCAGGAACCCTTCCTTGAGGGCCCTCTTGCTCCGGGTCCCTCCCTGATGATGTAGACAACCACCGTCTGGTTGTCCGCGTGGATCTGAACCGCCCGACCCCGAAGGTGTGGAGTCAGTTGGGCGAGAACCAAATTTATCGACCCTCAGTTCCAGAATGTTGATAGGGGTATGGGCCTCCTGAGGGCCCCACTAACCCTGAAATTTCAAGGATTCCCAGAAGCCCCCCCAACCTGTCAGACTGGCATCTGTGGTGACCGTCTCCCAGCAAGGGGCCAGAAAGGATCTGCCCACCAACAGGTTCCTTGAGTCCAGCCACCACGAGAGAGACCGCCTGGCCAGAGGGGACAGAACAAACACCTGATCCAGGGAACACAGGGTCCCGATCCTATACTGACCAGAGGTGAAGTTGAAGAGGTCTCATGTGAAACAAGACACCATCAGGCCCACCAGCTGCATCCCCTGCCGGATGGATGGATGGATGAGGGCAAGACAGAAGAAGCTGGGCCTGAGCTTGAAGACTCTCCACCTTCTGCTGAGGGAGAAAAATCTTGACCTGAGATGTATCCAGAGTCATGCCCAGAAAGGACCTCACCAGTGACGGGGACAGGGAAGACTTGGCATGGTTGAGACTCTAGTGTGGACACCACCATCTCGGTATCCAGCTCGGCCTGCTGGATGGACTGAGACGTGATGAGAATGTCGTCCAAGTAAGGAAGGATGCGATCGCCCTGAGACCTCAGCAGAGCCATTGTGCCCGCCAGCACCTTGGTGAATACCCTGGGAGCCGAGGTGATACCGAAAGGCAAGGCCACAAATTGGTAGTGCTGATCCTCCAAAGAGTACCTGAGGAATCTCTGATGACCTGGAAAATTGGTACATGAAGGTAAGCGTCCTTGATGTCTACAAAGGTCATAAAGTCGCTCGTGCGCAGAGAATTGACAGCTGAGCACAGAGTTTCCATGCAAAAATGTTTGAATCTGACAAACTTGTTGAGACACTTTAAATCCAGGATGGGTCTGAGGGATCCGTCCTTTTTGGGGACAGTGAAAAGATTGGAATAGAAGCCTCTGCCCTTTTCCCTGAAAGGCCCCGGGCAGATGACCCCCAACTCCAGAAGGTTTTGGACAGCAAGACGCAGACCCTGAGCTGACAAGGGGCTTTGAGCCATCCGAGATTTCTTGGGGGTGGCCAGGCTGCAAACTATATTGTAACCGGAGGACACTACCTCCCGAATCCACCAGTCTGAGACACGAAGCATCCAGACGTGAGCAAAGAGCCGAAGCAGTCCCCCCACCCGGATGGGTGAGGGCACCCCTTCATGCCTGAGGGGGCTTGGCGGAGGATTTTTTCTTGAGACCTCAGGAGAGGCCAGGGCGGCCACGTCCTCTGCCCCTGTCCCAATGGTCTCCGCGAGCCCCAGCACAGGAGACTTCTCGACCAGTTCTGGATCCACAGAAGGATGGGAGAAAGGCACCCATCCCCCGAAAGGACCGGGACGGTCTCCTACATTGAGGCAACCTACCGTCCCTGGCAAACAAGTACAAGCGTTCACCAAAGAGGCGCAGCCCCTTGAAGGGAAACCCAGTGAGAGCCTTCTTAGCAGCATTATCAGCTACCCACTGACGCAGCCACACAGAGCGGCGTAAAGCCACCAAAAGGGCTGAAGTCCTACCATACATTCTAATGGCATCATCCATCGCAGAAAGAATATATGCAATAAATTCCTTGCAAAGCAGGAGAGATCTATACTATTCTCTTCCCGTATCCTCAGAGGCCCCATCCAAGAGACACTTAAGCACCCCTTTAATAGCAATAGCCGTAATGGCAGAGGCACAAACCAGGCGCAGCGCCGTCCCCACACAGGCAAAGGCATGACAGGACAGCTGGTCCAAGCACCGGTCCTCACCATCCCGCAGAGTAGTAGTGTCAGGAGAATGCATGACAGATGTATTGGAAAACCCTACAACGGGCGCGTCCACCTCGGGAGGGCATGACCCACGCTTAATCACAAAAGAGATACCTCTTGTCCCAATTCTTGGGCAACTTGCTAGGTCATTCCCATTCCTTGAACACTAGATTATTAAAGTGATACTCCTCAGGGAACTCCCAGCGTGGCTTAGCCGTATGAAAAAGCTCACCCTGCTACTGCAGAGCCACTGCAGGTGGAGAAATACAAAGCACTTCAAATATATGACTCAACAATCTGTCAGTGTCATCAGGGGGCCACGGGTCTTCCCCAAAGGGAGACCCGGTACCACCATATATCTTTGGTTGTTCCTCAGAGGATTCTGAATCAGAAAACAATTCCCCCTCCTCAAGAGGGTAAGGACCAGGGAGTGAGTAAGGTCCCTCATCCTCTACAGGGAAGAGGGAAACAGCGGGTGATAAATGCCGATTCTTAGCAAAAGCCTTACGCGGGGCAGACCCAGCAATGTTTTTCAATGCTGGCCACCCATGCAGCCAAATCAGATTGAGACTCCCCGCTAGTATGCCCCTCACTAGGGGTCAGATGCAAGCGTGGGGGGGTAGGCGAAGCCAGCGGGGGGCGCAGTACCAGGCCCAGTAACAGACAACCCAGACGTCAGCGCAAGCACCTGCTGGGCGCAGGGTACACACACCCTGACATCATCACTTATAGGGGATACCCCACACGCGACACATAGCTGGGCTTGTCCCGAAGGAACCCCAAGCACATTATCCCCAGAAGCCTCCAGATGAGAAGTGATTTGAGTGGCACAACAGGCCAATAAGGTTAGCGCCAATCACAGCTACCCGGGATGCCCCAAAGCCCGCTAGGGAGGTGGGAGATATATTAACAATAGCCGTAACAAAAGGGAAAAGGGCCTGGAGAAACCACAATGAAGTTTAACCCGCTTGAAAGACATAAGAAGACATTCCCATAAGAAAATGCAATAGAATATACAAATAAACCACCCTGCAGGGACCGCAGTAGGGAGACCGCAGACACGCAGCACAAGGAGAAGGTAAAAAATGGCGTCCGCATATACCTTGAGGGGTGGGCCTCGGAGAAGTGGCGCAAAAGACATCATCCGCCGGGCCCGCCCGCGGCAAAATGTCAAAATGTCAAATGTCAAAACAGGGACTACAGTCGGAGCAGCGCTCCTCAGCACCTGACCCCCGTGCTGCCTACCTTCACCCGAACCAGTCAATCGAAGCTGGGAGGCAGTGGGTTCGGAACGGGAGGGAATAGTCCTACAGGGCCGCAGGCTGATAAGCTCCGCTCACCTGCACAGCAGAGCCATCTTCTATCTTCGTAGTCCAGACTGCAGATAAATACTGGGGAATTTGTGGGAGGTCCCTGACTTATATAGGGCCGGGAGGAGCCACAAGTTGTTTTCTGGTGGTGTAGGGCAGGTATGATTAAGGGGGGCGAGATGGGACTACACCTCACACAGGAAATGTATGTTTTTAATGAAAATATTAAATGTTAAGTTTTCTGGTTTTGGTGAGCTGGACACCTGATACAGAGTAGGGCCTGTCTGTGCCATAGCAAGAGCCAGCAACCCATGGCGGGCAGACCCTCGGCACTAAAGCCTGGCGTGGCGGTGGTACGCATGCCCAGGTAGGACTCAGCAGGAACAGCCATCCCTCTTAATGAATGGCTCACCGATTTATGTAACATGGCTGCTGCTGCGTGACAGGTGCACATTCAGCATTTTAACACTTCAGAGCACATATTTTTAGCTCCGAGATTCACACCTTACGTGCTAATTACTAATTCCTAATCTGCATTCTTATTTTCCCCTTCCTTTATTTTAAGCCAGACAGGTATCAGGAGTTGTTGCCTCAGCCTTGGGGCAGCCAGGGCTTCGGGACAAGGTGAGTGTAACTGAGCTTCTGGGGGTGGGGGGGGGGGGAGGTTTACACATCGGGGCATTAGGGCGCCCCAAGGAGTGGAACTCGGGTGGCATCGGAGTCTTTTAGAATCCAGGGCCTTCATCGCTCCTCTTTAAGAATTAGCCAAAAAGACCAAGTCTGCAGGATATTTTGAGGCTGAATGTTTTGGAAAGGGTTTATCTTCGTCCAGCCGTTGCCCTATTTTAAGGCCGTGGGATCCATCAGCCCATGTATAGAAAGCTGAGCGGTGACTGGCTGAGCAGCGGCACAAACACGCTGGGGGCCATCATTGTCATGCTTTAGAATAAGCGGCAGAGATAGCTCAGCGGTGTCTCAGTGCATCGGGCACGAAACGGGGACTAAAAGCTGCCCATCCCCCCCCCCCCCCCCATTGTCTGCAGCTCCCAAACATCCCGACAATACAGCGGAATAGCACGCCCATCTCTTTGTTGTGTCGTGTAAATTCGTGTGGCTTGAGAGGTCTGTTTTCCAATAAGACAGAGGAAGAAACATTGCGTGCTTCCTAATTTAGCGAGTTAGCCAATTAAAAGGGGACTAGTTTGCCTTTACCTGGCTTATATATCACTGGCCCACAGAAATGCCCTGCTACTTGGGACTAGTATAGGGGTGTCTAGGACCACTGGCCAGGGCTAAAATTTGAAATGGAGCCCCCAACTGTTCTCAGACACCTCCCTGCTGCACCCGGGCACGTGCCCCCCCTCATCTCTTCCTGGTCCTACAGCGCATGCACAGCCACTCGTCCAATCAGCGCGCTCGGAGCTCGCTGGCGTCACATCATCTAAGGCTTCGCCTAAGGCCAGCGGCTCCAAGCGTGCTGGTGGCCGCATCCCTCGCTTCCCTCTAACAGAGAGGGCGCCTGCACCAGAAATTCACAAATGCCTGGTGTGGGCATGCATCCTGCTAGAGGGATAGCAGGGATGCGACCGCAGCTTGCACATGCGCCGCTGGACCAGGAAACAAGGTAAATGAAGGGTTGACCTGGGGGGTTTCACACAGCATGAACCTATAAGATTCCCAGGCCGATTGATTCCCTTCACCCGGGGCATCCAGAATCGGGGGAGGGGTAGTAACGATTCCTGATGGGTATATGTCCTACTTTAAAATGTCTCTTGGAGGAGCAGAATGGCTACCCGCTACTTATGCAACTCATTCAATACCCATGATCGCTTCTCTGGGATATTCAGCATTAACATAACATTAAAAGAGCCTATTACTAGCACCACCATTGCCCCCGCTCCCCGGCACAGAGAAGAAAGGAGGGAAATAGCAAGTAAGTGGGAGGGGAGATTGGACAGAAGGGAGAAGGCTGTGTAACCCCCCAGGTCGCCCATAAACTTACCTTCTTACCTGGTCCAACAAAGCATGTGCCAGCTGCGCCTGCATCCCCGCTATCCCTCTAGCAGGGTGTGTCAGGCATTTGTGAATGGCCAGGGCAGGTACGCTCCCTGTTAGAGGGTAGTGGGGGATGCAGCTGTCAGCGCGCTCGGATCCACACTTAGACCGAGCTCCTGAACGAAGGGGCGGGAGTGGATCAGAGTGTGCTGATTGGACGAGCAGCCGCGCATGCACTGTAGGACCGGGAAGAGGGGAGTTTGTTCGGGCGACCTGGTTTCACACAGCGGGGCATCGACCAAAACCCAGGATTTGGTCCACTTTAAAGAAAGAGCAGGCAACTCCCTGTCCTAGGGGTATCCCATTTTGGGATGCCATGCAGCTTGACACACTCTGGTTTCCTTGTACATTATACTAATCGGGCAGGCTGATTCATTACTATCGCCAGATGAGCGTCTGTAGAGCGACCGCTAGTATTCGCTGTGCTTGGCCATGGTTAGTTGTTTCAGAGCTCCTCAGTCGCTGTCCGGCATTGATGAATATGTTGTGTGAGTTATTAATCAAAAAAAGTTTTCAAAAATGTCATTTTCTGGGCCAGGATACATGTCAGAAATATTTGAGATTTTATTAAAAAAATAAATAAAAAATTGGGATCAGGAATGGGATTTAAGGATCGTCCATAGAAATGTATGGGAGAGCGCCAGGTAGCGACAGGCAAGACGTGGCGCTCTGCAAGGCTGAACGCTGGCGCTGTACGCTGAACCTGGGATAATGATGAATCGGACGTTACATGGCGTTGTTCTAGTCGCTCACCAGATTCAGCTTCATAAATGTGGAATTGCGTGCCATGTCCGGCGTTCACCTGACGCTACCCGACGCTGTACAGGCACTACCTGGCGCTATCCCTTCATGAATAAGGTCCTTGGAGTCACTTACACACTGATGGAGACCACCTAGGTGGTGGTGGTTGCTTCTCTTCAAAGAGGGCTAAGCAGCTGTGGTTGCCGGCAGTGGAGTCTCCAGGTGCAGGCAATTTGCTACCCCTGAGGCTGGGATGCCCCACTGTGTGAACCCCCCGACCCCTCTGTAAAACCTCATCTTTCCTGGCAGTCCCACCCTTTGTCAGGCAGACTGGGCTGGGACTAGGAGCAGATACACACATCACTGTGCGAGCCTTGCTGGCTGCCGCTAGTTACACAGGGCCAAAGGATTGAGTATGTTTCCCCGCCCAGCAATGGGATGCACCCCCCTCGCTACTGATTAGAGCCGGACAACCCTCATGGCTAAACCTATTAGAGCTCATCTTTTATCAATACAATACACTGAGCTGCAGGGGTTGCCGGGTCGGCAACACACTGAGCTGCAGGGGTTGCCGGGTCGGCAACACACTGAGCTGCAGGGGTTGCCGGGTCGGCAACACACTGAGCTGCAGGGGTTGCCGGGTCGGCAACACACTGAGCTGCAGGGGTTGCCGGGTCGGCAACACACTGAGCTGCAGGGGTTGCCGGGTCGGCAACACACTGAGCTGCAGGGGTTGCCGGGTCGGCAACACACTGAGCTGCAGGGGTTGCCGGGTCGGCAACACACTGAGCTGCAGGGGGTGCCGGGTCGGCAACACACTGAGCTGCAGGGGTTGCCGGGTCGGCAACACACTGAGCTGCAGGGGTTGCCGGGTCGGCAACACACTGAGCTGCAGGGGGTGCCGGGTCGGCAACACACTGAGCTGCAGGGGTTGCCGGGTCGGCAACACACTGAGCTGCAGGGGGTGCCGGGTCGGCAACACACTGAGCTGCAGGGGTTGCCGGGTCGGCAACACACTGAGCTGCAGGGGGTGCCGGGTCGGCAACACACTGAGCTGCAGGGGTTGCCGGGTCGGCAACACACTGAGCTGCAGGGGTTGCCGGGTCGGCAACACACTGAGCTGCAGGGGTTGCCGGGTCGGCAACACACTGAGCTGCAGGGGTTGCCGGGTCGGCAACACACTGAGCTGCAGGGGTTGCCGGGTCGGCAACACACTGAGCTGCAGGGGTTGCCGGGTCGGCAACACACTGAGCTGCAGGGGTTGCCGGGTCGGCAACACACTGAGCTGCAGGGGTTGCCGGGTCGGCAACACACTGAGCTGCAGGGGTTGCCGGGTCGGCAACACACTGAGCTGCAGGGGTTGCCGGGTCGGCAACACACTGAGCTGCAGGGGTTGCCGGGTCGGCAACACACTGAGCTGCAGGGGTTGCCGGGTCGGCAACACACTGAGCTGCAGGGGTTGCCGGGTCGGCAACACACTGAGCTGCAGGGGTTGCCGGGTCGGCAACACACTGAGCTGCAGGGGTTGCCGGGTCGGCAACACACTGAGCTGCAGGGGTTGCCGGGTCGGCAACACACTGAGCTGCAGGGGTTGCCGGGTCGGCAACACACTGAGCTGCAGGGGTTGCCGGGTCGGCAACACACTGAGCTGCAGGGGTTGCCGGGTCGGCAACACACTGAGCTGCAGGGGTTGCCGGGTCGGCAACACACTGAGCTGCAGGGGTTGCCGGGTCGGCAACACACTGAGCTGCAGGGGTTGCCGGGTCGGCAACACACTGAGCTGCAGGGGTTGCCGGGTCGGCAACACACTGAGCTGCAGGGGGTGCCGGGTCGGCAACACACTGAGCTGCAGGGGGTGCCGGGTCGGCAACACACTGAGCTGCAGGGGGTGCCGGGTCGGCAACACACTGAGCTGCAGGGGGTGCCGGGTCGGCAACACACTGAGCTGCAGGGGTTGCCGGGTCGGCAACACACTGAGCTGCAGGGGTTGCCGGGTCGGCAACACACTGAGCTGCAGGGGTTGCCGGGTCGGCAACACACTGAGCTGCAGGGGTTGCCGGGTCGGCAACACACTGAGCTGCAGGGGTTGCCGGGTCGGCAACACACTGAGCTGCAGGGAGTGCCGGGTCGGCAACACACTGAGCTGCAGGGGTTGCCGGGTCGGCAACACACTGAGCTGCAGGGGGTGCCGGGTCGGCAACACACTGAGCTGCAGGGGTTGCCGGGTCGGCAACACACTGAGCTGCAGGGGTTGCCGGGTCGGCAACACACTGAGCTGCAGGGGTTGGCGGGTCGGCAACACACTGAGCTGCAGGGGGTGCCGGGTCGGCAACACACTGAGCTGCAGGGGGTGCCAGGTCGCAATACACTCAGCTGCAGGGGGTGGAGGGTCGGCAACACAGCTTTGCAATTCACCATAGGTGTAAGAGAGAGTTGCTGCTCAGAGAAGAGACATCCCTTACAGCAGAGAGAGAGGGGGGGGAATATGGTGCGACCAATAAGAGAAGGGGTTGCAGGGGCGTGAGAGGGGAGGGAAGCCATAGAACACTCACAATAATCCTGGCCAGTATTCCATCATCATTGGACTCCATGGTGACCACGGCCTTGTCTGTCTCAATCTCGCACAAGGCATCCCCGGCATTCACCATCTCACCTAGAAAAGGACCAACACCATTATATTACATTATATTAAAGCTCAGAGAGTTCACGGTATTGTGTAGCATTCATAGAGATATTATAGATTTTAAATTAAAGCAGACCTCCAGTCAAAAAAAAAAAATACCATTTTGTGAATACTCACCTGTAAAATGGGTATTGTAAGTATGTCACACACCCCACTTCAATCAATTATTACACTTGGGTATCTCCACCAGCAGGTGGCGACGTTGCAGAGAAGTCACGAAAAAACGAGCCCCCTCCTGGTCTATACATACCTGGTACCTCTCACTCATTCCCCAGTATTCAAAACAGCAGTAAAGACAAGGTACCAGGAAAAAAACCCTCAAACTGTAAACAAAAACTTCACCCTATAAAGAATCAGGGATACCAAAAGGGCGGGTGAAGTGGGGTGTGTGACATACTTACAATACCCATTTTACAGGTGAGTATTCACAAAATGGTATTATTCTAAGTATGTCACACACCCCACTTCAATCATTAATTATTACACTTGGGACATCCAACAGCAGTGTCCAGAAAAGGGCGGGTATCCAACAAGGCCATAATGCAAAACTCAAACCACTGCAGCCTGCAGAGCCTTGCGGCCAAACACAGCATCCGCTGAAGCCCGCACATCACCTAGTAAGAACTTAGAAAAAGCGTGAACAGAAGACCAAGTAGCAGCCTTACAAACTTGTTCAACATAGGCCTGGTGCTGAAAAACTTAAGGCCCTCCAACAGCACGAGTAGAATGAGCAGTGATACGAAAAAGGGGGAAACCTTCCCTTTGGTAGAAAAGGCCCCAACAACAGCCTGACGAATCCATTTGCTAATGGAAGACTGAGCAGGAGCCAAACCCTTACTAGGCCCAACAGGGCACCACGAAAAAGACATCAGTCTTACTAAAAAGAGAAGAAGTAAACAAATAGTACTTCGCCCAGCGTACCACATCCAAACAGTGCAAACCCTCTCCTTGTCATTCCTAGGCTCAGGACACAAGGAAGGAAGAACAATGTCCTAGTTAAAATGAAAAACAGAGACCACCTTAGAAGGAAAGTCCGGTTTGAAGCGGAAAACCACCTTGACCTGATGTCTCTCAAAGTGAAGAGCCCGAACCAACAAGGCTGCCAACTCCGAGACAAACAGAACAGAAGTGATGGCCACCACAAAGCAACCTTCTGAGTCAGAGTAGGAAGAACAATAACCTGCAAAGGCTCAAGTAGAAGCCAGAACAGAGAGAACCAAATTCAAATTCCAAACAGGGAGCAAAGGCTTCCTAGGAGGCCGCAGATACGAACCCCCTGGAAAAAAGTCCTGACCAAAGGATGGAATGCAAATGACCTAAAAAGATAGACAAGGCCGAAACCTGCCCCTTCAAAGTACTCAGCTGAAGACCAGAGTCCAGCCTAGATGAAAGAAATTCCAAAATCCTAGAAACAGAAAAGACCCGACAGGGCAAAGATCTAGCCTCACACCAATCAATATAAGATCTCCAATCCCTATAACAGATGGAAGAAAAGGATCTCTTTCTGGCACTAATAAGAGTCCGAATGACCGAATCCGAAAGACCCTCCTCCTTTAAGATGGAGGTTTCAGCAGCCAAGCCGCCAAATCCAACGATGGTAAACTGGGGTAGCACAGTTGACCCTGAGTGAGGAGATCCGGCCGAAGAGGCAGATCGAACTGATCCACTGCCAGACGAACCATGTCTGCGAACCACACCCGCCTTGGCCACCTTGGAACCACAAGAATGGCGGGAACCCCTTCCAGAACCAACTATCGCAGCACCCTGCCTAGCATGGGGATCAGAGGAAACAGATAAAGAAACCCCAGGTCCCCCCAGCTCAGGGCCATGGCATCCGCCGCCATAGCCAGAGGATCCTGGGAAAGCTACACGAATGTCGGAAGCTTGTGATTGTGACGAGAGGTGAACAGATCCACCTCCGACTTCCCCCAGCGGAGACAAAGCGACCGAAAAGCCTGGGGGTGGAGAGACCATTCCCCCCGGCGAAAAGAACACCGGCTCAGAAAGTCCGCCTCCGTGTATTCCACTCCTGGAATGTACACTGCCGAGATGCAAGGGACAAGAGTCTCTGCCCAAACTAGGATCAGAGACACCCCTCTAAGGGCACCCAGACTGCGAGTCCCTCCTTGGTGACTGATGTAAGCAACCGCCGTCCGACTGTCCGAACGAACCTGAACCAGGCAAGCCCTGTAAATGCTGCGTCAAGCGAGACAGAACCAACCTGATGGCTCTCAACTCCAAAACATTGATGGGCAAGTGGGCTTCCTGAGGACCCCACCGCCCCCGGAACCGAAGATCCTTCCAGAAACCTCCCCCTCCTGACAAACTGGCGTCCGTGGTGACAGTTTCCCAAAGCAGGGTCAGAAATGACCTGCCCTTCAAGAGATTGTCCGAGACCAACCACCACAGTAGAGACTGCCGAACCTGGGGGGGACATCTGGAAGGACCGATCCAACGACCGTGGTCGCCGGTCCCAAGACGCCAACAGATGAAGCTGAAGCGTCTGCGTGTGAAACTGCGCAAAGGGAACTGCCTTGAAAGAAGCTACCATCAACCCCACCAGTACCCATCCTTTTTGGGTACAGTGAAGAGATTGGAATAATACCCGCGCCCCACCTCCGAAGGAGGGACCGGGCAGATGACTGCCAATTCCAGAAGATTCCTTACCGCGGCCAGAGGATCTGAAGGGACACGAGACCCGAAAAGAAACCTTGGAGGAGGGCAGGACTCGAACTCCAGCTTGAAACCGGCCGACACCCCCTCCCGGATCCATCTGTCCGAGACCTCCTGGTCCCATACCCGGGAGAAGAGTCGCAGCCGTCCCCCCACCCGTAAGGGTGAAGGCGCCCCCTCATTGCTGAGCGGGCTTGGCGCCCCAGACGTGAACGGGACGGCCGCGGCCATTACCCCTGTTCCAGCTGGCACCCCTGGAAGCCAAGAAGCCCGCACCCCTGCCGGCTCTGGCTCCCCAAAAGGAAGGATTGAAAGGGGGCCGCCCCCCAAAAGGAGCGACGAAATATCTTGCGCTGAGGTAACTTACCTCCCTTGGCAACAGAATCAAGCTGCTCACCGAAAAGTCTCAAACCCCGAGAGGGAAGAGCCGTGAGCGATCTCTTAGAATTAAAATCAGCAGACCACTGCCACACGGAGCGGCGGATAGCCACCAACAGAGCCGTAGCCCTGCCACACAACAACATGGCAACATCCTGAACGGCAAGAATAAAAGAAACTTATCACGAGTAGGATCAAGATCCACCCATAAATCCCTGACAATAGACCTTACCGCCAACAATAAAAGTGCCGAAGCACAAACAGGCCTCAAGACCGAACCCGCACAGACAAAAGCATGGCAGGCCAGCCGATCAATCCGGCGAACCTCGCCGTCCTTAAGAGAACTCGTGTCAGGAGAATGTACAACCGCCGTATTAATAGTCCCGGAGCCTCAGCCTCGGGAGGGACAGACCAACCCTTCACCAAGTCCGCCGGAAAAGGATACTTCCTATCCCAGCTAGGCGGCACCCCAACAAAACGTGTAGGTTGCTCCCATTACCTAAGGGCAATGCCTCAAAATGCTGATAACTGGGAAACTCCAAGCACGGCTTGGACACCCCAAAAAGCTGACCCGTAGGCTGAGAAGCAGCTTCAGGAGGGTCCAAATCCAAACCTCAAACATTTGGGCCAGAATGGAAGACGTATCAAGGACAGGCCCTTCAGACTGGCCACCCTCAGCACCCAGCAACTGCTGGCCCTCGGGATTTTTATTTTTATTTTTTTAATTCCTCAACGAGCTCGCCCTCTACAAGGGGCCGATCCGGCCAATCCAGGTCCTCAATAACCTCCTCATCTGAGTCCGGCGAAGGCGGGGACAGGTGTCTCCGCTTAGCCGGAGCCTTCTGAGCGACCACAGCGGAAAACATCTTCTCGAGGCGGGCCAATCAGGCGCAAACCTCGGACTGCGAATCACCCCCAACGACTACGTCACACGGGGTTCGGAACAGGCGGGGAGGTAGATGGAGATGGTGCGGCCGAGGACGTACCGGGCACCGGGGTGCCGGACTGGCGCTCAATGTTTCGCCGTGCACATGGAATACATAGAATGACATCATCCCCTGGGAGCGGAGCCCCACACCCCCACAGAGCCTGGACTGCCCCGAAGGGCCATTTCCGGTATCTTTTGGTAGCCTCCATATGGTGAAATTATGGTAATCGCAATACCCAGGGATTTACGCAATACGCGACCCGGGATGCCCCTTAATATAATTTAATTACGGCCCTGAACTGGGGAAATTTGCAAAAAAAAATGCCAATAAGGGGAAGGTAAGGACAAACCCCCCCCCCTAGCCAGGTATATAAGACCGGGAGAGCCCTGCTGTGTGGGATCCCAGGATCTGAAAAAGGAGACAATAGTCACACAAGCACATGGACAAGGTACAATAGCATGAATCAATCCGTTATAACGCCTGCAGGCGTGTCCAAAAATTAGCTTAGGGAGGCAGAAAGCAAGAATTACACACACACACACATGTACATGCACAAAAACATATAACTAAGCATAATCCACATCCATGGCTACCATGGAAAAGCCAGGAAAAGCCAGGGAAAAAACCCAATAGGGCACCCAGCATGCCAACTATCCTGCAATAATTGCAGTAAAAAGAGCCCCCAGCCGTGAGACCACCTTAACTACAACACCAGTCTACCTTAACACAGGGCAGACGACCGAAGCAGAAATGGCGCTGCGAGGAAGCAGCAGGGGGAAGGAAGGGCGAACCCAGCACGCGCGGGAAGCGCTGAGGCCCCGCCCCCAATCAGAGCGAAGCGCGGGCCGCGCGCGACGCGGCCCCGTCCCCCACCACCTCCACAGAGCAAACCGAAGGCGGGCGCCCAGCCAATGGCACCCGCACCGACAACCGAGCGGGCCGGCGGCACAGACGCCGCCCGGCCCCGCCTGCACACTCAGCCAGCGCCGGGGAGAGAACAACCGCGGGCACCGGAGGCACCCGCCGGGCCCGCCCCCCCCCCCCCCGACCAGATAACAGTAACGGGCGCCACGACATGGCGCCCGCAGTAAAAAACACCACACAGGGCGGCGGGCGGCGACCCCCGAAAAGAAAACACAGTCCGGGGGGGGGGGGGCCCAGCAGAGCCCCCCCCCCCCCCCAAAAAACACACACAGACACCTGGCATCACAGGGACCCCCCCCAACCCCAAGGGCGCAGGGAGAAGGGACCCAACTGGGAGATCTAGTAGGGACAAAAGGGCCGGGGCATCCCAACTCCGGATCGCCAGACCGGAGAACCGCAATTGCCCCGTCAGATAGGGTCTAGCGGAGGAGCTAATCTCCTAGGCACTTTGAGTGCCATCTACCCTTGCCCAGCCTACAGCCTAGGCTGGGAGGCTACCATGTATAATAAAGGGACTAAACAAAAAAGGCCGGGCAGAAATAGACCATGGGGGGGGGGTCTGACCCCGGCTACCTGCAAGCAGGAGACTTCTTTCTTCTGTCTTGTCGCCATCTTGCAGAGAAGAACACTGGGGAATGAGTGAGAGGTACCAGGTATGTATAGACCAGGAGGGGGCTCGTTTTTTCGTGACTTCTCTGCAACGTCGCCACCTGCTGGTGGAGCTACCCAAGTGTAATAATTAATGATTGAAGTGGGGTGTGTGACATACTTAGAATATGCTTAGTAAATTGTGCTCATACCTCCTCCCCCACCCCCATGATCAGTGGCGCCATGCAGATGCTGAACTGCATGGGAGCAGCCATCTTGCTACACACCCGACAGCCCTGCTTCTGTAAACCCCAGTCCCTAACTGCGTTAAAGCGGACCAACTATCCCGGGTTTTGGTCCTCCATGTTAGAACCACCTCGGATCGCCCCTATACTTACCTCCTCGTCGTTCCCATAGAGCACGCCCGAGCTCCCGTCCAATCAGCATTGCCTTGCTCATCAATGCACAGCATACAGGGTCCGGCATACGGAGCAGGGAGCAACCGCATCCTGGGTCTCTCTCCAGTCTGCGACACGCTCCTTCAGCCAGCCTATCTTAAACCGGACCTTCAGCGTGATTTAATGAAAAGCTCAAACCCTTAAAAAACGATTCCCCAGCATCTAAAATGAATATATTTTACGTTTTTGGTCACTTATTATTCTTCCCCCCCACCGGGCTGCAACTCTGTTCAGGACTCTAGGATACGGGTGCCGTCATCTTGCTTCAGAAGCATCACATACTTAGGAGAGGAGAGTGGGATAAAATGCAGGGGGCGGGGTTATAGCGGTGCTTTGCACAGAGAGAACAGAGCTGGGGTCAGGAGAAGAACAGCAATCCCAGAATGCAGAGCGACAGTCAGAAGACACTTCCTTCTTGCAGGCTGCCTGCTGCTCCATGAGCCGCCATCTTGGATATTTAAAGGCTCATAACATGCAGTAGGTGCAGGTAGGATGATTTTAAATGTGAGCAATGTGTATGTACAGGGTGTGGGAAACATATAAGATAGGCTCTTATTTAGGGTGAAGGTCCGGATTAATGTGAGCAATCTGTATGTACAGGGTGTGTGGAAACAATACCATTTTGTGAATACTCACCTGTAAAATGGGTATTATAAGTAAGTCACACACCCCGCTTCAGATATTAAATAATTAGACTTGGGTTATACTTACCGCTAGGTGGCACTGTTGCAGAGAAGTCCAGAAAACAACAAGCCCCTCCCGGTCTATACACACCTGGTACCTCCTAACAATTCCCCAGTATTCAAACAGCAGTAAAGACAAGGTACCAGGAAAAAAACAATGGTAACCCTCAACTGTAAATGAAAAACTTCACCATATAAAGAACCAGGATACCAAAAAGGGTGGGTGAAGCGGGGTGTGTGACATACTTATAATACCCATTTTACAGGTGAGTATTCACAAAATGGTATTATTTTATGTATGTCACACACCCCGCTTCAGATATTAAATAATTAGACTTGGGACATCCAACAGCAGTGTCCAAAAAGGGTGGGCATCCAACCAGGCAGTAATGCAGAAACTCAAACCACTGCAGCCTGCAGAACCTTGCGGCCAAAAACAGCATCCGCTGAAGGTTTTTTTCATTATTGGCAGTTGTATATATATTGTTTATTGTTTCTTTTTGTAATAATACACTATTTATTAATTTTTCACATACACACATTTTTTTGCACTCATTAT
The DNA here is from genome assembly GCA_027917425.1 of Gastrophryne carolinensis. Classification (NCBI taxonomy): domain Eukaryota; kingdom Metazoa; phylum Chordata; class Amphibia; order Anura; family Microhylidae; genus Gastrophryne; species Gastrophryne carolinensis. Next base: position 100,860,330 of record CM051241.1, read on the forward strand.
CACATTTTTTTAAAAAAATTTTTATTGTATATATATTATTTATTGTGTATACATAATTAATTGATAATTATTTGGTTCATTATGCCGGCATAATTCTTATGGACTTGGGTGTGTCTGTATAGACACACACATTTCCATGAAAATGTATCATTGATTAACCTTTTTAGTACATTCTTTTTTTATGAGAGTACACAGCACATGCACTTTATATTATAGTGATTATTGGATTCAGATTGACAATTTATTATTGAGTATGTTAAAGGGGGATCAGCCTTGGTTTTAATAGTCTTGTGGTGTATATTTGTGTATAATTGTCTTATATGTTTTTTATGTATTGCTATGTAATTAATAAAATTTATATAGATTTTTTGAAGATATGCTTTTGTGAAGATTCAATATATTTTTGGTGCTCCACATAGGGAGGGAGGTGTGATACGTCACGTCCACTCCTAATAGAATTGTTGTATTGTTAGTGGTGTGAGCACAGACCTATTGGACTAGTAGTGCACCCCATACAGTATAATTACAGCATCCGCTGAAGCCCGCACATCAACCTTATAAAAAGTGTGAACCGAAGACCAAGTAGCAGCCTTACAAACTTGATCAACAGAAGCCTGGTGCTGAAAAGCCCAGGACGCTCCAACCGCACGAGTAGAATGAGCAGTAACACGAAAAGGGGGATCCTTCCCTTTGGCAGAGTAGGCCCCAACAACCACCTGACGAATCCACTTGCTAATGGAAGACTTAGCTGGAGCCAAGCCCTTCCTAAGCCCACAGGGCACCACGAAAAAAGCATCAGTTTTACGAAAAGGAGAAGTAGTACGCAAATAGCACTTAACACAATGTACCACATCCAAACAATGCAAAGCACGCTCCTTGTCATTCCTAGGCTTAGGACACAAGGAAGGAAGAACAATGTCCTGGTTAAGATGAAAAGCCGAGACCACTTTAGGAAGAAAGTCTGGTTTGAAGCGAAAAACCACTTTGTCCTGATGTTTCTCAAAATAAGGAGCCTGAATCGACAAGGCTGCCAACTCCGAAACACGCCGAACTGAAGTGATGGCCACCAGAAAGGCAACCTTCTGAGTCAGAGTAGACAGAGCAATATCCTGCAAAGGCTCAAAAGGAGGAGCCTGAAGAGCAGAGAGAACCAAATTCAAATCCCAAACAGGGAGCAAAGGCTTCCTAGGAGGCCGCAGATGCCAACTCCCTGGAAAAAAGTCTTGACCAAAGGATGGAGTGCAAATGACCTCTGAAAAAAGACAAAGCAGAAACCTGCCCCTTCAAAGTACTCAGCTGAAGACCAGAGTCCAGCCCCAATTGAAGAAATTCCAAAATCCTAGAAACAGAAAAGACCCGGCAGGGCAAAGATCTAGCCTCACACCAATCAATATAAGATCTCCAAGCCCTATAATAGATGGAAGAAGAGGATCTCTTCCTGGCACTAATAAGAGACCGAATGACCGAATCCGAAAGACCCTCCTCCTTTAAGATGGAGGTTTCAGCAGCCAAGCCGTCAAAGCCAGCGTTGGTAAACTGGGGTAACACAGTTGAGCCTGAGTGAGGAGATCCGGCCGAAGAGGCAGATCGAACTGATCCACTGCCAGACGAACGATGTCTGCGAACCACACCCGCCTTGGCCACCTTGGAGCCACGAGAATGGCGGGAACCCCTTCCAGAACCAACTTTCGCAGCACCCTGCCTAGCATGGAGATCGGAGGAAACAGATAAAGAAACCCCAGGTCCCCCCAGCTCAGGGCCATGGCATCCGCCGCCAGAGCCAGAGGATCCTGAGAAAGCGACACGAATGTCGGAAGCTTGTGATTGTGACGAGAGGCAAACAGATCCACCTCCGGCGTCCCCCACCGGAGACAAAGCGACCGAAACACCTGGGGGTGGAGAGACCATTCCCCCCGGCGGGAAGAACACCGGCTCAGAAAGTCCGCCTCCGTGTTTTCCACTCCTGGAATGTACACTGCCGAGATGCAAGGGACATGAGTCTCTGCCCAAACTAGGATCAGAGACACCTCTCTGAGGGCACCCAGACTGCGAGTCCCTCCTTGGTGTAAGCAACCGCCGTCCGATTGAACCTGAACCGGCAAGCCCTGTAAATGCTGCATCAAGTGAGACAGAACCAACCTGATGGCTCTCAACTCCAGAACATTGATGATCAAGTGGGCTTCCTGAGGACCCCACCGCCCCCGGAACCAAAGATCCTTCCAGAAACCTCCCCATCCTGACAAACTGGCGTCCGTGGTGACAGTTTCCCAAAGCGGGGTCAGAAATGACCTGCCCTTCAAGAGATTGTCCGAGACCATCCACCACAGTAGGGACTGCTGAACCTGGGGGGACATCCGGAAGGACCGATCCAACGACCGCGGTCGCCCGTCCCAAGACGCCTACAGATGAAGCTGAAGCGACAGCATGTGAAACTGCGCGAAGGGAACTGCCTCGAAAGAAGCTACCATCAGCCCCACCAGTCTCATCCCTAGACGGATGGACGGGCGAGGATTGGAAAGAAGAAGCTGAGCCAATTCCTGAATCAAAAGAACCTTGGCCTGAGGGAGAAAGACTCTGTGCTGGCAAGAGTCCAAGGACATCCCCAGAAAGGTCGCCACCCTGGCCGGAACCAGAGAGGACTTGGGGTAGTTGATCACCCAGCCGAACCTCTCCAGAGTGGACACCACCGTGCTGGTGTCCCCTTCCGCTTGACTGAAGGAAGGAGCCATGATGAGAAGATCGTCCAGATAAGGCACAATGCGAATCCCCTGAGCTCTGAGCAGGGCCATCACGCCCGCCAACACCTTGGTGAACACTCTCGGAGCCGAGGTGAGGGCAAATGGAAGAGCCACAAACTGAAAATGCCGATCCTCCACCACAAAGCGAAGAAACCTCAGGTGAGCTGGAAAGATCGGAATGTGAAGGTATGCATCCTTGATGTCTATGGACATAAAGTCCCCCTGCCGAAGCAAATTGATCGCAGACCGCAGAGTTTCCATGCGAAACTTCCGGGGACGAACAAACAGGTTGAGGAACTTCAAATCCAGGATGGGACGGAACGACCCATCCTTTTTGGGCACTGTGAAGAGATTGGAATAATACCCGCGCCCCACCTCCGAAGGAGGGACCGGGCAGATGACTGCCATTTCCAGAAGATTCCTTACCGCCGCCAGGAGCCCCTGCGCGGCCAAAGGATCTGAAGGGACACGAGACCTGAAAAACCTTGGAGGAGGGCGGGACTCGAACTCCAGCTTGTAACCGGCCGACACCACCTCCCGGATCCACCTGTCCGAGACCTCCTGATCCCATACCCGGGAGAAGAGTGGCAGCCGTCCCCCCACCCGTAAGGTTGAGGGCGCCCCCTCATTGCTGAGCGGGCTTGGCAGCTGGTTTGGGCTTAGCGCCCCAGACGTGAACGGGACGACCCCTGTTCCAGCTGGCACCCCTGGAAGCCGAGAAGCCCGCACCCCTGCCGGCTCTGGCTCCCCGAAAGGAAGGATTGAAGGGGGCCGCCCCCCGAAAGGAGCGACGAAATTTCTTGCGCTGAGGTAACTTACCTCCCCTGGCAACAGAATCCAGCTTCTCACCGAAAAGTCTCAAACCCAGAAAGGGAAGAGCCGTGAGCGATCTCTTGGAGTTAAAATCAGCAGTCCACTGCCTCAACCACACTGAGCGGCAGATAGCAACCAACAGAGCCGTAGCCCTGCCACACATTAACATGGTATCATCCTGAGTGGCAAGAATAAATGACACGAAGGATTCACAACGCTTAAGGGCAAGAAACTCATCACAAGTAGGATCAAGATCCACACATAAATCCCTGACAATAGACCTAACCGCCAACAATAAAAGTGCCGAAGCACAAACAGGCCTCAAAACCGAACCCGCACAGACAAACCCATGACGGGCCAGCTGATCAATCCGGCGATCCTCGCCGTCCTTAATAGAAGTCGTGTCAGGAGAATGCAAAACCGCCGTATTAGATAGACCCAAAACCGGAGCATCAACCTCAGGAGGGACAGACCAACGCTTCACCAAGTCCGCCGGAAAGGGATACTTTCTATCCCAGCTAGGCGGCACCCCAACGAGACGCGTAGGTTGCTCCCATTCCTTAAGGACAACATCCTCGAAATGCTGTTGACTGGGAAACTCCAAGCGCGGCTTGGACACCCCAAAAAGCTGACCCTTTGGCTGAGTAGCAACTTCAGGAGGGTCCAAATTCAAAACCTCAAACATTTTGGCCAGAATGGAAGACGTGTCGGGGACCGACCCGGCGGCCTGGTCACCTTCAGCACCCAGCGACTGCTGAACCTCAGAATCCTCTAATTCCTCAATAAGCTCACCCTCTTCAAGGAGACGATCTGACCAATCCAGAGCCTCAACAACCTCATCGTCTGAGTCCGGCGGAGGCGGAGACAAGTGTTTCCGCTTAGCCGAAGCCTTCTGAGCCACCACAGCGGAAAACATCTTCTGGAGGCTAGCCAACCTGGCGCATACCTCGGATTGCGAATCCCCACCCATGACAACGTCACACGGGGTCCGGAACAGGCGAGGAGGGGAAGGAGATGGTACGGCCGTCGAAGGACCGGGCACCGGCGTGCCGGACTGGCGCTCAATGTTCCGCTGTGCACATGGAATGCAAATAATAACATCATCCCCTGGGAGTGGAGTCCCACACCCCCCGCACAACCTGGACTGCCCCGAAGGACCATTTCCGGAATCTTTGGTAGCCTCCATATGGTGAATTTATGGTAATCGCAACAACCAGGGATTTACGCAATACGCGACCCGGGATGCCCCTTAACGTCTTTAATTAAATATGGCCCTGAAATGGGGAAATTTGCAAAAATGCCAATAAGGGGAAGGTAAGGACAAAAACCCCACTAGCCAGGTATCTAAGACCGGGAGAGCCCTGCAGCGTGGGATCCCAGGATCTGAAAAAGAAAGGCAACAGTCACACCAAGCACTTAGACAAAGCACAGTAACAGGAACCTATAAAAATACATTATATATATATTCTATACCAATATGTTTACACATGTGAAGGGCCAGGGAAGCCCAGTAAGGCAACACAAAATACAGTGCTATCATCACCCTGACATAGCCCCCAAGCAAGGAGGACCAGCAATAAAAAATGCCCCTGGCCAGAAGACCGTCCTTAAAAAAGGCAACCGCCCCAGCCTACCTTAACGCAGAGCTGACCCTTTTGGCCAGAGCAGGAATGGCGGCCACAACAAGGAAGCGGCGGAGGGAGAAGGAGGGCGGGCCCAGCACGCGCGGGAGACACTGAGGCCCCGCCCCTCCACCAATCCTGACGAAGCGCGGGCCGCGAACGACGCGGCCCCGCCCCCCACCACCTCCAAGGAGCAAGGCGCCGAAGGCGGGCGCCCAGACAATGGCGCCCGCACCGATAGCCAGGCGGGCCGGCGGCACAGACGCCGCCCGGCCCCGCCCGCACCACCTCCGGGGATACCACGGCAGCGGGCGCCTGAATAAGGCACCCGCTCCGACAGACAGGCGGGCCGGCGGCACCACGCCGCCCGGCCCCGCCCACCACCGTCTGGAGCATAGTAGCGGGCGCCACGGACATGGCGCCCACAGTGACAAACACCCGCAGAGCGGCGGGCCGGCGACACACACGCCGCCCGACCCCTGCACGGGAATACACAGTCTGGCGGGCCGGCGGCACACAACACCCAGGCCGCCCGGCCCAGCCACCCAAGTCAAACACAGACACCTGGCACACACAAAGACCCCCCTCCCCCACCCTCAAAAAGCACAGGGAGAAGGGACCAAGCTGGAAAGGAACCTAATAGGGACAACTGGGTCGGGGCATCCCAAATCCGGATCACCAGGCCGGATAACCGCATTACCCCATAATATAGGGTCTAGCGGAGGAGCTAATCTCCTAGGCACCTTGAGTACCATCTACCCTTGCCCGGCCTACAGCCTAGGCTGGGAGGCTACATTATATAATAAAGGGGCTAAAAAGAAAAAGGCCGGGCAGAAATAGACCATGGGGGGGGGCCGGGGTGTTACCCCGGCTACCTGCAAGCAGGAGACTTCTTTCTTCTGTCTTGTCGCCATCTTGCAGAGAAGAACACTGGGGAATGAGTGAGAGGTACCAGGTATGTATAGACCAGGAGGGGGCTCGTTTTTTCGTGACTTCTCTGCAACAGTGCCACCTAGCGGTGAGTATAACCCAAGTCTAATTATTTAATATCTGAAGCGGGGTGTGTGACATACTTAGAATATATAAGATAGGCTCTTATTCAGGGTGAAGGTCCGCTTTAAAGCAGATGGAAACCCAAAAATGGGTCCACCGTCTTCCGCTGGGCACCCCCCCCCCCCCCCCCGAACGGCCGGGGGATGCTGTGGACTCGGCGCCAAAGCCACGCCGCACCGCTCTTTTGAGAGTGCTACTGTGATGAGAGTGCAGCCAGCATGCTTTATGGGTGCGCGCACTCCCACAGGGGAGCTGGGGATGTAGCCACCAGAGGAATCGAGTCATGGGACCCTCCAGGTCCAGGTAAGATGGCCGGCTCCCCAGAGGGTCTCGCATAGCGGGGCATCCGACGTAGGATGCCCCGAGGGTAGGCTAGGGGCCGGCCCTGGAATTTTTTACCAGCTGCGCAGGTTTTGACCAGCTTTAATGGCTAGGTGCTGGAGCAGACCTCAGCGGCTTAGACGCCGGCAATGCAGCCCAGGACCTGCCGTCCTTGTGAGGGCCCCCTGGAAATATGATGTTCGTGGGCAATCTCGGGGGTGGGGGATGCCCCAGGGTATAGGAGATATGCTGGCCCTGGAGTGTTTTAGACTCCAGAGCTGGACGTTCAGGTCCTCTTTAACGTGGAAGTCCAGTTTGTTTACATCCACCCCCAGCACCCTTCCCAAGAGGATCTTCTTGTGTCACAGCGCCCTCTGCTGACGCTTTCAGTTCTCAGAAATGGACCATTTCACAATTGCCTATATATTAGAAAAATACCTGGGATCAGAATTAAGCTGTGCATATATAATAACTTAATGTATTTTTCTAATATATAGGCAGTTAAGACACAAGGGCCCGAATGTATTCAATACCAATCAACATATGTTTTTTTTTTCAGGCATGTTGCTAATCTGATGATGAATCATGTATAACCATTATATGAAATTAGGTGACTTATGGCTATAAAGAAGCCCAATTAGGGCAAAACTAGTTGCCTTCACCTATTATCAATCCACATTGGACACATGATGATCAGCTGTTTTTTCATATTTTTAATGTTATCTTGGAGATATTAACTCATGAAATCATGGCGTACCCATTGGATTATTGTAACAATCATGTCTAATAACTGTATTTAAATGACATAGGAAAAGCAGTTTAGGTGGTGTGACACCAGAACTGCCACAACAGTAATCATTTAGTTTTAAAGTATAAACCAAATAAAGGTATTATGGATTTTATTAAATCTTTATGAGCAAGTAATCTAGAGGCGGGGTCAAACCCAAAGGTCTACTTGCACCAGTTGTGGCCAACCTATGCCCAACAGAACAGTATTTTGGATCCTTTCTAAATAGACCGTGAGTTTATACCAGCCCACAATTTGTGCACTATGAGAGGTTTGGGTCACTGACAATGGGGAAGTTGGTGCCCTTAGGTGGGACTGATCCAACATCCCCTTACCAATTGTTTGCTTGGCTACATACAGATTCCCCACATTAATCCGGACCTCCACCCTGGATAAGAGTCTATCTTATATGTTTCTCCCCACCCTGTACATACAGATTGTGCACATTAGTCCGGACCTTCACCCTGAATAAGAGCCTATCTTATATGTTTCCCCTACCCTGTACATACAGATTGCCCACATTAATCCGGATCTTCACCCTGAATAAGAACCTAATCTTATATGTTTCCCCCACCCTGTACATACAGATTGCCCACATTAAAAATCATCCTACCTGCACCTACTGCATCCAAGATGGCGGCCCATGGAGTGTCAGGCTGCCTGCAAACAGGAAGTGCCTTCTGACTGTGCTGCTCTGAATTCTGGGATTGCTGACCTTTTCCTGACCCCAGCTCTACTTTGTACAAAGCACAGCTATAACCCCGTCCCCTGCACTTTTGACCCCTCTTCTCTCCTCAGTATGTGATGCTACTGAGCCAAGATGGCGGCGCTCATATCCTAGAGAGCTGAACAGAGTTGCAGGCCAGTGGGGGAAAGAATAAAAAGTGACTAAAAACATTAGATATATGAATTTTAGATGCTGGGGGAATAGTTTAAGGGTTTGGGCTTTTCATTAAATGATGCTGAAGGTCCGCTTTAATAAACTGTATATATTTTTGGAAGAATTGTCTGGCATTGTGGAGTGTGTAGGGTTTAGGTCTCCTTTTGGAGCTGAGGTTTCTCTGCATTTGAAGCTTGTCGCACCAGGCGTCTTACCTTCCTTCTTCAGCCACTTCACAATGTTGCCTTCCTCCATGGTGGGCGAGAGCGCAGGCATGAGGAGCTGGACAGATGGCGCCCCTGCAACACAAATGGAAGGCATCACATTCACCATTTGGGTCTCCTGCCTCCAGGACGAATGAGAGAGAGCTGGTATAATCATGTGACAGTGGCATCAGAGAAGCGAAGACGAGCGCGCAAAAGAGAGCGAAGGCGAGCGCGCAAAAGAGAGCGAAGACGAGCGCGCAAAAGAGAGCAAAGACGAGCGCGCAAAAGAGAGCAAAGACGAGCGCGCAAAAGAGAGCAAAGACGAGCGCGCAAAAGAGAGCAAAGACGAGCGCGCAAAAGAGAGCAAAGACGAGCGCGCAAAAGAGAGCAAAGACGAGCGCGCAAAAGAGAGCAAAGACGAGCGCGCAAAAGAGAGCAAAGACGAGCGCGCAAAAGAGAGCAAAGACGAGCGCGCAAAAGAGAGCAAAGACGAGCGCGCAAAAGAGAGCAAAGACGAGCGCGCAAAAGAGAGCAAAGACGAGCGCGCAAAAGAGAGCAAAGACGAGCGCGCAAAAGAGAGCAAAGACGAGCGCGCAAAAGAGAGCAAAGACGAGCGCGCAAAAGAGAGCAAAGACGAGCGCGCAAAAGAGAGCAAAGACGAGCGCGCAAAAGAGAGCAAAGACGAGCGCGCAAAAGAGAGCAAAGACGAGCGCGCAAAAGAGAGCAAAGACGAGCGCGCAAAAGAGAGCAAAGACGAGCGCGCAAAAGAGAGCAAAGACGAGCGCGCAAAAGAGAGCAAAGACGAGCGCGCAAAAGAGAGCAAAGACGAGAGCGCAGACGAGCGCGCAAAAGAGCAAAGACGAGCGCGCAAAAGAGAGCGAAGACGAGAGCGCAAAAGAGAGCGAAGACGAGAGCGCAAAAGAGAGCGAAGACGAGAGCGCAAAAGAGAGCGAAGACGAGAGCACAAAAGAGAGCGAAGACGAGAGCGCAGACAAGCGCGCAAAAGAGAGCAAAGACGAGCGCGCAAAAGAGAGCGAAGACGAGCGCCCAAAAGAGAGCGAAGACGAGCGCCCAAAAGAGAGCGAAGACGAGCGCCCAAAAGAGAGTGAAGACGAGAGCGCAAAAGAGAGCGAAGACGAGAGCGCAAAAGAGAGCGAAGACGAGAGCGCAAAAGAGAGCGAAGACGAGAGCGCAAAAGAGAGCGAAGACGAGAGCGCAAAAGAGAGCGAAGACGAGAGAGCAAAAGAGCGAAGACGAGAGCGCAAAAGAAAGCGAACAAGAGATTAAGCGAGAGAGAAGACGAGAGCACAAAAGAGAGAAAGCAAGAGAGAAAGCGAGAGAAAGCAAAAGCGAGCGAGAGAGAACGAGAAAGCGAGTGAGAGAGAACAAGAGAGAGAATAGCGCAGAACAAAGTTTAACCGCTGGCCTTTTGGGCATCCCATATCGGGATTCCCCCACCGGGGGACCCAGCACCTTTTTCCTCGAATCCTCGCAGATATAGATTCAGAGGCCACATCCCCTTCATCTCTGGGCTGTGTGTGTGCGCGCCTATCTGAATGGCTGGGGGCGGGAGCGTACCAGCTTTTGCCGAACATATGCACAGCAGACACCTTTAATTGAAGAAGGCTATACATGCACCATAGGACTGGGGAAAGGTGAGTTGTTATGGGTGATCTGGGGGGGTTCCACACAGCAAGTCATCCCAAATCGGAATGCCCCAGGGGCAAGTAAAAGTCCCAGGATGTTCCGCTTTAGCACGCTTCCTATTGGATGAGCTGCAGTTTACGCACATGCGCTGAGCCATTAACAGTTCGCTGATGAACACATCCAGGGCCGCTGGATTTGCTCACCCCGGGGCATCCTGAATCAGGATTCCCCGCTGTGTGAAACCCCCCAGGTCGCCTGGAAACTCACCTTCTTTTCCGATCCAACGGCGCATGCGCGAGCTGCGGCCGCACAGCAGGCCTTTGTGAATGGTCGGAACACAGGCACGCTCCCTGTTAGAGGGTAGCGGGGGATGCAGCTGCCAGAGCAATCAGATTAGACGAGCTCCTGGACGAAGGGGCTCGAGTGGATCCGAGAGTGCAGATTGGACAAGAAGCGGTGCATGCCTCATAGGACCAGGAAGAGGCGAGTTTGTTCAGGCGACCTGGCAGAGTTTCACACAGCGGGGGGGAATTCCAATCCGGGTGCCCCAGGGGACTAATACGCAGGATAGTCAAAATCCTGGGTTTTGGTCCACTTTAATGCCGGGATCACTGATAGAAACATAGAAGGGTGACGGCAGAAGGAGATAACATGGTCCATCTAGTCCGCCCTCGTGTGTATGTTCTCAGGACAGGTGGAGGCTTATTTCAGGCAGGTTTACATACTAAAATGTACTTATAGTCGCTGTGAACCAGGACCCACCATGGCACATGGCTGCAAGGGAGAGTGTAGGTCTGCTTTAACTTACCTCCCTTCTCCGTATTTACTAGTGTCTTGCTGGAAAAAACATGGTCTTATGTACAGGTCCGCCTCGATCACCACCCCTCAGAGGAGCTTGCAATCTAATATAATATCCCTATGCTATCTTCATTACCAGGTCTGAGGTCGGGGCTCCTCATTTAATCCAAACAGGTAGGTTAGGATAGGTGTCCAAGTATGTGCGCCGGGGGCATTAGACTGCCCAAGTGTGTGCGCCGGGGGCATTAGACTGCCCAAGTGTGTGCGCCGGGGGCATTAGACTGCTCAAATGTGTGCGCCGGGGGCATTAGACTGCTCAAATGTGTGCGCCGGGGGCATTAGACTGCTCAAATGTGTGCGCCGGGGGCATTAGACTGCCCAAGTGTGTGCGCCGGGGGCATTAGACTGCCCAAGTGTGTGCGCCGGGGGCATTAGACTGCCCAAGTGTGTGCGCCGGGGGGCATTAGACTGCCCAAGTGTGTGCGCCGGGGGGCATTAGACTGCCCAATTATGTGCGCCGGGGGGCATTAGACTGCCCAATTATGTGCGCCGGGGGCATTAGACTGCTCAAATGTGTGCGCCGGGGGCATTAGACTGCCCAAGTGTGTGCGCCGGGGGCATTAGACTGCCCAAGTGTGTGCGCCGGGGGCATTAGACTGCCCAAGTGTGTGCGCCGGGGGCATTAGACTGCCCAAGTGTGTGCGCCGGGGGCATTAGACTGCCCAAGTGTGTGCGCCGGGGGCATTAGACTGCCCAAGTATGTGCGCCGGGGGCATTAGACTGCCCAAGTGTGTGCGCCGGGGGCATTAGACTGCCCAAGTGTGTGCGCCGGGGGCATTAGACTGCCCAAGTGTGTGCGCCGGGGGCATTAGACTGCCCAAGTGTGTGCGCCGGGGGCATTAGACTGCCCAAGTGTGTGCGCCGGGGGCATTAGACTGCCCAAATATGTGCGCCGGGGGCATTAGACTGCTCATGTGTGTGCGCCGGGGGAATTAAACGGCCCATGTGTGTGCGCCGGGGAATTAGACTGGCCATGTGTGTGCGTCGGGGGAATTAGACTGCCCATGTGTGTGCGCCGGGGGAATTAGACTGCCCATGTGTGTGCGCCGGGGGAATTAGACTGCCCATGTGTGTGCGTCGGGGGCATTAGACTGCCCAAGTATGTCCCCCGGGGGAATTAGACTGCCCAAGTATGTGCGCCGGGGGAATTAGACTGCCCATGTGTGTGCGCCGGGGGAATTAGACTGCCCATGTGTGTGCGCCGGGGGAATTAGACTGCCCATGTGTGTGCGCCGGGGGAATTAGACTGCCCATGTGTGTGCGCCGGGGGAATTAGACTGCCCATGTGTGTGCGCCGGGGGAATTAGACTGCCCATGTGTGTGCGCCGGGGGAATTAGACTGCCCATGTGTGTGCGCCGGGGGAATTAGACTGCCCATGTGTGTGCGCCGGGGGAATTAGACTGCCCATGTGTGTGCGCCGGGGGAATTAGACTGCCCATGTGTGTGCGCCGGGGGAATTAGACTGCCCAAGTATGTGCGCCGGGGGAATTAGACTGCCCAAGTATGTGCGCCGGGGGAATTAGACTGCCCAAGTATGTGCGCCGGGGGCATTAGACTGCCCAAGTATGTGCGCCGGGGGAATTAGACTGCCCATGTGTGTGCGTCGGGGGAATTAGACTGCCCAAGTATGTGCGCCGGGGGAATTAGACTGCCCAAGTATGTGCGCCGGGGGCATTAGACTGCCCAAGTATGTGCGCCGGGGGAATTAGACTGCCCAAGTATGTGCGCCGGGGGCATTAGACTGCCCAAGTGTGTGCGCCGGGGGCATTAGACTGCCCAAGTGTGTGCGCCGGGGGCATTAGACTGCCCATGTGTGTGCGCCGGGGGAATTAGACTGCCCATGTGTGTGCGCCGGGGGCATTAGACTGTAAGCTCCTAGGTGCAACACTACTGTACATACAAAGATGCCGGAGGAATCCCGCTGAGCAACCAACCTGATTGACTTCATAGTGAAGGGGGGTTTCTGCTAGTTACTATGGCAACACCGGGAATGTGTGAAGGGGTTAAGGTTCCTGCGAGTGAAGCAATTTGACATTCAGTCAATCAATCTATATCAGGAAAGGCTGAAATTAAGATCCAATAGGAGGGGATTTCATTGGCTGGAATCTATTTGTGGTCCTCCATCGCTCTCTGGATACATCAGGGTGATGGGGGCGGGACGCGGCTCATAACAGCGCCACTTACAGCACAAGAATTGCACATTTAAAGCTGAACAAAACTCAGGATTTTCACTACGTTGGGTTTGGATTCTTGCAGCGCTATGTGATCCCCACCTCCAGATCGCACAAAATAACTCACCTTTACTTGGTCCTATGGCACATGTGTGTCGGAGCCGCCTGCCGTGCATATTTAATGCTCAGCAAATCGGGAGTGCGACAGCGACCACAGATGCAGGGGTGCTTCTGCCCCCCCCCCCAGCCTATCTGAATGGGTGGGGGCGGGAGTGCGCCACAGCCCAGAGATGCCGGGGATGCGGCAGACAATATTACATCAGTGAGGTAGCCAGAAAGAAGGCGAGTTTATCAAGAGAGTCTGAGGGGGGTTTCATGCAGCAGAGCATCCAGGGGAAGGCTAGGAGCTGGCCCTGGAATCTTTCAGATGTTCTGCTTTAAAGTGGAAAAAAAACCTGTGCTTTAATCCGGACCTTCACTGTGAATAAGAGCCTATCTTATATGTTTCCCCCGCCACCCTGTACATACAGATTGCTCACATTAAACATCATCCTACCTGCACCTAATGTGTTTTCTGAGACTTTAAACATCCACGATGGTGGCCTGTGAAGTGACTGTCCAGCTATGCACTCTGGGATTGCTGACCTTTTCCTGACCCCAGCTCTGCTCTGTCTGTGCAAAGCACAGCTATAATACGCCCCCCCCTCTCCTCAGTATGTGATGCTACTGAGCCAAGATGGCGTGCGGCGCCCGTATCCTAGAGAACTGAACAGAGTTGCAGCTCAGTGGGGAAAGAATAAAAAGATCGCCCTAACCCAACTCACCTCTTCCCAGTCCCACTGCGTTTCTAAGAGCAGCAGCTCTGACGGCCGCATCCTCCGCTTCCCTCTAACAGGGAGCGTGCCCCCGCCAGGCTTCTGTTCATAGCCGGCGCTGGCATTCTCCCTGTTAGAGGGTGGCATTACTTGCACCCCTCCTCGGCTGTGCGCAGCCACACCCACCGTAACTGAATGGCTATGATGGATGCAAGTGATGCACTAGGATTTCAATAATCAGCTTTTCCAGCTGCACATTGATTTGCATAACCAGAGAAGCTGATTGGAGGAGAGCCGGGCCATAGCAATCCAGGTTGCCGGGGGGGGGGCAATATATATTTTTTTTTTTTTTTCTGGTCTTAGATAACCTAATGTAAAGCACAGCGCGGACCAAAACCCAGCAGTTTGACTATCCTGTGTTTTGGTTATGCTGTGTGTAACCCCCCAGGCCGTCTAATCTAACTCACCTTTCGCCCATTCCTAATGCAAATCTCGTCCAACCAGTGCGATCAGATCCGCTCTCGGCCTTTCGTCTAAGGAATCATCTAACCAAGTGGACCCGATTGCTGCCGGTGGCCACATCCCCTGCTACCCTCTAAAAGGGGCCGGCCATTCCTACATGCCTGGTGCGGGGCGCGCCCTGCTAAAGGGATAGAGGGGAGCAGCCGCAGCTTACACATGTACCGTTGGGGGAGTTTACCAGATTCTGGATGCCCCAGGGCAGGGAATCAAGTGGCCCTGGAATCTTATAGGCCATCAGGCCTTGAGTTTTGGTCCACTTTAAAGCTAAACCACTCCAGTGCTGGTTGACTAGGTGCCCCTGGGGCACCCTGATTCCACACAGCGAAAAGGTGAGTTGTGGGGGCGATCTGGGAGGTTTTACACAGCGGGGCACCGCCGATCGGGGTGCCCCCAGGGAAAGTACCAAAACCAAGGATAGTCAAAACTATCCTGGGTTTTGGTCCACTATAAGCTGAAACAAGTTACTGATCAAATAATATATTAAAAGGACAAGTAACATTTGCCAACTGCTCTGGACGGCCTGTGGGTTTATTTCCAATAATGGCAGCCTCTCAGCTGATAAATAGGTTACTTCTTCTAGTGCAATTGACAAACGATAAGAACCCCGCATTTGATCACGCCGTTACCCCCAGCCTGATTACACGTATCCCCCCAACGGGTGGGCACAGGGGTGCAGAAAAGCAAAGTGGGCATCAGCACTGGACTTATGCCCAAGGGCACAGGGGCTGGTAGACTTTACAAGACTCAGCCCCTGGACTACCAGCTCCCAGGTCTGTTGTGCTCGCTGAAAGTTCAAAAAGCAGTGGGTGGATGAAGTGGGTGATGCGCCCACGGAATGCGTGGCTCCTGGTGCGGTAGGCGTTGGGGAGACTTCACACGTTATTTTCATGATACCTTGGCTTTATTTCTGGTGATGCTTTTTTGTCAGTGGTTCCCCTTTGGGGTGCCTAATATATACAGGTGATTAAATCTTCATATTATTCTTTAGTTGTTGAATAGAGTAGATTGATATGTTTATATGTTTATGAGTTGTTATGGTTCAGAATATTAATTCTTAATTGATTGTTTGACTAGGAGCACTTGCACTTTATAAATAAATAGATTTTATAGTGATCCGGATCATAGGCAGGATTTGCACATGCTCAGTTGCACTGCTGGAACACTGATTGATTTAGCACATATATATTTAGGCATTTGATATCAATTAGTGTGGTGAGACTCTCCCCATCACCTACACACCTTTATGTTGGTTTGTCCTGTGTGTTCTTGTTCCATTTATGTTTTTTAAGGGATTTTAATATGTTGCGTGTATTGTATATAGTGATTATAAATACGTAATTAATAAAAAATTATTTTGGAGGGGGCGTGGCTTGCGCATGGAGGAGTAGGACGCTAGAACTCAAAGCTCCCCACTTAACCCCCTTAATATCTGCAATCCGACATAAAGGCAGCAATTAGATCAGATGTCGAAGCTCAGGAAGACAAAGAGCACACCCCGACCCCGCAGAGGAGCGCCCATCACGGCATACTTTAGAGCAAACACTCCTGAAAATCCCAGACTCTCACCCATCAAGATG
Source organism: Gastrophryne carolinensis (assembly GCA_027917425.1). Taxonomy (NCBI): domain Eukaryota; kingdom Metazoa; phylum Chordata; class Amphibia; order Anura; family Microhylidae; genus Gastrophryne; species Gastrophryne carolinensis. The sequence goes on from CM051241.1 coordinate 100,876,341, forward strand.
GCGGCGCCGCGTGAGCCAATGGAGGAGGCAGAAGATGTTCCCCACCACAACGCAATTCACACTGACCCACCTGCTGTCCGGTCCCTGGAGGAGGAGGCGAGTTGTGGATCGGCTGCGCGGCCGGAGGAACGGGGGATTTCGCCCCCGCATCAGCCCGTGTGTGAGGAGGAGGAGGAGAGAAACATGGCGCCGACCACGCCGGAGCGGAGGCCGAGTCCCGCCACTTCTGATGCCGGACCCTGCTGTGTCCTTGATGCCTCCCCAGGCCCTGATGAGAGGAGGGGAGGACAGGAACATGACGCTGAAATCCCGCGGGCGGAGGAGGTGGAGAGCGAGGCGCGCTGCAGAGTGGGTGAGCAGCAGAGCGCGGGCGGCTGTACACAGCTATCAACGTGGAGGCCGCCTCCTGCCCGGAAACAGATGACAGCCGCGATGTCATTCAAGACACACGTAGAAGCAGCAGAGCCCCGGGGAAGGAGCCAGCCTAGCACAGGCGAGGAACGGGCTACGTTGGTGACAGCCCTTCAGCAGGTGGGTGCCGGCAACCCTGGGGGGAGGGATGGAGCAGCCCCAGAACAAAGCTCCATAGCAATCGTCTCGAGTGCTGACAGGGGAGCTGCGGAGGAGGGGAAGGAAAATCTGAACAGGGCAACAGAAAATAGGAGACAGATAATGACAGTTGCATTGTCACATGACGGCCCAATAACAGATGTGATAGAATGGGGGCCCACATATGGGAGGTTTGGATACCCAGATCCGCAGACCTATAACCAGCCCCCAACGCCTGGTAAGCGGAAGCCCCAGCGGTTTATGTCTGGGGGGGTGGGGGACCACCAACTATGTGGAGGTGACCCGAGCCACGGAAGGACAAACACCTGCAATGCCCCCTCGCGGTCACGGGCACTTTCTTACAATACCGTCAGGGGAGCCCAGAAGAGAATGGTCAGCCGGGATGAGGGAGGGGCCCCCTGAACCTAGCATTATGTGCGCCGAATATCCGGAGACCTCTGCCCCGCTCCCTGATCTCGGCCATTGCGGAGTCAGTTAGGACCAACATTGCGGATGCTCTCAAATCACTGCCGTCCCGCTCGGACTTTGAAACCTACATAACCAGGATGGAAGGGACGTTCCGCAGGGAGATAACGTCCATGCAGAACTCTATGGCAGACCTATCGAGCAGAGTAGACGCCAATAATGCAGCACAACTGGACATCCAGGCCAGAGTGGAAGCATTAGAACGTGAGCAAGATGTCACCAGACGGTTGGTTTCTGAGTTCCAACTTCAACAAGATGATCACGAAAATAGAAATCGCCGTAATAATATTCGACCACGGGGTATTCCTGAATCGATAACTCCGTCAGAGCTAAAGGCAAGAGTGTGCGGACTATTCAATACTCTGTTGGACCGCGAAGAATAGTGAAACCCCTTTTGGAGCTGATACAACAGCAAGGAGCAACTTACAGATGGGGACATCCGTTTCAATTGATTGTACGAAAGGATCGTAGATCTTTCATCTTGAAAGCACCGTCCCAGCTGGCAGAGCTCTTTGATTTTCCTGGGACTGCACCGATTGTGATCCCAAATTGGTTGGAGTTGGAGCTGGACCGCAGAGAGGGCCCGCTTCCTCAGCGCCCGAGAAGACGGGGCCGAGACCGGGAGAGACGCCAGAGAGATCCACCCGGCCCAGACCGAGAGGCTGACTTTGCCCCTCTGGGAGCAGAGTAGCGATACTTGCACCCAATTGAACATGGAAAGGACATCAAGTCTTGGTCAGAAAAGCTAATGTGATATCCTTTCTTTACAGTTTCATCTGATTGTTGGTTGAAGTTATTGTTTTGCCTGTGGTTATATTTGTGGCTGTGAACGGAATTTGGGATCTACTGGAAGGTCGACCGGGTAGAAGTGTCAAGGGACCTTGGATTGGACGGGCCCCCCCCACCCATACTGGGGTTGGGGGGATGCCCCCCGACCCAACGCCCGACTCCCCCTCCCCTCTGAGATTGAAGGACCGACAGTTTTCGGGGGGGTCCAGCCCTCTATGGCCTACCCTGGGGATGGGACCACATCTGAAATACTGTAGCGAGCTAAGGACTGGGCGGACGGGAAAACGACCCAGTATTATATGAAGCCCCTCTGAGCAGGGGAGATGGCTAGCTTTCTGACGTTAAATGCTTCCTGCTCCGGGGGATGGGTCGTCTCCTGCTGGGATACTCTCGCCCCCCCCGCCCCCCCCAACCAGGGGAAGAGGCTTTGTCCTTACCATTGAAATTAATGGACTACCCGGTGGGCGGCAGCCTAGCCCCCCGGTGCGGACGGTCCCCCCCTTTTGCACGGGGATCTTCTTCGTATGTGTGGGGCCCTCCTCGTCCCCTTTCTGGGGGGTCAGGGGCTATCTGATGAGAATGCGCCCGCCAGACATGACTTCACCAGATCGCCGGTCTTGGGGTGCGCCTCACCTGGGAGACCGGGGGCCCCTTGGGTGGAGGTATGTCTGGCTCGCTTGTGGTGTGGCCTATACCCTGTTCTCGGTGGCGGGCTCCTTACGGGGGGCCCTCACCGCTGGGACCTGTCTGCTGAAGCGTGCTCGCCCTGCTCTGGGGGCGACGGATCTCGGATTACGGGGGAGGCCCTGGAAGTGGCTCCACGGGTGGTCTGGTTGGAGAGGAGGCGGATGTGGGGGACGGCCTTGCTCGGGGAAGATGCTGAAGGATCAGCTGGGAGTTTTGAAATCGCCCGGGTATCCAGTGGGGGGGGGGGGGGGGTCCTTGCCCGCCGGCCTGGGGGGATGTCTTGGACTCAGCCACCAGCTAGGCCTGTGAAATTGGCTGGTTGGGGGCGCCTTCCTAGGGTGGGGGGAGCTTGGACCTGAACGGTTTTGACCACCAGGCAATCAATCATTTGTTCAATTAGTTGTTTAATTAGTCGTATTGAATGCTCAGATGTTTTAGATAACCGGTAAATTCATGTTGCTGCCTAACTGTTTATGTGTTATGGGAGGGATGCCTGATTGCTGAACGGAGTTCTTTATAATTGCTGACTGAGGCTTGGCTCCTTTTCGCCGGGCTTCCACTTCCCCCCAGTAGTCCGAGTGTCCTCCCGAGAGAAGCTGCCGGAGACTCTCGCGGGAGACGCAGGACTAGACTCCCCTATATTAGGAGAGTTAGTATAATCACTTTGATTGTTACCCAAATTATTCTTGGGTTTCTCCGGAATTTAAAAATCTTAAAGTTTCTTGATCTATATTCTATATTCTTTGTTCTGTTTTGAATCTCAATATCTTCCTGCCTTTTCTCACATCAACCCACTTACGTTTTACCCGACTTTCCCCCCTTCCTCCCTTTCGGCCGCCCGCCGTCTTGCGTCTGGGGACTGGGGTTTAGGCACCCGGGGAGGAGCCTGCGGGAAAGGAGCAGAGATAATGGCAGTGACAGGTGGAGTTCTGGATTCTCGGGACGCCTCCATGAAGGTGGTCTCTCTGAACTGCAGGGGGCTTAATATACCAGAAAAGCGCTCGACGGTAATCGCTGAGCTGAAACGACTGAAAGCCCAGATGGTGTTTCTTCAAGAGACCCATTTTAAAAAAGATAGTCACCCGAAGATCTCCTCCAGACTGTACCCCCAGGTATTCATGAGTTCATCCCCTGGCTCGAAAACTAAGGGAGTGGCGATACTCCTATCCAGATCCATACCTTTTCAGCTCCACAGTGTGAGCACGGATGGAGAAGGCAGATATGTTATGGTCAAAGGAACAATCTCAGAGGAGACATATACACTTGCCTTGGTCTATGGACCCAATTCTGGGCAGGTGGACTTCCTTCTGGAATTCCTTGCCAAACTAGCTGAATTTCAAGAGGGAAATGTGCTTTTAGGTGGGGATCTGAACCTCGCAATGGAACCCCTCTTGGATTCCTCTTCGGGGAAGTCCTCCATTCCCTACAAGGGATTGAGGAAGGTGAAACAGGCTCTCCACAATCTGCAGTTATGTGACATTTGGAGGATCTCCAATCCTACCGTAGAGACTTTTCTCACTATTCCACAGCCTACGCAACGTATGCAAGGCTTGACTACGTGCTTCTGTCCCACAATTTGCTGCCCAGAGCCCATGATGCCTCTACTGGCATTGCGTCACTATCAGACCATGCCCCGGTGAGCGTATCTTTGTCCACACAGGAGGGGAGGAGTAGGGCATGGACTTGGCGTCTGAATGAGACCCTACTGAAGAACCCAGTGACGAGGAGTGCGGTGCGGGGGGCCATCACTGAATACTTTCGGCTGAATGACACGGAGGAGGTAACACCTATGACCCTATGGCAGGCTCATAAAGCCGTGGTTAGGGGAGTCCTGATCCAACAGGCTGCTAGACTAAAAAGAGAGAGCATTACCAAGCGGGATCGCCTACTGGCCCAGATTCAGAACCTGGAAAAACAGCATAAGGAAACCCAACTAAGGTAAACCTTGAAAGAGTTGACAACGTGCAGAGAGGAACTGAGCTCCATCTTGCTGCAAAAGGCGGCGTTTGCAATAAAGAAGTGCAAACGCTTCTACTATGAGTGGGGTAACAAAAGCGGCAGGCTCCTTGCGAGGGCCTTGAGGAAACAGCGTTCCCTGAACTTTATTGAGGCAATTAAAGATGGACAGCAACAGAAATGGCATAAGACGCAGGACATCGCTAAGGTGTTCCGGGAATACTATCACTTACTCTACAATTTATACCCACGGGGAACGGGAGACCCTCAGGGAGGACTGGAGAGGAAAAGGAGGTACATCACATTATCAGGCATGCCCCAGCTCAGTAAGGAGGCGATCGGTAGGCAAGAGGAGCCGCTCTCAGAAGCTGAGATACAACAGGCGCTCAGGCAAGCTCCCTCAGGCAAATCACCAGGCCCGGATGGCCTGACTGCCGCATACTACAAAGAATTTCTCCCTATCCTGAGTGGACACTTTCTCTGCACTTACAATACAATAGGGAGGGAGGATGACCCGGGCAGCTTCCTGAAGAGGCACTGGAGGCCCATGTCACTGTGATCCACAAGGCAGGAAAGGATCCACTAAGCTGCAAAAGCTACCGCCCTATATCTCTCCTGAATGTCGATCTCAAATTATTCACTAAGATTCTGGCTAATCGACTGGCAACTTATCTACCGGACCTAATAGAGGAAGACCAATGCGGCTTTATCCCTGGTAGGCAGGCAAGAGATGATACGGTCCGGACCCTAAACCTCATACATCGCTCACGGCTAGATGGAACCCCGATCATGCTGCTATCGATGGACGCTGAGAAAGCGTTTGATCGCATAGACTGGGACTTCACGTTTGAGGTGTTGAGGCATATAGGACTGGGGACCAGAGAATTTAGATCACGGAGCTGTATTCTAGACCCCAGGCTAGAGTAAAGGTTAACGGTGATCTCTCCTCGCCTTTCCCGATCTCGAATGGCACCAGACAGGGATGCCCCCTGTCACCGCTTATCTTTGCATTGGTTGTGGAACCCTTCTTGCGACATATAAGGGAGAATAGAGACATAAGGGGGGTCCAGGCTGGTGGAATGGAACAGAAGGTTGCCACATATGCGGACGACCTTCTGTTCTTTGTATCAAACCCAGTGATAGGACTTCCGGTCCTCATGAAGGAGTTGGAGAGGTTTGGTAAGCTTTCCAACTTCAAGATTAATCTTGATAAATCTGAGGCGCTCGGCGTGGGCCTCCCGGTCGACACCTCCACACACCTTAAAGCGGTCCTTCACCCTGAATAAGAGCCTATCTTATATGTTTCCCACACCCTGTACATACAGATTGCTCACATTAAAAATCATCCTACCTGCATCTACTGCATGTTATGAGCCTTTAAACATCCAAGATGGCGGCTTCCATAAGCCGCCATCTTGGATGTTTAAAGGCTCATAACATGCAGTAGATGCAAGTAGGATGATTTTCAGCAGTGCCTCCTGACTGTGCTGCTCTGCATTCTGGGACTGCTGACCTTTACCTGACCCCAGCTCTGCTCTGTCTGAGCAAAGCACAGCTATAACCCACCCCCCTGTACCTTATCCCACTCTCCTCTCCTCAGTAAGTGTGATGCTTCTGAGTCAAGATGGCGGCGCCCGTATCCTAAATTCCTGAACAGAGTTGCAGCCCAGTGGGGGAAAGAATAATAAGTTAGTGACTAAAAATGTAAAATATATTAATTTTAGATGCTGGGGAACCGTTTTTTAAGAGTTTGGGCTTTTCATTAAATCACGCTGAAGGTCCGGTTTAAGGCCTCACTCCCGTTCAGATGGGTCTCCCCTACCCTAACTTATCTAGGGGTGAAAATACAGAATAATATTGATGATGTCTTCCGATTCAACTTTGTACCAATGCTAAATAAGACTAAGCTAGACCTGGCAAACTGGAATGTCTCAACATTCACGTGGATGGGACACATAAATATAAGATGGTAGTCCTTCCGAGAATTTTATATCTGCTTCAGACTCTCCCATGTCACATCCCAAAGAGTTACTTAAAGAACTTGAATTCAATATTTAGACAGTTCATTTGGAGTAACAAAAAGCCTAGGTTAAGACTTACCCTGTTGCAGCTCCCTAGGAACAAAGGCAGTGCCAGACCTGATGAGGTATTGGCAGGCGACTCACTTACAGAGAATTGTAGATTGGAATAGGGGACTGGGCAAGAAAAAAATGGGTTGCCATAGAGGCCGAAAGTGTGGAGACTTCACTAAAGGATTTGCCATGGGCGTCCAGGAATTCAGCTAAGTGGGTGAGAACCAACCCCATGGTTAAGGAGACCCTCGAGGTCTGGGATGGGTTGAGGTCGAGAGAAGAGATATCCCCCTGGCCATCCCCGCTAATCCCACTACTGGACAATCCAGACCTTCCGAGCAGCCAAAGACTCCGGACGACGACAGGTTGGGGAGAATTGGAGATGGTGAGAGGGCAAGACTTAATACGAGGGAGGACATGGTGCTCTGCAGAAGAACTTAGAGACCGGTGGAACAACCCACGACTAGATCCTTGGCGATTATTGCTTTTCCAGCATTACTTGCAACAGACAGGCCCCAGAGACTCCCACGAGCGACACCTTACGGGCTTTGAAACCCTAATCACAAGAAAGGACCCCCCGACTAGGCTGATCTCCGAAATTTACCAACTGCTGGGCAAGGAACAAGGATTAAGGCCGCCATACTGTCAGCAGTGGGAGAGAGACCTGGTGCAAAAGTTCACTGAGGAGGAGTGGGAAAAGATATTTACTCTTGCCCACAAATCTTCAATCGCAGTGCAAACACAGGAAACAAATTACAAATACCTCTCCAGGTGGTATTATACCCCAAAGCACCTGGCAGCATGCTTCCTCGGAACCTCGTCTAGATGTTGGAGGTGTGGGGAAGAAGACGGGTCTTTCTTCCATATTTTTTGGACATGCCCGAAGATAAAACCCTTTTGGAATGAAGTGGTTCCACTTATGACAGAGGTCACTGGCTCTCAGGTCCCGTGTTGCCCAGCTCTCATGCTTCTACATTACAGCACATGTAGCGTCACCAGTTACAAGAAATCAATATTGATACACCTGATTAATGCAGCTAGGACACTGATCCACAGATTTTGGAAGTCGGAACACACTCCTACAAAAGGAGAGTGGATCCGAGAGGTTAACAGAGTCAGGGAAATGGAGGAACTAACGGCGGCTTCCCATGACAGGGGAGAACAGTCCAGTGCGGTTTGGACCCCCTGGTATCTCTTTCGAGACTCTGCGGTCTTTGTTCGGAGCTTGGCACTGGACCCCTCCACCCGTCCCCCTGACGCAAGTGAGGTGGACTTCCTTCCCCCCCTTCCCTCCCCCCTTTTTCTGTCCCTACCCAATCATTCTGTAGTCTCTTCCCCCCTCTCTTTCTCTCCTTTTATTTCTCCTTCTGCTTATTTCGTTTCAGTGCAGCGGAGCGGTAACCCCAGCCCAAGTGACAGGCAAGATATGGAGCTCCTGGTGGACCCATACTGCAACACAGACTTAAAATGACCACCCGGAGCTCAAGCGGGTCACACGTGTCTCACATCCCTAAAGGAGAGACAGAGACCTCCATGGTGCCCCTTTCTCTCATACCACCCCCCTCCCGCCTTGGACACAGCGAATGGGAGCCAACCTCCAGATGAGGAGGGGGGAGAGAGGGGGGGTGCTCTTCGGACTCTGTCCGGATAACCAGGGGCATTATATCCGGGTGGAAGCTGGCGGGCTTATTTTGGTTGGGGAAATGGAGGGGAAGGGTGTGGGAGCCTGCTTTGCTGTATTGTGCTTCTTGTTCTAACCTGAAATGTTAACTACTTGCTTCTGTACTGTCTGTATTGAAAAATATCTAAATAAAGAGTTTAAAAAATATATATATATTTTTTGATCAATTTATGAGTTGAGAGTTCCTCCCTACGTGCTTTTTTTGTTCCAAAAAGCAATGGGTGTGCGCCTTCATTTTTAAAAAAAAATGGCCCGATAATTTGCAGCGGATCTTCTGGATATTCCTGACCGACCGCATTAAACCAGATTTTCAAGCTAAATGTGACCCAGAACATTGAGCCAATCACTTGCAGTGATCAATTTGGCTGCTGGCAGACACACATGGAGCACGGAATGGAAGAGCGGGTCAGTACAAACGCCTGATTGTGTCCGCTAAACAGGTAGAGAGTATACTAGGTGTTAGCCTCATTGACCTATATATGTTAAAGCTGTGCCACCCTGGACCTGGCACCCCCATTAGAATTCGTTAAAGCGGACCAAAACCCACTAAAGCCCCACCAAAGCCCCTGCCGATATTCCCTTCTTAGGGTGTAGAACTTGAAATGGATAATTTCGCTCTTCGAATTGTCCTGGAACACTTTATTTTTTGCTCTGTAATATGGCAGGTGATCAGTCATCGCATAGGTGTGGCTATGACATCATTGCCACACACAGCAGCGGCAATGAATGGAGGAGGCGGAGCTTTACAGCTGAAACAGGCGCCATTATCTGGGATTACAGTGCAGCAGGAGTAGTGAGAATTGGCAAACGGTGCTCTTCATGGGGGGCAGCAATTCAGGGGATGCCAGTTTAAAATTAGGGTTTTGGTCCGCTGTAAACTGGACCTTCAGCATGATTTAATGAAAAGACCAAAGCCTTAAAAAACTATTCCTCACTATCTAAAATTAATATATTTTACATTTTTCACTTATTATTATTCTTTCCCCCACTGGGATGCAACTCTGTGCAGGACTCTAGGATACGAGCGCCGCCATCTTGACTCAGAAGCATCACATACTGAGGAGAGGAGAGCGGGATAAAGTGCAGGGGCGGGGTTATAGCTGTGCTTTGCACAGACAGACCAGAGCTGGGGTCAAGAAAAGGACAGCCATCCCACAATGCAGAGCGGCACAGTCAGAAGACGCTTCCTGTTTGCAGGCTGCCTGATGCTCCATGAGCCACCATCTTGGATGTTTAAAGGCTCATAACACGCAGTAGATGCAGTTAGGATGATTTTTAATGTGGGCAATCTGTAAGTACAGGGTGTGGGAAACATATAAGATAGACTCTTATTAAGGGTGAAGGTCCACGCCTACCATCCCCGTTTTTTGGAACAGGTAGAGACGGGGGCTCCGACAGCCAATACTGTAGGTCTACTTAAAATCTGGGGACAGACAGCGCAAACCTACACAGCGGTATTACAATAATCTCTCTAGCGGTCAGCGCCATTGTATAAGTGTCCTGAGCAGCCTCCATTGCTAAGCGGGTGGCAGCACGGCCTCGGGAGAAGCGTGCCAAGTGTTACACCTGCTCAGGAGAAACCATGTAATTGGATTAGGAGGGATTATGGGTAACGAGACTTAGCAGGTCAAACGCACAAGATTTTCTGAGGGAGGCACATGCCGGGGGGGTTGGGGAGCGAGCAAGCACCCACCCGAAGACGATATCAGCCATTATGTCATTATTGTGACCACCGCTCCTAACTGCATCGAGATACATAACTAACATTGACCATCACACACCATTATACTCGCCCCTGATAGGATGAAAAATCTCACTGCCGGCCAAGAAACGCCCACTCCTGCATTCAGGAGGTACCACATTGGCTGGCACCAGTCCTGAACCCTTAAAAGAGCCATTATGCTCCCTCTCTATGTAGGACCATTGCTTCTCTGTCTACTTAAAGCGGACCTTCACCCTGAATAAGAGCATATCTATCCATGTTCCCCCCCACCATGTACATACAGATTGCTCTCATTAATCCGGACCCTCACCCTGAATAAGAGCATATTATATATTATATATCATATTATATAGCATATTATATGTTTCCCACTCTGCACATACAGTTTGCTCACATTAAAAATCATCCTACCTGCATCTACTGCATGTTATGAACCTTTAAATATCCACGGCTCATGGAGCATCAGGCAGCCTGGAAGTGTCTTCTGCGTCGCTTTGCATTCTGGGATTGCTGTCCTTTCCCTGACCCCAGCTCTGCTCTGTCTGTGCAAAGAACAGCTATAACCCGCCCCCTGCACTCCGCCTCCTCTCCTCAGTATGTGATGCTACTGAGTCAAGATGGCGGGGCCTTTATCCTAGAGTCCTGAACAGTATATTAATTTTAGATGCTGGGGAATGGTTTTTTAAGGGGTTTGGGCTTTTCATCAAATCATGCTAAAGGTCCAGTTTAAACAGGAGCTGGGCTGAATTTCCAGCTAGGCAACCCTGTGCCAAGGGCAGCCACCTGCTGGGGGCACTGGCATTACTGCTATGGTAAAAAAAAAAAAAAAAAAAAAAAAAAAAAACACACACACACACAATATCACAAGACAGCCAAGATTTACCCCTAAGCAACGTTTTTCAGCTAATGTTAAATGGACCAAATCCAGCCCTGGCATCTATTAGATTCAGGGCTGGCCGATTCCCTTTCCTCAGGGCATCCCAAACTGGCTCTGTGAAACGCCCCAAGTCAATATGTGCTTACCTGTCAAACAAGGCATGCGGCGGTGGCATTACTTGCACCCTTCCCCGGCTGTGCGCGGTCACGCCTGCCGTAACTGAACGGCCATGAGTGGTCATGAGCAGCCAAAGGATGCAAGTGATGCCACGCTAGGATTTCATGCAGCTTTTCCAGCTGCACATTGATTTGCATAACCAGAGAAGCTGATTGGAGGAGATCCGCGCCTTTGCCTTGGGCTCGTTGGACAAGTTAGAAAACCAGGGTGAATGGTGGGGTTTCATACAGCGGGCCATAGCAAACAAGGTTGCCAGAGGGGGGAATAAGAAGGAGGAGATGCAGAGTTTCCGTAAGGTCAAGGTCTGCTTAATAAAAAAAAAATACCTGGTTTCTGGTTTTAGATAAGCTAATGTAGAGCATAAAGTGGACCAAAACCCAGGATTTTGACTATCCTGGGTTTTGCCTTTTGCTGTGTGAAACCCTCAGGTCGTCTAATCTAACCCACCTTTCACTGGTCTTACTGCACATGTGCGGCCCCTCGTTCAATCAGCACAGTCAGATCCGCTCCCGGCTCTCATTTAAGGAATCTTCTAAGCAAGCGGACCCGAGCACACCCAGCGGCCACATCCCAGGCTAACAGAGAGAGCACCTGCGCCGGCCATTCATAAATGCCTGGTGCGGGTGCGCCCTGCTAAAGGGATAGAGGGGGGTGCAGCCGCTGCTCACACATGTACCATTGAAGCAAGGGAGAAGGGGAGTTTACCGGGTGACCTTGGGGGTTTCACACAGCAGGGCATCCCGGTTCTGGATGCCCCAGGGCAGGGAATCAAGCAGCCCTGGAATTTAATAGGCCATCAGGCCTTGGGTTTTTGGTACACTTTAAACCTAAAACACTCCAGTGCTGGCCGACTAGGTGTCCCTGGGGTACCCCAATTCCAAACAGCGGAAAGGTGAGTTGTGGGGGTGATCTAGGGGATTTCATACAGCAGGGCATCCCAAATCTGGATGCTCCGGGGGTGAGGGAATGAAACAGCCGTGGAATCCTATAGATTTTAGGGCTGTTGGGCCGTGGGTTTTGATCCACTTTAAAGCTAAAGGGCTGGCTGAGTAGGTGCCCCTGGGGCATCAAATAATAATACCATTTTGTGAATACTCACCTGTAAAATGGGTATTATAAGTATGTCACACACCCCGCTTCAAAACATTAAGAATTACACTTGGGTTACTCCACCAGCAGGTGGCGACGTTGCAGAGAAGTCTTGAAAAACAAGCCCCTCCTGATCTATAATACCTGGGACCTCCCACTCATCTCCCAGTTTTCAAAACAGCAGTAAAGACAAGGTACCAGGAAAAAAAACATTGGTAACCCTCAAACTGTAAACGAAGCTTCACCCTATAAAGAATCCAGGATACCAAAAAGGGCGGGTGAAGCGGGGTGTGTGACATACTTACAATACCCATTTTACAGGTGAGTATTCACAAAATGGTATTATTCTAAGTATGTCACACACCCCGCTTCAAAACATTAAGAATTACACTTGGGACATCCAAAAGCAGTGTCCACAAAGGGCGGGTATCCAACAGGGCAATAATGCAAAACGTAAACCACTCCAGCTTGCAGAACCTCGTGGCCAAACACAGCATCCGCTGAAGCCCACACGTCAACCTTACAAAGCTTGGAAAAGGTGTAAACAGCAGGCCAAGTAGCAGCCTTCCAAACTTGCTCAACAGAAGCCTGGTGCTGAAAAGCCCAAGACGCCCCAACAGCACGAGTAGAATGAGCAGTGATACGAAAAGGGGGAGCCTTCCCCTTGGCAGAATAGGCCCCAACAACAGCCTGACGAATCCACTTGCTAATGGAAGACTTAGCCGGAGCCAAACCCTTCCTAGGCCCGCAGGGCACCACGAAAAAGGCATCAGTCTTACGAAAAGGAGATGTAGTACGCAAATAGCACTTAACACAACGTACGACATCCAAACAATGCAAAGCCCTCTCCTTGTCATTCCTAGGCTTAGGACACAAGGACGAAAGAACAAATGTCCTGGTTAAGATGAAAAGCAGAGACCACCTTAGGAAGAAAGTCCGGTTTGAACCGGAAAACCACTTTGTCCTGATGTCTCTCAAAATAAGGAGCCTGAATCGACAAGGCTGCCAACTCCGAAACACGCCGAACCGAAGTGATGGCCACCAAAAAGGCAACCTTCTAAGTCAGAGTAGAAAGAGCAATATCCTGCAAAGGCTCAAAAGGAGGAGCCTGAAGAGCAGAGAGAACCAAATTCAAATCCCAAACAGGGAGCAAAGGCTTCCTAGGAGGCCGCAGATGCGAAACCCCCCGGAAAAAAGTCTTGACCAAAGGATGAAGCGCAAATGACTTTTGAAAAAAGGCAGACAAGGCAGAAACCTGCCCCTTCAAAGTACTCAGCTGAAGACCAGAGTCCAGCCCCGATTGAAGAAATTCCAAAATCCTGGAAACAGAGAAGACCCGACAGGGCAAAGATCTAGCCTCACACCAATCAATATAAGATCTCCACGTCCTATAGTAGATGGTAGAAGAGGACCTCTTCCTGGCACTAATAAGAGTCTGAATAACAGAATCCGAAAGACCTTCCTCCCTTAAGATGGAGGTTTCAGCAGCCAAGCCGTCAAAGCCAGCGTTGGTAAATTGGGGTAACGCAGTTGACCCTGTGTGAGAAGATCCGGCCGAAGAGGCAGATCGAACTGATCCCCCGCCAGACGAACGATGTCTGCGAACCACAACCGCCTTGGCCACCTTGAAGCCACGAGAATGGAGGGAACCCCTTCCAGGGCCAGCTTTCGCAACACCCAGCCTAGCATGGGAATCGGAGGAAACAGATAAAGGAACCCCAGGTCCCCCCAGCTCAGGGACATGGCATCCACCGCCAGAGCCAGAGGATCCTGAGAGAGCGACACAAACGTCGGAAGCTTGTGACTGTGACGAGAGGCAAACAGATCCACCTCCGGCGTCCCCCACCGGAGGCAAATCGACCGAAACACGTGGGGGTGAAGAGACCATTCCCCGATGCCAGCGTTGTGGGCCTGAGGGCCTGAGGACCCCACCGCCCCCGGAACCGAAGATCCTTCCAGAAACCTCCCCATCCAGACAAACTGGCGTCCGTGGTGACAGTTTCCCAAAGAGGCGTCAGAAATGACCTGCCCCTCAATAGATTGTCAGAGACCATCCACCACTGTAGAGACTGCCGAACCCGGGGAGACATCCGGAAAGACCGATCCAACGACTGCGGTCGCCGGTCCCAAGACGCCAACAGATGAAGCTGAAGCGTCCGCGTGTGAAACTGAGCAAAGGGAACTGCCTTGAAGGAAGCTACCATCAACCCCACCAGTCTCATCCCCAGCCGAATGGACGGGCAAGGATTGGAAAGGAGAAGCTGTGCCAATTCCTGATTCAAGAGAACCTTGGCCTGAGGTAGAAACACTCTGTGCTGGCAAGAATCCAAGGACATCCCCAGAAAAGGCACCACCCTGGCCGGAACAAGAGAGGACTTGGGGTAGTTGATCACCCAGCCGAACCTCTCCAGAGTGGATACCACCGTCCTGGTGTCCATTTCCGCTTGACTGAAGGAAGGAGCCATGATGAGAAGATCGTCCAGATAGGGCACAATGCGAATCCCCAGAGCTCTGAGAAGGGCCATCACGCCCGCCAACACCTTGGTGAACACTGTTGGTAACCGAGGAAAGGCCGAACGAAAGAGCCACAAATTGAAAAAGCCGATCTTCCACCACGAAGCGAAGAAACCTTTGGTGAGCCGGTGAGCCGGAAATATAGGAATATGAAGATAGGCATCCTTGATGTCTATGGACGTCATGAAGTCCCCCTGCCGCAGAAAACTGATGGCAGAACGCAGAGTTTCCATGCGAAACTTCCAGGGACGAATAAACACATTGAGTAACTTCAGATCCAGGATGGGACGAATCGACCCGTCCTACTAGGTCACTGTGAAGAGATTGGAATAATACCCGCGGCCCACCTCCGAAGGAGGGACCGGGCAGATGACTGCCATTTCCAGAAGATTCCTCACCGCTGCCAGGAGCCCCTGCGCGGCCAAAGGATCTGAGGGCACACGAGACCTGAAAAATCTTAGAGGAGGTCAAACTCCAACTCGTAACCGGCCGACACCACCTCCCGGATCCACCTGTCCGAGACCGCCTGGTCCCATACCCAGGAGAAGAGTAGCAACCGCCCCCCCACCCGCAAGGGTGAGGGCGCCCCCTCATTGCTGAGCGGGCTTGGCAGCTGGCTTGGGTTTGGCACCCCAGGAGTGAACGGGACGGCCACGGCCTCAACCCCTGTTCCAGCTTGCACCCCTGAGGCGTAAAGCCCGCGCCTCTGCCAGCTCTGGCTCCCCGCAAGGAGGGATTAAAAGAGACCGCCCCCCAAAAGGAACGACGAAATTACTTGCGCTGAGGTAACTTACCTCCCTTGGCAACCGAATCCAATTTCTCACCAAACAGGCGCAAACCCAAAAAGGGAAGAGCCGTAAGCGACTTCTTAGAATTAAAGTCAGCAGTCCATAGCTGCAACCACACCGACCATCAGATAGCCACCAACAAGGCCGTGGTCCTGCCACACATCACCATGGCGTCATCCTGAGCGGCAAGGACAAACGAAACGAAGGACTCACAACGTTTGAGAGCAAGGAACTCATCACAAATAGGATCAAGATCCGCACATAAATCCCTGACAATGGACCTAACCACCAACAACAAAAGTGCCGCAGCACAAACAGGCCTCAAAGCCGAACCCGCACAGGTAAAACCATGGCGAGCCAGCTGGTCAATGCGGCGAGCTTCGCCATCCTTAAGGGTAGTCGTGTCAGAAGAATGCAACACCGCCATGTTAGCTAGCCCCAAAAACCGGGGCATCAACCTCGGGGGGGGGGGAAAAGCTTCACCAAGTCCGCCGGAAAAGGATACTTCTTATCCCAACGAGGCGGAACACCAACGAGACGTGTAGGCTGCTCCCACTCTTTAAGGACGACAGTCACAAAATGTCGTTGACTGGGAAACTCCAAACGCGGCTAGGCCACATCAAAACACTCACCCTTAGGCGGAGGAACCGCCTTGGGAGAGTCTAAAGCTAAAAACTTCAAAAATTTGAGCCAATATGGACCTCAGGGTCGTCCAATTCCTCTAGAATCTCCCCCTCTTCAGCCGGGGGGCAATCTGACCAATCCAATGCCTCCATAACATCCACGTCTGAGTCCGGCAGAGGCGGGGACAAATGTTTCCGCTTAGCCGGAGCCTACTGAGCAACCACAGCGGAAAACCTTTTCTCGAGGCTACCCAACCGGAAAACCTCGGATTGCGAATCCCCACCCATGACAACGTCACACGGGGTCCGGAACAGGCGGGGAGGAGTAGGGGATGAAACGGGCGGCGAGGGGCCAGCACCCGGGGTGCCGGACTGGCGCTCAATGTCCCGCTGCGCACATGGAATGCATATAATGACATCATCCCTCGGGAGCAGAGCACCACAACCCCCACACAGCCTAGACTGCCCCGAAGGGCCGTTTCCGGTATCCTTGGAAGCCTCCATATGGTGAAATTATGGTATTCGCAATAACCCAGGGATTTACGCAGTATGCAACCCGGGATGCCCCTTTTTACATGTCCCGGGAGTGGAAGGATTTTAGCCCCTATGTTATGACCGGGAGACCCCTTTTAACACGGGTATCCCAGGATCTGTAAGGGAACAGGACCACAGTCAATCCCAGTGTAAGGAAAAAAGAGCACTAACACAGTGATAAGGAGCAAACAATCATGCACTCACATGATGCATTAAAAAGGTACCAAAAACCTATATAGGTAAATATATACATATAAATATACATATATATAGATATATATATAGAAAGGGAAATATAAATGGTATGTAATGCATACAATACAAGCACAGAGCCCAATCCTGAGGACAACCAGCCCATGGGACTGGTCCCTACCTGAATAATCACATAAAACTTCAGTTCAGGTACACTAACAGCTCAGTGTTGTATTGATTTGATTGAGGAACTATAGTGAAGGCCATTTCTCTTTAGGTCCCTGGAGCCGCTTTGGAACAGGGTAAATGCCAGGCTGCATGTTACTCATGCGACTGTTAGCAGCCGTGCCCTAAACGTACTAATCACATAAAACTGAAGTGGCCCTCACAGACAGCAAACGCATGCGCGAGAGTACCTGAGATGGCGGCGAACAACCCCAGTGAGGGGAGGCGCAGGAGAGGACACGGAGGGAGACGAAGGGCGTGCCGGCAGAACGCGCGCGAAGCGCTCCGGCCCCGCCCCTCCGCCATAGACCGTACAGCGCGGGCCGCGGCGGAGCACAGCCCCGCCCCCTTCCCCAATCGCGGCACCGCCACCTAAACTAACAGTAGCCACAGGCGCTCAAAGCCAGGCGCAAACCACACACACACACACACACACACACTGCGCACGGAGTCCAGCAGCCCTGTACAAACGCACACACCCCGCAGCGCCGACCTCAGGGACAGCCAGATCCACACAAACACAGCATAAAGCACCCACAATGCCAACCCCCCCCCCCCCCCAATAGCGAAGGGAGAAGGGACCAAGCAGGGAACAGGGAGACTAAGGGGCACACCGGGACGGGGCATCCCAAATCCGGATCACCAGCCGTGAGGTGCCATCTACCATTACCCAGCCAGCAGCCAAGGCTGGGAGGCTTCCAGTATTTACTAAATATTAAACAAAAAATTACTGGGTAGAAATAGACCACGGGGGGGGGGGGGGGTGCCGGGGTGTCACCCCGGCTACCTGCAAGCAAGAGACTTCATTCTTCTGTCTTGTCGCCATCTTGCAGAGAAGAACACTGGGAGATGAGTGGGAGGTCCCAGGTATTATAGATCAGGAGGGGCTTGTTTTTCAAGACTTCTCTGCAACGTCGCCACCTGCTGGTGGAGTAACCCAAGTGTAATTCTTAATGTTTTGAAGCGGGGTGTGTGACATACTTAGAATATATACAGGTCCTTCTCAAAAAATTAGCATATAGTGCTAAAGTTCATTATTTTCCATAATGAAATGATAAAAATTAAACTTTCATATATTTGAGATTCATTGCACACCAACTGAAATTTTTCAGGTCATTTTTTGTTTTAATACTGATGATTTTGCCATACAGCTCATGAAAACCCCCAAATCCTATCTCAAAAAATTAGCATATCATGAAAAGGTTCTCTAAACGAGCTATTAACCTAATCATATGAATCAACTAATTAACTCTAAACACCTGCAAAAGATTCCTGAGGCTTTTAAAAAAGCCCAGCCTGGTTCATTACTCCAAACCGCCATCATGGGTAAGACTGCCGACCTGACTGCTGTCCAGAAGGCCATCATTGACACCCTCAAGCAAGAGGGTAAGACCCAGACAGAAATTTCTGAACAAATAGGCTGTTCCCAGAGTGCTGTATCAAGGCACCTCAATGGGAAGTCTGCGGGAAGGAAAAATGTGGCAGAAAACGCTGCACAATGAGAAGAGGTGACCAGACCCTGAAGAAGATTGTGGAGAAGGACCGATTCCAGACCTTGGGGGACCTGCGGAAGCAGTGGACTGAGTCTGGAGTAGAAACATCCAGAGCCACCGTGCACAGGTGTGCGCAGGAAATGGGCTACAGGTGCCGCATTCCCCAGGTCAAGCCACTTTTGAACCAGAAACAGCGGCAGAAGCGCCTGACCTGGGCTACAGAGAAGCAGCACTGGACTGTACTTTTTTTTTGATGAAAGCAAATTTTGCATGTCATTCGGAAATCAAGGTGCCAGAGTCTGGAGGAAGACTGGGGAGAAGGAAATGCCAAAATGCCTGAAGTCCAGTGTCAAGTACCCACAGTCAGTGATGGTCTGGGGTGCCATGTCAGCTGCTGGTGTTGGTCAACTGTTTTATAAAGGGCAGGGTCAATGCAGCTAGCTATCAGGAGATTTTGGAGCACTTCATGCTTCCATCGGCTGAAAAGCTTTATGGAGATGAAGTTTGCATTTTTCAGCATGACCTGGCACCTGCTCACAGTGCCAAAACCACTGGTGAATAGTTTACTGACCATGGTATTACTGTGCTCAATTGGCCTGCCAACTCTCCTGACCTGAACCCCAGAGAGAATCTGTGGAATATTGTGAAGAGAAAGTTGAGAGACGCAAGACCCAACACTCTGGTTGAGCTTAAGGCCGCTATCGAAGCATCATGGGCCTCCATAACACCTCAGCAGTGCCACAGGCTGATTGCCTCCATGCCACGCCGCATTAAAGCAGTCATTTCTGCAAAAGGATTCCCGACCAAGTATTGAGTGCATAACTGAACATAATTATTTGAAGGTTTACTTTTTTTTATTAAAAACACTTTTCTTTTATTGGTCGGATGAAATATGCTAATTTTTTGAGATAGGATTTTGGGGTTTTCATAAGCTGTATGGCAAAATCATCAGTATTAAAACAAAAAAAGACCTGAAAAATTTCAGTTGGTGTGCAATGAATCTCAAATATATGAAAGTTTAATTTTTATCATTTCATTATGGAAAATAATGAACTTTAGCACTATATGCTAATTTTTTGAGAAGGACCTGTATATATATATATATATATATATATATATATATATATATATATATATATTTTTTTTTTATTTTATTTTATTTATTTGGTAGCAAATAAAAAAATATATAATAGGTAGCAATGTAAAAACAGTAATATATATATATATATATATATATATATATATATATATATATATATATATATATATATATATATTAGGTAGGGAAATAAAAACAATAACTATGTGTAATATAAAAACAATTCTCGGTGGGGTAGATGGGTAGATGTCGGGATAACACTTGGGCGCAGCGGGGGAGTGGGACGCACACACGTAGGAGAGGTCTGACAAGCCAGCAATCCACCGTTATCAGCGCTTCATTTCTTCCCCCATCACCAAGCTGGCCTGGCAACCTACTGAGGGCTGACCTCATTACATCCCCATCCCTGCAGGCTTCAGGCAGGAGACAGACAAGCAGTTGCACACAGTGTTCTCAGTCTGCCACCTACTGGCCACAATTGGGAGCCACACCATCAATGAAAAACAAAAACATTCTGCCCCATAGCGATAGGAATAAATCAAGGCAACTGCACGTTTTCTAAAAGATGTTTCACTAGTCATCTGACTGGCCTCTCTAAATTGTGAGAGCCTGTTGGGATGACTAGAGAAATGTTACGCGATCAGGGTACCGCTGTTTTGGTAATGTCATGTTGCTTTATTGCTTATGCCACTATGTATAATCTTATGACGGACGTCATGATTTGAATTGCATTGTTTCTCTGTGTATGACACTGTTGCGCTTTTCTGGTATGATGTCTCCCATGCAGTTTAGACGCTGACCAGAATATTTTTTGTCATTACATGCATTACTTGAGTATACCTGTTATCTACCTTAACTTATGGACATATAGCTCCACACTTTGTAACACTCCTCAGGACCGATTGCACAACCACCTCACAACCTCTATGGGTAATTGTTCTATGTTACATTTGATCATGTCTACATAAGCACCACTGCTATTATTGAACTCTGTTCTCATTTTTGTTGAGGTGGTTACCGATCCTGGAGACTGGAAATATTATGCATATGATCTGTATCCTTTTTGAGCCTATGTGATAACTATGTTGTATGAATTATCAATACAATCTTTTATTTGCAAACTTTAAAACGGTGTGGTGTGCATTAGTCCAATCTTTCTCCTTTTATAGTGTATTTAGAGGTTGTCAGGGGTTACACCTCAGGATTTTTTGCACCCAAATACTCACCTTTTTTCCCTTCCTCTGGTGTGCTATACCTAACCATTTTTGGTTTAATATATCAGGCTGATTTATTACTAACGCCCGGTAGCGACAGATAAGCGTCTGTAGAGCGGATTTCAGAGCGACCGCTAGTAGTCGCTGTGCTCAGCCATGGATCTTTGTTTCAGAGCGTCTCCGTCGCTGCCCGGCATTGATGAATATGTTGCGCGAGTCGCAGTACTACGCTGTATGGTATCACTCCTTTCCCCAATCCTACAGTGCATGCACGGGCTCTCATCCAATCAGAGCAGTTTGCCGTGCCTATGTAATGTTAAGAATACAGCTCTGTTTGTGGCAATTGGCAGGGAAAACAGATGCACACCAAGCATCAGGGGCGCGCTTGCCGCAAGCCTATCTGAATGGCTGGGGGTGGGAGCGCATGCACAGCCCAAAGATTCAGGGGATTTACATCAGTGAGGGAGACAGGAAGAAGGGCATTTTTGCAGCGCATCCCCAAGTTGTGACGCAATGGCTTTGTGAAGCTTTGAAGTGGACCAAAACCCAGGATTTTGACTATCCTGGGTTTTGGTTCTTTCCCCCAAGGCACCCCAACCGGAATGCGTGAAACCCCCCAGATCGCCGAAGCCAACTCACCTCTTGCCGGCCCTACAGCGCATGCATGTCGGCTCGTCCAATCAGTGAGCTCGGAGCCGCTGACGTCACATCGTCTAAGCCTCTTCTAAGGCCAGTGGCTCAGAGCGCTCTGATGGCCGCTTCTCCCAAATGCCTGGCGCGGGCACACGCCCTGCTAGAGGGACGCATGTACCGTTGCATGGGGAAACAAGGTAAGTGTATGGGCTGACCTGGGGGGTTTCGCACAGTGGGGCATCCCGATTTTGGATGCCCCGGGGGAGGGAATCGATCTATAAGATTTCCAGGTCGACCAGGTCGATCACTGTGGGATGTGGTCCCCTTTAAAGAGACATTCCAGAAAAATGGTATTAGTCTGCTTCCTGCTCTCCCCATGCTAGCTGTCAGGGGGCGACATCATTCATTCAGCCTGCTTTATATTTCTGAATAAATCCTAGTGAACTCTCTCACTTCTGCAGGGCCTCCTCAGCATGCCCATCTCAGTCCCCTCAGAAGTGAATTTACTTTAGGGACGGTGTATGAGGCTTCAGCAGAAGGGAACAAGTTCAACACGGTTTATCAGGAAATGCAAATTGCTGCTGAAAGAAACATGCCACCCCCTGACAGCCAGCACGGGGAGAGCAAATAACAGCCCAATTAAACCCATCACTCGGAGTGTCCCTTTAAAAAATATAACATTGCAATTCCTTCTGCTTGTGTAGCAGTTAAAGTGCTACAGAAGGTAATTGTTACACCATTGCGTTGGGCTACGTTTGACACTGTCCTAAACTGATTTCTGTTTTTAAACTGAAGAAATGGCCGAGATATCGGGGTTTACAGTTTCACTGTATGTATTCTCTCCTGGAAAAAGTGGGTGTGGCCCTCGGATCGGTGATGCTGCATAATAATCAGTATAATGGGTCTGATACCCATAACTTGCATAAGACTCTGGCTGTGCTGTGAATCAGGAGGAGAGGCAGAAGGAGGGAGGGACCAGCAATCCTCTGCTGAGCTGATTGGGGGACGGGATGAAAGAGACTGTCATTGGTTGAACCTGTAAACCTCGATATCTCGGCCACTTCTGCTTCAATTTAAAAACGGAAAACAGTTTAGGACAGCGCCAAATGTAGCCCGATGCAATGGTGTAACAATTAGCTTTGCCTGCAACATCCAGGATTTTCTCTCTACAGGGCACTAAACTAATCACACCTACCCCTATATACCATCAGGGAGCCTTGTATTAAAGCAGGCCTTCACCCTAAATAAGAGCATATTTTATACCTTTCCCACACCCTGTACATACAGATTGCTCACATTAAAATTCATCCTACCTGCATCTATTGCATTTTCTGAGACTTTAAACATCCAAGATGGCGGCCCATGGAGGTGCAGGCTGCCTACAAACAGGAAGTGTCTTCTGACTGTGCCGCTCTGCATTCTGGGATTGCTGACCCATTCCTGACCTCAGCTCTGCTCTGTTTATGCAAAGCACAGCTCTCCGATGATAGAAAAAAAAAAGGAAGCCTCTCCTAAATTCTGAGCCACGGGCAACAGGGGGCGGGGCAGGTTTTGGGTACTTTGGGTACCAAATCTCTAGACCCATCCAGGATTAAATAGCACAGAGCTGCCTGGAGGGTTTAGTTCCACTTGAACAAAGGCCTCCTATCCAAGTAAACACAGTGGGCTTAGGGGCTGCTGCATTCCACTCTCAATGACATTTTTGAAAGTGTATATTTTTTGTAAATGTATGTGCAGGTGCTGAGCTGATCTAGTTTTTTCCCCATTATGTTAGTAAATGTGTGTTTTATGGAAGCAGTTTACACTACCTGCAAATCTGTTGCCATCCGCAACCATTTACCAAGAACAGAGCAATGAGCCCTGTACATGCAGAACACTGCTGCTATGGCCGCTCCTGGGGCGAGGGAGCTCACTTAACCTTACACAAGCCCAGCAGCAGTGTCCCGTGTGTGTGGGACTCCTCCTCCTTGGTAGAAACTTGGTGTACGTTGCCAGTAGCAACAGGTAGTAAAAACTACCATAAAACACACATTTATTAACATAAAAAAATTGCTAGATCAGCTCAACACTTGAAGACATCATTTCCGCCTAAAAAAAAACTTTCAATAATGCCATAGAAAGTGGACTTTGCCCTCTAAAAGATTCCAGGGCAGGCTGCTGGCTTTCTCCCAGGGCATCCCCGAATCGGTGTTAACCCCCCCCCCCAGGGCACCGGTAATCACTCACTGTTCCCTGTCCAACAGCGCATGCGTGGGCTCCTGTCCAATTAGAACTGGCCACTAAACTGACATAAGGCGCCTCTGATTGTTTACTATGGGGAGCGAGAACGTGTGCATCCCAAGGCTGTGTGCGCACTCCCGTCCTAGCCATTCAGATAAGCGGGGGCACGAGCACGGGGCAGCAGTGGATACGGCCACTCTTGCTCCCCATTCACACTCGCCGCATTGCGTCACTTCAGCGGATGGATCTGGGCGGGAGCCATTGGACCGGAGAGAGGCGAGTCTGAATGCGGCGATGGTGGGAGTTTCACACAGTGGGGCATCCCAAAGCGAGATGCCCAGGGGGGCACAGAACAAAACACGGGAAACTGAAAATGTTCTTCTGCTTCAAGCAACCTACAAAACTGGAGTAGGGGATGAAGCAAGAAGACCTTAAGTGTAACATAACAAGGAATCATGGCTCGCACCAAAATCCCCAAAAAAGCTTCAAAGTGTCCCCCAAAATGGTTAGCCCACAACCTTGCCCTGCTTCCAAAGCCAAGTGCTAAGAAAGGTTAGTGAGAAACGTCATCAATGCATCTCTCCTAGATACACTGCACCACTTACGATTGGCCTGGCGCCCAAACACATCAACTTATGACCCCATTGCCTAAACACTGCAAAATCCTTTATTAAAGGGGAAAACGCGGGAGGTTAAACCTCACCAATCTGCTGCCCCCTCGGTTTTAACCTAGGGCATTATTTACTCACCTTGCCAAGGGATCCATCTTGCAGGTCCCTCAGTTTCCGGGCGACGCCATCTTGCATCCCATCAGGGAATGCGCGCATCCCCGATCTTGTGCCTGTGCAGTGCCCATGACTGGGATGCAATAGGGCCACCCAAAATCCTGCAAGACTTCGCTAAGCTGCGGGATCGACATGGAACATTGATGTACACGGCTAAGGCTGTGCTTATTATTAACAGACGGCTAAGCAGACAGAGGATCCTGAAGCAGCCGGATGTTGTTGCAGCAGGCAGGGTAAGTAGGAGCCGATACGGGGGAGGGGGGGAAATCGTCCCCTTTTTATTTTTGGTCCGATAATCCTATTTAAAAAGGGAGAGGCAATGGTGCCAAAAGCCAACTTCAATACCATAATACCCTTGAAGCTCAACACCAGGCTGGAGAACCTACTATGACCTTCTCTGTATAAATGGATTCATGACTTTCTGACCAATAGATCACAAGTAGTACAGGTAGGTGAGTACATTCACCCTCTCCTCAGCATCAGTCAACTTCTCTACTCACTGTGCAGCGAGTTCGCTGAGCACACAATAGGTCTTATAAGGGCTGATCTCGGACAATGAAAAGGCCCAGCTAGAGGAAAACTGGAATATTGGTGCCTAGACCACAAGGGCCAAATCTGATGATACTGCCGGGTGCGAGCCCTATCCACCCCCCCCCCCCTTCCCGCACTTATCTATGAGTGACCAGGCGGGGTGTTACCTTTAAACCAGGCGTACTTATTATTCTTTACCCCCACTGGGCGGCAACTCTATTCAGGAATTTAGGATACGGCCGCCGCCATCTTGACTCCGAAGCATCACACTTACTGAGGAGAGGAGAGTGGGATAAGGTACAGGGGGGCGGGTTATACCTGTGCTTTGCTCAGACAGAGCAGAGCTGGGGTCAGGGAAAGGTCAGCAGTCCCAGAATGCAGAGCAGCACAGTCAGAAGGCTCTTCCTGTGTGCAGGCTGCCTGATGTTCCATGAGCCGCCATCTTAGATGTTTAAAGGCTCATAACATGCAGTAGATGCAGGTAGGATGATTTTTAATGTGGGCAATCTGTATGTACAGGGTGGGGAAACATATAAGGTAGGCTCATATTCAGGGTGAAGGTCCGCTTTAACAAGCCGGTCCAGCGCCAGATTGCAGCCTGGCCAGATTGCAGGAAGGGGATTTGATGTCAAACCCCGCCCCTATCTAGTAGGAAAGTACGCCAACCGGGCTGAGCTGCCTGCTGTCTCCCTCTAGGTCGGTTCAGCCCATCGGCGAGGTAAAGGAAGGCAGAGAACCCGATCCCATCACATCATGGAAGGTGGTATGCTGCATAAAACTGCACCTACACTCAGAGGGAAGTATATGTAGCCACCTTCTATCCTCAGCCCAGTGACCCCAAAACAGCCTGTGTTTCTCTTTTACATCATTTATCTCACAGCAATGTTATAGGGGACTCTGACAAGAAATAAGAGGGTCTCCGTATGCTGTCATGGTGTCTTAAAGGAAGCTCATCTCAAAATAATGCTATAGGGAGACTCTTGATAAGAAATAAGGATGTCTCTGTATAGTGTCATAGTCCTGTCATCTCACAGCAATGTTATAGGGGTCTCTGACAAGAAATAAGGGGGTCTCCGTATACTGTCATGGCATCTTATAGGAAGCTCATCTCACAGCAATGCTATGGGGGGACTCTGATAAGAAATAAGGGGGTCTCCGTATACTGTCATTCCTGTCATGGCGTCTTAGAGCAAACTCATCTCGCAGCAATGCTATGGGGGGACTCTGATAAGAAATAAGGAGGTCTCTGTATACTGTCATTCCTGTCATGGCGTCTTAGAGCAAACTCATCTCGCAGCAATGCTATGGGGGGTCTCTGATAAGAAATAAGGAGGTCTCCGTAAACTGTCATGGCATCTTAGAGGAAGCTCATCTCGCAGCAATGCTATGGGGGTCTCTGATAAGAATTAAGGAGGTCTTCGTATACTGTCATGGCTTCATAGAGGAAGCTCATATCGCAGCAATGCTATGGAGGGACTCTGATAAGAAAAAAGGGGGTCTCTGTACACTGCCATGGCATCTTAGAGAAAGCTCATCTCGCAGCAATGCTATGGGGGTCTCTGATAAGAATTAAGGAGGTCTTCGTATACTGGCATGGCATCTTAGAGGAAGCTCATCTCACAGCAATGCTATGGGGGGGGGGGGGGACTATGACAAGAAATAAGGGGGTCTCCGTATACTGGCATGGCATCTTAGAGGAAGCTCATCTCACAGCAATGCTATGGGGGGGGGGGGGGACTATGACAAGAAATAAGGGGGTTTCCGTATACTGGCATGGCATCTTAGAGGAAGCTCATCTCACAGCAATGCTATGAGGGACTCTGATAAGAATTAAGGAGGTCTTCGTATACTGTCATGGCTTCATAGAGGAAGCTCATCTCGCAGCAATGCTATGGGGGTCTCTGATAAGAATTAAGGAGGTCTTCGTATACTGTCATGGCTTCATAGAGGAAGCTCATATCGCAGCAATGCTATGGAGGGACTCTGATAAGAAAAAAGGGGGTCTCTGTACACTGCCATGGCATCTTAGAGAAAGCTCATATCGCAGCAATGCTATGGGGGGTCTCTGATAAGAATTAAGGAGGTCTTCGTATACTGGCATGGCATCTTAGAGGAAGCTCATCTCACAGCAATGCTATGGGGGGGGGGGGACTATGACAAGAAATAAGGGGGTCTCTGTATACTGTCAGTCCTGGCATGGCGTCTTAGAGCAAACTCATCTCGCAGCAATGCTATGGGGGGGACTCTGATAAGAAATAAGGGGGTCTCCGTATACTGGCATGGCATCATAGAGGAAGCTCATCTCACAGCAATGCTATGGGGGGACTCTGACAAGAAATAAGGAAGTTTCTGTATACTGTCAGTCCTGGCATGGCGTCTTAGAGGAAGCTCATCTCACAGCAATGCTATGGGGGGATTCTGGCAAGAAATAAGGAGGCTTCTGTATACTGTCAGTCCTGGCATGGCGTCTTAGAGGAAGCTCATCTCACAGCAATGCTATGGGGGGATTCTGGCAAGAAATAAGGAGGCTTCTGTATACTGTCAGTCCTGGCATGGCGTCTTAGAGGAAGCTCATCTCACAGCCATGCTATGGGGGGACTCTGACAAGAAATAAGGAGGTCTCTGTATACTGTCAGTTCTGTCATGGCGTCTTAGATGAGGCTCATCCTGCAGCAATTCTATGGGGGGGGGGGTCTCTGACATGAAATAAGGGGGTCTCCTTATACTGTCATGGTGTCTTAGTGGAAGCTAATCTCACAGCAATGTTATGGGGGTCTCTGATAAGAATTAAGGGGGTCTCTGTATATTGTCAGTCCTATCATGGCGTCTTAGAGGAAGCTCATCTCACAGAAATGCTATGGGGGGACTCTGATAAGAAATAAGGGGGTCTCCGTATACTGCCATGGCATCTTAGAGGAAGCTCATCTCGCAGCAATGCTATGGGGGGGACTCTGATAAGAAATAAGGGGGTCTCCGTATACTGTCATGGCATCATAGAGGAAGCTCATCTCACAGCAATGCTATGGGGGGACTCTGATAAGAAATAAGGTGGTCTCTGTATACTGTCAGTCCTGTCATGCCATCTTAGAGAAAGCTCATCTCACAGCAATGCTATGGGGTCTCTGACAAGAAATAAGGGGGTCTGTGTATACTGTCAGTCCTGTTATGACGTCTTAGAGGAAGCTCATCTCACAGAAATGCTATGGGGGCCTCTGATAAGAAATAAGGGGGTCTCCGTATACTGTCATGGCGTCTTAGAGGAAGCTCATCTCACAGCAATCTTATGGGGGTCTCTTACAAGAAATAAAGTTTCAGTATAATGTCATGGCATCCTAGAGGAAACTCAATTCGCAGCAATGCTATGGGGGGACTCTGACAAGAAATAAGGGGGTCTCTGTATACTGTCAGTCCTGTCATGGAATCTTAGAGGAAGCTTATCTCACAGAAATACTATGGGGGACCGAGTAAAAGGTTTCTCTTTAGTTACGGACCTGTCCTGGTAGCTTAGAGGAAGTTCATCTCACAGCAATACCATAGGGCAGGGCACTGTGAGAATAAAAGGGGGGGGGGGGGGGGGTCTTGTTTAGTGTCAGTCCTCTAATGACATCTTATAGGAAGTTCATCTCGCAGCAATGGCATGGGGGGGGTCTTGTTTACTGTCAGTCCTCTCATGGCACCTTATAGGAAGTTCATCTCGCAGCAATTCCATGGGGGACTCTGATAAGAATTAAGGGGGGAGCAGTTTATGGTTAGTCCTATCATGGTGTCTTAGAAGTTCAACTCACAGCAATGCTATGAGTGACTGAGAAGCAATAGGTCTCCGTTAACTTTTAAGTCCTGATATCGTTTCCTAACGGAGCTTCATCTCACAGCAATGCCATGGGTGACACTGGCACAGGAAGTGAAACCTCTGAAGTACACATACAAAGATGAAACAGACACAATCTACCGCCTTTTCCCCTCAGAAAACGGACATAAAATGGCGCCATTTCTTACCCCATCGCCACTCTGCCGTGTGAAGAAACCTTCGGCCGCCATCCCGAGCCCGGTACCTGACACCCGCCACCAATGACCTGACGAGCCCCTGACAGCCCAGCCTCAAGGAGGCCGCCATCTTTCCTCTCTACTGTCTATGGCTGCCCTGCGCAGTGCCTGACTAAAAAATCACCTCATTAAACTGTACTTTTTATGCCTGAAACTGCAGCAAGAAGACTTGGAAATACCAACAACGCCAAATATCGCTTTAATTATAAATATCTGCAAAAAATAACGCGAGGTTGGAGACAACTAATTTAAAAATTCTATCCACATGCATGTCTAATTGCAGAGAGCTTTATTTAATGTTTCTGAGGTATTATAACTACCAATATAGCCGGTCTGCAAAGCTTTATTGTCTTCTTAAAAGCTGTCCTCTTGTGTGAAAAGTGTCCGCCATTTTGTTGGAGACCACCGGCTTCCGCTGTGTATAAAACAAAACGTAGTTGTATAAGAAAACGTGTCGTCCAAAGCTCTCAGTTTGTCTCTTGTTTGTGAGGGGGTTACAAATACCGGCTGTCAGGTCATGCTGGCGTTTGTAGTCCTATTATTTAGCGTTGTATATTGACAGGGTAACTAGTTCCTTTGAGGTAAATGACGAGCGCCATTTTCTTGAAGACCTTTTTTATCACCGCGTTCTATGAAATGGTCACAGACAAAATGGCGGCGAAAGTGGAGACAATCTTAAAAAAAACAAAAATGGGTGTGTATACGGAGGATTCGGTGGGTATGTCATCAGTGTGCTGCTCAGCCCATCCATGAGGGGCTGGATGGGGTGTGCTCTTCCTTTGCAGCATATGACCAGCACCATTATATAGAAGCACAACAACAACAAGCTCCATAGCTAAAATAATTTTATGTCATTTTTACAGCCTAGATCAAGAGACTTCTGAACCAGCTGAGCTGCATTTCGTCAGCCATGTACTACTGCAGCGGGGATAATTGCAACCAGACTGACAGCGCAAAGGTACGTTTTTCATTCTGTTCTATAGCACTGACATCCACTGTGGCGGTGTACATGCTTTGTACACACTGTGTCGTTATATAACGGTAACGTGTCTGTGACGTGATGTGTTTCAGGAGAAAGGACACCCGCGGCACCTGATCCCGGAGCTCTGCAGGCAGTTCTACAATTTGGGATGGGTGACCGGGACGGGAGGCGGCGTCAGCATGAAATACGGGTGAGTGGCGGAGGCGCGCTTTATCACCTTATAGCAACACCGTTTCTGAGCTGCCATCTCTAATGCTGGCTTTATATAATACAACGCGTATGTACGATCCTAAGACAACTAGTCAGGGTTGTTTTTCTGCTCTACACAAGTGGAATTGTTGGGCTATGGTCAGAGGGAGATATTCTTAGGAACTTTTATATTATTTACTAGGGAGGGCGCGGGAGGCTCGCTTGCATAAGCCCAGGCTCGGGGTAACTCCCCCACTCTGCACGCTGGCCCCTGGAGCTGAGGCAGGATCACTGATCACTGAGAGATCTCCTTAACATAAGGTGACTGACCCACCAGGGCACCTGTGATCACACACTGTACTTTTCATCTCTTCCTGATCACTGGGAGGCTTTCTTAGCGAGCACTTAGTATTACCTGCTAGGAAGAACACAGAGTCTTCGTTCTTCCATGTGGTTCTTTCACAGTTCCTGATCACCTAGAGATCTCCTCAACATCAGGTGACTGACCCATCAGGGGCAACTGTGATCACACGCTGTGCTTTTCATCTCTTCCTGATAATTCAGAGGCTTTCTTAGTGAGCAATTAGTATGTATTGCCAGCTATGAAGAACACAAGTGCTCAGTGCTCCTTTTTCTTTCGTATGGTTCCTTTACAGTTCCTGATCACCTAGAGATCTCCTCAACATCAGGGGACTGACCCACCAGGGCAACTGTGATCACACACTGTACTATCATCTCTCTTGCTGATCATGTCGATGTTTTCTTAGCGAGCACTTAGTATCAGCTGTTATGAAGAACACAGGGTCTCGGTAGTCTCTATTCTTTATGCATCCTTACTGCATCTCCGGCTTCACCAATCTGCTTGCTTCCTGGTTTGTGCAAAACAGGGAGGGTCGGGCCCGGCCAGCTCCCATTGAAAACAATGGGGCCAGTATGAATCCTCTGTATGACGCAGGAGCAAAGAATGTTTTGATTTTACATTTAGCCTGGACAATCCCTTTAAAGCAGGACAAACTATCCAAGGTTGACTATCCAAGGTTTTGTTCCTTGCCCCCCCCCCCCCCCCCAGCATCTCAATATTGGATGCCCTGCTAAAACCCCCCAGATCACCCAGTAAAGCTCGCCCCTACCAGTCCTATGGCACATGCGCCTCTGTTTACAGCAATGGAGATCTCGAGCGGCCACATCCCTAGCAGCAGGCATGCTCCTGCCCCCAGTTTCAATGTCTGCCAGGAAGCAGGGGAGTTTTGTGGGAAGCCAGTAGCTGAAATCTAAAGGATTCCGGGGCCGGCCGTGTTGGGTTTTTGTTCCGTTTTAACAAGTAACTTATACTGTATGTACTGCACCTGTCCCAAAGGTGTCATTTCAAGATGCTTTATGACCTGGCCACCTAGCGCATCCTGTTGGAGGACTACTTTGATGCAGCATCTTAGGATACCGCCATTGTTTGTAGGAGAGCTTGTACCGCCAGGCAGGGTTGTGTAACAGAATAAATTATATATATATATATATATATATATATATATATATATATATATATATATATATATATAATTAGTGAGGAGTAGGTCCAGGCTTCCCCTACAGTGTTCGTACACTTTAAAGTAGAACGACATCCTCTCTGCAATGCATGTGGACCCATATCTTTCCCCCAGGTCATCAGTTTGTCTGCAATGCTTTTCACAAGTGGGGGTGTGTGTACCACCATTGAAAGCGCAAGTACCATCCGTGGTACCTCGGTTGCACTGAGTAACACAGCAGCAGTGTCTAGGTCCTGCCATATAAGTTAGTGATTTTTCCTAATAAGATTGCACGCAGTATTTTAGATCCTGGGGAGGGGTTCTTAGCGAGCTCTTCTCTGATGGAATGCAGAATAATTGGTTGTGAAGTTGCAGAACAGGACACGCTGGTGTCCTGGGAGTAAAACCTTCCAACACTTTGCAGGACAGCGGGCGGCGGGGTGAGGGTGCAATTACCATCAATGGCTTGGGGGTCATGCTACCCTGTTTCCCCGAAAATAAGACAGTTCTTACATCAATGTTTTTGGGCCAAAAAAGGCAGTGGGGCTTTTTTTTCAGAGGGTGTTTTTTTCCCATAAACAAGCAATCGATAGATAGGCAGATCGATGGATGGATAGATAAATAGGCAGAGGGCTGGCTAGATAGATAGCCGCCCCATCCCTCCGCAGCAGCTACCCCATACCTCGGCAAGTGTCCCTGATGAGGTGGGGGGGCATCAGTAGCCCATCCACCC
Organism: Gastrophryne carolinensis; assembly: GCA_027917425.1. Lineage (NCBI taxonomy): Eukaryota > Metazoa > Chordata > Amphibia > Anura > Microhylidae > Gastrophryne > Gastrophryne carolinensis. Next base: position 100,908,746 of record CM051241.1, read on the forward strand.
CAACCTTCTGCACGGTACATGTGGGGGATGCTCGTCCAATAAGCGCTGCATGCCATGCATATGAATGCACGGCATAAATTTGTTGTTTTGGACTGCGCGTCAATATAGGGAATGCCAATGGGCCATTCACCCTGTGGAGTATGTGCTTGCGAACATCTGGCCTATATAAATTGCTGGGCGCAAGAGCGCACACGACTGCAGGGATGACGGGGATGCGGCCTGCAATCTGCGTGAGGGACTGATGGAAGTGTAAGAGGTTTGTGGGCAATCTGGGGGTTTCTGGTTATTGTTTAAAGAAGGGTAGGTACTTCCTCAGTCCATTCAGATAGTACATAGACACTCTCTGTGACAGGTCCCTGTCCTCTGCAGATGATCGCAGTTGTATGTATATAGCGCAATTAGCTTATTTACATTGATTCATACATCATCATACAGCTAGGTTCATAAATTTTTTAACCCTGACAAACTTGTTTTTTTTCTTTACTGAAACATATTAAGGTTTTAGTCATATAATGGACATAAGGTTCAGACTTTCAGCTTTCATTTGAGGGTTTATGAGTTTCAGCTTCTTAAAGTGATGGTCAGCTTTTGACTTGACAAAGTCAAAAGCCGCCATCCAGGCGGCTTAGCTGTCAGCGGCACCAAATGGAGCTGATAGTTCAGCCAATCAGCTCGCTCGTTCTCACCCCTAGTCTGTTCCATGGGGGTGACAGGAAGGTAAGTGAAACGGGGCGACCTGGGGGGTCCACACAGTGGGGCATCCCAATTTGGGATACCCCCACTGAGAGGAACAACACCCCGAAAAATGAATATCGGGTGTGTTGTCCCTCTTTAAAGCATAGAAGTGGAATATTCTTGAATGGCCGAGTCAGTCACCTGATCGCAACCCAATTAACCCGCTAAACCTCAGATAGGCCCACAAACAGCAACAGAAAATCTGTGCAGTAAAGTCATGGCACAGGAGGAAACACAGCAGCATCTGGTGATGTCCATGAGTTCAAGACTTCAGAAAGTCATTGCCAACAAAGGGTTTCTACCAAGTATTTGAAATTGTACACTTAGTGTTTATACTGCACTGGTAAAAATCAAGGTAATATTGCAGTGTGCGGACAAATGGTAGTGTCAACTATAGCAAAACTAAGTGGGGATGACCCTAAGATTCCCCACAACCGCATAAACAGATATCCGCACCACCATCGTACCATCGTAAAACCATATAAATCTTTTATTTATATTGGGCAAATGGAAAAAACACAATTAAAACAACACTTATGCTGATACCACATATTGTATAGGCCGCTGCACCATTACAACTTATCCAAACACAATCAAGAAAAGGCAATGCCCCCCCACAATACCATACATCTTTTAACAAAAAGTGCCAGTGCAGATTATTTAATGAGGTAAACCACTATATCATATACAAAAATCCATATCCATAAATAAACAAATAATATTAGCCACATACCCACAATTTCTAATACCCAACTAAAGTTCCTGTGATAGTGCTTTAAATGGTGCTATCCCATGGTGGTGCCCAGCCATACAAACAACAATCGGTGATATGCGTACATTACCAGTGCAAAGTAATAAGACTGCAGTGCCCCGCCTCCCGCTCGTTCCGTGACGGATGGCCCCGTCACTTCATCAAGGCAAGTGACCAGGCTTTGCCCAATATAAATAAGAGATTTATATGTTTTTTGTAAATACGATGGTGGTGCGGATATCTGTTTATGGTGTGGTTGTGGGAAGTATTTGAAATGAACATTTTATTTACAATTATTTAATTTGTCTAATTACGTTTGAACCCCTGAAATGAAGGGATTGTGTATAAAACTGCTTTAGTTCCTCACATTTTTATGCAATCTTTTTGTTCAACCCACTGAATGACAGCTGAAAGTCTGAACTTCAACTGCATCTGAACTGTTTTGTTAAGAATACATTGTGGTAATATAGAAAATCCAAATGAGAAAAATTATGTCTCTGTCCAAATATTTATGGACCTAACTGTATATGGATGCTGGTGTGTTGCACGCTGTTTGTGTTTGTCATTTTGTTTTTACTTGCAATTTTATACTGATTATTAATTTATTAGGCTTTGACTCTTCCTTGCTATAGTTCAGTTATTGTATAATTACTGACACTATGGTTTTTTTTTTCTTCCATCCAGGGATGAAATTTACATTGCACCATCAGGAGTCCAAAAAGAGCGAATACAGGTATGGACATTCTTTGTGTCCCCAAACTTGAAATTCCAGGACTTGGTTCCATCCGGGCAAACCAGTATTTCCAGATTTAGTAGAGACACATCTGCTGGTTACAGCACGCCGTGTGACAGGTGTCCAAACAGAAGGACGGTCAGCGGTAATGTCTACACTGCCTAGTGCTGTTTCCCCGACAATAGGACCTACCATGAAAATAAGCCCTAGTAAGATTTTTTCAGCTTTTTTGCTAATGCCTAAAATATAAATCCAACTCCAAAAATAAGCCCCAGTTACAATAATCCAGCTGCGGGCCTCAGCAGAGGGACGGGAGCGTCTGTAAATGAGGGTGAGGACACATCACGGCTGTAAATGAGGGTGATGACACATCACGGCTTTAAAGGGGAGGGTGAGGGCGCATGCCGGCTGTAGAGGGGGGTGAGGGCGCATGCCGCGGCTGTAGAGGGGGGTGAGGGCGCATGCCGCGGCTGTAGAGGGGGGTGAGGGCGCATGCCGCGGCTGTAGAGGGGGGTGAGGGCGCATGCCGCGGCTGTAGAGGGGGGTGAGGGCGCATGCCGCGGCTGTAGAGGGGGGTGAGGGCGCATGCCGCGGCTGTAGAGGGGGGTGAGGGCGCATGCCGCGGCTGTAGAGGGGGGTGAGGGCGCATGCCGCGGCTGTAGAGGGGGGTGAGGGCGCATGCCGGCTGTAGAGGGGGGTGAGGGCGCATGCCGCGGCTGTAGAGGGGGGTGAGGGCGCGTGCCGGCTGTAGAGGGGGGTGAGGGCGCGTGCCGGCTGTAGAGGGGGGTGAGGGCGCGTGCCGGCTGTAGAGGGGGGTGAGGGCGCGTGCCGGCTGTAGAGGGGGGTGAGGGCGCGTGCCGGCTGTAGAGGGGGGTGAGGGCGCGTGCCGGCTGTAGAGGGGGGTGATACACCTGACCTGAATAAAACTCCTGCCAAGCTTGTGGTTTATTCTCTCCTGGTAGAAATGAAATCCAGAGGTGACAAGTTTAGTCTATCAGGGGTGACTGAACCTGTCCAATTTCCTCTTCCTTCCATTAAAAAGAAAGAAACAAGCCTGGCTGGATATTTCTTGATTCCAGGTGTATAAGTGACCCGCCATCCAGCATATTTATATGGATTTTTATCGCCATTTTTCATGATAGTGATCCTTAAAGATGAGAAAATTGAACAAGTTCCACCCCTTGGGGAATCCCATTTGGATGACCCACTGTAAAACCCCCCAGAAGGCTCTGTGACACTCAGTGACTCCTAGGACGGCGCGGGAACAGTAAAGCTAGAAGGTGAGTGGGGGGGATACGTCTGGCAGCGCACTTGGCTCCTTTTGGCGCCACCTGGCTTATCGGAGCCTGAAAGCATGCGCACTGATTGGCTGACTGGGCAGCTCAGCCAATCGGCTCGCTTGTTTTCGCCCTAGTCTGACCGATGGGAGCGACTGAATTCTGGATGCCGCTGCATAGGGGAGCAACACCCCAAATGGTCAAAATTGGGTGTGCTGTTCCTCTTTAAAGCGGACCACACCCTGGATGATTAAGAGGTGGCACTTTGTGGGCTTGGTCTGGGCATCCCTGCTGCTCATGACTTTAAATTACTGTTTTCCCGAGCGTGCACGGTGGGGGGATGCTGTGAGGTGCATGGCTAAGCGTAGCGGCCATTTCTAGCGGTGACCTTTTGTATGATGGAGGGTCAGATCTTCTTGCTTTTCCTGTTGCCCCAGTCATTGTTATGAATGATCCGTATCTGACCTGAGATTACTTTATTAGCTCTGCACTAATGGAATGGCATGCAGAATAAAAGCCTGTGTCCATAGTGCCTCATTAATATGCAAAGTCATTAGCATAGCGCCCTAAGGATACATTAAATAAAGGCGGCAGGAGACATGAGCTGGTACGTTGGTAATATGTTAATCCACTATGACGGGTCCTGTTTAGTCCCCCGGCCTGTGGCGGTTGCACGTCATATGAACGCCGCCTCCTGGCAATGTCCTTGTCATGATACAGATCCCGCGTCATCCGAGGTCAGCGCCGGATGCACAGGACACAAGAGCGACCTCCTTTCTGCTTTATAATAGATTCATGGAATATTTTACATCTAGACTTTACATGCACAGGAAGGGCATGGGATTGCGGGGGAAGCGCGATACAGGGGATTGCTGCGGGGGAAGCGCGATGCAGGGGATTGCTGCGGGGGAAGCGCGATGCAGGGGATTGCTGCGGGGGAAGCGCGATACCGGGGATTGCTGCGGGGGAAGCGCGATGCAGGGGATTGCTGCGGGGGAAGCGCGATGCAGGGGATTGCTGCGGGGGAAGCGCGATACCGGGGATTGCTGCCGGGGAAGCGCGATACCGGGGATTGCTGCGGGGGAAGCGCGATACCGGGGATTGCTGCGGGGGAAGCGCGATACCGGGGATTGCTGCGGGGGAAGCGCGATGCAGGGGATTGCTGCGGGGGAAGCGCGATGCAGGGGATTGCTGCGGGGGAAGCGCGATGCAGGGGATTGCTGCGGGGGAAGCGCGATACAGGGGATTGCTGCGGGGGAAGCGCGATACAGGGGATTGCTGCGGGGGAAGCGCGATACAGGGGATTGCTGCGGGGGAAGCGCGAGGGGATCCGCACAAATGCCCTATAATCACTAAAGGTGCCACTCCCAGAGCTTGTCCAAGCTCACCTCAGACCACAACATTGTATTGGGAGGCACTCACAAAAAACATATTTGTCAACGAGGATTTTATTCCATTTAATCACTACATATAATCTACATGATTAAAAACCCATAATAAGACAATACATATAGGACAAAGCAACATAAATGTGCATAGGTGATGGGGAGAGTGCTGGCACATAGGAATAACAATCGGCATATAAAGATAAAATAAAAATGAAAAAGATAGATATAAGTGATCCAACAATTCAAATAACAGTGTGCAAATCCTGCCTAGATCCGGATCCTAAGTAACTCTAAAGTGCAAAGTGCAACCAATCAGTAAATAAATATATATATATAATATGTGATCAAACAACAAAACCTACATGATTACCAAGTGAATAAATATCCCATAAAACATCTAATAAATAACAACACAATGCTTCACCAATATAGATGCTCTAATCAATCAGACCGATAGATGCCAATAAATACCAAATATGCCACAAAAAATCAGACCAAGGTATAATCAAAATATCCCAAACATGCCAGTAATGGCTAACCGTCAGCAAAGGGAACCGAGTGACAGCGAGTGCGCTGATTCTGCGCTGAGTCTGCGCCGTGGGAGCGCAGGAAAGGTAAGTGTATGGTGCGACCTGGGAAGATATCGTGGGGCATCCCAATTCAGGATGGCACCATGCAGAGGAACAACACAGGGGAAAGTGAAATTCCAGAGTGTTGTTCCTCTTTAAAGCGGACCTTCAGCATCATTTAATGAAAAGCCCAAACCCTTAAACTATTCCCCAGCATCTAAAATTAATATATCTAATGTTTTTAGTCACTTAGTTTTTATTCTTTCCCCCACTGGCCTGCAAATCTGTTCAGCTCTCTAGGATATGGGCGACGCCATCTTGGCTCAGTAGCATCACATACTAAGGAGAAGAGAGGGGGCAAAAGGGCCGGGAGGGCGTGTTATAGCTGTGCTTTGTACATACAAATTAGAGCTGGGGTCAGGAAAAGGTCAGCAATCCCAGACTGCAGAGCAGCACAGTCAGAAGACACTTCCTGTCTGCAGGCAGCCTGACACTCCATGGGCCGCCATCTTTGATGTTTAAAGTCTCAGAAAATGCAGTAGATGCAGGTAGGATGATTTTTAATGTGGGCAATCTGTATGTACAGGGTGGGGGAAACATATAAGATAGGCTCTTATTCAGGGTGAAGGTCCGGATTAATGTGGGCAATCTGTATGTACAGGGTGGGGGGAAACACATAAGATAGGCTCTTTTTCAGGGTGAAGGTCTGGATTAATGTGAGCAATCTGTATGCATAGGGTGGGGTAAACATATAATATAGGCTCTTATTCAGGGTGAAGGTCCGCTTTAATCACCCGGTAGTTTTCTAGGTGCCTAACAGACATATTGTTGCTTGTTTTTGCCTCCACAGCCGGACGATCTGTTTGTGTGCGACATTGATGAGCGGGACATCAGCTGCCCTCCAGCCTACAAGAACCTGAAAAAGAGCCAGTGCACGCCGCTGTTTATGAACGCCTACACCATGAGAGGTATTCCTACCAGCGCTGAAGACACGCGGATGCTAAGCCTATACACACAGGGACGGGTAACGGGGGAGTGAGGGGGCCGGGCAGTGACAGAGGAAGAAACAAGTAGGATTTCAGAACCTCCTGTTTCTCTTGGGGGGCATATACGGCCATTGTATTCTTGCCCTTGGGGAGCAGTTGGGGGGGGGGGGGTTAGGTGCCCCTTGCTCAAGATCACTTGAGTCACCAAATGGTGTGCTTAAATCCCCCCATTACAGACAGTGCGCAGAGTCCCCCATTACAGGTAGTGATCGGTATCCCTCATTACAGCAAGTCAGGGGCATCCCACAGAGGCACGTTGCGGCATCCTCCATTACGGGGCAGTGAGGGGCGTCCCTCATTAAAGCGATTGAGTGGCATCCCTCATTAAATGCAGTGGGGGCATCCCTCAAAGGCAGTGGGGGCATCCCTCAGCACAGCCACATAGGGGCATCCCTCGGCACAGCCACACAGGGGCATCCCTCGGCACAGCCACACAGGGGCATCCCTCGGCACAGCCACACAGGGGCATCCCTTGGCACAGCCACACAGGGGCATCCCTCGGCACAGCCACACAGGGGCATCCCTCGGCACAGCCACGCAGGGGCATCCCTCGGCACAGCCACGCAGGGGCATCCCTCGGCACAGCCACGCAGGGGCATCCCTCGGCACAGCCACGCAGGGGCATCCCTCGGCACAGCCACGCAGGGGCATCCCTCGGCACAGCCACGCAGGGGCATCCCTCGGCACAGCCACACAGGGGCATCCCTCGGCACAGCCACGCAGGGGCATCCCTCGGCACAGCCACGCAGGGGCATCCCTCGGCACAGCCACGCAGGGGCATCCCTCGGCACAGCCACGCAGGGGCATCCCTCGGCACAGCCACGCAGGGGCATCCCTCGGCACAGCCACACAGGGGCATCCCTCAGTACAGCCTTTTTTTCTTTCTTTTTTTTGTTTTTTTTTTTAGAAAAATGGCATAGTGATTTACTTTTAGAGAATTTACTGAGGTATAGACTGGGCACATGGCTGGAGTTCTCCTTTAAAGTAGACCAAAACCCAGGATTTTGATTATCCCGTTTTTTTTGGTCTATGCCCCCCCTTGCCCAGATCTGTGTGCGCCTGCTATGTAAAATCCCCCCCCCCAGCTCGCCCTATAAAACTCACCTTTCCCCAGTCGATGGCGCATGCACAGGGTTTCTGCACGGTGTTTCGTCCAGTCGGCACACTCTGCAATTTCGGCTAAGGGATGAAGGCCCTTCAACAGGGTGTGAAAGTCCCGCACCGGACTTTCAGCTCTGCTAAAGGTATGGGTTACAGCGGCTGCGGCTTGCGCATGCGCCTTTGGTTCTGGGAGAAGCTAGGTTTTCAGGGGACTTGGGAGGGGGGGTGTCGCACAGTGGGGCTTCCCAAATCTGGATGCCCCGTGGGGAGGGAATCAGGCTATGGAGTTTTATAGACTTCAGGGCTGCTTTTGGTCCACTTTAAAGAGACTGCAAAACCAACGTCAATAATGAGGCAGCAAGCAGCTCACCTGATGCCTGCCCCATGTGCCTTTCCTCCATTTCCTGCAGTGCCGGGTAGAAGCTGTAGCAGGGCTCCAAACTTTTCCCACCTTTCAATGTCATTCCTCCAGGACCACGCAAAAAAAGTCGTCCCTTGGTGCTCTCAACACAAGTGAGTATGGCAAGCCACAGTGGCCCCACGGCTGTCTCTGACCATACAATTGATTTATAAAGCTGCGCCATGGCACGCCCTTCCCACCCAGAAATTGGAGTGACGAAAGTGGCTTTGCTTAGAATACATAAGGTATTTACACACATTTGGCAATTTTGTGATGCTTTTAAAGGGGACCAAAACCCAGGGGGATAGATTCCCGGGCTGATCCATTCCCTTCACTGTGTGAAACCCTCCAGGATGCCCGCAAACCTTACCTGAATGCCGGTCCAACGGCGCATGCACGGGCCGTGGCCGCATCTCGCGCTACTCTAGCAGGGCGCGTGCCCGCGCCGGCCATTTGTGAATGGCCGGCGCAGGCGCGCTCCCTGTTAGAGGGAAGTGCGAGATGCGACCGCCAGTGTGCTCGGAGACGCTGAGATAAGACATCACTTTGACGCGCATACTTCAGCGTCCCCGAGCGCACTGATTGGACAAGCGGACGCGCATGTGCCATAGGAGCGGGGTGAGGTGAGTTGAATCGGGTGATCTGGGGGGTTTCACATAGTGGGGCACCCCCGAACGGGGAAGTGGACCAGAAGCCAGGATAGTCAAAATCCTAGGTTTTGGTCCACTTTAAATGGGTCAGTTTGTGTTATGGGACATGTTCCTTTGTTATAATTAACCTTTTATTGCTGTTTTTTATATATACTGCAGTATTTGAGAGTTGCCTGCAGGAGGCGCTGTGGCTCCATGTTACTCATCCTTTTATCCTGACCTGCAGCTGGCAGTAGCGATGCCTTGTGCTGCACTTGCTTATGCAGAGAGCAGGCAGCTGCTATACGAGTCCGGGGCTCCAGCTCCGGTATAGGCAGCACCAGGTTAAAAATAATATGCAGAATGCCATCTTTCATTAAAAATCCAACTTCACCCGCTCACACCCCCACCGCAGCTACTGGCGGGCCTCAGATATAGGTCTAGTGCCGCCATGGACCCAGGGCTGTCAATCCTGAGCAACAATAGAAATTATTATTATTATTAATGTTGTTATTGTGCTTTGGACAAGCACATATATTGTAATCCATTTCTTTATTTAATTCTTTTATTATTTATATTCTCTGTGTTTTCTGCAATTTATGCGTCCCGAACCGCAAAACATACAGACGCGGTTGATGCTGCGTTTCGAAGGCCTTGTCACTGTGTGGTGTGCTATGTATTTTTGGAGACCCCCCCCCAACTTGTCATTTTCTAAAAATTAGTTGTTTTTTTTTTTTTTTTTTAAATGCTGCAAAATTTCAAACCGTCAATGATTTCAGGGTCCGACAACCATCCAGTCTTACAGACAGAGGCCACAAACGCACTCTAACCCAAAGATTTCACCCTGGCCACTTTAGGTCCACTTTAAAGGGGATTGTAAACTTCACTAATCTCCCACAGAAATTAATGGCATAATGTCTTGTAGGACTGAATGGCATCATGTCCCATAGGACTGAATGGCATCATGTCCCATAGGACTGAATGGCATCATGTCCCATAGGACTGAATGGCATCATGTCCCATAGGACTGAATGGCATCATGTCCCATAGGACTGAATGGCATCATGTCCCATAGGACTGAATGGCATCATGTCCCATAGGACTGAATGGCATCATGTCCTATAGGACTGAATGGCATCATGTCCCATAAGACTGAATGGCATTATGTCCCATAGGACTGAATGGCATCATGTCCCATAGGACTGAATGGCATCATGTCCCATAGGACTGAATGGCATCATGTCCCATAGGACTGAATGGCATCATGTCCCATAGGACTGAATGGCATCATGTCCCATAGGACTGAATGGCATCATGTCCCATAGGACTGAATGGCATCATGTCCCATAAGACTGAATGGCATCATGTCCCATAGGACTGAATGGCATCATGTCCCATAGGACTGAATGGCATCATGTCCCATAGGACTGAATGGCATCATGTCCCATAGGACTGAATGGCATCATGTCCCATAGGACTGAATGGCATCATGTCCCATAGGACTGAATGGCATCATGTCCCATAGGACTGAATGGCATCATGTCCCATAGGACTGAATGGCATCATGTCCCATAGGACTGAATGGCATCATGTCCCATAGGACTGAATGGCATCATGTCCCATAGGACTGAATGGCACCATGTCCCATAGGACTGAATGGCACCATGTCCCATAGGACTGAATGGCACCATGTCCCATAGGACTGAATGGCACCATGTCCCATAGGACTGAATGGCACCATGTCCCATAGGACTGAATGGCACCATGTCCCATAGGACTGAATGGCACCATGTCCCATAGGACTGAATGGCACCATGTCCCATAGGACTGAATGGCATCATGTACCCCCAGCCCCCTCTGGGGTAAGCTGTGTGCCGAGTTGCCGCCAATAGTGGCAGAGAGCTTGATTCGTGGCCCCTGGATGCGGCGTTATAGGGGTAACGGGTGAGATCTTTTTTACGTTTTTAAATGGGCAGGTCAGATACATCGCCAGGGTGGGTCAGCCCGCGGAGCCCAATTTTACACTGGACTTTAAAGTGAACCAAAACCCCTGGTCCACAGTCCTGGAATCTATAATATTCCAGACCCACCTGATTCTCTTCCCCCGGGATGCCCCGCTATGTGAAACCCCCTTCCCCCGAATCCAATAGAAAGCCTTCAACCCCATTGGTTGCCAAAACAATCACAGAAGAATATTATATTAAAATTTTTTTTTTATTATTATGAAATACAAAAATGTACCCACATGGTACTGAGCAAGCCTATGAGTCATAGATTCCCTCCGCCCAGGGGATCCAAAATTTACATACACTTACCTTGCCTCCCGGTCCAACGGCGCATGCACAAGCCACGGCCGCATCCCCGCTATCCCTCTAGCAGGGCGTGTGCCGCGCCAGGCTTTTGTGAATGGCCGGCATGCTCCCTGTTAGAGGGAAGCAGGGGAAGCGGCCGCCAGCACGCTCGGAGCCACTTGCCTTAGATGGCGTGACGTCAGCGGCTTAGAGCGCGCTGATTGGACGAGCGGCCATGCATGCGCCATAGGACCAGGAAGAGGTGCTCGCGGCGATCTGGGGGGTTTCGCACAGTGGAGCACCCCCGATTGTCAAAATCCTGGGTTTTGGTCCACTTTAAAGCGGACCAATCAACCCCCCTGCAGCCAATCTTAAGATTCCAGGGCCGGCCACTAGCCTGACTATGAGGTATCCCATACCGAGTGTGAAACCGCCGGGCATCAGTAATCTTACCTAATCCCAGAGGTTCCCACAATGTTCTCTTCACCAGGGGCTGCAGGTGAAGATGGCATCGTGGAAGCCTCCGGGATCAGATAAGATTATTGGCGTCCGGGGAGGGGGGGTTCACATGGATAACCCCAGGCATAGCGCAGGCTAGCGGCCGCCGTTGGAAACAGCAGCTTTATGTCGCATAAAGCGCTGATTGGATGAGTGAGCGCACATGCACAGTGGGACTGGTGAAGAGGTGAGTGAAAGTGGGAGGGTTTCACATGGGGGGGTATCCTACATCGGGATGACCCCGGGACATGGACCAATCACAATACAGTATATTGTGCTAAGAGCATCAGTATAAGACAGGCAAGTCCCTTGACAATATCATCTGGTAGCCATAATAAGCAATCCACAATAAGGATAATACCGAGCATATGGATAATTAGGCGGGGTACTTGCAACCCACCAGAAACATGGAGGAGAACACAGGTGTGACAGCCCACCTAAAAGGCAAAGCTGTGCGCAATGCTAGCACAGCTGTGGTGGACTCCACCACAGCCCCAGTCGCACTGTGGTCCATCACGACCATGCGCATAAAAAGCAGCAGAATGACTGGAGAGCGGGGAGCAATCCACGGCACCGCCAGAAGCATGCTGCATGTTACAGTAAAATTAGATCCTATATACCGTACACTGATAATTGTGTAATTACTTTTATTAAAGCGGAACAAGCCATCCCTGGAATCTAAGACTCCAGGACCTGCCTCTGCCCCCCCCCCCCCCCTCCCCGGGTATTCCAAATTGGGGGATTACCCTCAGGGCACCGGTAATCGCTCGCCTTTCCGCTGGTCCAACAGCGCATGTGCAAGCTCTTGGCTAATCAGAGCCGCCGACTAAACTGACGTAATTCAGCGCCGCAGTTCTATTTGGGGAGGGAGAGCGGCTGCATCCCTGGGCCATTCAGATAGGCTGGTGCGCGGGTCAGCAGGGGATTCGGGAGCTCTCGTTCCCCATTCGCACTAATCGGAGCCGAATAACATCCCTTCAGCAGGCGGCTCTGGACTGGACGAGAGGCCGCACAGGGGCCATTGAAATGGGAAGAGGTGAGTTTGAATACGCCCACACGGTGGGGAATGCCAATTCGGGATGCCTAGCGGGCACGGAACAGAACTCAAACAGAACTCAGGAAAGTGGAAATCCCAGGTTTTGTTTCGCGTTAAGAGAAAACATCTAATCTAAAAAAAAAAAAAAAAAATAGCAAATGCCATATGCTTGATAATAATGCACAATAACATACAGCGATATACTCAACCATATTTATTTAAATGCAGTAAATATTAGCATATCTCTCTAAATGTGATTGATAACTGAAAATTCTTGTCAAAACTTCCACCGCATATATTGGGCTCCCCCCCTCTCTAACCCAGCCTGCCACCATGCCGAGCACATGACCGAATCCCCCGCTGCCAGCCGGCTCTGTGCACCTACCTTACTGGAGCTGTTGTACTGCTGCCACCATCTTGCCAGCTGGCAGACAACTATAAGACATCCCCAGAAAAATAGGACCTGTTTTCGGAGTAAAAATTTATTTTTTTTTCACTCTGTAAGACGCACCTAATATTTGGAGGAGGAAAATAAATATTATGAACCAAATGTTGTGCTAAAACATCATCCCCCCAAGAACCAAATAATAGGCAAGGTGCAGAAATCCCCACTTACAGGCAGTGTGGCATGCCCCCTCCCATTGCCATAGGCAGTGTGGCATGCCCCCTCCCATTGCCATAGGCAGTGTGGCATGCCCCCTCCCATTGCCATAGGCAGTGTGGCATTTCCCCCTCCCATTGCCATAGGCAGTGTGGCATTTCCCCCTCCCATTGCCATAGGCAGTGTGGCATGCCCCCTCCCATTGCCATAGGCAGTGTGGCATCCCCCCCCCCCTCCCATTGCCATAGGCAGTGTGGCATCCCCCCCCCCTCCCATTGCCATAGGCAGTGTGGCATCCCCCCTCCCATTGCCATAGGCAGTGTGGCATCCCCCTCCCATTGTCCCATTACCATAGGCAGTGTGGCATCCCCCCTCCCATTGCCATAGGCAGTGTGGCATGCCCCCTCCCATTGCCATAGGCAGTGTGGCATGCCCCCTCCCATTGCCATAGGCAGTGTGGCATGCCCCCTCCCATTGCCATAGGCAGTGTGGCATGCCCCCTCCCATTGCCATAGGCAGTGTGGCATTTCCCCCTCCCATTGCCATAGGCAGTGTGGCATTTCCCCCTCCCATTGCCATAGGCAGTGTGGCATTCCCCCCTCCCATTGCCATAGGCAGTGTGGCATCCCCCTCCCATTGTCCCATTACCATAGGCAGTGTGGCATCCCCCCTCCCATTGCACTAGGCAGTGTGGCATCCCCCCTCCCATTGCACTAGGCAGTGTGGCATGCCCCCTCCCATTGCCATAGGCAGTGTGGCATTTCCCCCCCCTCCCATTGCCATAGGCAGTGTGGCATCCCCCCTCCCATTGCCATAGGCAGTGTGGCATCCCCCCTCCCATTGTCCCATTGCCATAGGCAATGTGGCATGCCCCCTCCCATTGCACTAGGCAGTGTGGCATGCCCCCTCCCATTGCACTAGGCAGTGTGGCATGCCCCCTCCCATTGCACTAGGCAGTGTGGCATGCCCCCTCCCCCCACACACACACACACACACACACACACACACACACTTTTGGGGAAGACTACGTGCATCTTATTATAGGGTAAAAAATGTGGACAAGACCTGTCTTATTGTCGGGGGGAAACTTGGTGTAACTTCGTCCTTGTGAGATGTTCTGATATGTGAATACACACTGTGACAGACACGTGTGAATGTCGGTACTATCTGACATAAACATATGATAGTAATCATAACGGTTATTTAAAAAAAATATGTGAGTGAAAGTGTGTACAAAACAATGTGTAAGACTGTCGCTGGTGTAAAACCAACTTATGTGATGACAAAAATTAACACCTTTCCTTATCTTAACCTGAAACAAAGTAATGTGATGAAAGAATAAACCCCTCTCGCCATAAAGAAAAGGTGAATTCCTCCTTCTGGCTGCAGGCGCCCGTGTCAGCAATTCTATAATCCATCTCATTTCCTCCTGAGATAATCTCTCAGCTATGTCCCTCACCTCTAATACCTACCTTCATCTATTCCACATGTTTCTGGATCCTCCTACATAGTTTAATCTTTGTCTGCTCAACATATCTTAACCCACATGCACCATATTTGTTGCCCTATAAGACGCACCGAGGATTTCGAGAAGGGGGGGAAAAAATATTTTGAACCAAATGGTGAGCTAAAATACCCCCCAGAACCTAACCGGACATGGCAGAATTCCCCCTTAACATTTGTGTGCAAGAACGTACCCAGTCCACTATAACATGTGGTGTAGTAGTGTGGCCGATCCCTCTATCCCCAAAGACAAGCAGCATGCAGAATCCCTCCCCATATAACAGGCAGCTTGCAGAATACCCACAAAACAAGACATGGCAGAATCGCCCCAGTCACGCAATAACACTTGTGTGCAAGAACTCCCCCAGTCCCCTATAACAGGTAGTGTGGAAGATCCCTCCATCCCCAACCAGAACAATGCAGAATCCCCCCTCTCCATATACCAGGTAGCTTGCAGAATACTCCCATAACAGGACATGGCAGGACCCCCCATCCCTCAAAACAAGCACCATGCAACATCCCCCCTCCCCATATAACAGGCAGGGTGTGGTGGATCCCCCTCATCCCCAAAAACAAGCAGCATACAGAATCCCCCCTCCTCATATAACAGGCAGCTTGCCAATTACCCCCATAACAGGATGTGGCAGACCCCCCCCCCCTCCATCCCCCAAAGAAAGCAGCATAGAGAATCCCCCCTCCCCATATAACAGGCAGCTTGCTGATTTTCCCTATAACAGGACATGGCAAACCCCCCCCCCCCATACCCCAAAAACAGGCAGCATGCAGAATCCCCCCTCCCCATATAATGGGCAGCTTGCTGATTATCCCATAACAGGATGTGGCAGATCCCCCCCCATCCCCAAAATCAAGCAGCATGCAGAATCCACCCCTCCCCATATAACAGGCAGCTTGCTGATTACCCACATAACAGGATGTGGCAGATCCCCCCTCCCCATATAATGGGCAGCTTGCTGATTACCCCCATGACAGGATGTGGCAGATCCCCCCCCCATCCCCCAAAGAAAGCAGCATGCAGAATCCCCCTCCGCATATAACAGACAGCTTGCTGATTACCCCCATAACAGGATGTGGCAGATCCCCCCCCCCCCCATCCCCCAAAGAAAGCAGCATGCAGAATCCCCCTCCGCATATAACAGACAGCTTGCTGATTACCCCCATAACAGGATGTGGCAGATCCCCCCCCCCCCATCCCCCAAAGAAAGCAGCATGCAGAATCCCCCTCCGCATATAACAGACAGCTTGCTGATTACCCCCATAACAGGATGTGGCAGATCCCCCCCCCCCCCCCCATCCCATATAATGGCCAGCTTGCTGATTACCACCATGACAGGATGTGGCAGATCCCCCCCCCATCCCCCAAAGAAAGCAGCATGCAGAATCCCTCCTCCCCATATAACAGACAGCGTGCCAAATACCCTCCAACCACCATATAGGCAGTGCCAACAGGCAGTGGGGCAGATCTCTTCCCCCCCCCCCCCTTTCAGTCTCCGAGCACTGCAATCCGAAATAGGGCCATCACTCTCATGCATCAATGCATTGGCACACTGCTCTGTGCGCCATCATTCATGCATCAGCGCACACTGGCAGCGGAGTGTGGCAGCTTCCTTCAGATCACGGCGCAGG
The DNA here is from genome assembly GCA_027917425.1 of Gastrophryne carolinensis. NCBI lineage: Eukaryota > Metazoa > Chordata > Amphibia > Anura > Microhylidae > Gastrophryne > Gastrophryne carolinensis. The sequence continues at coordinate 100,924,948 of CM051241.1, forward strand.
TATGAAGATTTTTTTTCCGGTTGGGGGGGTTCTGCCACATTCACCCTATAGGATGCACGGGCACCCCACAGCTTTTGGGGAACAGTGCTCTTCTAGTGCGTAAAATACGGTAAGTAAATGACCTCACTAGACTGGTAATTAATATACTGAGAGATTATTATTATTATTGTTTATTTATATAGCGCCATCAACTTCCGTAGCGCTTTACAAGGTAAGAAACAGACAAGGTAAAACATATAGCACAGAGAACAATACAAAATAAGATGCCACAGGTTAAAACCAAGTGTTGTGAGCACAGGAGACAATAGGGAGGAGTGCCCTGCCCTTACGAGCTTACAGTCTAAAGGATCTTCCAGAGCTCCCTGGATAAGAGTTGTTGGTCGCCTACAAATGGAGCAACCTCCGTATGGGTAGCCGGCCCGTAATTCAATGCCACTCCCAAGTGAAACAGTACATCTACTATATAGGTTGTTGCAAAAGATTGTCCCTCAAATTTCTCACCCTTCTAGAATTCATGGAAACACGAGCGTAAATGTGCTGTCTGTGGATATCCATAAAATGTTATTCAATTGTTTGTTGACTGATCTGATTACTTGAATTTCATACAGTTGTATTTCATATACTAGTGCATCATAACATTCTCTTCAAATGGCAACTGGAGCAATGGATCGGGGTTTCCTGGGGCTACATTGTGAAATATTAGAGTTCAGGGGTTCCCAGCATATTCTCATCAAGAACCACTTTCCATTTTTTGATTAAATCAAGTACCACCTTGTTGGTGTGTGAGCGTTGTCAGTCACCCAAACCCATAATAGAAACACACAAAACATCTTTTTTAAAGTGAATAAATCATAAAAACATAAAATTGTACCAGTTTGGTATTTATGGCAGCAGATCAGGTTGTGGTACAAACGCAGGTCAAGTCTGCAGCTTTGTCGAGTACCACCTGTGAGCACCTCGAGTAACACCAGTGGTACTAGTACCACCCTTAATATAGCTGAAAAAACTCCTGTCAACTTTTAAATTGGACCAAAACCCATGTCTGATGGCCCTGGAATCTATAAGATTGCAGGCCTGCTTGATTCCCTCCCCCGCAGGTTACACAATTATATAAGCAGGATGTAGATGGATCTGTAACTGAAAAAAAAAACGAATGAGTACTAAAAAAAAGACTTGGTACATCCCAATGGAGCAGAATGAAATACCCCAAATAACCTATAATTATTTGTGCTGAACTGACCTATAATTATAAATCCATTTAAAAACACCTTTGGACTAAAATGCTACAAGAACTATCCAGTGCACATGTGCCTCAAACACTAATACCACGTTTCCCCCAAAATGAGCCCTAAAAAGATTTTTCAGCGTTTTTTGCTAATGTGTGAAATATAAGCCCTACCCTGAAAATAAGCCATTCATAATCCAGCAGAGAGAGATGGGAGCAGCTGTAAACGAGGGGGGGACCCATCACAGCTGTAAAGGAGGGGGGGAACCATCACGGCTGTAAAGGAGAGCGAGAACCCAGCGCGGCTGTAAAGGAGGGCGAGGACCCATCGTGGCTGTAAAGGAGGTCGGGGTCCCCTCACGGCTGTATAGGAGGGCGGGGACCCATCGCGGCTGTAAAGGAGGGCGGGGACCCATCGCGGCTGTAAAGGAGGGCGGGGACCCATCGCGGCTGTAAAGGAGGGCGGGGACCCATCGCGGCTGTAAAGGAGGGCGGGGACCCATCGCGGCTGTAAAGGAGGGCGGGGACCCATCGCGGCTGTAAAGGAGGGCGGGGACCCATCGCGGCTGTAAAGGAGGGCGGGGACCCATAGCGGCTGTAAAGGAGGGCGGGGACCCATAGCGGCTGTAAAGGAGGGCGGGGACCCATAGCGGCTGTAAAGGAGGGCAGGGACCCATAGCGGCTGTAAAGGAGGGCAGGGACCCATTGCGGCTGTAAAGGAGGGCGGGTACCCATCACGTCACACAGATAAGCTTGTCTGTCGCGAGTGAAATGTCTGATCTTACTGGCTGTACCCCAGCATGCCGCCACGCTGGCTACATGGCCAAATTACCCCGCTGCCAACCGGCACCGTGCACATGCTGCTGTACTGCCTCTGCCAGCCATCTATAATACATCCCCAGAAAATATGCCCTATCACCTGTATTCTAAGCATACAGCACGTCCTGCTCCAGTAGTAGTAATAACATGTGGGTAATCCTCCGGCGCCGTGCACTGCAGACATGTAGAAAACAAGCTCCTCCCGGCCCTTCATATACCGAGGGACCTCCCACAAATCCCCAGATTTCTCTGCAGTGCTGGAACTGCGAAGACATGAAGTATCACGCTCTCGCAGGCGAGCGGGGCTTGACAGCCCGAGGACCTGTGGGACTATTTCCACCCGTCCTTCTTGTTAAGAATATGCCTCCCAGCCTGGGCTGCGTTGGTCGGGTGAAGGTAGGCAGCACCTAGCGTGCTTACGGAGCTAGTCTCCACCGCAATCCCCCTCCATAGGGTAGGCGGTTAAGGCGAATGGTGAGCCTTCAGTGGATGCCCCTCCCGCACCAGTGCCCCCATGCCCCATCTAACGGTGAACCCTCTATTCGGGTCACCTTCCCAGATTCCCCCGTTAGTGGGGGAAAAAAGAGGGGGGCTGTGTGTTGATGGCCTACTCCTTGCCCTAAATACACTTTAGACTCTTACCGCTACTGGGTGTCAGAGCGCGCTTCACTTGCTTAATTTTAAACTATAAAGACCGCAGCCTTTTACTGTGCCTTATGCGCACACAGCAGCACTGTTTAGGTAAGCTACGGCGTTTTTCAATTTCCCTCGTTCACTTCGTCAGACCTCTTCTCCGAAGTGATACTGACGTAGCTACATTCTCTCCTGATTGGCTGCGCGCCTTCTAGCTTCGCGTGCTCCGGGGGACAGGCGTGGTTCGGCCGCTATTGCCCGCCCTTCGAGGTTCGCTGGGCGCCATTTCCTTCTCGCATGCGCGTGGTGAAGACGGTCCTCCCCTCGCAGACTGTAAGTGCCCTCATGGGCGATCTTTTTTTCTAGATTGTTTCCTGGCGCTCGGCTCTGACATCCCTGTTCCCCTTGTGTCTTTCAGACAGCGGTCATCGGTGGCTTCCCCTGGCCCGACGTAACGTCCGGTCCAGTCCATTTTTCAGATTTTACTCCCACTTCCCAGCGGGTTATAGGGGCATCCAGGGTTGCTTAAAGCATCAATTCCTACTGGCATATTGAATTTAATAATCACCATATGGAGGCATCCCAGGACATCGCGAACGGGGTCCCCCTGGGACAAGCCCGTCTGTGTGCAGCTTGTGGGGTCTTACATAGCAGCAGTGACAACTCACGGGTCTGCGTACCTTGTGCTCAACAGGCGCTAGCCGGTCTTCCCACTTCGTCTGAGGCTGGGCCCGCACCTCGCCTTATTTCCCCCAAGCTTGAGCATAACCCCCAATACTAGTGGGGATTCTCACGCTGATTTGGCCTCTAGATTGGCCAGTGTGGAAAGCTTTATTGCTGGCTCCTTGGCGCACAAGGCTACTGCCAAGAAGCGTCATTTGAACCCTGAAGCTACTATTCTACCTGTAGAATCTGATGATTTGCTGCTTTCCTATGCTCAGTCCCCATCAGAGGAGGGGGAACTGCTCTCTGACTCAGGATCCTACGAGGACGAGTCCAGGAGTCAGGAGGAGTCTGGCTCTGATCTTTGGTCCCAGGACGACATTGACAGACTGTTGTCTCAGATCTTTGATGTTTTATCCCTCTCTCCCCCTCCCGCGGCACCTCGGCAGAGGGGCGATCTGTTTCATACCGCTAGGTTCCGGTTGGAGTTTCCCGAGCAAACCCACTTTAATAACCTAGTGCTGAAAGAATGGGAACATCCCAGTAAACTCCAGGGGATTCCTAAAGCTGTGGATAAGAAGTATCCATTTCCTGCCGATCTGGTTAAGTGTTAGACATCACCGCCCGAGGTCGATGCCCCGATTCTGAGTCTGTCCAATACCTCTATTATGCACTCCCCTGACACTACTACGCTGCGGGACTTAGAGGATCGGCGAGTGGACCAATTGGCATGTCATGCCTTTGCATTTGGGGGAGCGTCGCTCCGCCCGGTTTGCGCCTTAGCCATCACGGCGGTGGCGCTCAGGACTGTGGTTAAGACTGCTCTGGAAGGGGCGGATGACTTGCCCTCTGATGCCGCCAATGCTCTGGCCACCTGTGAGACCTTTGTGAATTATATCCTTTCTGCATCGGACGATGCTATTAAGCTGAGCGCTAGATCCTCTGCTCTGGTGGTGGCCATACGCCATGCGGTCTGGTTACGCCAGTGGGCTGCTGACAATGTCGCCAAGAAGGCCCTTACGGGGCTCCCGTTTTAAAGGACTGCGCCTGTTTGGAGAAAGATTAGATATCTTTGCCAAAGGGGGCAAGCTGCCCCAGCGCAAGCGTCCGATTCGGCCCTTTCGTGGTCCAAGCTCCCATTCCACCCCCTACCGGGGGACCAAGCAAGGTAGAGGGGTGTCCTTCTCTGGGTCGCGCTCAGAACCCTGGAACAAGAACAGAGGACGCCGTCCCGGCTCCTCCTGGGGGCCCAAGCCCAAAGCCCCCCAAGACCCCCCAAGCATGAAGGGGCGCCCTCGCCCGTCAGGGTGGGGGGACGTCTACAGCACTTCGAGCATGTCTGGAGACGCCTCGTCCCAGACCGGTGGATTCAGGAGGTAGTCTCCTCCGGTTACAAAATAGAATTCGCTGTGCTGCCCCCTACCAGGTTCGTCGGGTCTCGGATCCCGCAGGATCCTGCCTCAGCTCAGGTCTTGAGGCTGGCTGCGCAGGACCTTCTGGAGCTCGGGGTCATCTGCGAGGTCCCCTTAAGAGACAGGAGCATGGGGCTTTATTCCAACCTGTTCACGGTGCCCAAAAAAGACGGGTCAGTCAGACCCATTCTGGATTTGAAAATCCTAAACAAGTTTGTCAGAAGCAGGCATTTTCGTATGGAAACTCTGCGCTCGGCCATTGCCTCGCTGCGTCCAGGGTACTTCATGACATCTGTGGACATCAAGGACGCTTACCTGCACGTGCCGGTGTTCTCAGGGCACCAAAGGTTCCTCAGATTTGCGCTGTTGGATCAGCACTATCAGTTCGTGGCCCTGCCATTCGGCCTCACGTCGGCTCCCAGAGTCTTCACCAAGGTGCTGGCAGGGGTGATGTCTCTCTTAAGATTAAAGGGCATACGCGTGTTGCCCTACCTGGACGATATTCTCATCGCCTCTCGGTCTCTGCGGCAGGCAGAGCTGGACACTCGATTGGTGGTGTCCACCCTGGAGTCCTTCGGCTGGATGATCAATTACCCAAAGTCCTCTCTGTCCCCCTCCTCAGTGACCCCGTTTCTGGGGATGATTCTGGACTCGGTTCAGTCAAGAATATTCCTCCCTCCGTAGAAGGTGGAAGCTCTGACAACCCAGGCGAGCTCCCTGCTCGCCAACCCTCATCCCTCCATCCGGCAGGGAATGCAGTTGGTGGGCTCGATGGTGGCAAGCTTCGAGGCGGTGCCCTTTGCCCAGTTTCATCTGAGAACTCTGCAGCTTCACCTTCTGTCAGTATGGAACAAGGACCCAGCGTCTCTGGACGACAGCTGGGTGATTCCCCCCTCGGTCAGACATTCCCTTGCGTGGTGGTTGGACCACAGGAATTTGACAAGGGGCAGATCCTTCCTGGCTCCCTCCTGGGAGACGGTCACAACGGATGCCAGTCTTTCGGGCTGGGGGGGTTTCTGGAAGTCCCTGCGCTTCCAGGGGAGGTGGGGCCCTCAGGAGGCCCATCTTCCCATCAATATCCTGGAACTCAGGGCGGTCAGGTTGGTGCTGGAACGATTGACCCAGCACCTGAAGGGTCTGGCGGTTCAGGTACGCTCAGACAACAAGACGGCCGTAGCCTACATCAATCATCAGGGAGGAACCCGGAGCAAGGGTTCTCTCCAGGAGGTGTCTCTGATTCTAACTTGGGCAGAGACCAATGTACAATGCATATCGGCTGTCTACACTCCGGGGACGGAGAATCTGCTAGCAGATGCTCTGAGCAGGGGGTCGTCCCGTCAGGGGGAATGGTCCCTCTGCGACAGGGTTTTTCAGTCACTTTGTCACCGTTGGGGTGTGCCGGACGTGGATCTCTTTGCGTCACGTCACAATCACAAGCTCCCGAGCTTTGTATCCCTGTCTCAGGATCCTCTGGCTCTGGCCACAGATGCCCTGTCAATGTCTTGGAAGGAGTTTCGGCTCCTGTATGTGTTTCCACCAATTCCCCTTCTGGGCAGAGTGCTGCGCAAGATCGCTCTGGAAGGGGTACCCGCGCAGGCCTTTAGGAAGACGGATGCTCTCTTCGTTGTGCCTCATGGGCCTAGGAAAGGTTTGGCTCCTGCCAAGTCTACCATCAGTAAATGGATTCGTCAGGCTGTTGTTCAAGCCTATACTACTAAGGGGAAGACTCCCCCCTTTCGTCTTACTGCTCATTCTACTAGAGCTGTTGGGGCTTCTTGGGCTTTTCAGCACCAGGCCTCTGTTGAACAAGTCTGCAAGGCCGCTACTTGGTCTTCTGTACATACCTTTACTAAGTTTTACAAGGTTGATGTTCGGGCCTCAGCTGATGCTGTGTTTGGCCGCAAGGTTCTGCAGGCGGCAGTAGTTTAGACTGCTTGCTGCTACCTTCTGTTGGGGATCCCACCCTTCTTTATGGACACTGCTATTGGATATCCCACATGTTATTACTACTACTGGAGCAGGACGTGCTGTATGCTTAGAATAATACAACTCTGTGAAGTACTCACCTGTAGAGTTGGTATTATATGCATACAGCACGTCCTGCTCCACCCCACCCTGTTTCACCTTGTTCTGGATTCCCTGTTGGTGATTGTTATCTTTGATATTTTTTGCCAGTTCTGGGTGGTTGCTTTCTCCTGGTCTCTATTTCTCACTGCTTTTCAATGCTGGGGATTTGTGGGAGGTCCCTCGGTATATGAAGGGCCGGGAAGAGCTTGTTTTCTACATGTCTGCAGTGCACGGCACCGGAGGCGGAGGATTACCCACATGTTATTACTACTACTGGAGCAGGACGTGCTGTATGCATATAATACCAACTCTACAGGTGAGTACTTCACAGAGTTGTATTTTTTGGACTTAAATTATTAGAAGACCTGTCTTCCTTGGTATAACCTTATCAATGTGAGATGTTCTGATAGGTGAACACACACTGTGACAGACACATGTGAATGTCAGTGCTCTCCGACATAAACACATGATAGTAATCACTCACATTTTTTTTTTTTTTTAAATAACAGTTTTGAAAGCCTCAGTGTGTACAAAACAATGTGTAAGACTGTCGCTGGTGTAAAACCAACTTATGTGATGACAAAAATTTCCTTATCTTAACCTGAAACAAAGTAATGTGATGAAAGAATAAACCCCTCTCGCCATAAAGAAAAGGTGAATTCCTCCTTCTGGCTGCAGGCGCCCGTGTCAGCAATTCTATAATCCATCTCATTTACTCCTGAGATAATCTCTCAGATATGTCCCTCACCTCTAATACCTACCTTCATCTGTTCCACATGTTGCTGGATCTTCCTACATAGTTTAATCTTTGTTTGTCCAACATATCTTAGCCCACATGCACCATATGTGCCGCCCTATAAGACGCACCGAGGATTTGGAGAAAGGGGGGGGGGGGGGAATATTCTGAATCAAATGGTGAGCTAAATTACCCCCCAAAACCTAACCGGACATGGCAGAATTGCCCCATAACATTTGTTTGCAAGAACTCACCCAGTCCCCTATAACAGGTAGTGTGGCCGATCCCTCTATCCCCAAAGAGAAGCAGCATGCAGAATCCCCCCCTGCCCATATAACAGGCAGCTTGCAGAATACCCCCATAACAAGATATAGCAGCATCCCCCCAATCACACCATAACACTTGTGTGCAAGAACTCCCCCAGTCCCCTATAACAGGTAGTGTGGCCAATCCCTCCATCCCCAAAAACCAGAACATGCTGAATCCCCCCCACATAATGGGCAGCTTGCATAATACCCCCATACCAGGACATGGCAGACCCCCCCCATCCCCAGAATCTAACAGGACCTCCACAATCACACGCTAACATTTGTGTGCATGAACTCCCCCAGTCCCCTATAACAGGTAGTGCGGCTGATCACTAATTTCCCGCGAGCAGCATGCAGAATCACACCTCCCCATATAACTGGCAGCATGCAGAATACCCTCATAACATGACATGGCAGATCCCCACCCCCATCCCCAAAAACAAGCAGCATGCATAATCCCCCCTCCCCATATAACAGGCAGCTTGCAGAATACCCCCATAACAAGAAATGGCAGATCCCCCCCCCCCATCCCCAAAAACAAACAGCATGCAAACAAACCCCCCCTCCCATATAAATGGCAGCTTGCAGAATACCTCCATAACAGCACATGGAAGACCCCCCCCCCCCATCCCCAAAGGTAAGCAGCATGCAGAATCCCACCTCCCCATATAACAGAACAGGCAGCTTGTAGAATACCACCATAACAGGACATGGCAGATCCCCCCCATCCCCAAAAACAAGCAGCATGCAGAATCCCCCCTCCCCCATTTAAAGCGCAGCTTGCAGATTACCCAATAACAGGACATGGCAGACCCCCCCAGTCCCCAAAAACCAGAACCATACAGATTCCCCCCTCCCCATAAAACAGACAGCTTGCAGATTACCCCATAACAGGGTGTGGCAGATCCCTCCCCATCCCCAAAAACCAGAACTATGCAGAACCCCCCCCCCCCCCCATATAACAGGCAGTGCTGCGACAACCCCCCACACCCCAATCCCCAACCTCCGCTGAGGCAAATTAATGAAAAAAAATTTACTTCATACCTGCTCCGCAATCTGAAATAGGGCCGCTTCTCTCTAGCCCCCTACCTTCTGTGGGACGGGGCTGTTCCCTCCCTCCCTTGGGGAACCTTCTCTAATACCTAAAAAAAAACAGTTCGGAGTCATAACTTTGGGCAAGAGGGTCATATTGTTCTGATTTCAGCACCAAATGATTGGGCTGGATGCTGCGCAAGATCCTAGATGGGTCAGAACCTGATATCTCCATTTCCTGGTTCGGTATCGGGCTTGGTGCTGGGACAAACAGCAGCACAGCTACGGTCTAAATATGTGTCAGTGTCGGATGTCTGAGGCACTGGTGTTCGATGAGAGGGAGCTCTCTCCAGGGGTCGCCTCTGTTTCAGACTTTGTGGGGTCTTCCCAGCCCAGGTGTGATTCAAGTGTGAGAGAATCGGCAGGGAGTTTGTGATCTAAACCAAGGCTTGACTCAAATCACAGATAGAAACCTAGCAGGCACTAATTCACCTTCCTGGAGAGATTAGGGCTGGTGCGTGTTTATGACTAGAAAGCCCAATGTGGCAGGGAGAAATAAAGGGGAACCCCGGACTGGTATCAGGCAATTTTGTATGATTAAACTGGATATGCCTGTCACAAGCACATTTGGTCAGTCTCAACACTTTTGCTTGTAAGCCCGCAAGGGCCTGTCTGTCTGTCCTAGTGTATTTCAGTACAACTGTGTATTGGGGCTTTTCTGTCTTATATTGTAAGTAGGTTGTTTTACCGTTTGTAATTTCACATTGTACTTTCTATATTTACTGTATATATGTCATTAATAATAATAACTAGGTTTGCATTTCCAAAAAGAAATACATGATGCTTGGGATATACATTAAAGCTGAAGTGAAGTAATCAGGAGTGCGCTGGAGGAGAGGGGCTGGGCGGTGTGGTTAGACTCATCAGTTGCAGTTAAATAATGATACCTAATCCCAAAATGTGTACCTTAAAGTGGCCAGGAGTGAATTTGAGCGGGGCTGTGCTTATGGGCTTGGTCTGTGAGACCAGGTGGTTGTTAGGCTCTAAAATCATCGTAGGAAGTTAAATTATGACTGGTTGAAAATAAATCCATTAATTTCTATGGGAAAGTATGCCTTTCATTCCTATGGGACATGATGCCATTCATTCCTATGGGACATGATGCCATTCATTCCTATGGGACATGATGCCATTCATTCCTATGGAACATGATGCCATTCACTCGTATGAAACATTATGCCATTAATTCCTATGGGACATTATGCCATTCATTCCCATGGGACATTATGCCATTCATTCCTATGGGACATTATGCCATTCATTCCTATGTGGAGTTATGGCATTCGTTTCTATGCGACGTTATGCCATTCATTCCTATGGTACATTATGCCATTCATTCCTATGTGGAGTTATGGCATTCATTCATATGGAACATTATGCCATTCATTGCTATGGGGCATTATGCCATTCATTCCTATGGGGCATTATGCCATTCATTAATTTCTATGGGACATTATGCCATTCAGTTCTATGGGAGTTTTTTGAAGTTTACAATCCCCTTGAAAGTAGATCTGAAGTGGCCAGGGGTGAATTTTTGGGTTGGACTGTGTTTGTGGGCTCTGTCTGTAAGACTGGATATATTGGTCCCCAAAATCATTGACAGAATTTAATTTTTTTTTCCATTCATTTCTATGGGAATTTTTCCCCAGATTAATTTTTGCAAAACGATGAGGCCCTTGTAATGCAGTATCAACCATGAATGTCTTGTGGTTCGGGATTCATTCATTCATTGTGGAAAACATAGAGAAAAGGTCAGATTTCAATTGTTCCCAAGCACTATAATAACTGCTCCAAGGGTGCCATGGTGCCATGAGTAACCCACCGTTTCAGGCTTGTGTGCTCTCACTGCACGGATTATTATTATTGTTTATTTATATAGCGCCATCATCTTCCGTAGCGCTTTACAAGGTAGTAATTACAGACAGGGTAGAAACATACGGTACATAGACTATTTCAAATGCAGTTTTACAGATTTGACAGTGGATATTCTGAGTACAAGATACAATAGGGGAGAGAGCCCTGCCCTTGCGAGCTTACAGTCTAAAGGATGGTTTTTTTGGAGGATATGTTTGCGCAAACATACAGTGGCCATATACAGTATGCATAAAATGAAAAAAAAAAACTACAGCTAAAAAGGGTTTCCATAGGCTAGTGCATACTGTTAAAAAGGGCTTCCATAGGGTATTGCATACTGCTAAAAAGGGTTTCCATAGAATATTGCATACTGCTAAAAAGGTCTTCCATAGGGTATTGCATACTGCTAAAAAGGGCTGACATAGGGTATTGCATACTGTTAAAAAGGGCTTCCATAGGGTATTACATACTGCTAAAAAGTGCTTTCATAGGGTATTGCATACTGTTAAAAAGGGCTTCCATAGGGTATTGCATACTGCTAAAAAGGGCTTCCATAGGGTATTGCATACTGCTAAAAAGGGCTTCCATGGGGTATTGCATACTGCTAAAAAGAGCTTCCATAGGGTATTGCATACTGCTAAAAGGGGCTTCCATAGGAAGCATACTGCTAAAAAGGGCTTCCATAGGGTATTGCATACTGCTAAAAAGGGTTTCCATAGGGTATTGCATACTGCTAAAAAGGGCTTCCATAGGGTATTGCATACTGCTAAAAAGGGCTTCCATAGGGTATTGCATACTGTTAAAAAGGGCTTCCATAGGGTATTGCATACTGTTAAAAAGGGCTTCCATAGGGTATTGCATACTGCTAAAAAGGGCTTCCATAGGGTATTGCATACTGCTAAAAAGGGCTTCCATAGGGTATTGCATACTGCTAAAAAGGGCTGACATAGGGTATTGCATACTGCTAAAAAGGGCTGACATAGGGTATTGCATACTGCTAAAAAGGGCTGACATAGGGTATTGCATACTGCTAGAAAGGGCTGACATAGGGTATTGCATACTGCTAGAAAGGGCTGACATAGGGTATTGCATACTGCTAAAAAGGGCTGACATAGGGTATTGCATACTGCTAAAAAGGGCTGACATAGGGTATTGCATACTGCTAAAAAGGGCTGACATAGGGAATTGCATACTGCTAAAAAGGGCTGGCATAGGGTATTGCATACTGCTAAAAAGGGCTGACATAGGGTATTGCATACTGCTAAAAAGGGCTGACATAGGGTATTGCATACTGCTAAAAAGGGCTGACATAGGGTATTGCATACTGCTAAAAAGGGCTGACATAGGGTATTGCATACTGCTAAAAAGGGCTGACATAGGGTATTGCATACTGCTAAAAAGGGCTGACATAGGGTATTGCATACTGCTAAAAAGGGCTTCCATAGGGTATTGCATACTGTTAAAAAGGGCTTCCATAGGGTATTACATACTGCTAAAAAGTGCTTTCATAGGGTATTGCATACTGTTAAAAAGGGCTTCCATAGGGTATTGCATACTGCTAAAAAGGGCTTCCATAGGGTATTGCATACTGCTAAAAAGGGCTTCCATGGGGTATTGCATACTGCTAAAAAGAGCTTCCATAGGGTATTGCATACTGCTAAAAAGGGCTTCCATAGGAAGCATACTGCTAAAAAGGGCTTCCATAGGGTATTGCATACTGCTAAAAAGGGTTTCCATAGGGTATTGCATACTGCTAAAAAGGGCTTCCATAGGGTATTGCATACTGCTAAAAAGGGCTTCCATAGGGTATTGCATACTGCTAAAAAGGACTTCCATAGGGTATTGCATACTGCTAAAAAGGACTTCCATAGGGTATTGCATACTGCTAAAAAGGGCTTCCATAGGGTATTGCATACTGCTAAAAAGGGCTGACATAGGGTATTGCATACTGCTAAAAAGGGCTGACATAGGGTATTGCATACTGCTAGAAAGGGCTGACATAGGGTATTGCATACTGCTAAAAAGGGCTGACATAGGGTATTGCATACTGCTAAAAAGGGCTGACATAGGGTATTGCATACTGCTAAAAAGGGCTGGCATAGGGTATTGCATACTGCTAAAAAGGGCTGACATAGGGTATTGCATACTGCTAAAAAGGGCTGACATAGGGTATTGCATACTGCTAAAAAGGGCTGGCATAGGGTATTGCATACTGCTAAAAAGGGCTGACATAGGGTATTGCATACTGCTAAAAAGGGCTGACATAGGGTATTGCATACTGCTAAAAAGGGCTGGCATAGGGTATTGCATACTGCTAAAAAGGGCTGACATAGGGTATTGCATACTGCTAAAAAGGGCTGACATAGGGTATTGCATACTGCTAAAAAGGGCTGACATAGGGTATTGCATACTGCTAAAAAGGGCTGACATAGGGTATTGCATACTGCTAAAAAGAGCTGACATAGGGTATTGCATACTGCTAAAAAGGGCTGACATAGGGTATTGCATACTGTTAAAAAGGGCTGACATAGGGTATTGCATACTGTTAAAAAGGGCTTTCATAGGGTATTGCGTACAGTTAAAAAGGGCTTCCATAGAGTATTGCATACTGCTAAAAAGGGCATCCTCTGTCCTCACTATGTGCACGCCATGTATTTTTCAGGAGCCGGAGCCGTCATTCACACACACTCCAAGTCTGCAGTCCTGGCCACGCTGCTGTTTCCCGGGAAAGAATTCCGGATTACACACCAGGAGATGATCAAAGGGATAAAGAAAGACAGCTCTGGTGGTTATTACAGGTAACTCCCATCCTCCTCTTTGATATGACGTCTCTCTCGATTTGTCCTCTTGCTGAAGTCATTGTTTTTGATGGTACCAAGTTTTACCTTTTCAATAAATGTCCGTAAATAATATTGTAAAACTACAGTGGTACAATAGTTCCACGAAGTAACAGAGGTACAGAGTGCAAATGGTGCCCAAGTAATTAGAGGCTCCAAATTATTATGCAAAATACATTTTTATCTGATTTTCATAAATGGTGGATAATTTTTCAGAAATGACAGGATACCCTCTTTAAAGCGGAACAAAATCCAAGAATTTGACTTTTCCGTGTCTTGTTCTGTGCCAGGCTCCAACGAGGTTCTCGTCCCAATGAGAGTCGTCCACTGTGACTACATCATTCGTCATGCGGCTCTCCTTTACTGCATCCCCAGCCTTGTGTGCACTCCCGTCCCGACCTATCTGAATGGCTGGGGTGGAAGATCCAGGGATGTGGCAGATGGCACACTCCATTGTGAACATTGAGAGCCATCTGCCAACAGTCGTTGTCAAAGCGGGCAGCTCTCATTGGATGAACACATGCGTCGCTGGAGCAGGGAAAGATGATTTTTTTTTTCTGGCTTCCTGGGGGTTTTCACACATCGGGCATCCCGATCCTGATTTGGGATGCCCCAGGGAAAAGCCAGCCGCTGCTAGGTTTTGTTCTGCTTTTGACTATCCCGGGTTTTGGTCCCTGCTCCGGCGGCATCCCAAATTGGGATGCCCAACTGTGTCAAACTTTCCCCCACAGATCGCTCAGAACTCTGCTCTACCCAGTCCTACGGTGAATGTTCAGGCTCTCATCCAATCAGAGCCATTTGCAGTGCAAATATATTTACATGCAGGGCTTTGCCAATCGGGAGCACATCCCCAGCCGCACACACGTTTCCGCCCATCTGAAAAGCTGGGGGCGGGAGCAGGCTCATAGCCTCAATGCGGCTGCCGCGAGGGATTCTGAAAGCAGGTGAGTGTTGCGGAATGCCGGGGGGGGGGGGGGGTTCACACAGTGGGACATCTCAATCTGTGATACCCCGGTTGGAAGGCCACTGGCCAGCCCTGGAATCTAAAGGATTTCAGGGCCGGCACCACATGGGTTTTGCTCAGCTTAAATTTGCAGCAGCAGAGCTATATATTAGCACAGCTTAACTATAGAACGAGGCTGCCTGGACACTCGCTTAATGGGATCCCTCCATGGTAGCCTATCAGGCTCGCATATCCGTTTTTTGCATAGTAATATCCTCGGGTGCCCTGATAGGCCGGTTGCGGTCACATGCTAAGCACAACCCACAACAAGTGCGTATCCATGCGCCCCTGTTCTGAAGGTTAGCGGTGCAGATTGTAATCGTCAGTCACATGATTGCCAGCCACTCGTAAATAAGGAAGTGGTTGACATATAGGTATAGAATCACTTTACTTTAATTGTCCTTTAACCTGCTCTAGAGCTTCATGTGACAGTCGAGTGATATTCCATATTATGTCTTATAGGTATGATGACCATCTTGTGGTCCCCATCGTAGAGAATACCCCTGAGGAGAGAGACCTAAAGGACCGTATGGCAAGGGCCATGACCGAATACCCAGATTCCTGTGCTGTGCTGGTGCGCCGCCATGGTGTCTACGTCTGGGGAGACACCTGGGAGAAAGCCAAGACCATGTAGGTGTCTACTCCAGCCTGTATAGCTGGGAATAGTCATTGTATATCTATCTGCTCATTACCCTCTTCTGGGGCACAAACATGGCTCCCTCGCTGACATGAAGTCTGAGTAAGGCGAGCGTGTCTTCTCATGTTCTATGGACGTCTATAGGCCATAACAAAAAATATACACCACTAACCTGAATGTAATGTTGACAGCTAAAGTCTTCTTTTTTCTTCTCTCTTTCATTTTCTTCAGGATTCTTTTTTTACTTGCTTCTTTGAGGGGATTCTTCTTTCTTCTCCTTCTAGGAGATTTTATATTCCCACTTCTCCTTCCAGAGGATTCTTCTTGTTTTCCAGGGGATTCTTTTTTTTCCTAGTGCACAGCGTGCAGAGCATGGCCTGTTTCATGTAATCCTTACATTTGGGTATTCCGCCACAAGGTGGCGCAGTGGACTGCAGAAGATTTGTGGCTCCTCCCGGACCCATATAAAAACAGTAATCGCCAATAGACCCCCAGTGTTTTCCTCTGCAGTCATACTGCGAAGATAGAAGATGGCTCTCTATGTTTCGCAGGCGAGCGGGGCAACCAGGCCTGCGGCCCTGCAAGCCTATTTCCACCCGTTTCTGGACCCTATTTGCCTCCCAGCCTCGGCTGTCGGATCGGGTGATGGTAGGGGAGCACTAGGGTCAGGTGCTCGGGGAGCGCTGCTCCAAGCCACAGACCCTGTACCACAAAAGGTAGCCGGCCATAGGCTCTTATGGGGAGCCTGCTGAGGGATGACGAAGCACTGCTGTCGCTATGGTGTAGGGGGTGAGTTGTGTTCCTAGACACTCTTCCCTTTTCTGACTGACTTTCTTCCCTGTTGGGTGTTTGCCTCACTTGCCCCCCCCCCCCTCCTCTCTGGGCCCTTTTAGACGGCTCTCGCCGCTGCCTGCTCTCTCCTCCACTCCCCCTCTCCCCAACGGGTGCTGTCGTGGGGGGGGGGTGGCGGTTGTGTAGTGTTGTTCCGCTGTCCGTTCTCGCCGCTGCGGCGGGCGTCGCTTTTGCTTCTGTCGTTCTGACAGACTGTCATGGCGCGGGCGCTCTGGGTCACGTGGGCGCGTTTTTTCACGCTCTTCGTGGGGGCGGCGCCCCTCGAGGGGCTCGATCGCGGCGCCATCTTAGTTGCATGCTGCATTGCTTGTGAGCTGTGTTCCGGTGGTCCTTGTCAGCGTGGACTGCGCCGGTGAATTTGCTCTTCCTGATCTACCTCAGCGGATCCTTTGACTGTAATCCGGACGCCTGTGTGTGCTCCGCGCGCTGCGCTCTTGGTCCGTGAGTCCCAGATGGGGTTTTTTTCTTGTTGGGGCATATGCTGCGGGATGCTTATGTGTCTTTTTGATTATGTCTTTCAGGCGGGATAACAGTGTATTGTGGTTGCTCCCGGTCCTATCCCCCCTTCCCCCGTTTTTTCCCTCTGGGTCTCTCTGTGGGCATCCCTTGGGGAGCATCCCGGGTGGCCTTTATTAGCCCTTACCCTATACTGGCCTATTGTGCCTGTGATAATCACCATATGGAGGCTTCTGGGGATAGCGTGTTTGGGGACCCTTCGGGGCAACCTCGGCTATGTCTCATGTGCGGGGCATCCCCTTTGAGTGGTGGTGGCGCGGTTTGTGTGCCGTGCGCCCAAGGTATAATTGCGGACCAGACTGGGATGGGTGCTTCTCTTCCCAGTTCTGCGCTCCCTCTGGCATCTCCTACTCCCCCGCGCCTGCATTTAGCCCCCAGTGAGGGGGATACTAGCAGGGGGTCTCAGTCTGATCTGGCACTACGCGTGGCCAGCATTGAAAGGCAGCTCGCCCGACCTGTGACGGGCAAAGCCTCTGGCAAGAAGCGGCATCTTGACGCCGCGCCTTGCCTCTTTGCCGAGGAGAATGGGGGCCTTGATGTGTTTGGCGGCCGTGACTCCATAGAGGAGGGGGAGCTTTTCCATGATTCAGACTCCTCCATCAGGAAGGTTACGACAGTGACCTGGGGTCCGCCTTTGATGAGGATACCTGGCTCCCTGATGACACTGATAGACTGTTGTCGGACATATTTGAGACATTGCACATCGCCACCCCTAAGGCAGCGAAGAGGAAGCAGGGTGAGCTCTTTCGCCCGGGCAAGCAACGCTTGGAGTTCCCAGAGCAGGGCCATTTCTCCAATATGGTGCAAGGAGTGGGAACGTCCTAACAGATTGCCCACGGTGCCCAAGGGATTGGATGGAAGGTATCCCTTTTCGGCTGATCTGGTCAAGCGCTGGTCGTGACCCCCTGAGGTGGACGCTCT
The DNA here is from genome assembly GCA_027917425.1 of Gastrophryne carolinensis. Lineage (NCBI taxonomy): Eukaryota > Metazoa > Chordata > Amphibia > Anura > Microhylidae > Gastrophryne > Gastrophryne carolinensis. Next base: position 100,942,523 of record CM051241.1, read on the forward strand.
TATTCTAGGATTGTCCAACACTTCGGTCATGCTGTCCCCTGACACTACTACACTGCGTGATAGCACGGACCGGCGTATGGATCAGCTGGCATGTCATGCTTTCACCTTTGTAGGGGCAGGCCTGCGTATGGTCTGTGCCGCAGCCATTACGGCCATTGCCCTTAAGAGGAAGCTCAAGCGTTTCGCTGATGGCGCCATGGCTGGTAGGAGAAGGGAGGATTATAGGGCCCTCTTGCTTTGCTCTGATTTTGTTGCCTTTGTGCAGGCTGCCATGGAAGATGCAGTCCGGCTGGGCGGTAGGGCTTCGGCCCTCTTGGTGGCTATGCGCTGGTCTGTTTGGTTGCACCAGTGGGCAACTGACACTGCAGCTAAGAAGTCTCTCACCGGGCTCCCCTTCATGGGGCTTCGTCTCTTTGGTGAACGTCTGGATGTTCGGGCCAAGGATGGTAGGCTACCTCAGTGTAGGAAGCAGTCCCGGCCCTTTCGGGGGTCCTCCACCTCCTCCTTTCGGGGCTCAAGGGGAGGTTGTGGCGCACACTTCTCTGGTAGCCGCAGAGACTCTTGGGGCTGTGGCAGATCCTGTGGTCGTCCCGGTCTCTCATGGGGCTCCAAGCCTAAACCCCCTCCCAAGGCCCCTCAGGCATGAGGAGGTGCCCTCACCCATCCGGGTGGGGGGGCGGCTTTGGCTCTTTGCTTACGTCTGGAGGCTTCTCGTCTCAGACCGGTGGATACAAGAGGTGGTGTACTCCGGTTACAAGATTGCAGCCTGGCCGCCCCCAAGATTCCTCAGATCCCGAATATCTCAAAATCCTCTGTCAGCTCAGGGCTTGCGCCTAGCAGTTCAACGCCTATTGGAGTCAGGAGTCATCTGTCTGGTACCTTACCAGGAACAGGGTCAGGGGTACTACTCCAATCTTTTCACGGTTCCCAAAAAGGACGGTTCTCTGAGGCCCATCCTGGACTTGAAGGGTCTCAACAGGTTTGTCCGGTTCAAGCACATTCGCATGGAGACGCTACGCTCGGCGGTCAGTACCCTTCGGCCGGGCGATTTCATGACCACTGTGGACATCAAGGATGCCTATCTTCATGTACCAATCTTTCCAGGTCATCGGAGGTTCCTGAGGTTTGCTCTGGAGGATCAGCATTACCAGTTTGTGGCCTTACCGTTCGGTGTCACCTCGGCTCCTCGGGTGTTCACCAAGGTGCTGGCGGTTGTCATGGCCCTTCTGAGGAACCAGGGCATTAGCATCCTCCCTTACCTGGACGACATTCTGATTGCTGCTCAGTCTCTTCATCAGGCCGAGAGGGATACTCAGGTGGTGACCTCCACTCTCGAGTCCTTCGGCTGGGTGATCAACTATCCCAAGTCTTCACTGTCCCCGTCTTTGGCAAGGTCCTTCCTGGGCATGACTCTGGATACCTCTCAGGTCAAGGTATTTCTCCCTCAGCAGAGTGGAGGGCCTTCAGATGCAGGCACTGGCCCTGCTCTTGTGTCCTCATCCCTCCATTCGGCAGGGGATGCAATTAGTGGGCCTGATGGTGTCCTGCTTCGAGGCGGTTCCCTTTGCTCAGTTTCACATGAGACCTCTTCAGTTGCATCTCTTGTCAGTTTGGGATCGGTTCCCTGTGTCCCTGGATCGGGATTTTGCTCTATCCCCTCTGGCCAGGCAGTCCCTCTCGTGGTGGTTGGACTCGAGGAACCTTTTAGTGGGCAGGACCTTTCTGCCTCCGTGCTGGGAGATTGTCACCACAGATGCCAGTCTGACCGGTTGGGGGGGGGGGGGGGGGGGGAGTTTGGAAGCCCCTCAGGAGGCCCATGCACCCATCAACATTCGGACAACCAGACGGCGGTAGCCTACATCAATCATCAGGGAGGGACTCAGAGCAAGCGAGCTCTCAAAGAAGTGTCCCTGATACTGTCTTGGGCAGAAGAGAATGTTCCCTGCATCTCGGCGATCTACATTCCGGGGGTGGAGAACCAGGAGGCAGACTCCCTGAGCAGGGGGACGTCTCGGCTGGGGGAATGGTCTCTCAGGAACAAGGTATTTCACTCCCTGTGTCGCTGCTGGAGTCAGTCGGATGTGGACCTGTTTGTGTCCCGCCACAATCACAAGCTTCCAAGATTTGTCTCCCTTTCACAGGATCCTCTGGCCTTCGCCACGGATGCACTGGCATTTCCTTGGGCAGAGTTTTGACTCCTCTATGTGTTCCCTTCTTTTCCTCTGCTGGGCCGGGTGCTGCGCAAGATAGCCCAGGAGGGGGTACCGGCCATTCTGGTGGCTCCCTGTTGGCCGAGGAGGGTGTGGTTCGCAGACGTCGTGCAGTTGGCAGTAGATCGGTACGTCTTGCCCTAAGGATCCAGATCTTCTCACTCAGGGACAGCTGCATCATCCAAATTTACAAACGCTGGCTTTAACGGCTTGGTTGCTGAAACCTCCATCTTGATGGACAAAGGGTTGCCGGCCTCTGTTGTTGATACTATGATTTGGGCTTGAAAGAGGTCCTCGTCTTTTATCTACTACAGGGTCTGGCATGCTTACATTGCCTGGTGTGAGTCCAAGTCTCTTCCTTATCGAGTGTTTTCTATACCCAGGATTTTGGAGTTTTTACAACATGGTTTGGATTCGGGCCTTCAACTTAGTACTCTCAAGGGACAGGTTTCTGCTTTGGCAATTTTTTTCCAAAGATCTTTTGCCAATCTCAGGCTTGTTAAGACTTTCTTCCAGGGAGTTACTCATGTGCGTCCGCCTCGTAAGCCTGTGCTACCGGTTTGGGACTTAAATTTGGTATTGTCTGCTCTACAGGGTCCTCCCTTTGAACCTATGCGTGGGGCTGTTTTGCCCATTCTGACTCTTAAGGTGGCCTTCTTGGTGGCTATTACTTCGGTCAGGCGAGTTTCTGAGCTGGCGCGCTTTCCATGAAACCTCCTTATTTTGAGCTGCATCAGGATAAGGTAGTGTTTCGGCTTAAACCGGATTTCTTGCCCAAGGTTGTGTCTTCTTCCATCTCAATCAGGACATTGACTTACCTTCCCTGTGTCCTAACCCTGCTAATTCTAAGGAACGGACCCTTCATTCTCTAGTTGTTGTCAGGGCACTGAAGTTTTATTTGGTTGCTACTGAATCCTTTAGGAAATCTGATGCTCTTTTTGTTCTTCCTGCTGGTCCTAGGAAGGGTTTGCCTCCAGCCAAATCTACTATCGGCAAGTGGATCCGTCAGGTGGTGGTACAAGCCTATTCTGCTAAAGGGAAGGAACCTCCCTTCTGGGTTACTGCTCATTCCACGCGTGCTATTGGTGCTTCTTGGGCTTTTCAGCACCAAGCTTCTGTTGAACAAGTTTGTAGGGCCGCTACTTGGTCTTCTGTTCATACCTTTTCCAAGTTTTACAAGGTTGTTGTTAAGCTGATGCTGCTTTTGGCCGCAAGGTTCTTCAGGCGGTGGTGGTCTGAACTGCCTGCTGTTACTCCTTGGGGATTCCACCCTACCTTACGGACACTGCTTTTGGATGTCCCAGATGTAAGGATTTCATGAAACAGGCCGTGCTGTGCACTAGGAAAAATACAATTCTGTGAGTACTCACCTGTAGAATTGTTTTTACTATGCACAGCATGGCCTATTTCATCCATCCCTTGTTATCCTTATTCTTGGTTGACTCTTTATGGTGATTTGTTCCAAAGTTGGTTGTGAGGGTTCTTTACCATTTTTTACCTTTATTACCTCCCGGCTTCTTGTATAACTGCTTGTCAACACTGGAGGTCTATTGGTGATTCCTGTTTTTATATGGGTCCGGGAGGAGCCACAAATCTTCTGCAGTCCACTGCGTCACCTTGTGGTGGAATACCCAGATGTAAGGATTACATGAAACAGGCAGTGCTGTGCATAGTAAAAACAATTCTACAGGTGAGTACTCGCTGAATTGTATTTTTCTTTTTTGGATTCTTCTTTTTTCCAGGGGATTTTTCTTTCTTTCTCCTCACTCCAGCAGATTATTTTACCTTCTCCTTCTTATTTCTTTTCCCTCAGGGCATTTTTTTCCTTCTTTCTTCTCCTTCCAGGGGATTCGTTTCCTTCTTCCTTCTCGTTTCAGGGGATTCGTTTCCTTCTTTCTTCTCCTTTCAGGGGATTCTTTTCTCTTCTCCTTTCAGGGGTTTCCTACTTCTTCTTCTTCAATGGGATCCTTCTTCTTCATTTTCTTTTTCACTATATCCAGTCCAGGTCATCCCAGAAGTGATGACAATTGGGTATTCCACCGCTAGGTGGCGCTCGCCTGCAAGATCAAAAGCTGTTGCTTCTCCCAGCCCCCTATAAAAGCAGGTGTTTCACTATGATTTCCCAGTGTTCATCTTGCAGTCTGCTGCTGAAGATCATTTGGATACCCTCTCCTGGATATTGCAGCTGAGCGGGGCCTCCTAGCCATCGGCCGCTGCGACCTTATTCCCACTGATCCCGTGGACCCACTACTGCCTGCCAGCCTTGGCTGATCGGGACGGTGAAGGTAGGATGAACGCCGGGGTCAGGCGTTTGGCAGAGCTAGGCTCTGGGGCGCAGACCCTGACTAAAGGATAGCTGGCCATAGACTGATGGTGAGCCTATAGGGGGGGGGACCACTCATGCCCACGGGTTTCATGCCCTCCCTGCCCCACAAGCTTTATTATGTGTTGTGCTTGGTGGACTTTCATTTTACTGCACTGACATCTTGTGACTCTGCGGAGTCCCTAAATGAGCTGGATATGCACTGTGTTTTGGCTACTTACCTCCCTCAAGGCTCCTGCTCCTCTCTCCCCTCCATCTTGGCTGCTGCGCTGTGAGGTGGGGGAGGCGGCACGGCGGAGGTGCTTTTCTGTTTCTGAGGCCGCGGCCTCTGCTGCAGTGGTGCGTGCGCACGGCTGGTGTGGGGGTCCCTCCGTGGGCTGCCCTGCTTCTCCTGGCTCTGGGCTTCTGCCTCCATCTTGGGGGCGGGCGGTCTTTTCGTGCCGTCGGCGGGGGGGGGGGGGCACGCAATGACGCTTTTTGCGTCACTGCTGTGCGGCCCGCCCCTCGAGGAACGCGTGGAGCTGCCTGCTCTGCGCCATCTTGTCTGCCTTTTTTCCCTGCACGCTGTCTGGTCGCCCTCCAAGCTGCTGTCGGTGTCCCTCTTGTTAAAACGTTTTATGGTTTTGTTGTATTGTGCATGTGCTGTGGAATACTTATGGCTTTTTCTGCTTGTGTCTTCTTGGTGGGCCCACTTGATAGATTAAGGGTTGTGGTTCCTCCCAGTCACCGACCTCTCCCTATTAAGAGGGATCACAAAAGAGGGACTAATTCTGAGGGCTTATTTGGTTTGGGCCGTCAGTGCCTTGTAACCTGCATACCATTACTCTAATCACCATAATGGAGGCTTCTGGGAATAGTGAGCTAGGGGCCCCATCTGGGCAGGTGAAGCTCTGCCCCATGTGCACTGCTAGCCCTCTGGGCGGACTCAGCACTGTTTGTGTCACTTGCGCCAGGAGCGTTCTTTTGGAGCATGATCTGGCGGGCGTATCTGCCCCTAGCCCGTTATTGCGTGCGGCCTTTCCAGAACCCCCGCGAGGGGGAAGCCAGCAAGGGGTCCCAATTTGATTTGGCATACCGGGTGGCCAGCCTTGAGAGACATATCTCTCGCACGGCTCCTAGGAAGGCCACGAGTAAGAAGCGGCACATCGAGCCCGTTTGCTCGGATGATGATGATGATGAGTATCTTTTTGGAGGTCTCGGCTGCATGGAGGAAGGCGAGTTGCATGAGGACCCTTTTCAACTGTGGATTATTCTGCCGGCTATGACAGCGGGCCTGGTTCTTCCTCGGACGAGGATATGTGGCTCCCTGATGATACGGAGAAGTTGCTGGCTTCAGTGTTTGAGATGTTGCATATTGTCCCTCCTAAAGCGGCTAAGAGGAAGCAGGGTGATTTATTTTGGCCTGAAAGACAGAGACTTGTCTTTCCGGAGCAGGCCCATTTTTCTAATATGATCTTCAAGGAGTGGGAAAGGCCTAACAAGCTACCGTCAGTGCCTAAGGGCCTGGACAGGCGGTATCCCTTCCCTGAGGAGCTGGTCCGCCTATGGTCCCGTCCCCCCGAAGTGGATTCCCCTGTGTCGGGGTTATGCCGTCACCCGATACTGCTTCCTTGCGTGATCCAGCTGACAGGCGTATGGATCAGTTAGTTTGTCATGCCTTCACCTTTGCTGGTGCTTGGTTTCGCCCTGTGTGTTCCGCGGCTACTGTCTCCTTAGCCATCAGAAAGAAGGTGAGACGTCTTGTGGATATTGCTAAGTATCACAAGCGGGCGGAGGAGTTTAAAGACCTCAAAGCTTGCGTGGATTTTATTGCCTTTGTTGTTTCTGCCATGGACGATGGTGTCCGGCTCGGTGCCAGGGTTTCGGCCCTGCTTGTTGCACTTCGTTGCTTGCTCTGGTTGCGGCAATGGTCGGCTGATGCCGCGGCCAAGAAGTTGCTCACTAGTATCCCCTATTGTGGGGCACAGGTTGTTCCGTCTGGACCTCCTGATCAAGGATGGTAGACTCCCTCAGCGACGGAAGCCTGCGCGGCCCTTTCGGGGTTCTTCTGCCTTTCGCTCTTTTCATGGAGGAAGAGCCTCTTCATTTTCAGGTGCCGCAGAGATTCCTGGGTACGTAGGTCCCGCGGCCGATCCAATCTCTCCTGGGGATCCAAGTCCAAGCCCCCTGCCAAGGCTCCTCAGGCATGAGGAGGCGCCCTCACCCATCCGGGTGGGGGGGCGGCTTCTGTTATTTGCTCATATCTGGAGACAGCGCGTCTCGGATCGGTGGATTCAGGAGGTGGTGTCCTCCGGTTACAAAATAGAGCTGGCAGTCACGCCGCCCTCAAGATTTCTTCAGTCTCGCATATCCCAGAACCCAGTGAAGGCATAGGGCCTGAGAATGGCCGTGCAGCACCTCCTGCGGTTAGGAGTGATTTGCCCTGTGCCTCGTCAGGAGCAGGGTCAAGGTTTTTACTCCAACCTGTTCACGGTTCCCAAGAAGGACCGAACGTTAAGACCTATCCTGGGCCTGAAGGGTCTCAACAGGTTTGTAAGAGTCAGGCATTTCCGCATGGAAACCTTACGGTCAGAGGTGAGCTCGCTTCTGCCCGGCGACTTCATGACCATGGTGGACATCGGGGATGCCTATTTGCACATCCCGATATTCCAGGGACATCAGAGGTTCCTGAGATTTTCTCTGGAGGACCAGCATTACCAGTTTGTGGCCCTGCCATTCGGGATATCCTCAGCCCCCCGGGTTTTCACCAAGGTGCTGGCAGGCATCATGGCTATTCTGAGGAATCAGGGCATTCGTGTGCTACCTTATCTGGACGATTAACTGATTGCGGCTCAGTCCCTTCAGCAGGCCGAGAGCGACACCCAGTCGGTGTTATCCACTCTCGAGGAGTTCGGATGGGTAATCAATTACCCCAAGTCTTCGATCACTCCCTCAACGGTGAGGTCCTTCCTGGGCATGACGTTAGACACCTCTCAGGTCAAGGTATTCCTGCCACAGCAGAAGGTGGTGGGGCTTCAGACACAATCACAAGCTCCCAAGGTTCGTCTCCCTGTCAAGAGATCCTCTGGCCTTTGCCACAGAAGCCCTGGCAATTCCTTGGACAGAGTTCAGGCTCCTTTATGCATTCCCTCCGTTTCCACTCCTGGGCCGAGTGCTGTGCAAGATAGCCCAGGAGGGGGTTCCAACCCTCCTGGTGGCTCCTCGCTGGCTGAGAAGGAGTTGGTTTGTGGAGATAGTTCAGATGTCAGTGGATTGCTACATCATGCCCAACGACCCAGGGCTTCTCACACAGGGGGGCGCTGCGGCACCCTAATTTACAGACGCTGGCTTTGATGGCCTGACTTCTGCTGTCTGCCACAGTTGTGCATACCATGATTCAGGCACAGAAGAAGTCTTCTTCCATGATATATTACAAAGTTTGGCATGCCTACATTGCTTGGTGTGAATCCAAGAGTCTCCCTTGTCGCACATTCTCTATCTCTAAGATCTTGGAGTTTTTACAACACGGTTTAGGTCTACAGCTGAGCACTCTCAAGGGCCAGGTCTCTGCCTTGGCCATCTTTTTCCAGAGATCCTTTGCCGATCATAGATTGATCAAGACCTTTTTCCAGGGAGTCACCCACGTACGTCCACTGTGTAAGCCTGTATTACCAGTGTGGGACTTGAATTTGGTACTTTCTGCTCTCCAGGGGCCTCTCTTTCAGCTTTTGTGCGATGCTGCATTGCATATTTTGACCCTCAAGGTGGTCTTTTGGTAGCGATCACCTCGGTGCGTTGCGTGTCAGAGCTGGCCGCGATAAGGTGGTTTTTCGTTTTAAACCTGATTTTTTGCCTAAGGTTGTTTCTCCCTTTCATCTTAATGAGGAAGTGGTCTTGCCTTCCTTGTGTCCAGCACCGACTAATGCTAAAGAAAGGACCCTCCATGCCTTGGATGTGGTCAGAGCCGTTAAGTATTACCTGGTTGCGACTGAATCCTTCAGGAAATCGGATTTGCTCTTTGTCTTCACAGAGGGTTCTAGGAAAGGCTTGCCTCCAGCCAAGTCAACTCTCAGTAAGTGGATCAGACAGGCAATGGTGCAAGCATACTCTGCCAAGGGGAAGGAACCCCCTTTTCGTATTACAGCTCATTCTACTAGAGCTATTGGTGCTTCCTGGGCTTTTCAGCACCAGGCATCTGTTGAACAAGTTTGTAAGGCGGCCACTTGGTCTTCAGTTCATACCTTTACCAAGTTTTACAAGGTTGATGTTAGGGCCTCAACTGGTGCTGTCTTTGGCCGAAAGGTGCTTCAGGCGGTAGTGAAATGAACTACATGCCTTTCTGCTCTGGGGATCCCGCCCTAATGGACACTGCTTTTGGATGTCCAAATTGTCATCACTTCTGGGACGACCTGGACTGGATATAGGGAAAAATACAATTCTGTGAAACTCACCTGTAGAATTGTTTTTGAATATATCCAGTCCAGGTCGTCCCACCCCTCCCTTTTTTTTCTCATTATCTCTTGTTTGCCTCTTATGGTGATTACCATTTTTATATTGGACCATTGTCCTTTTGTTTTTTGTTGGAGAGAGTACATGCTGAAGCTATGTGAAGTAACATGGTTTTCTTGGCCTCCCGGCCTGTCTCTTTTCTTACTGCTGTTTAACCACTGGAAAATCATAGTGAGACACCTGCTTTTATAGGGGACCGGGAGGAGCGACAGCCTTTGATCGTGCAGTTGAGTTGTGGGACCCCCCCCCGAAACGGCCCTCCTTTCTGGCATTTTCACAGTGCATGCGCAGGCTCTCGCCGCCTGGCATCATGCGCCACTCTGCTTGTTGTGCGTCTCTTCCTCGGCCCCTTAGATGCAGCTACGTCCACGCCATCAGTCACGGTGAGCTGCCACGCCCCGCTTTATTCACTGCAATGGAAGTGTAAGGGTGTGCAGCTTTATGCTGCCACATTATTTTACTGCCTTATTTTTATTTTTCCACCCAAAATGATTTCCATTTGTGTTTCAATGGAATTGTACAGGTTATAGGTTACGGGTGGAAAAAAAATCTTAATTTATTCTTCTTGGTCTGATGTTTGAACATGACAAAAAACAGCAATTGTAATGGGAGCACGGAGACTATTTTAGATACTCTGTACGTGTATATATAAAATTGTATTTTTTCACACTATAAGACTCACCTAAGGTATAGAGGATAATAATAAGGAAAAAATATTCTGAACCAAAATATTCTGAACTCCCTCGCTCCCAAGAACCTAATAACATCCCACTATAACAGGCAGTGTGCAGAATCACCCCATAACAGGCAGTGTGCAGATTCCTCCCCATTTCCCGTATAACATGCAGTGTGCAGAATCCACCCAATCGCCTATAACAAGCAGTGTGCGGAATCCCCCCAATTTCTTATAGCCAGTAGTGTGAAGAATCCCCCCAATCCCCTATAACAGGCAGTGTGCAGAATCCCCCCCCCCCCCCCCCCATAATGGTCAGTGTGCAAAATCCCAATCCCTGTACAGGCAGTGTGCAGAATCCCCCCCCCCCCCCCCCCGATTCCCTATAGCAGGCAGTGTGCAGAATACCGCCATTCCCCTATAGCAGTATTATGCAGAATCCCTTATAATAGTGTAAAAAAATCACACACACACACTGCAATATGTAAGCCCTACCCCAAAAAAAAGCTAGACCCGAGGACTGAGCAACTCTTTACCAAGAAAAGCGGACACTCCTCAAACGAATCGCACTTAAACAACCCATAACAAAGGGTTGGCATGTGCCAGGCTCTCACACACAGATCGGGTAATCCCGCTGGCATCGCTCCACTCCTGAACATATATTAGAGTGTTGTGGTTACTTTCCATCGCCAGGGGGAGCAAACCGGTGCACTTGCATTGCTGTGGAACTCCGGAGAGAGCAGCTGGAACAGCAAGAAAAATAACCTATTGTTTATGAAGGTATGGGGGTAAGACAACCCTTGAAAATTAACCGCAACACATCTGTAAACAATTAATACCAATATCTCTTTGCCTGGCTCCCAAATTACATAAACAACTATACTCCTGATTTGCTTGTCCAAAATGATGGATACACGCAGAAGACTGTAGGATCTTTAGACATCCGGTAAATTCTAAGGACACTGAGTTTAATGGTAAATATAGAGATATATTGTTGGTAAAATAACAATGCAATCCAATCTGACAAAACAACAAAATACAACACGATATGATCAGCATACACATATACAATGATTAAGGCAACATTAAGAGCATTACCGGACCAGCAACTCAATTACCCTCCTGAAACGGGAACCCACAAGCAGACCTTTCAGCTGGCAGCCTTCTTTCCTCCTTTCTCTGCTCTTCCACCTTCCTGACAGGGCCTCCTCTCCTCCAATTATACCGTGATATCACTTTGATGTCCAGTCTGGTCTTGCCAGTTTTGCTAGCCTGAAACTTGTGGAAAACCGCTTTGCAGAGAAACCTTGGGCTTTTCCCCAGACCCTGAAACTGGTTTTGCTAATTATGGCTTTGGTTTTAGGAATTTATTTAACTTTATAGACTGGTTGTTTGTTTATGGTTTTGGGTGGAATACCTTCTGTTGATGAAGACCTGATTTTATTGGGGTCGGAAAGGAATGTGGGTTGACCAGCCTCTGGGCCTGTGAGGGGCATTGGCCTGAATGACCTAACTGGTCAAATGCAATTGATTATACATACAAAAATAGTTTAAAATATTACACAATATTTTAACAATATTCATTTTCCATAAAGGCCCATTGTTTACACGTCTTTTGAAACAAAGGTATATTTAAAGCAGGGCAAAACCGTTGGTGGCCGGCTCTGGAATATCCAAGATTCCGCTGGCCTGCCCCTGGGGCATCCTATGGTAAAACGCTGCCATTGCCGGGCGCTTCCATGTAGCTGTGCACGGTTCCGCACCCGGCCTATCTGGATGCAGGGTGTGGGAGCGTGTGTACACCCAAACTGAGAGCCGGGGATGCACCTTGTCATCACGGCAGGCTTGAGAACAACTAATTGGCGATCTACAACCTGTGGCTTTGGTGGGGCAAAATGTTTTTCTTTTTTTTATATAGCCATGGCTATTCGGGTGGGGGGCATGAGCGGAGGACCCAGAAATGGGTTTTGCACTGCTTAAGGAACCTGCCTCATTTTGGGGGGAGATGGAATGTGTGATATATATATATATATATATATATATATATATATATATATATATATATATATATATATACAGTAACTGATACCATGCCCTGTCTGCTTCATACAAATCTACCTGTATGAGACCTTTCATACTTGATCTATCTCCTCTCCAGGTGCGAGTGCTACGATTACCTTTTTGACGTCGCCGTGCAGATGAAGCAGCTCGGCCTGGATCCGGCAGCTCTGCCTACGGAAGAGAAAGGAATTGTTTAACCTCGGACTGGTGCGTTGTTCATAGCACAAGGGACACTCGAGCTTGATCCAAACAAGATAACCGATCCCAATCCTGTGAAGTGATTTGCATTTTCCACTGTGATGTCACCATTGTTTTTATATGTTCTGGGGGGGGGGGTCTCACCCTAACCCATCTTCCGGTAGAGCGTGTTGCGGCATACGCATACAGAGTCTTGTCCTGTAATGTAAGAAGATAGATTTTAAATGAACCTAGAATGGTAGGTCCGCTGGTCAATGAAAGTAAAAAAGGCACATAAACTTGTTAGCACAAAGAACAGTCATTTGCAATAAGTGCGATGAATAAACATTTTATTTAAACAAGTGAAGGGAGTCCTTTGCTTTTTTTCTGGAAGTTTCAGGTATTGTAACTAAGGACCTTGGGGCAGCAGGAACATACCGAGTATATGGGACAGGGACGATTGGAGAACTCATTATCTATCACTAGGCTGCTGCTAATCATTGTTTTATATATATATATATATATATATATATATATATATATATATTGTCAGGATCTGGGCCCAAGGGCAATTACTCTAAAGACAGTTCTTAGTCAAATAATATGCGATTTATTGAAAAACAAAGTCCAACCGGCAAAATCTCTTAACTTTAGAGTATGTTGCAGCATACAGTGCAGTACAGCAAGCGGTTACCTCACCAACTTTAGCAATGTCCAGTGTAGGATAATTACAGCGTATTGCAAGTCCTTGATATCACAGGTCCTCTTTCGGGGCATACAAGTCCAGGCTGTTAATCCACAGGTTCCAAGAACACAAAGTCCTTCGGATGCAATTCAGCACTGTCAATATTGGGAGCAGCAAGGCCCGGGCTCCTCATTCCAGTCTCGCCATCTCCACACTGGAAGCCTCAGCGGCTCCTTTTATTAGGCTTCCTTCCTTCAGTTAGTCTCATCACCTGGGAAGACCTGTGAGTAGGGAAAAAACCTGTAGAGGACCCGGGATGTGGATTGTGCCTGCCTGAAAAACTCATGGGAAAAATAGACCCCCATCCACCACTTTTCCATAATATATATATATATATAATATATATATATATATATATATATATATATATATATATATATATATATATATATAAGAGAGAGAGAGAGGGAGCGAACATAAAATATAGTTCTGATTCACATTTATAAACGTCCTATGAAAGTTACATTAAAGGGATCTTTCAGTCAAATAATAAAAAAGGTGGAGAGGCCACATACCTTTGGTTACTCATCTGCCCTTTCACATGTGTTGTACAATAGGCTTTCTAGCTAGCTCGACACGTGCACTCCCACTACTCGTTACTCCCCGTATGCCCGACTCCTCCCTGTGTGTACCCCACCCCTCACCCTCTATTCATGCTTTTGAATGACGTCCGTAAGTCATTGATGAGCGGACGGCCTACACACCCGAGTCCTTTCAGCATGCGGGGTGGGGGTAGGCTGCATGCACCTCCACTGCCCACTTCCCATCCCCTGCTGCTAAAGGTGCTCAGAGGAGGGTTCTGACAATTGCTAGTCCCCCTAACTACCTGCCTAGGCACCCTACCAACTGCCCACTCATCTACCTACTTGCCCATCTACCTGCAAACTGACCCAGCTACCTTTCTGCCCACCTACTGATCTGGAAGTATGCACATCGGACAATGTGCGTTTGGGGGTGTGCGCATGTTAATTTGGGAGTGTCTGGGAGTGCGTACATGTGCATATGGGGGTACGTGCATGCGCATCTGGGAGTGTGCGCACATGCGTGTCTGGAAGTGCGTGCATGTGCATATGGGAGTGTGGGCATGTGTGTCTGAAAGTGCTGGTCTAAGCATCCAAGGTCACCTAGCAACGGGGAGAGAGGAAAGGAGCACAGCTAGGTGAAACTGTAATTCTTGATATCTCGGCCATTTCTTTTCAATTTAAGCAGAGCAGGACACGGATCAGCCGGACTAGGAGCGATCATCTGCGGAGGACAAAAGGAGAGTACAGGTTTTTTTTACATTTAGACTGAACAATAACTTTAAATGTCGTCCTGTGCAATATTTTGATACTCTCCTATCAATATATGCTCAATAAAACAACCACATTTAAGACCAAGGGAGAGAAAGGTGGAGGGAGAATAGCAGAGCGATGGAGAGAATGTGAAAGAAGGAAAGCTGGAGGGGGAAATAGATAAAGGAAATTCTGATAACGGGGAGGGACAAATGTTACACAGAAGAAAAACGAGATGCGTGGAATTCAGAAACTGTGGAGGGAAGAAAACATAGCTAATGGAGGGAGAATGAATGGAAGAAAAAAAAAAAGAGATGAAGGAAAGCAAGAAAGAATAGAAGGACTGATGGAAAAGAAAGAGAAGGAATTGCAGAAAGAATAGAGAGAATGACTAAAAAAGGGAGAAAGAAAAGGAATGACAAAAGAATAAATGCCAAGAAATATAATAAATACACGGAAAGAAATAAAGCATTAAATGAATGACAGAAACAAAGAAAGAGAATACATGATAGGAACCAAGAAAGAATAAAAGGAATGATAGAACAAATGCAGGAGAGAGAGATAGAGAGAAAGAATGGAAAAAAAAAAGAGTTTAAGGAAAGCAAGAAAGAATCGAAGGACTGACAAAATAGAAAGAGAAGGAATTACAGAAAAAAACAGAAGAAAGGAAAAAAGGAATGGCATAACAAATAGAAGAAAGAAAGAAAATTAATAGAAGGAAATAAAAGAATAGAAGGAAAGGTACAAAGAACAGAAGGGCAGACAGAAATAACAGAAGGAAAAAGAAAGTAAAAAGGTAGCAGGAAGAACCTGTGAAAGAAAGAAACAAAAATAGAAAGAAAATAATAGAAGGAAAGAAACAAAAAATAGAAGGACTGACAGAATGAAAGTCTCTCCCAATGGCCAATCTGCCCCTGGCTGACAGTCTTTAGTCCTGGATACGGCACTGCCCTGTGTCCTGCATAGGGGCAGCCCAGGGTGGGTAGACCTGCTCGGGTACACTGGGCAGGTCCAGTCTGGCTGTGCGGGATCACCCCAGTTTGGTGAGCATGTGCTTTTATGGTGCCCTTTTAATAGCTTAACACCACTATTGTGTTGTATGCTGTGTGCTGGTAGGAGGGTGGCACGTGGCCCCATTATTTGCACGCCAGGCAGGAATTTGCATAGATTAATAGCAGCTGGTCCGGATGGGCAGGAAATATCTGCCTGCAACAATGGCTTCGGTAAGAAGGTATCTGTCATAGAGTCAGGTAGTTCCTGGTTCCCCTGTCCCCCCGGGGCATGACGTGTGTATCCTCCTGGGGGCAATCTGGAGCAAGTAACTGTCACTGGATGTGTGCAGCAGCCATAGGTTATCCCTCAGTATCACTGATTGCTGTGTTCTCCAGCAAGATGAATAGATAAGCCCATCTCCTGTGGCTCCTGCACTCAGCAGCACTGGCTAGAGATGGCCGTACAGACAGAGGTCATAAGAGTCCCTAGTGCCCTAATCTGCCATTATTTAACCAATTAGAATTGTGCTTTTGCAGGGCCATGCCTGCCTCCCTCTATTCTGTGCCCCCTCTGTGGGTCTCTCTGTTTTCTACATTCCTTCCATCTTTTCTTTCTTTCTTTCATTTTAACATTCTCTCCTTTTTACATTTACGCTTTATCTCTCTCTCTATTGCACAAATTATTTTTTCTCTCTTTTTTCACACTCCCTCCTACTTTTTTTTCCACAGCCTCTCTCTATTTTCCTAATTTTCTCCTTTTTCCCTCTCTTTTATTTTCATTGTGTCTCATTTCCACATCCCCGCTTCTTTTTCCTTATTCATGCCTTTCTCTCTCTCTCTCTCTCTCGCACTCTTTCTCTCTCTCTTTCTCTCTCTTTCTCTCACTCACCTACACACACATAAGGATGACTTTGCGCACTCCAAATTGCAATCAGTTTCTGCATGATTCATGGTCACCAAAATGAGATGCGCATTTGTTTTTGCACACTAGCGTTCGCCAATTTGCATCAGAAATGTTCCACTTGCGCCATTTTTGCGCACCAAACTGTCTACAGGCATCTGATTTATGTTATGTGTAGAGGGCAGAAAAGGCAATTTGAAGAGTGAATTTCCTCCAGCAAATAGGTGCAGGAAACTGCCGATTCCAATGAGTAACAGGCCTATTTCATTCCAAAAACACATGCCAGCAGTGGCATGTTTTTGAACAATGAAAGTGTCAAACGCAAGTTTTTTTTTAGGGATTGAACCCTTTTTTTTTGTTTTTGTTGTAAAAGAATGATGAAAAGTTGTCAAAAATCACACAAATTAAGGTTCAAACAACAAAAATGTGAATATTGGGCCCCAAACAATAAAAATATTATAGATAAGTTATTAAGCATTAATATGCAAAACAGGGGAGAGAGGGTTATCGAGAACATCTGGGACAAAACATTGGGCAAAAAAACATTAAGGGTTAACTGGAATCAGAAAAACACCCCCCAAAAGTGTTTTTGCGCGCCGACCATGAATCGACCCTATGAAGGTTGCTTCAGCACCATATTTTTTTATTCAGTTTTATGTGAGTAAACCCTTTTTCTCACTTATTTCCACATTTTTGTTCTCTTTTTGGCCTTCTGCATTCCTGCTTTATTTCCACTCCCTTTTCTTGCCCCATCCATCTTTCTGTCTCTCTTCGTTTTTACATTCCTTCCATCTTTTTCCCATTGAGTAAATGTGGGTGTTTAGGGGGCACCACCCCAAAATCTTGCACAGGGCGACTATGGATGGGAATCTCCAAATGGCTAATGGGGGGGGGGGTCCTGAAAATGTGGGACAATTCTGAATGGCTAATAGTAAAATGTCTTAGAAAGGCCTATAGTCTATAAGGAAACTGTTCAAAAAAAATAAAGGAGGACTCTAAATGGCTAATGGGGTGGAATCCCTGAATATTTAAAGTGGACCAAAATCACGATCGGGGGGCCCGGCTGTGTGAAACCCCCCAGATCGCCCGATCTCACTGACCCTTCCCCGGTCCTACGGCGCATGCGCAGCCCTCCCTTCCAATCAGCATGCTCACATCCTCTTGAGACCCAAACTCTAAGAGCTCATCTAATGCAAGCGGACTGAGTGAGATGGCGGCCCGCCGCATCCCCCGCTACCCTTTAGGCCCACGCCGGCAATTCAAAAATGCCTGTTGCGGACACATGCCCGGCTAAAGGGCGAACAGGGATGTGCCCGCTGTTCACGCATGCGCCAAGCTGGCCAAATAGGGAAGGCTCCTTATATTTTAATGGTGATCTCTGTATGGTCAACATTCGAGTGAACTTTTTGAAAGTTTGATTAGGGCGATTTGCAGAATTTCCTCAAGAATTATAGATTCATCCAAATCGATCTTTCATGAACATACATAGTAACATAATCACCATATGGAGGCATCCCAGGATATTGTGACCGGGGTCCCTTCGGGACAAGACCGGCTGTGTGTAGCGTGTGGGCAGCCTCATGCTGACAAGGTGCGGGTTTGTGTACCCTGTGCTGAGCAGGTGCTTGCATTGCAATCTGGCCTGCCAGTGGCTGCACCTCGCTTCACTTCGCCTACTCCCCCGAGCTTAAACCTCACTCCTGCTTAGTTGCATACTAGTGGGGATTCTCAGCCTGATGTGTCTTCTAGACTGGCTACTGTTGAACAGATTATTGCGAAGTCCTTAGCGTGTAAGGCCCCTGCTAAGAAGCGGCACTTGGCGCCTAATGTTACTGTTTTCCCTATGGGAACTGAGGAGTTTTGGAACCTTTGTGGCTATACCCCATCTGATGAAGGGGAGCTCTTTTCTGATTCAGGCTCAACTGATGAGAGACCAAGGGGTCATGACGATTCTGGGTCTGACCCCTGGGCCCCGGATGACACTGACAGATTATTGACCCAGATTTTTGAGGTCCTGTCTATCTCTCTCCCTGTTTAGGCTCCCAGGCAAAGAGGGGAGCTTTTCCATACAGCAAAATCACGTTTGGAATTTCCAGAGCAGGCACATTTCCATAACCTTGTGCTCAAGGAATGGGAGCACCCCAGTAAACTTCCCGGGGTTCCAAAGAGTTGGGATAGGAAGTATCCCTTTCCTGCTGAGGTGGTTAAATGTTGGTCACCCCCCCCCCCCCCCTCCCGAGGTGGATGCTCCGATCCTAGGGCTATCTAACACCTCTGTCATGCATTCCCCTGATTCTACTACCCTGCGGGATGCCGAAGACCGGCGTATTGATCAGCTGGCATCCCACGCCTTTGCATGTGCGGGGACGGCACGGCGCCCGGTCTGTGCCTCTGCCATTACTGCTGTGGCCACTAGAACCCTTATCAGAAATATGCTTGATAGTGCCCCTGATGATTTGCCTTGTGAGGTGTTTAATGCACTCTCCAGTTGTGATGTTTTTGTAAATTTTGTCCTATCAGCATTGGATGACACCATCAGAATGTGTGCCAGAACTTCTGCCCTCGTGGTGGCTATACGCCGCTCGGTTTGGCTGCGCCAGTGGGCTGCTGACAACACTGCCAAGAAGGCCCTCACTGGGTTTCCCTTTAAAGGACTGCGTCTGTTTGGAGACCGCCTGGACCTTTTTGCTAAGGGAGGCAGGTTACCCCAGCACAGGCGGCAATCTCGGCCCTTTCGGGGTCAGGGTTCCTTCTCCTCCCCTTACTGTGGTGCAAGACAGGGAAGGGGGGTTTCTTTCCCTGGGGCCCGGAGAGATTTCTGGGGTAGAGGCAGAGGACGTGGACGTCCTGGCTCCTCCTGGGTCCCAAAGCTAAATCCTCTCCCAAGCCCCCTCAGGCATGATGGGACACCCTCACCCACCCGGGTAGGGGGACGACTGCAGCACTTCGCTCACATCTGGAGGCTTCATGTCTCAGACCGGCGGATTCAGGAGGTAGTGTTCTCCGGTTACAAGTTGGAGTTTGCTGCCGATCCCCCTCCAAGATTCATCAGATCCTGGATTCCTCAGGACCCTGTGTCAGCTCAGGAGCTAGTGCAAGGCCTCCTGGAGCTGGGGGTCATCTGCCAGGTCCCTTTAAGAGAAAAAGGCAAGGGCTTTTATTCCAACCTATTCACAGTACCCAAAAAGATGGTTCTGTCAGGCCCATCCTGGACTTAAAGATTCTCAACAAGTTTGTCAGGGGCAGGCGCTTTCGCATGGAGACTCTGCCATCAGTTCCCTGCTCCAAGGGGATTTCATGACTTCTGTGGACATCAAAGATGCTTACCTTCATATTCCTGTGTTCCCAGGTCATCAAAGGTTCCTCAGGTTCGCTCTGATGGATCAACACTACCAATTTGTGGCCTTGCCCTTCGGCCTCACTTCAGCTTACAGGGTGTTCACCAAGGTGCTGGCTTGCGTGATATCTCTGCTCACATGTCAGGGCATCCGCGTGCTTCCCTATCTGGACGACATCCTCATCACTTCCCAGTCTCTACATCAGGCAGAGTTGGATACTCAGCTGGTGGTGTCCACTCTGAAGTCATTTGGATGGGTGATCAACCACCCCAAGTCCTCACTGTCCCCTTCCTTGGTAACTCCATTCCTAGGAATGAATCTGGATACAGTTCAGGCAAGGATCTTCCTTCCTCAGCAGAAGGTGGACAGTCTGATTGCACAGGCTTAGTCCCTCCTAGCTTGTCCCCATCCCTCCATCAGGCAGGGGATGCAGCTGGTGGGCCTGATGGTGGTGTGCTTGGAAGCGGTCCCTTATGCTCAGTTCCACTTGAGGCCTCTGCAACTTCACCTATTGTCTGTATGGGACAAGGACCCAGCGTCACTGGACAGGGTCTGTGTGCTCTCCGCCCTGGTCAGGAGGTCCCTCTTGTGGTGGATGGACTCAAGGAACCTGTTGGAGGGCAGATCCTTTCTTGCCCCTTCCTGGGAGACGGTCACCACGGATGCCAGTCTGTCAGGTTGGGGGGGGCTTCTGGAAGTCCCTGCGGTTCCAGGGGAGGTGGGGGCCCTCAGGAGGCCCACACATCTATCAATGTCTTGGAGCTGCGGGCGATCAGGTTAGTTCTGGCTCGCTTGACTACTCATCTTCGGGGCCTGCCTGTTCAGGTGCGCTCGGTCAACCAGACGGCAGTCGCCTACATCAATCATCAGGGGGGGACCCGGAGCAAGGGGGCCCTCCAGGAAGCGTCTCTGATCCTGACCTGGGCGGAGGCCAATGTCCCCTGCATTTCAGCTGTGTACATCCCGGGGGTGGAGCAGGGGGACCTCTCGCCAGGGAGAATGGTCCCTATGCAGCAGGGTGTTTCAATTTCTGTGTCACCGTTGGGGCCAACCAGATGTGGATCTGTTTGCATCCCGACACAATCACAAGCTCCCAACTTTTGTCTCTCTGTCCAGGGATCCTCTGGCCCTGACCAATCTTGCGCAGAACCCTTCCCAGCAGGGGAATTGGAGGGAAGACATACAGGAACTGAAAGTCCTTCCATGACATTGAAGGACTTTCAGTTCCTGTATGTCTTCCCTCCAATTCCCCTGCTGGGAAGGGTTCTGCGCAAGATTGCTCTGGAAGAGGTGCCAGCAATTCTGGTGGCCCCCAGGTGGCCAAGAAGAGTGTGGTTCACAGACGTGGTACAGCTGGCAGTAGATCAGTACGCTCTGCCCTTGGTGCCAGATCTGCTCACTCAGGGCTCACTACACCATCCCAATTTACAAACTCTGGCTTTGACGGCTTGGCTGCTGAAACCTCCATCTTGATGGAGAAGGGGCTGTCTTCCTCGGTTGTGGATACTTTGATTAAAGCTAGGAAGAAGTCTTCCTCTTCCATTTACTACAGGGTTTGGCATGCCTACATTGACTGGTGTGAGTCTAAGTCCCTTCCCTGTCGTGTGTTCTCTATTCCCAGGATTCTGGAGTTCCTGCAGCATGGGTTGGAGATGGGGCTCCAACTCAGTACTCTGAAGGGTCAGGTTTCTGCCCTGGCTATTTTCTTCCAGAAGTCCTTTGCTCAGCACCCTCTGATCAGGACTTTTTTCCAGGGGGTCACTCATGTGCGTCCCCCACGTAAACCTATGGTGCCTGTTTGGGATCTGAACTTGGTCCTGTCAGCCTTGCAGGGTGCTCCCTTTGAACCTGTGCAGCATGCTGCCTTGGCCATTCTTACGCTGAAGGTTGTGTTTCTGGTGGCTATCACTTCTGTCAGGCGTGTGTCTGAGTTGGCGGCGCTGTCCATTCAGCCCCCCTACTATGAGAGACACCAGGACAAGGTGGTGTTTCGTTTCAAACCTGACTTTCTGCCTAAGGTAGTGTCTGCTTTTCATTTGAATCAGGATATTGTTCTTCCTTCTTTGTGCCCTAATCCTAGCAATGCTAAGGAGAGAGTTTTGCACTCTTTGGATCTGGTTAGGTGTCTGAAGTACTATCTGGTGGCTACTGCACCTTTCAGGAAAACTGATGCTCTTTTTGTGGTCCCTTCTGGTTCTAGGAAGGGTTTGGCTCCTGCCAAGTCTACTATCAGCAAGTGGATTTGTCAGGCTGTGATTCAGGCCTACTCTGCTAACGGGAAGAATCCTCCCTTCCGCCTTACTGCTCATTCCACTCGTGCTATTGGTGCCTCTTGGGCTTTTCAGCACCAGGCTTCTGTTGAACAAGTTTGCAAGGCCGCTACTTGGTCTTCTGTTCATACCTTTTCAAGGTTTTACAAGGTTGATGTTAGGGCCTCAGCTGATGCTGCTTTTGGCCGCAAGGTTCTGCAGGTGGCAGTGGTTTAAACTGCCTGCTGCTAATTTTTCTTGGGGTTCCCACCCTACTTTATGGACACTGCTATTGGATGTCCCAACTGTAAGTGTTAGATTTGGAGCAGGACGTACTGTATACTAAGAATAATACAATTCTGTGATTACTCACCTGTAGAATTGGTATTATGAGTATACAGTACGTCCTGCTCCAACCCACCCTTGGTTTGCATTATCTTGGATTCCCTGTATGGTGATTGTTATCATTGTTATAGTTGACAGTTTGGATTGTTTAATTCTCCCGGCTTCTCATTAACTGCTTTTCAATGCTGGTGATTTGTGGGAGGTCCCAGGGTATTTGAGGGGCCGGGAGGAGCCTATTTTCGATGTCTCTGCAGTCCAGCGCCATCTGGCGGAGTATATCCCAACTGTAAGTATTAGATTTAGAGCAGGACGTACTGTATACTCATAATACCAATTCTACAGGTGAGTAATCACAGAATTGCATTGTTTCCCCCACCATGTACATACAGATTGCCCACATTAATCTGGACCTTCACCCTGAATAAGAGCCTATCTTATATGTTCCCCCCACCCTGTACATACATATTGCCCACATTAATCCGGACCTTCACCCTGAATAAGAGCCGATCTTATATGTTTCCCCCACCCTGTACATACAGACTGCCCACATTAATCCGGACCGTCACCCTGAATAAGAGCTTATCTTATACATTTCCCCCATGCTGTACATAGATTGCTCACATTAAAAATCATCCTACCTGCACCTACTGCATTTTCTGAGCCTTTAAACATCCAAGATGGCGGCCCATGGAGTCTCAGGTCAGCAGACAGGAAGTGTCTTCTGATTTTGCCATTCTGCATTTTGGAATTGCTGACCTTTTTCTGACCCCAGCTCTGCTCTGTTTGTGCAAAGCACAGCTATAACCCCGCCCCTGCACTTTTGACCACTCTCCTCAGTATGTCACGCTACTGAGCCAAGATGGCGGCGCCCGTGTCCTAGAGTGCTAAACAGAGTTGCAGCCCAGTGGGGGAAAGAATCAAAATTAAGTGACTAAAAACGTTATTATTTCCACACCATTCTATCAATAGGTGAACATCCTCCTATCCTGTTCTTGTGTAACATACAGCCTGAAATTCTGGTTATTAGAAATTCCATTATTAAGTAATAGGTTGTGAGTCATTCAAGGAAAAGGATCAACTCATACATTACATATGTAAATATATTGACCATTCAAAGGCTGTCATGAAAATATATATTCAATTCATAATTCGTGAAGGTGCCACCAATGTGCCAACTGCTAATTTTTGAAATAGAAAAAAGTGCTACCTGGATGTTGCAGAACTTTTGTACGACACAAATGACATTGTTTTTTTGCTGTTCTACATACCGTTCTGCTTTGTGGAAATCTAAGGCAAAATGTTTTTAGTTATCTGCAGTTTTTGAAAGTTTTTCAAGGTGGCTCTGAGGTCCCAGAAGCCCATTTATGAATCGATTTTATGGAGTCTCTGAAGCCTGAATGTTCTCCATAATTCTCTTCTTTTCTTATTTTTTAAAATTTGAAAAATTATGGGCTTCTTGTACTGGCGCAACCTCTTTGTAAGACTAGAGCGTCAGTGCTACAAATTCCAGTGGTGATGGATTTTTGGTGGTGACGACAAACGACTCAGCGTCTGAGTCAGGCTGGCTGCTGAGAATAGAGGATACAGAGAGTATAAACAAGTATCATGGGTAGAGTTTCCACCTGGCTGGTAATATTTGTTATTACTTTACTGGGCACTAGCCTGGCGATGCCAGTATTTGTCTTTTTTACTGGTAATTGAGGAGGGGAAATGTATACCTGCACCCTATAAGACGCACACCTAGGATTTGGAGGAGGAAAATAAGAAAAAATGTAATGCCCTGTGAGTCTCCCACCTTCTGTGAGCTGGCAACCCTCAATCTCCACCGCAGCAAAACTGGGATGGTCAGATGAAAGCCGGGTCAATCACGAGTATAACAAACACTGAATCACACCCTAAGCAATACTGGCTATAGGCCACTGCGGATAGGGCTAGTTCCCTATTTATGGAATGACTAACCAATAACCACCAGGGACGGGGGCGTGTGATTGGTGCAACTAATGAGTTAACTGGATTGGCTGTACTTTCCAGGGTCTGGTCAGCCCCTGATTCACTTTGCCGGAAGGCGCTCGACGTGGGTTCCACGCGAGAGGTAAGTTCCTTACAAAAAATATTCTAAACCAAATGTTGTGCTAAAACACCCTATTACAGGCAGTGTGGCACCCCCCCCCCACCCCATTCTCCTTGGGTAGTGTGGTATTCCCCCCTCACATTCCGCATGGGCAGTGTGGCATTACCCCCTTCCATTCCCATAGGCAGTGTGGCATTACCCCCTTCCATTCCCATAGGCAGCGTGGCATTCCCTCCATCCCATTCCCCATAGGCAGCGTGGCATTCCCCCCCATCCCATTCCACATGGGCAGTGTGGCATTCCCCCTCCCATTCCCCATAGGCAGTGTGGCATTCCCCCCCATCCCATTCCCATAGGCAGTGTGGCATTATCCCCTTCCATTCCCATAGGCAGTGTGGCATTCCCCCCATCCCATTCCCATAGGCAGTGTGGCATTCCCCCCCCATCCCATTCCCATAGGCAGTGTGGCATTATCCCCTTCCATTCCCATAGGCAGTGTGGCATTCCCCCCATCCCATTCCCCATAGGCAGTGTGGCATTCCCCCCATTCCCATAGGCAGTGTGGCATTCCCCCCCCCATCCCATTCCACATGGGCAGTGTGGAATTCCCCCTCCCATTCCCCATAGGCAGTGTGGCATTCCCCCCCATCCCATTTCCATAGGCAGTGTGGCACTACCCCCTTCCATTCCCATAGGCAGTGTGGCATTCCCCCCCATCCCATTCCCCATAGGCAGTGTGGCATCCCCCCCATCCCATTCCCATAGGCAGTGTGGCATTCCCTCCTCCCATTCCCATAGTCAGTGTGGCATTCCATCCTCCCATTCCCATAGGCAGTGTGGCAATACCCCCTTCCATTCCCATAGGCAGCGTGGCATTCCCCCCTTCCATTCCCCATAGGCAGTGTGGCATTCTCCCCCCTCCCATTCCCATAGGCAGCGTGGCATTCCCCCCTTCCATTCACCAAAGGCAGTGTGGCATTCCCCCCCTCCCATTCCCCGTAGGCAGTGTGGCATTCCCCCCCTCCCATTCACCATAGGCAGTGTGGCATTCCCCCCTCCCATTCCCGGTAGGCAGTGTGGCATGTCCCCTCCCATTCATCATAGGCAGTGTGGTATACCCCCATCCCATTCCCCATATAGGCAGCGTGGTATTTGCCCCGTTCCCTTTATTCAGTGTGGCACCCCCATCCTATTCCCATAGACAGTGTGCCACCCCCCTCCCACTCCCATAAGAAATGTGGCAGAATCACCTCCACCCCTTCAGAAAAAAAAGGTATACTTACATGAACGCTGTCCCCACTCTGGCTTCTTGTGCTGCCACTGCCTCTCGGGCCAGCAAGCGCGGACACTCAATAGACAGTGGAAGCGCTGGAAGCCAGAGCGGGGACAGTGGATGCGAGATGTAGGTATTCTTTTATTTTTTTTTTACATTTTCCCAATAAGACGAACTGACATTACCCCCCACTTTTGGGATAAATAACAATAATAAAAAGGGTGTCTTATGGAACGAAAATATGTACCAATACCTCCAGGCTAAAAAAAATAAACAAATACTAGCCAGGATACCAGCCTGTTGGCAACCCTAGTCATGGGCTGAATGTTTTACACAGTTCTTGAAAGTTTTTCAAGGTGCCGCTTCTTCAAGTCCCAGAAGCTCATTTTTGAAAATTAAAAAACTTAGCTTTCTGTGTCATATAAGAGCTGATTTTTTTCAGAAAGGTACAAGTTCCAAGTACAAAGCCACCACTATTGCTGTCTTTTCTGCGGTTAAATATTGTGATTAAAGCTTGATTTTTCTACACAGTCCCCTTTACTTCATTTTACTTCACTGTATCCCAAAAGCTCATTTTTGATAGTGTGGGAAAAATGGGGGCAGATATTATATTGTATTTCTGGTGCCCGTCCCTTTTCATCACCTTCTGACTGTCCCCTTTGCAACAGCCTGTGGCTGCCATGGCATCTACTAATGCAAACGACTTTTTTCACAGCAGGGGTCCAACTGAATAACACCACAAGGGGCCCCTGACTGGGAAGGCTCCGGTGGCTGAGTAGCTTCACATGGGTCTCCAGATGCAGAACTGAGAATAACTTGGTCGCTATTTGCCCAAGCCAGATACAGAATCAGAACCAGGTCACAAAGCCGAATCCACAGATAGCTTTTTCATTTCTGTACTAAGCTCAGAACCTGAGAAAATTGAGCTATCCGATTCTGATTCATCAGGCCTAAAAGTTTAACGCCAAAACGAGGTCCCTGTGACCCTCCCAATGGAAGTTATGACCCCCAAAATGGTTCTGTCAGTTTTACGGCTAGGATCTAGGAGGGAGGGAAAAGTCCTACTTCCAGAGCCCTTCATAAAAGCAAGCCTGAGGCTGGGCACTGTCGTCACTAACTGGTGGGAGGTCATGTGGACATCGTGCTGGTAGGACCAGGGAACTGCAGTCCATCCAAGCCTCCCTGTGGTGGTTGGCGGAAGAAGGAGACCATACGGTCCATCTAGTCTTCCCTTATGTAACTGTATGTTCTCTTTATCTTAGGATAGATGGATGCTTATCCCAGGCATGTTTAAATTCACTGACTGTTGATTTTTCAACTACCTCTGCTGGAAGTTTGTTCCAAGCATCTACTACTCTTTCTGTAAAATAGTATATTCTTGGTGTGCCACACACCCCGCTTCACTTCTTAAATATTCATTACTTCATGGGTTAATCCACCGCAGGTGACGTAGTGCAGAGAGGAAGTCTTGTAACGAGCCCCCTTCCGGCCTATATATACCTGGTACCTCCCTTCAATCACCAGTATTTTTCTCTCTGCTTGACAAACAGAGGTTGGAAGTTTCCTGCTTACAGGTAGGTCGGGGCTTACCCCGCCACCCCCCTTTTGGTCTATTTCTGCCCGGTTTGAGTTGTATACCTTTATGGTGGATAGGAAGCCTCCCAGCCTAGGCTGCTCACCGGGTAATTGGTAGACGGCACTATTGGTGCCTAGGAGCTTATCTCCTCCGCTCGTCCCCCTCCTTTGGGGGCAATGCGGCAATCCGGCATGGTGATCCGGAAATGGGATGCCCCTGTCCCGAGGGTCCCCGTAGCCCCTTACTCCCCCGTTCCGGTCCCTTCTCCCTTCACTTGTGTTCTACTGCTGCGGCTGCTACATGTCCCTCCGGTCTGGCTCCTGGCGTCGGTAGCAGGTAAGCGGCCCCGCTTTTGTGGGGCCAGAATGAGTTTTCTTATGGGGCAAACTTTTAAGGAGGCACTCTTTTTATACTATTGTGAACATGCTGCATTGTTACACTCACAAGGGATCTGATGGTTTGTTTTTCTTTCCTTTCAGATCCTGGGATCCCTCTTTTATTGCGGCCCTCCGGCTCTATATTGCCTGGCTAGTCATTCTTGATATGAAATTACACATTTTAGATATATATATATACATATATATATATATATATTTATTTTGAGACTGTTAAGGGGGACCTTTTTCTTTAAAAAAAAAAAAAAAAAAAAAAACCCTCCCTTCCGGGACATTCTTTATAAAGGGGCATCCCGGGTTGGCTTATGCCTTAAAAGTCCCAGTATTTGCGATACCATAAATCACCAATATGGAGGCTTCTGTTACTACCGGAAACGACTCGTCAGAGCCGTCCAGGGGGTGTGTAAAATGTGGGGCTGCGCTCCCTGCTGATGATATCTTTATTTGCATTTCTTGTGCAAGGCAGATTGTTGCGCGTCAGTCTGTTGATCCGGCTGCTGACCCGTCGCAACCTCTATCATCTCCTGCCTCTCCCTCCCTGTTCCGGACCCCGCATGACACTGTCAAGGGTGGGGATTCGCAATCCGAGGTGGTGGTAAAATCAGCCAATCTTCGGGAAGTATTGCCCGTTAAAGCGGGGCTAAAGGCCTCTGCAAAACGGAAGCGCCTGACTCCGGTATCTTCGGCTCCTCAGGACGAATTGTGTGAGCCTGTGGAATGGTCCGATGGCTCCCCGGATGAGGGTGAATTCCTCTTGGAGTCAGATGAGCCGGCAGATCAGCTTAAGGCTGATGCGATTGGCGATTGGTCGGCGGGGGTTGCCCTTGACACCCCCTCCATTCTGGCTCAAATGTTTGAAATTCTGAATTTAGATCCGCCTGAGGCTGTCACCCTGCCAAAGGGTCAGTTGTTTGAAGAGCCTCAGCCGCGTTTGGTTTTTCCCAGACAGCACCACTTTGAGAGGGTGGTCCTTAAAGAATGGGAACATCCCACGCGGTTATCTGGAATCCCTTCCAGTTGGGAAAAGCGTTATCCTTTTCCGCCAGAATTGCTGAAGCTTTGGTCCGTCCCTCCTGAAGTCGATACCCCTGTGCTAGGGCTATCTAGCTCCGCTATGGTACAGTCTGCTGAGACCTCTGTCCCTAAAGATGGGGAGGATCGTAGGATTGACCAGTATGCTCGCTATGGCTTTGTTTATGCTGGGTCAACGATGCGCCCCCTGTGCGCTTCGGCCCTTCTTCTTTTAGCAGTAAGATCTGTTATCCAGGGGCTATGCGAGGATCTCAATCCCGCTTGTGATGAGTTCGCTGCGCTTAAGCAGTGCGATTCTTTTGTGTCTTACGTTCTATCCGCTCAGGACGATGCGCTGGCTATGAGTAGCAAGACAGCGGCAATGCTGGTCGCTATTCGTCGGTCAGTATGGCTGCGACAGTGGTCGGCGGACTCAGCTTCTAAAAAGGTGCTCACAGCTCTCCCCTTTTTGGGGTTGCGTCTGTTCGGGGAGAAAATTGATTCAGTCGCAAAGGGTGGCAAGATGCCACAACGCAAGAGGCCTCGACGCCCCTTTAGAGGGGCAGCTTCTGGTAGGCCGTCCTTTCGAGGATACAGAGCGGGTAGGGGGACTTCCCTTCCCTCTACCAGTCGTACAGGTTGGACACGGGGGAGGGGCCGTGGCCGTCCCGCCCAGTCCTGGGGCTCTAAGCCCAAACCTGCTGGTAAGCCCGCTCAGCAATGAGGGGCTGCCCTCACCCGTGCGGGTGGGGGGACGATTGCGACACTTCTCCCAGGTTTGGAACCGGGAGGTTCCGGACAGATGGATTCAGGAGATAGTGTCGTCCGGTTACAAGCTGGAATTCGAGTCTCGCCCTCCTTCACGGTTCTTTCGGTCTCGGGTGCCCATCGATCCTTTTGCCGCACAGGGGCTCCTGGCGTCGGTAGAGAATCTGTTAGAGATGGCGGTCATCCGGCCGGTACCGCGTTTAGAGATGGGCCTCGGTTTCTACTCCAATCTGTTCGCAGTCCCCAAGAGGGATGGGTCAGTTCGTCCCGTCCTGGACCTGAAGTTGCTCAACAGGTTCATCCGTTTTCGGAAGTTTCACATGGAAACCTTGCGCACTGCCGTCGGCTCTCTTCGGCAAGGGGACTTCATGACGTCTATAGACATCAAGGATGCTTATCTGCATGTTCCCATCTGCCTCCCTCATCAACGTTTTCTTCGATTCATGATGAAGGATCAGCATTATCAATTCGTGGCACTTCCGTTTGGCCTTACCTCAGCTCCAAGAGTGTTCACCAAGGTGCTGGCAGGGGTCATGGCCATTTTCAGAGCTCGGGGCATTCGTGTCGTACCTTATTTGGACGACCTTCTTATCATGGCTCCGTCACTCGATCAATCGGAGAAAGACACCAGGGTGGTGCTCTCCACGCTGGAAAGTTTCGGTTGGGTGATCAACCTCTCCAAGTCCTCCCTCGCTCCGGCCAGGGTGGTGTCCTTTCTGGGGATGCAGTTAGACTCTCATCAACACAGAGTGTTTCTCCCTCAGTCCAAAATTCTTCTGATTCAGGAGTTGGCTCGGGTCCTACTCTCCAATCCTCGGCCGTCCATCCGTCTGGGGATGAGGCTGGTAGGGTTGATGGTTGCCTCCTTCGAGGCAGTTCCTTTTGCTCAATTCCACACGAGGACGCTTCAGCTTTATCTGTTGGCGTCTTGGGACCGGCAGCCTCGGTCGCTGGATCAGCCCTTCCAGTTGTCCTCCCGGGTCCGGCAGTCCCTCCAGTGGTGGTTGGTCTCGACCAATCTTGTGAAGGGCAGGTCTTTCCTGGCCCCCCTTTGGGAAATTGTCACCACGGACGCCAGTCTGTCGGGATGGGGCGGATTCTGGAAGGAGCTGCAGTTCCAGGGGCAGTGGGGACCTCAGGAGGCCCACTTACCCATCAATATTCTGGAACTGAGAGCCATCCGTCGGGTGCTTATTCTCCTGACTCAGGTGCGTTCAGACAATCGAACAGCGGTTGCTTACATCAATCATCAGGGGGGGACTCGCAGCCTGAGTGCTCTCAGAGAGGTGTCCCTGATCCTGACTTGGGCAGAAGCCCATGTTCCTTGTCTCTCGGCGGTATACATCCCAGGAGTGGAGAACCTGGAAGCGGACCGCTTGAGCAGGGGCTCTCCCCGTCGGGGAGAATGGGCCCTCCATCCTCGGGTATTTCGCTCACTGTGTCGCCAATGGGGGACTCCAGAGGTGGACCTGTTTTGCCTCTCGTCACAATCACAGGCTCCCGAACTTCGTGTCGCTCTCCCAGGATCCTCTGGCTCTGGCAGTGGACGCCATGTCCCTGAGCTGGGGGGATCTGGGGTTTCTGTACCTGTTTCCTCCGACACCCATGCTAGGCAGAGTGCTTCGGAAGTTGGCTCTGGAAGGGGTGTCCGCCGTCCTCGTGGCCCCAAGGTGGCCGAGGCGAGTGTGGTTCGCAGACATCGTTCGGCTGGCAGTGGACCAGGTCGTTCTGCCTCTTCGGCCCGATCTGCTCACTCAGGGTCAATTGTGTTACCCCAATTTACCAGCGCTAGCTTTGACGGCCTGGCTGCTGAGACCTCCATCCTAAAGGAGGAGGGTCTTTCTGATTCTGTCGTTAAGACTTTGATCAGTGCCCGGAAGAGGTCTTCTTCTATCATCTACTATAGGACCTGGAAAGCCTATATCGCTTGGTGCGAGATGAGATCTTTTCCTTGTAGGGTATTTTCGGTCTCCAGGGTTCTGGAGTTTTTACAATCTGGGCTGGACTCTGGTCTTCAGCTAAGTACGTTGAAAGGGCAAGTTTCTGCCTTATCTATCCTTTTTCAGAAGCGTGTTGCGCTTAAGCCTTTAGTTAAAACTTTTTTCCAGGGGGTTACGCATGTGCGGCCTCCCAGGAAACCATTACTCCCGGTTTGGGATTTGAATTTGGTTCTTTCTGCTCTTCAGGCTCCTCCTTTTGAGCCTTTGCAAGGGATTGCTTTATCTACCCTGACTCAGAAGATGGTCTTCTTGGTAGCGATCACTTCGATCCGGCGTGTCTCGGAATTGGCGGCCTTGTCTATTCAGGCGCCCTACTTCGAGAGGCATCGGGATAAGGTGGTCTTTCGGTTCAAGCCAGACTTTCTTCCTAAGGTTGTTTCTGCTTTTCATTTTAACCAAGATATTGTTCTTCCCTCCTTGTGTCCTAATCCTAAGAATGACAAAGAGAGGGTTTTTTGCATTGTTTGGATGTAGTACGCTGTGTTAAGTGCTACTTGGTTATCACGTCTCCTTTCCGTAGGACGGATTCCTTTTTTGTTGTGCCCCATGGGCCTAAGAAGGGTTTGGCACCAGCCAAATCTGCCATTAGCAAGTGGATACGTCAGGCCGTTACTGCGGCCTATTCTGCTAAGGGAAGAGTTCCCCCTTTTCGTATTACTGCTCATTCCACTCGCGCTGTTGGGGCGTCTTGGGCTTTTCAGCACCAAGCTTCTGTTGAACAGGTTTGTAAGGCCGCCACTTGGTCTTCTGTTCACACTTTTTCTAAGTTTTACAAAGTTGATGTGCGGGCCTCAGCGGATGCTGTTTTCGGCCGCAAAGTTATGCTTCACCTGGCCTTGAGTTGCCCAGCCCTTGTGGACACTGCTTTTGGATGTCCCATGAAGTAATGAATATTTAAGAAGTGAAGCGGGGTGTGTGGCACACCAAGAATAATACCATTTTGTGAGTACTCACCTGAAAAATGGATATTGTTGGTGTGCCACACACCCCGCTTCACACCCGCCCTTTTCGGTATTACCGAAGCCTTTATATGGTGAAGCCTTTTTATATCAAATTTGATTTTGAGGTTACTGGTGGAATACTGGTACCTTGTATTACTGCTTTTTGATTATACTGGTGATTGAAGGGAGGTACCAGGTATATATAGGCCGGAAGGGGGCTCGTTACAAGACTTCCTCTCTGCACTACGTCACCTGCGGTGGATTAACCCATGAAGTAATGAATATTTAAGAAGTGAAGCGGGGTGTGTGGCACACCAACAATATCCATTTTTCAGGTGAGTACTCACAAAATGGTATTTTTCTAACATTGTTCCTGATCCTCCCCCCGACCAGCTTCAGGTTGTGCCCCCTTGTTCTATCATTAAGTTTCTTCTTAAAATCACTTCCCTCTTGAGCCTTATTTAAGGAGACCATCCTTTGGCTAAGGTAACTTGACTTTCTGTTACATATCTGTTTGTGATTCTTACCTGTAACCTCTCTTCAGACCTGTATATGTAATATTTCATAATGTCTGATACCTGTATTCCTAGTGTAGTTATTGCATTAAAATATATATTCACCATGAGCCGTCTTTTTGCCATAACTGTAATTATTGTGTTTGTGTCCTCTGGCTAACTTACAGGCCAGTGGACTGGTTAATGGAAGCCAGGGATGTCAGCTCAACTCACGTGATAAGCTGTTCCTCACATCAGGGTTCTTCCACTGCTTTTACCACTTCTAGATACTTAGTCCTTGCTAATAGCTGAATCTGCTGCAGACATACTCCTGAGCCAGACTACAAATCTCAGTGGTGACGGCAGAAACTCACATTGGTATAATTCTTACTATTACAGAACCATATAATTCTCTGAATGCTGCAATTACAGCTATCGAAGAATTTGGTAACTTTTCAAATTTTAAACTAAATTATAAAAAATCAATCATTATGCCTTTTAACATAAGTAAAACAGAAATAGAATGCCAGAGCAACACAGATTTCTTATGGAACTTTATGGAAATAAAATACTTGGGAATCACGATCCCAAAAAATCCGGATCACCTGTTTGGTTCAAACTATTTACTGTTGTTAGATCGTTTGAAGTATAACATCATCTCCTGGTCGCGTCTCCTTCTAAATATTATTGGCAGAATAAACATCGGAAAAATGTTCTTTCTCCCATTGTTCCTATTTCTAGTGCAAAATATACCCATACAGATCCCCAATTAACACTTCATAAAACTGAATAATATGTTATATGCTTTCTATTGGCAAAATGCAAGACATAAAGTTAATTACAAGTTATTGACTAGACCAACATCAAGAGGAGGTTGGGGTGCTCCTGACCTAAGAAACTACTATAAAGCTAAAATAATACAAAGGCTAGTGGACCGCATTCAATCATATCCAGATAAAGAGTATCTGAAGCTGGAAATACCTAGAAGTCTTTTAATAAAGATAACCTCGCTAAATCCAAAAATACTAGTGGAACTGCTAAAACAAGTTAAGCATCCATTTGTTAAAGCAATTGTACAGTCCTTAAGATCGTATATAAGGAATCCATCTCTCTTTCCTTTTCCAGACTAATTTATCTCACTTTCTATAAATCCAGACTTTCAAGCAGAATTAGGTTATGGTAAAAGTGGGCATATAAGACCGTACCATCTCATGCCTAGGGGACTATGTACCCTGTTTAATACTGAACTAGGAACCTCCCCTCTCCTATGGACTGAAGCATCAATCTCCTTAAACTTCCTCCAGCAATTACAAATTGAGAGCTACCATAAAACATTAAAACTCCCCACCATACAATATTCTGTAAATCCCTTACAAGATGTACTGTACACCCCCATTCAGGCAAGGAAATTACCATATTTTTATAACATTACCACCACAACTCAGGCTACTTAATTTCCCAACTATACTATAAAATGGGAAACATCTCTCAATATAAATGGCAATGAATTCGATTGGCCAAGGGTTTTTAAAAATCTACTAATTAAAGACTCTTGTCTGCGCATCTTTTCCCAGAAATGTATAGGTAGTTTTTTCTATACAGCAGACTACAATAGTAAATTCAAGTCATTTGATTCTTGGTGGTGCGGCAGGCATGAAGCCACGGTACTTCATATTTGGTGGCAGTGGGACTACGTTAAACCCATTTGGAAACAGTTAAGTAGGACGATGAAATCATTACTGGGGGAGGAATATAACCTAGAAGTGCAAGAGGCTCTTCAAAGTAGGGAAGAATCCAATAAAAACCAGATTAAAAGAGCTGTCTGTATTGCAATCTGGGCAACAAAAAAAGCAATTCTTAAGTACTGGGGGAATGTGACACCCCCGGGTATCAGATCATGGAAGGGGATGGTTCTCTCTAGTATGGAAGTAGAGATCTCTCTAACAAAGAATAGAGAACAGGGAGCTCTGATAAAGTTACGTGAAGCACTACAAAACATTAAATTAAATGGTAGTTGAGAGGGATGTTCCCCCTCTTCTTCTTTTTTTTTTTTTCTTCTTTCCTCTACGTTCTTCTCTCTTTTGGGTATTGAGGTAGGGGGGAGGGAAGGAAGATGGGTAGGTGTTGGCAGAGGCTAGGCCTCAGATTCTTCTAACAAAATGGCTGAAGCTAACAAAATGGCTGCCAGATATAGTTACCTGTAAGAGTTTCACATAACAGGAATATATATGTAATATATATTATTTGCTTGCAAGCTTCATTTGGAAATGTAATTGCAGAAATGTATGCTAGCGAAATGTAACTGTTAAACCGCAATAACAGCTAAAATGAGGCAACTTCTCTGTAACTGCTACGTGCTGACCTTTCCTTTGTGGAAACCTTCAGTTTGCTGTTATTTGTGTGGTTTCATCATATATGTCGAAAATGTGGAACAAGTTCATACTGTGTCTGTGGTTTTTTGCTATATATATTTAGGGAGTAAAGCGGAAGTAAATTAGAATTTGTACTGGGTCTGTTGTATGTCGTTTATTATCGAACCCGGGTACAAATCCTCTAAGATATCTTAAAATCACACAGTAGGAATTATCACAATTGTTGACATCGTGCCTGAAGAGGGTCCGGGGCGATCGCTCTAGAACAAATAGATCATTCTTTCAGTGGTGGAGTTTAATGCGGGCAACACACCTTGAAGGGGGTAAGTAATTTTATTTACTAAACCCCGAGGGAAGGTTTAAAGTGTTGGCCCTTTAGTTGCCTCTCGCAATTAGGCGAGTTGTACAGGGACACGGGTTGTCGCCTGAGATATAGAAAAGCGCGCTATAGAAATTCATAGGACGTGTCTGCACTTGGATACTTCTAATGTGTGATTAGTCTGTCTTGGTGTTGTTGTTCATAGAGTTATAAGTTTATCTGTTTGTATTGTCGGACAGTCCTGAAGGTGAGCAGGACTCAGGCAATTGACTTTAGAAGTATAAGATATATTTTTTTGTTGTCATCATCTGTCAGGCTGAAAGCAAGATCCCCCATGTTGGTGAAGATTGTATTCATTATGTAGAGAGATTAACGGGAGGGGCGTATTATACCTTACCGGTTGGGGAAAAGATGGCAGGTTGGACGGAGGCTATGGGTAGCCCCATCCCTTCCCTAGAACAGGAGGTAGTGACCCCTATTATATGGAAATGATAATGGGAATGTGCCTTGGAGATAAAAAGGCATGGCCCTATTATCCAGGGGATCCTAATTGGGATAAGTCTTATATGAGAGAGTGTGGGATAAAATGGTTAGAAATAGCGCCAGGGTGGTATAGGAGAAATGGATTAATGAGTCTCAGGAAAAAAGTTAGTAAAAAGGAATTAGAGAACAGACATAAAAGTGAGAAATGGAATTATGAAATTAGAAATCATTCCAACCCCGACATTAAACCTAGCGCTCCACCCCCGCCATATGATACGAAGGAGCTCAGACCTAAACAGGTAAAAGTAAAAACTGTAATTACCACTCAATAAAGAGAAAGAAAAAAAAAAAGAAAATGTCACAAAATATCCTTCCCCCGAATGAGAACCAGTGGTCACATGCTGATGAACAGCAACCAGAAAAGACGCTAGGAGAGGAAGAGGATAAGTAACATGAAGGGGAATTAGACACAGAATCTTTCACAGTTACTGATAAGAAAACTAAGCCAGCTAAGCAAACACGCTAACGTTAACATAGGGGAGTCCCCGAAACAGACCAGGAACCAGTCTAAACGAACACTGGATAATACACATAAAAACCAGCAGGAGACATAGATTCCATAGAGACCCCCGGAGTAAAAGCAGCAGCAGCGCCCACTGCATCAACAAGCTCCATGACCATGGTCAGTACATACAATCCTTTCATAACAGCAGGAGACATTCTGGTTATCATCCCTCCTGATATGAAAGAATTAGATCACATGGCCAAACACTGTCCACACCCCTCCAAATCTTCCAAAGGTACAATTGCTTACCTTCGGAGGGCAATTAAAGGAAAAAATTATATGCCCAAAGACATTAAGATGGTTTTAGAGATGGTAGTGGGGGAGAATAGTCCACTTAGCTGGGTTGGGATACCACACATGGAAAAGGACACACCCGCACATACAAGGCCAGGTGAAATACACCTGTACCAAGAAGGGAATGAAGCTGACATGTGGGAGGCATTAGAAGAATACTCAAACCAAGTGTTTAAACCCAGAGCTGATATGGCACCCTCTCTTGCATGTAAGCAGAAAAAAGGTGAAACATTGACTGAGTTTTGGAAGAGATTTCTACAGGTTTGGCGTTTAGAAAGTCAGATGGGAGATGGCCCAGGGATATCCGCCCTGTGCATCAGTACATTTATCTCCAACTGCCTACCAAGTTTAGGTTTACAAATTAAGCAGCAAATAGATGGATGGACTGAGATGCCAATAGAAGAGTTTGGTAGGAGGTTAATAAGTAAAGATGCAGCAGGATGCTTTGAAGTAATAAGACCGTCAGTGACACACGCAGCACAGCTCAACATACCAGAGCCAGGTCCATATCCCTTTGGGGACCCGTGGGGACAGCAGCCATACTGGGAAGAGAAACGCAGGTCAGCCCGTGCAGCCCCTAGGGGTAGAGGACGAGGCAGGGGAAATAGAGGAAATCTTAAACCGCAATGGGGAGACAGACAGGGACCCCCCAAACAGCAGGCCAGGAATGCTGGCTGTTTTAATTGTGGTGCAATGGATCATTGGAGAGCCGATTGCCCATACCCTGATACACACAAGCAGGTTTCAAACAGACCTCCGCAGGCTGCTCCCGCCAATGTACAACACAATACCCCTCGCCTCAATGTTGACTGGCAAAATGTAGGACCCCAATGAAGGTGCCCAGGGCCAAATCCCACCTTCCCAGTAGTCTCACAGCATTTCTCCCAACAACCCTGCACTGATTTGATGATTAGTAAAAAAGAAGTTAACATTTTTAGTGGATTCTGAGCCACATGTAGCGTATGGGGGAGAAATGCATACACGGGACCAAGGGAAGATGCCGGCCCCTCCATGGGTATTAATGGGATATTAACACAAACATTTGAAACACCACCGCTCACGGTGACGGACCTCCATCAGAGCCCCCCGATCAACCATGTCTTAAAAATCAGGACCAGCTGTCCTGTTAACCTGTTAGGCAGAGACTTAATGGCGAAAATGGCTATTTCCCTCAGGGTAAATTCTGGTGTCACTTCTAACCGCCATTCCCGAAGACGCAAAAATATTTAGCGTCTGCGATATAAAAAAAAAAAAAACACCTTTTTTGGGATCCCAGTGCATCCCGAGACACGCCCGCTCTATGCATTCCAATACCGCGGAGAATCCCTAATTTTTACCCAGTTAGCGAGCGGATTTTTGAATTCGCCTGTTTTTTTTTCATTGTTTTAAGAGAAGTGCTAAAAGCATATAAACCGAACTGTAACTCGATTGTTCTGACCTACTGTGATTGGCCAGTCAATCAATAACCTCAGCCCGAGAGCTGGCTGTTTTAATTGTGGTGCAATGGATCATTGGAGAGCCAATTGCCCATACCCTGATACACACAAGCAGGTTTCAAACAGACCTCCGCAGGCTGCTCCCGCCAATGTACAACACAATACCCCTCGCCTCAATGTTGACTGGCAAAATGTAGGACCCCAATGAAGGTGCCCAGGGCCAAATCCCACCTTCCCAGTAGTCTCACAGCATTTCTCCCAACAACCCTGCACTGATTTGATGATTAGTAAAAAAGAAGTTAACATTTTTAGTGGATTCTGAGCCACATGTAGCGTATGGGGGAGAAATGCATACACGGGACCAAGGGAAGATGCCGGCCCCTCCATGGGTATTAATGGGATATTAACACAAACATTTGAAACACCACCGCTCACGGTGATGGACCTCCATCAGAGCCCCCCGATCAACCATGTCTTAAAAATCAGGACCAGCTGTCCTGTTAACCTGTTAGGCAGAGACTTAATGGCGAAAATGGCTATTTCCCTCAGGGTAAATTCTGGTGTCACTTCTAACCGCCATTCCCGAAGACGCAAAAATATTTAGCATCTGCGATATAAAAAAAAAAAAAAAAACACCTTTTTTGGGATCCCAGTGCATCCCGAGACACGCCCGCTCTATGCATTCCAATACCGCGGAGAATCCCTAATTTTTACCCAGTTAGCGATCGGATTTTTGAATTCGCCTGTTTTTTTTTCATTGTTTTAAGAGAAGTGCTAAAAGCATATAAACCGAACTGTAACTCGATTGTTCTGACCTACTGTGATTGGCCAGTCAATCAATAACCTCAGCCCGAGAGGATGGAATCCTCCTATTGAAATGTCTCTGATGAAATGTTATAAAGATTTCTGTTAAGAAATTACAATGGTGTCAGCAGCGTGTTGAATATCTGGGATTCGTGTTGTCACAGGGAAAAAGAGTTAAATCCCAAACGTGTAGCGGCAATCGTGGAATTGGGGCCTCCACAGAATAAAAAAAAACATGCTAAGCTTTCTTGGAATTATTAGCTGTTGCCGTTATTATGACAAGATACTGAGAGTTACCAAACACGTGCTGATCAACCTGACACCATAGAATGGTCTGATGAAATGTTAAATGCTTTTAAAAAGTTGAAGGAGGCACTGACAAATTCTCAAGGGCTCGGTTTACCAAGCTATGTGAAGGTGTTACACCTATATGTCCGTGACTTTTGTAAGGGATACAGCTCGGTTTTAGCTCAAAGCCATGGGGGTAAATTAGGACCCGTGGCATACTTCTCTAAACTTCTCCCGGTTCAAGTCTAAGGAATGTTGTTTACGAGCGTTGGCATCTTGTGCAATGGCAGTTGCACAGGCCATTTCGGTCACGCTGGAACACCACACGATACTGCATGCAGGGCATAATGTAAAACATTTAATGAATAATTTACATACCCAACATATGTCAGTGCAGCGATTTAGCGGATATGAAGTAATCCTTTTGTCAAATCCCCATCTAGAGATATGCCCCAAATACCGAAGGACCTGCCCCGATATTAAATGCATTATTAGGTTAAAAAAAGTGAGGCTGACAAAATTCCTCCGCGACTGCCCAAACGGAGATTGCCAGAGGAAATGCTTTTGGAGAAGCAGCTAGACAGAAAACTCTGACAGGAAGCCATCTGGGTCTTAATGCTCACACTGCATTAACCCTTACTATGCTAATGCTAGATGCCATTGATTTTACAATAGGATGTCTGCAGGAGCAGACATCTGTTTCTGAAGTGGGGGATTGGGCACAGGCAGGGGCACAGAAATAAATGGCTGGGATTTGGTGCATCGAAGGGTAAACCATGCATACCCATACATAGTGCCCCCTTATTTATTTCTCAAGCACACGGCATAGGACACAAAAGTGCACACACACTTACATGGCGGTGAAACAAAGTTTTTTCATTTTACAATGTGAGAAACAAGTGAAAGTTTATGTAGAGAAATGCATAACATGCCAGATGAATAACCCCAACATTTCACATAAGCCACAGCATGACCATCTAGTTTACCCCACAGAACCCTGTACTGATTGGAACATTGACCATACACACATTACAGTTACACCAGGAGGTAAGCCTGAAGTTTTACTAGTTATGGTAGACATGTTTTCAAAATGGCCAGAATGCTTTCCAGTCAAGAAAGAAAATGCTAAGACCGTAGTGAAAATTTTGACACAAGAAATAATACCGCGCTTTGGATGCTTTTCGCGCATACGCAGCGATAACGGCACAGCCTTTAAAGCCAAAATATGTCAAGATTTAGTAGAACATTTAAACATTGAATGGCAGTTTCACATCCCATACCATCCTCAATGTTCAGGGATAGTGGAGCGCATGAATAGAACAATAAAAGATAAACTTAGAAAAGCTACTGAAGGAACTGTCAGGACTATACCAGACACCCGTCTGTCTTAAGCTGGTATCCCCCAATCTCCGCCGCCACTTCCGCCTATAGACAAGCCCCCGCTTGTAGGAGACGCAGGTAATGCCTCTCCCAGTCGGTTGCCCCCAGGACTTAAAAGGCGCAAAGGATATCAGCTTAAGGTGCAGAATGATGTTTGGCAGGGAATCCCGAATGAGGATGCCGGGGTGCGAAAGTCCGAATTTCAGGCCGAGGTCAAACCAGGAGGTCACGGGCGAGGTATCCAAGGGAGATAACGA